>OY804584.1:4164535-5364535 GCA_963680875.1 Bathymodiolus brooksi | reverse complement strand
TCTATATGTAACAAATTGTACAGTATGTTATAGTGTGATACAGTGATCTATATGTAACAAAGTGTACAGTATCTTAGAGTGTGATACAGTGATCTATATGTAACAAAGTGTACATTATGCTAGAGTATGATACAGTGATCTGTATGTAACAAAGTGTACAGTATCTTAGAGTGTGATACAGTGATCTATATGTAACAAAGTGTACAGTATGCTAGAGTGTGATACAGTGATCTATATGTAACAAAGTGTACAGTATATTAGAGTGTGATACAGTGATCTATATGTAACAAGGTGTACAGTATGTTGGAGTGTGATACATCCATCCATATGTAACAAAGTGTACAGTATGTTAGAGTGTGAAACAGTGATCTATATGTAACAAAGTGTACAGTATGATAGAGTGTGATGCAGTGATCTATATGTAACAAAGTGTACAGTATGGTAGAGTGTGATACAGTGATCTATTTGTAACAAAGTGTAGTGTGATACAGTGATCTATATGTAACAAAGTGTGATACAGTGATCTATATGTAGCAAAGTGTACAGTGTTGTAGAGTGTGATACAGTGATCTATATGTAACAAAGTGTACAGTGTGTTAGAGTGTGATAGAGTGATCTATATGTAGCAATGTGTACAGTATGTTAGAGTTTGATAGAGTGATCTATATGTAGCAATGTGTACAGTATGGTAGAGTGATCTATATGTAACAAAGTGTACAGTGTGGTAGTGTGTGATACAGTGATCTATATGTAATAAAGTGTACAGTATGTTAGAGTGTGATAAAGTGATCTATATGTAGCAATGTGTACAGTGTGGTAGAGTGTGATACAGTGATCTATTTGTAGCAAAGTGTACAGTATGTTAGAGTGTGATAGAGTGATCTATATATAGCAATGCGTACAGTGTAGTAGAGGATGATACAGTGATCTATATGAAACAAAGTGTACAGTATGTTAGAGTGTGATACAGTGATCTATATGTAACAAAGTGTACAGTATGGTAGAGTGTGATACAGTGATCTATATGTAACAAAGTGTACAGTATGTTAGAGTGTGATAAAGTGATCTATATGTAGCAATGTGTACCGTGTGGTAGAGTGTGATACAGTGATCTATTTGTAGCAAAGTGTACAGTATGTTAGAGTGTGATCTATATATATATAGCAATGTGTACAGTGTGGTAGAGTGTAATACAGTGATCTATTTGTAGCAAAGTGTACAGTGTGGTAGAGTATGATATATTGGTCTGTATGTAACAAAGTGTACAGTATGTTAGAGTGTGATACAGTGATCTTTATGTAACAAAGTGTACAGTATATTAGAGTATGATACAGATATCCATATGTAACAAAGTGTACAGTATGTTAGAGTGTGATACAGTGGTTTATATGTAACAAAAGTGAACATTATGCTAGAGTATGATACAGTGATCTATATGTAACAAAGTGTACAGTATCTTAGAGTGTGATACAGTGATCTATATGTAACAAAGTGTACAGTATCTTAGAGTGTGATACCGTGATCTATATGTAACAAATTGTACAGTATGTTATAGTGTGATACAGTGATCTATATGTAACAAAGTGTACAGTATCTTAGAGTGTGATACAGTGATCTATATGTAACAAAGTGTACATTATGCTAGAGTATGATACAGTGATCTGTATGTAACAAAGTGTACAGTATCTTAGAGTGTGATACAGTGATCTATATGTAACAAAGTGTACAGTATGCTAGAGTGTGATACAGTGATCTATATGTAACAAAGTGTACAGTATATTAGAGTGTGATACAGTGATCTATATGTAACAAGGTGTACAGTATGTTGGAGTGTGATACATCCATCCATATGTAACAAAGTGTACAGTATGTTAGAGTGTGAAACAGTGATCTATATGTAACAAAGTGTACAGTATGATAGAGTGTGATGCAGTGATCTATATGTAACAAAGTGTACAGTATGGTAGAGTGTGATACAGTGATCTATTTGTAACAAAGTGTAGTGTGATACAGTGATCTATATGTAACAAAGTGTGATACAGTGATCTATATGTAGCAAAGTGTACAGTGTTGTAGAGTGTGATACAGTGATCTATATGTAACAAAGTGTACAGTGTGTTAGAGTGTGATAGAGTGATCTATATGTAGCAATGTGTACAGTATGTTAGAGTTTGATAAAGTGATCTATATGTAGCAATGTGTACAGTATGGTAGAGTGATCTATATGTAACAAAGTGTACAGTGTGGTAGTGTGTGATACAGTGATCTATATGTAATAAAGTGTACAGTAAGAAAGAGTGTGATACAGTGATCTATATGTAACAAAGTGTACAGTATGTTAGAGTGTGATAAAGTGATCTATATGTAGCAATGTGTACAGTGTGGTAGAGTGTAATACAGTGATCTATTTGTAGCAAAGTGTACAGTTTGTGAGAGTGTGATAGTGATCTATATGTAGCAATGTGTACAGTGTGGTAGTGTGATACAGTGATATATATGTAACAAAGTGTACAGTATGTTAGAGTGTGATAGTGATATATATGTAACAAAGTGTAGAGTATGTTAGAGTGTGATACAGTGATCTATGTGTAACAAAGTGTACAGTAAGAAAGAGTGTGATACAGTGATCTATATGTAACAAAGTGTACAGTATGTTAGAGTGTGATAAAGTGATCTATATGTAGCAATGTGTACAGTGTGGTAGAGTGTAATACAGTGATCTATTTGTAGCAAAGTGTACAGTTTGTGAGAGTGTGATAGTGATCTATATGTAGCAATGTGTACAGTGTGGTAGTGTGATACAGTGATATATATGTAACAAAGTGTACAGTATGTTAGAGTGTGAAACAGTGATCTATGTGTAACAAACTGTACAGTATGGTAAAGTGTGATACAGTGATCTATATGTAACAAAGTGTACAGTATGGTATAGTGTGATACAGTGATCTATATGTAACAAAGTGTACAGTATGGTAGAGTGTGATACAGTGATCTATATGTAACAAAGAGTACAGTATGGTAGAGTGTGATACAGTGATCTATATGTAGCAAAGTGTACAGTGTGGTAGAGTGTGATACAGTGATCTATATGTAACAAAGTGTACAGTATGTTAGAGTGTGATAAAGTGATCTATATGTAGCAATGTGTACAGTGTGGTAGAGTGTAATACAGTGATCTATTTGTAGCAAAGTGTACAGTGTGGTAGAGTATGATACAGTGATCTGTATGTAACAAAGTGTACAGTATGTTAGAGTATGATACAGACATCCATATGTAACAAAGTTTACAGTATGTTAGAGTGTGATAGCGTGACCTATATGTAGTAATGTGTACAGTGTGGTAGCGTGTGATACAGTGATCTTTATGTAACAAAGTGTAGAGTATGTTAGAGTGTGATACAGTGATCTATATGTAACAAAGTGTACAGTAAGAAAGAGTGTGATACAGTGATCTATATGTAACAAAGTGTACAGTATGTTAGAGTGTGAGAAAGTGATCTATATGTAGCAATGTGTACAGTGTGGTAGAGTGTAATACAGTGATCTATTTGTAGCAAAGTGTACAGTTTGTGAGAGTGTGATAGTGATCTATATGTAGCAATGTGTACAGTGTGGTAGTGTAATACAGTGATCTATTTGTAGCAAAGTGTACAGTATGCTAGAGTGTGATAGAGTGATATATATATAGCAATGTGTACAGTGTGGTAGAGTATGATACAGTGATCTGTATGTAACAAAGTGTACAGTATGTTAGAGTGTGATACAGTGATCTATATGTAGTAATGTGTACAGTGTGGTAGCGTGTGATACAGTGATCTTTATGTAACAAAGTGTACAGTATGGTAGAGTGTGATACAGTGATCTATATGTAACAAAGTGTACAGTATGAAAGAGTGTGATACAGTGATCTATATGTAGTAATGTGTACAGTGTGGTAGCGTGTGATACAGTGATCTTTATGTAACAAAGTGTACAGTATGGTAGAGTGTGATACAGTGATCTATATGTAACAAAGTGTACAGTATGAAAGAGTGTGATACAGTGATCTATATGTAACAAAATGTACAGTATGGTAGAGTATGATACAGTGATCTATATCTAACAAAGTGTACAGTATGGTAGTGTGATACAGTGATATATATGTAACAATGTGTACAGTATGTTAGAGTGTGATACAGTGATCTATATGTAGCAATGTGTACAGTGTGGTAGAGTGTGATACAGTGATCTATTTGTAGCAAAGTGTACAGTATGTTAGAGTGTGATAGTGATCTATATGTAGCAATGTGTACAGTGTGGTAGTGTGATACAGTGATATATATGTAACAAACTGTACAGTATGGTAGAGTGTGATACAGTGATCTATATGTAACAAAGTGTACAGTATGGTAGAGTGTGATACAGTGATCAATATGTAACAAAGTGTACAGTATGGTAGAGTGTGATACAGTGATCTATATGTAACAAAGTGTACAGTATGGTAGAGTGTGATACAGTGATCTATATGTAACCAAATGTACAGTATGGTAGAGTATGATACAGTGATCTATATCTAACAAAGTGTACAGTATGGTAGTGTGATACAGTGATATATATGTAACAAAGTGTACAGTATGTTAGTGTGATAAAGTGATCTATTTGCAGCAATGTGTACAGTGTGGTAGAGTGTGATACAGTGATTTATTTGTAGCAAAGTGTACAGTTTGTGAGTGTGATAGTGATCTATTTGTAGCAATGTGTACAGTGTGGTAGTGTGATAGAGTGATATATATGCAACAAAGTGTACAGTATGTTAGAGTGTGAAACAGTGATCTATATGTAACAAACTGTACAGTATGGTAGAGTGTGATACAGTGATCTATATGTAACAAAGTGTACAGTATGGTAGAGTGTGATACAGTGATCTATATGTAACAAAGTGTACAGTATGTTAGAGTGTGATCTATATATATATAGCAATGTGTACAGTGTGGTAGAGTGTAATACAGTGATCTATTTGTAGCAAAGTGTACAGTGTGGTAGAGTATGATATATTGGTCTGTATGTAACAAAGTGTACAGTATGTTAGAGTGTGATACAGTGATCTTTATGTAACAAAGTGTACAGTATATTAGAGTATGATACAGATATCCATATGTAACAAAGTGTACAGTATGTTAGAGTGTGATACAGTGGTTTATATGTAACAAAAGTGAACATTATGCTAGAGTATGATACAGTGATCTATATGTAACAAAGTGTACAGTATCTTAGAGTGTGATACAGTGATCTATATGTAACAAAGTGTACAGTATCTTAGAGTGTGATACCGTGATCTATATGTAACAAATTGTACAGTATGTTATAGTGTGATACAGTGATCTATATGTAACAAAGTGTACAGTATCTTAGAGTGTGATACAGTGATCTATATGTAACAAAGTGTACATTATGCTAGAGTATGATACAGTGATCTGTATGTAACAAAGTGTACAGTATCTTAGAGTGTGATACAGTGATCTATATGTAACAAAGTGTACAGTATGCTAGAGTGTGATACAGTGATCTATATGTAACAAAGTGTACAGTATATTAGAGTGTGATACAGTGATCTATATGTAACAAGGTGTACAGTATGTTGGAGTGTGATACATCCATCCATATGTAACAAAGTGTACAGTATGTTAGAGTGTGAAACAGTGATCTATATGTAACAAAGTGTACAGTATGATAGAGTGTGATGCAGTGATCTATATGTAACAAAGTGTACAGTATGGTAGAGTGTGATACAGTGATCTATTTGTAACAAAGTGTAGTGTGATACAGTGATCTATATGTAACAAAGTGTGATACAGTGATCTATATGTAGCAAAGTGTACAGTGTTGTAGAGTGTGATACAGTGATCTATATGTAACAAAGTGTACAGTGTGTTAGAGTGTGATAGAGTGATCTATATGTAGCAATGTGTACAGTATGTTAGAGTTTGATAGAGTGATCTATATGTAGCAATGTGTACAGTATGGTAGAGTGATCTATATGTAACAAAGTGTACAGTGTGGTAGTGTGTGATACAGTGATCTATATGTAATAAAGTGTACAGTATGTTAGAGTGTGATAAAGTGATCTATATGTAGCAATGTGTACAGTGTGGTAGAGTGTGATACAGTGATCTATTTGTAGCAAAGTGTACAGTATGTTAGAGTGTGATAGAGTGATCTATATATAGCAATGCGTACAGTGTAGTAGAGGATGATACAGTGATCTATATGAAACAAAGTGTACAGTATGTTAGAGTGTGATACAGTGATCTATATGTAACAAAGTGTACAGTATGGTAGAGTGTGATACAGTGATCTATATGTAACAAAGTGTACAGTATGTTAGAGTGTGATAAAGTGATCTATATGTAGCAATGTGTACCGTGTGGTAGAGTGTGATACAGTGATCTATTTGTAGCAAAGTGTACAGTATGTTAGAGTGTGATCTATATATATATAGCAATGTGTACAGTGTGGTAGAGTGTAATACAGTGATCTATTTGTAGCAAAGTGTACAGTGTGGTAGAGTATGATATATTGGTCTGTATGTAACAAAGTGTACAGTATGTTAGAGTGTGATACAGTGATCTTTATGTAACAAAGTGTACAGTATATTAGAGTATGATACAGATATCCATATGTAACAAAGTGTACAGTATGTTAGAGTGTGATACAGTGGTTTATATGTAACAAAAGTGAACATTATGCTAGAGTATGATACAGTGATCTATATGTAACAAAGTGTACAGTATCTTAGAGTGTGATACAGTGATCTATATGTAACAAAGTGTACAGTATCTTAGAGTGTGATACCGTGATCTATATGTAACAAATTGTACAGTATGTTATAGTGTGATACAGTGATCTATATGTAACAAAGTGTACAGTATCTTAGAGTGTGATACAGTGATCTATATGTAACAAAGTGTACATTATGCTAGAGTATGATACAGTGATCTGTATGTAACAAAGTGTACAGTATCTTAGAGTGTGATACAGTGATCTATATGTAACAAAGTGTACAGTATGCTAGAGTGTGATACAGTGATCTATATGTAACAAAGTGTACAGTATATTAGAGTGTGATACAGTGATCTATATGTAACAAGGTGTACAGTATGTTGGAGTGTGATACATCCATCCATATGTAACAAAGTGTACAGTATGTTAGAGTGTGAAACAGTGATCTATATGTAACAAAGTGTACAGTATGATAGAGTGTGATGCAGTGATCTATATGTAACAAAGTGTACAGTATGGTAGAGTGTGATACAGTGATCTATTTGTAACAAAGTGTAGTGTGATACAGTGATCTATATGTAACAAAGTGTGATACAGTGATCTATATGTAGCAAAGTGTACAGTGTTGTAGAGTGTGATACAGTGATCTATATGTAACAAAGTGTACAGTGTGTTAGAGTGTGATAGAGTGATCTATATGTAGCAATGTGTACAGTATGTTAGAGTTTGATAAAGTGATCTATATGTAGCAATGTGTACAGTATGGTAGAGTGATCTATATGTAACAAAGTGTACAGTGTGGTAGTGTGTGATACAGTGATCTATATGTAATAAAGTGTACAGTATGTTAGAGTGTGATAAAGTGATCTATATGTAGCAATGTGTACAGTATGGTAGAGTGTGATACAGTGATCTATTTGTAGCAAAGTGTACAGTATGTTAGAGTGTGATAGAGTGATCTATATATAGCAATGCGTACAGTGTAGTAGAGGATGATACAGTGATCTATATGAAACAAAGTGTACAGTATGTTAGAGTGTGATACAGTGATCTATATGTAACAAAGTGTACAGTATCTTAGAGTGTGATACAGTGATCTATATGTAACAAAGTGTACATTATGCTAGAGTATGATACAGTGATCTGTATGTAACAAAGTCTACAGTATCTTAGAGTGTGATACAGTGATCTATATGTAACAAAGTGTACAGTATGCTAGAGTGTGATACAGTGATCTATATGTAACAAAGTGTACAGTATATTAGAGTGTGATACAGTGATCTATATGTAACAAGGTGTTCAGTATGTTAGTGTGTGATACAGATATCCATATGTAACAAAATGCACAGTATGTTATAGTGTGATACAGTGATATATATGTAACAAAGTGTACAGAATGTTAGAGTGTGATAGTGATCTAAATGTAGCAATGTGCACAGTGTGGTAGACTATGATACAGTGATCTTTATGTAACAAAGTGTACAGTATGTTAGAGTGTGATACAGTGATCTATATGTAGCAATGTATACAGTGTGATACAGTGATCTATATGTAACCAAGTGTACAGTATGTTAGAGTGTGATACAGTGATATATATGTAACAAAGTGTACAGTATGCTAGAGTGTGCTAGTGATCTAAATGTAGCAATGTGTACAGTGTGGTAGAGTATGATACAGTGATCTTTCTGTAACAAAGTGTACAGTATGTTAGAGTGTGATACAGTGATTTATATGTAACAAAGTGTACAGTATGGTAGAGTGTGATGCAGTGATCTATATGTAACAAAGTGTACAGTATGTTAGAGTGTGAAACAGTGATCTATATGTAACAAAGTGTACAGTATGATAGAGTATGACACAGTGATCTATTTGTAACAAAGTGTACAGTATGGTAGAGTATGATACAGTGATCTATTTGTAACAAAGTGTAGTGTGATACAGTGATCTATATGTAACAAAGTGTGATACAGTGATCTATATGTAACAAAGTGTAAAGTATGTTAGAGTGTGATCCAGTGATATATATGTAACAAAGTGTACAGTATGTTAGAGTGTGATAAAGTGATCTATATGCAGCAATGTGTACAGTGTGGTAGAGTGTGATACAGTGATCTATTTGTAGCAAAGTGTACAGTATGTTAGAGTGTGATAGAGTGATCTATATGTAGCAATGTGTACAGTGTGGTAGAGTGTGATACAGTGATTTATTTGTAGCAAAGTGTACAGTTTGTGAGAGTGTGATAGTGATCTATATGTAGCAATGTGTACAGTGTGGTAGTGTGAAACAGTGATCTATATGTAACAAAGTGTACAGTATGATAGAGTATGATACAGTGATCTATTTGTAACAAAGTGTACAGTATGGTAGAGTATGATACAGTGATCTATTTGTAACAAAGTGTAGTGTGATACGGTGATCTATATGTAACAAAGTGTGATACAGTGATCTATATGTAACAAAGTGTAAAGTATGTTAGAGTGTGATCCAGTGATATATATGTAACAAAGTGTACAGTATGTTAGAGTGTGATAAAGTGATCTATATGCAGCAATGTGTACAGTGTGGTAGAGTGTGATACAGTGATCTATTTGTAGCAAAGTGTACAGTATGTTAGAGTGTGATAGAGTGATCTATATGTAGCAATGTGTACAGTGTGGTAGAGTGTGATACAGTGATTTATTTGTAGCAAAGTGTACAGTTTGTGAGAGTGTGATAGTGATCTATATGTAGCAATGTGTACAGTGTGGTAGTGTGATACAGTGATATATATGTAACAAAGTGTACAGTATGTTAGAGTGTGAAACAGTGATCTATGTGTAACAAACTGTACAGTATGGTAGAGTGTGATACAGTGATCTATATGTAACAAAGTGTACAGTATGGTAGAGTGTGATACAGTGATCTATATGTAGCAAAGTGTACAGTATGGTAGAGTGTGATACAGTGATCTATATGTAACAAAGAGTACAGTATGGTAGAGTGTGATACAGTGATCTATATGTAGCAAAGTGTACAGTGTGGTAGAGTGTGATACAGTGATCTATATGTAACAAAGTGTACAGTATGTTAGAGTGTGATAAAGTGATCTATATGTAGCAATGTGAAAAGAGTACAGTATGGTAGAGTGTGATACAGTGATCTATATGTAGCAAAGTGTACAGTGTGGTAGAGTGTGATACAGTGATCTATATGTAACAAAGTGTACAGTATGTTAGAGTGTGATAAAGTGATCTATATGTAGCAATGTGTACAGTGTGGTAGAGTGTAATACAGTGACCTATTTGTAGCAAAGTGCACAGTATGCTAGAGTGTGATAGAGTGATCTATATATAGCAATGTGTACAGTGTGGTAGAGTGTAATACAGTGATCTATTTGCAGCAAAGTGTACAGTGTGGTAGAGTATGATACAGTGATCTGTATGTAACAAAGTGTACAGTATGTTAGAGTGTGATACAGTGATATATATGTAACAAAGTGTACAGTATGTTAGTGTGATCTATATGTGACAAAGTGTACAGTATGTTAGAGTGTGATACAGTGATCTATATGCAGCAATGTGTACAGTATGTTAGTGTGATAGAGTGATCTATATGTAACATGGTGTACAGTATGTTAGAGTGTGATAAAGGTATCTATATGTAGCAAAGTGTACAGTAGGTTAGAGTGTGATACAGTGATCTATATGTACCAAAGTGTACAGTATGTTAGAGTGTGATAGAGTGATCTATATGTAACAAAGTGTACAGTATGTTAGAGTGTGATACAGTGATCTATATGTAGCAAAGTGTACAGTATGTTAGAGTGTGATACAGTGATCTATATGCAGCAATGTGTACAGTATGTTAGTGTGATAAGAGTGATCTATATGTAACAAAGTCTACAGTATGTTAGAGTGTGATACAGTGATATATATGTAACAAAGCATACAGTTTGGTAGAGTGTGATACAGTGATCTATATGTAACAAAGTGTACAGTATGTTAGATTGTGATAGAGTGATCTATATGTAACAACGTGTACAGTATGGTAGTGTGATACAGTGATTTATATGTAACAAATTGTACAGTATGTTAAGAGTGTAATACAGTGATCTATATTTAGCAAAGTGTACAGTATGTTAGAGTCTGATACAGTGATATATATGTAACAAAGTTTACGGAATGTTAGAGTGTGATAGTGATCTAAATGTAGCAATGTGCACAGTGTGGTAGAGTATGATACAGTGATCTATATGTAACAAAGTGTACAGTATGTTAGAGTGTGATACAGTGATCTATATGTAACAAAGTGTACAGTATGTTAGAGTCTCATACAGTGATCTATATGTAACAAAGTGTACAGTATGATAGAGTGTGATAGAGTGATCTATATGCAGCAAAGTGTACAGTATGTTAGAGTGTGATAGAGTGATCTATATGCAGCAATGTGTACAGTATGTTAGTCTGATAGAGTGATCTATATGTAACAAAGTGTACAGTATGGTAGTGTGATAACCGTGATTTATATGTAACAAAGTGTGCAGCATGTTAGAGTGTGATACAGTGATCTATTTGTAATAAAGTGTAGTGTGATACATTGATCTATATGTAACAATGTGTGATACAGTGATCTATATGTAACAAAGTGTAAAGTATGTTAGTGTGATACAGTGATCTATATGTAACAAAGTGTACAGTATGCTAGAGTGTGATAAAGTGATCTATATGTAGCAATGTATACAGTATGGTAGAGTGTGATACAGTGATCTATATGTAGCAAAGTGTACAGTATGTTAGAGTGTGATAGAGTGATCTATATGTAACAAAGTGTACAGTATGGTACAGTGTGATACAGTGATTTATATGTAACAAAGTGTACAGTATGTTAGAGTGTGATACAGTGATCTATATGTAGCAATGTATACAGTGTGGTAGAGTGTGATACAGTGATCTATATGTAACAAAGTGTACAGTATGTTAGAGTGTGATACAGTGATATATATGTAACAAATTGTACAGTATGTTAGAGTGTGATAGTGATCTAAATGGAGCAATGTGTACATTGTGGTAGAGTGTGATACAGTGATCTATATGTAACAAAGTGTACAGTATGTTAGAGTGTGATACAGTGATTTATATGTAACAAAGTGTACAGTATGGTAGAGTGTGATACAGTGATCTATTTGTAACAGTGTAGTGTGATACAGTGATCTATTTGTAATAGTGTAGTGTGATACAGTGATCTATATGTAACAAAGTGTACAGTATATTAGAGTGTGAAACAGTGATCTATATGTAACAAAGTGTACAGTATGGTAGAGTGTGATGCAGTGATCTATATGTAACAAAGTGTACAGTATGGCAGAGTGTGATACAGTGATCTATTTGTAACAAAGTGTAGTGTGATACAGTGATCTATATGTAACAAAGTGTACAGTATGTTAGAGTGTGATGCAGTGATCTATTTGTAACAAAGTGTACAGTATGGTAGACTGTGATACAGTGATCTATTTGTAACAAAGTGTAGTTTGATAGAGTGATCTATATGTAACAAAGTGTGATACAGTGATCTATATGTAACAAAATGTACAGTATGGTAGAGTGTGATACAGTGATATATATGTAGCAAAGTGTACAGTATGTTAGTGTGATACAGTGATTTATATGTAACAAAGTGTACAGTGTGATAGAGTGTGATACAGTGATCTATATGTAACAAAGTGTACAGTATGTTAGAGTGTAATACAGTGATATATTTGTAACCAAGTGTACAGTATTTAGTGTGATAGAGTGATCTATATGTGACAAAGTGTACAGTATGTTAGAGTGTGATACAGTGATCTATATGTAGCAATGTATACAGTGTGGTAGAGTGTGATACAGTGATCTATATGTAACAAAGTGTACAGTATGTTAGAGTGTGATACAGTGATATATATGTAACAAATTGTACAGTATGTTAGAGTGTGATAGTGATCTAAATGGAGCAATGTGTACATTGTGGTAGAGTGTGATACAGTGATCTATATGTAACAAAGTGTACAGTATGTTAGAGTGTGATACAGTGATTTATATGTAACAAAGTGTACAGTATGGTAGAGTGTGATACAGTGATCTATTTGTAACAGTGTAGTGTGATACAGTGATCTATTTGTAATAGTGTAGTGTGATACAGTGATCTATATGTAACAAAGTGTACAGTATATTAGAGTGTGAAACAGTGATCTATATGTAACAAAGTGTACAGTATGGTAGAGTGTGATGCAGTGATCTATATGTAACAAAGTGTACAGTATGGCAGAGTGTGATACAGTGATCTATTTGTAACAAAGTGTAGTGTGATACAGTGATCTATATGTAACAAAGTGTACAGTATGTTAGAGTGTGATGCAGTGATCTATTTGTAACAAAGTGTACAGTATGGTAGACTGTGATACAGTGATCTATTTGTAACAAAGTGTAGTTTGATACAGTGATCTATATGTAACAAAGTGTGATACAGTGATCTATATGTAACAAAATGTACAGTATGGTAGAGTGTGATACAGTGATATATATGTAGCAAAGTGTACAGTATGTTAGTGTGATACAGTGATTTATATGTAACAAAGTGTACAGTGTGATAGAGTGTGATACAGTGATCTATATGTAACAAAGTGTACAGTATGTTAGAGTGTAATACAGTGATATATTTGTAACCAAGTGTACAGTATTTAGTGTGATAGAGTGATCTATATGTGACAAAGTGTACAGTATGTTAGAGTGTGATCCGGTGATCTATATGTAGCAAAGTGTACAGTATGTTAGAGTGTGATACAGTGATCTATATGCAGCAATGTGTACAGTATGTTAGTGTGATAGAGTGATCTATATGTAACATGGTGTACAGTATGTTAGAGTGTGATACAGTGATCTATATGTAGCAAAGTGTACAGTATGTTAGAGTGTGATACAGTGATCTATATGTAGCAAAGTGTACAGTATGTTAGAGTGTGATACAGTGATATATATGTAACAAAGCATACAGTTTGGTAGAGTGTGATACAGTGATCTATATGTAACAAAGTGTACAGTATGTTAGATTGTGATAGAGTGATCTATATGTAATAACGTGTACAGTATGGTAGTGTGAAACAGTGATTTATATGTAACAAATTGTACAGTATGTTAGAGTGTAATACAGTGATCTATGTGTAGCAAAGTGTACAGTATGTTAGAGTCTGATACAGTGATATATATGTAACAAAGTGTACGGAATGTTAGAGTGTGATAGTGATCTAAATGTAGCAATGTGCACAGTGTGGTAGAGTATGATACAGTGATCTATATGTAACAAAGTGTACAGTATGTTAGAGTGTGATACAGTGATCTATATGTAACAAAGTGTACAGTATGTTAGAGTCTGATACAGTGATCTATATGTAACAAAGTGTACAGTATGATAGAGTGATATATATGCAGCAAAGTGTACAGTATGTTAGAATGTGATAGAGTGATCTATATGCAGCAATGTGTACAGTATGTTAGTCTGATAGAGTGATCTATATGTAACAAAGTGTACAGTATGGTAGTGTGATAACCGTGATTTATATGTAACAAAGTGTACAGCATGTTAGAGTGTGATACAGTGATCTATTTGTAACAAAGTGTAGTGTGATACATTGATCTATATGTAACAAAGTGTGATACAGTGATCTATATGTAACAAAGTGTAAAGTATGTTAGTGTCATACAGTGATCTATATGTAACAAAGTGTACAGTATGTTAGAGTGTGATAAAGTGATCTATATGTAGCAATGTATACAGTATGGTAGAGTGTGATACAGTGATCTATATGTAGCAAAGTGTACAGTATGTTAGAGTGTGATAGAGTGATCTATATGTAGCAATGTGTACAGTATGTTACAGTGTGATAGAGTGATCTATATGTAACAAAGTGTACAGTATGGTACAGTGTGATACAGTGATTTATATGTAACAAAGTGTACAGTATGTTAGAGTGTGATACAGTGATCTATATGTATCAATGTATACAGTGTGGTAGAGTGTGATACAGTGATCTATATGTAACAAAGTGTACAGTATGTTAGAGTGTGATACAGTGATATATATGTAACAAATTGTACAGTATGTTAGAGTGTGATAGTGATCTAAATGTAGCAATGTGTACAGTGTGGTAGAGTGTGATACAGTGATCTATATGTAACAAAGTGTACAGTATGTTAGAGTGTGATACAGTGATTTATATGTAACAAAGTGTACAGTATGTTAGAGTGTGATACAGTGATCTATATGTAGCAATGTATACAGTGTGGTAGAGTGTGATACAGTGATCTATATGTAACAAAGTGTACAGTATGTTAGAGTGTGATACAGTGATATATATGTAACAAAGTGTACATTATGCTAGAGTATGATACAGTGATCTGTATGTAACAAAGTGTACAGTATCTTAGAGTGTGATACAGTGATCTATATGTAACAAAGTGTACAGTATGCTAGAGTGTGATACAGTGATCTATATGTAACAAAGTGTACAGTATATTAGAGTGTGATACAGTGATCTATATGTAACAAGGTGTACAGTATGTTGGAGTGTGATACATCCATCCATATGTAACAAAGTGTACAGTATGTTAGAGTGTGAAACAGTGATCTATATGTAACAAAGTGTACAGTATGATAGAGTGTGATGCAGTGATCTATATGTAACAAAGTGTACAGTATGGTAGAGTGTGATACAGTGATCTATTTGTAACAAAGTGTAGTGTGATACAGTGATCTATATGTAACAAAGTGTGATACAGTGATCTATATGTAGCAAAGTGTACAGTGTTGTAGAGTGTGATACAGTGATCTATATGTAACAAAGTGTACAGTGTGTTAGAGTGTGATAGAGTGATCTATATGTAGCAATGTGTACAGTATGTTAGAGTTTGATAAAGTGATCTATATGTAGCAATGTGTACAGTATGGTAGAGTGATCTATATGTAACAAAGTGTACAGTGTGGTAGTGTGTGATACAGTGATCTATATGTAATAAAGTGTACAGTATGTTAGAGTGTGATAAAGTGATCTATATGTAGCAATGTGTACAGTATGGTAGAGTGTGATACAGTGATCTATTTGTAGCAAAGTGTACAGTATGTTAGAGTGTGATAGAGTGATCTATATATAGCAATGCGTACAGTGTAGTAGAGGATGATACAGTGATCTATATGAAACAAAGTGTACAGTATGTTAGAGTGTGATACAGTGATCTATATGTAACAAAGTGTACAGTATCTTAGAGTGTGATACAGTGATCTATATGTAACAAAGTGTACATTATGCTAGAGTATGATACAGTGATCTGTATGTAACAAAGTCTACAGTATCTTAGAGTGTGATACAGTGATCTATATGTAACAAAGTGTACAGTATGCTAGAGTGTGATACAGTGATCTATATGTAACAAAGTGTACAGTATATTAGAGTGTGATACAGTGATCTATATGTAACAAGGTGTTCAGTATGTTAGTGTGTGATACAGATATCCATATGTAACAAAATGCACAGTATGTTATAGTGTGATACAGTGATATATATGTAACAAAGTGTACAGAATGTTAGAGTGTGATAGTGATCTAAATGTAGCAATGTGCACAGTGTGGTAGACTATGATACAGTGATCTTTATGTAACAAAGTGTACAGTATGTTAGAGTGTGATACAGTGATCTATATGTAGCAATGTATACAGTGTGATACAGTGATCTATATGTAACCAAGTGTACAGTATGTTAGAGTGTGATACAGTGATATATATGTAACAAAGTGTACAGTATGCTAGAGTGTGCTAGTGATCTAAATGTAGCAATGTGTACAGTGTGGTAGAGTATGATACAGTGATCTTTCTGTAACAAAGTGTACAGTATGTTAGAGTGTGATACAGTGATTTATATGTAACAAAGTGTACAGTATGGTAGAGTGTGATGCAGTGATCTATATGTAACAAAGTGTACAGTATGTTAGAGTGTGAAACAGTGATCTATATGTAACAAAGTGTACAGTATGATAGAGTATGACACAGTGATCTATTTGTAACAAAGTGTACAGTATGGTAGAGTATGATACAGTGATCTATTTGTAACAAAGTGTAGTGTGATACAGTGATCTATATGTAACAAAGTGTGATACAGTGATCTATATGTAACAAAGTGTAAAGTATGTTAGAGTGTGATCCAGTGATATATATGTAACAAAGTGTACAGTATGTTAGAGTGTGATAAAGTGATCTATATGCAGCAATGTGTACAGTGTGGTAGAGTGTGATACAGTGATCTATTTGTAGCAAAGTGTACAGTATGTTAGAGTGTGATAGAGTGATCTATATGTAGCAATGTGTACAGTGTGGTAGAGTGTGATACAGTGATTTATTTGTAGCAAAGTGTACAGTTTGTGAGAGTGTGATAGTGATCTATATGTAGCAATGTGTACAGTGTGGTAGTGTGAAACAGTGATCTATATGTAACAAAGTGTACAGTATGATAGAGTATGATACAGTGATCTATTTGTAACAAAGTGTACAGTATGGTAGAGTATGATACAGTGATCTATTTGTAACAAAGTGTAGTGTGATACGGTGATCTATATGTAACAAAGTGTGATACAGTGATCTATATGTAACAAAGTGTAAAGTATGTTAGAGTGTGATCCAGTGATATATATGTAACAAAGTGTACAGTATGTTAGAGTGTGATAAAGTGATCTATATGCAGCAATGTGTACAGTGTGGTAGAGTGTGATACAGTGATCTATTTGTAGCAAAGTGTACAGTATGTTAGAGTGTGATAGAGTGATCTATATGTAGCAATGTGTACAGTGTGGTAGAGTGTGATACAGTGATTTATTTGTAGCAAAGTGTACAGTTTGTGAGAGTGTGATAGTGATCTATATGTAGCAATGTGTACAGTGTGGTAGTGTGATACAGTGATATATATGTAACAAAGTGTACAGTATGTTAGAGTGTGAAACAGTGATCTATGTGTAACAAACTGTACAGTATGGTAGAGTGTGATACAGTGATCTATATGTAACAAAGTGTACAGTATGGTAGAGTGTGATACAGTGATCTATATGTAGCAAAGTGTACAGTATGGTAGAGTGTGATACAGTGATCTATATGTAACAAAGAGTACAGTATGGTAGAGTGTGATACAGTGATCTATATGTAGCAAAGTGTACAGTGTGGTAGAGTGTGATACAGTGATCTATATGTAACAAAGTGTACAGTATGTTAGAGTGTGATAAAGTGATCTATATGTAGCAATGTGAAAAGAGTACAGTATGGTAGAGTGTGATACAGTGATCTATATGTAGCAAAGTGTACAGTGTGGTAGAGTGTGATACAGTGATCTATATGTAACAAAGTGTACAGTATGTTAGAGTGTGATAAAGTGATCTATATGTAGCAATGTGTACAGTGTGGTAGAGTGTAATACAGTGACCTATTTGTAGCAAAGTGCACAGTATGCTAGAGTGTGATAGAGTGATCTATATATAGCAATGTGTACAGTGTGGTAGAGTGTAATACAGTGATCTATTTGCAGCAAAGTGTACAGTGTGGTAGAGTATGATACAGTGATCTGTATGTAACAAAGTGTACAGTATGTTAGAGTGTGATACAGTGATATATATGTAACAAAGTGTACAGTATGTTAGTGTGATCTATATGTGACAAAGTGTACAGTATGTTAGAGTGTGATACAGTGATCTATATGCAGCAATGTGTACAGTATGTTAGTGTGATAGAGTGATCTATATGTAACATGGTGTACAGTATGTTAGAGTGTGATAAAGGTATCTATATGTAGCAAAGTGTACAGTAGGTTAGAGTGTGATACAGTGATCTATATGTACCAAAGTGTACAGTATGTTAGAGTGTGATAGAGTGATCTATATGTAACAAAGTGTACAGTATGTTAGAGTGTGATACAGTGATCTATATGTAGCAAAGTGTACAGTATGTTAGAGTGTGATACAGTGATCTATATGCAGCAATGTGTACAGTATGTTAGTGTGATAAGAGTGATCTATATGTAACAAAGTCTACAGTATGTTAGAGTGTGATACAGTGATATATATGTAACAAAGCATACAGTTTGGTAGAGTGTGATACAGTGATCTATATGTAACAAAGTGTACAGTATGTTAGATTGTGATAGAGTGATCTATATGTAACAACGTGTACAGTATGGTAGTGTGATACAGTGATTTATATGTAACAAATTGTACAGTATGTTAAGAGTGTAATACAGTGATCTATATTTAGCAAAGTGTACAGTATGTTAGAGTCTGATACAGTGATATATATGTAACAAAGTTTACGGAATGTTAGAGTGTGATAGTGATCTAAATGTAGCAATGTGCACAGTGTGGTAGAGTATGATACAGTGATCTATATGTAACAAAGTGTACAGTATGTTAGAGTGTGATACAGTGATCTATATGTAACAAAGTGTACAGTATGTTAGAGTCTCATACAGTGATCTATATGTAACAAAGTGTACAGTATGATAGAGTGTGATAGAGTGATCTATATGCAGCAAAGTGTACAGTATGTTAGAGTGTGATAGAGTGATCTATATGCAGCAATGTGTACAGTATGTTAGTCTGATAGAGTGATCTATATGTAACAAAGTGTACAGTATGGTAGTGTGATAACCGTGATTTATATGTAACAAAGTGTGCAGCATGTTAGAGTGTGATACAGTGATCTATTTGTAATAAAGTGTAGTGTGATACATTGATCTATATGTAACAATGTGTGATACAGTGATCTATATGTAACAAAGTGTAAAGTATGTTAGTGTGATACAGTGATCTATATGTAACAAAGTGTACAGTATGCTAGAGTGTGATAAAGTGATCTATATGTAGCAATGTATACAGTATGGTAGAGTGTGATACAGTGATCTATATGTAGCAAAGTGTACAGTATGTTAGAGTGTGATAGAGTGATCTATATGTAACAAAGTGTACAGTATGGTACAGTGTGATACAGTGATTTATATGTAACAAAGTGTACAGTATGTTAGAGTGTGATACAGTGATCTATATGTAGCAATGTATACAGTGTGGTAGAGTGTGATACAGTGATCTATATGTAACAAAGTGTACAGTATGTTAGAGTGTGATACAGTGATATATATGTAACAAATTGTACAGTATGTTAGAGTGTGATAGTGATCTAAATGGAGCAATGTGTACATTGTGGTAGAGTGTGATACAGTGATCTATATGTAACAAAGTGTACAGTATGTTAGAGTGTGATACAGTGATTTATATGTAACAAAGTGTACAGTATGGTAGAGTGTGATACAGTGATCTATTTGTAACAGTGTAGTGTGATACAGTGATCTATTTGTAATAGTGTAGTGTGATACAGTGATCTATATGTAACAAAGTGTACAGTATATTAGAGTGTGAAACAGTGATCTATATGTAACAAAGTGTACAGTATGGTAGAGTGTGATGCAGTGATCTATATGTAACAAAGTGTACAGTATGGCAGAGTGTGATACAGTGATCTATTTGTAACAAAGTGTAGTGTGATACAGTGATCTATATGTAACAAAGTGTACAGTATGTTAGAGTGTGATGCAGTGATCTATTTGTAACAAAGTGTACAGTATGGTAGACTGTGATACAGTGATCTATTTGTAACAAAGTGTAGTTTGATAGAGTGATCTATATGTAACAAAGTGTGATACAGTGATCTATATGTAACAAAATGTACAGTATGGTAGAGTGTGATACAGTGATATATATGTAGCAAAGTGTACAGTATGTTAGTGTGATACAGTGATTTATATGTAACAAAGTGTACAGTGTGATAGAGTGTGATACAGTGATCTATATGTAACAAAGTGTACAGTATGTTAGAGTGTAATACAGTGATATATTTGTAACCAAGTGTACAGTATTTAGTGTGATAGAGTGATCTATATGTGACAAAGTGTACAGTATGTTAGAGTGTGATACAGTGATCTATATGTAGCAATGTATACAGTGTGGTAGAGTGTGATACAGTGATCTATATGTAACAAAGTGTACAGTATGTTAGAGTGTGATACAGTGATATATATGTAACAAATTGTACAGTATGTTAGAGTGTGATAGTGATCTAAATGGAGCAATGTGTACATTGTGGTAGAGTGTGATACAGTGATCTATATGTAACAAAGTGTACAGTATGTTAGAGTGTGATACAGTGATTTATATGTAACAAAGTGTACAGTATGGTAGAGTGTGATACAGTGATCTATTTGTAACAGTGTAGTGTGATACAGTGATCTATTTGTAATAGTGTAGTGTGATACAGTGATCTATATGTAACAAAGTGTACAGTATATTAGAGTGTGAAACAGTGATCTATATGTAACAAAGTGTACAGTATGGTAGAGTGTGATGCAGTGATCTATATGTAACAAAGTGTACAGTATGGCAGAGTGTGATACAGTGATCTATTTGTAACAAAGTGTAGTGTGATACAGTGATCTATATGTAACAAAGTGTACAGTATGTTAGAGTGTGATGCAGTGATCTATTTGTAACAAAGTGTACAGTATGGTAGACTGTGATACAGTGATCTATTTGTAACAAAGTGTAGTTTGATACAGTGATCTATATGTAACAAAGTGTGATACAGTGATCTATATGTAACAAAATGTACAGTATGGTAGAGTGTGATACAGTGATATATATGTAGCAAAGTGTACAGTATGTTAGTGTGATACAGTGATTTATATGTAACAAAGTGTACAGTGTGATAGAGTGTGATACAGTGATCTATATGTAACAAAGTGTACAGTATGTTAGAGTGTAATACAGTGATATATTTGTAACCAAGTGTACAGTATTTAGTGTGATAGAGTGATCTATATGTGACAAAGTGTACAGTATGTTAGAGTGTGATCCGGTGATCTATATGTAGCAAAGTGTACAGTATGTTAGAGTGTGATACAGTGATCTATATGCAGCAATGTGTACAGTATGTTAGTGTGATAGAGTGATCTATATGTAACATGGTGTACAGTATGTTAGAGTGTGATACAGTGATCTATATGTAGCAAAGTGTACAGTATGTTAGAGTGTGATACAGTGATCTATATGTAGCAAAGTGTACAGTATGTTAGAGTGTGATACAGTGATATATATGTAACAAAGCATACAGTTTGGTAGAGTGTGATACAGTGATCTATATGTAACAAAGTGTACAGTATGTTAGATTGTGATAGAGTGATCTATATGTAATAACGTGTACAGTATGGTAGTGTGAAACAGTGATTTATATGTAACAAATTGTACAGTATGTTAGAGTGTAATACAGTGATCTATGTGTAGCAAAGTGTACAGTATGTTAGAGTCTGATACAGTGATATATATGTAACAAAGTGTACGGAATGTTAGAGTGTGATAGTGATCTAAATGTAGCAATGTGCACAGTGTGGTAGAGTATGATACAGTGATCTATATGTAACAAAGTGTACAGTATGTTAGAGTGTGATACAGTGATCTATATGTAACAAAGTGTACAGTATGTTAGAGTCTGATACAGTGATCTATATGTAACAAAGTGTACAGTATGATAGAGTGATATATATGCAGCAAAGTGTACAGTATGTTAGAATGTGATAGAGTGATCTATATGCAGCAATGTGTACAGTATGTTAGTCTGATAGAGTGATCTATATGTAACAAAGTGTACAGTATGGTAGTGTGATAACCGTGATTTATATGTAACAAAGTGTACAGCATGTTAGAGTGTGATACAGTGATCTATTTGTAACAAAGTGTAGTGTGATACATTGATCTATATGTAACAAAGTGTGATACAGTGATCTATATGTAACAAAGTGTAAAGTATGTTAGTGTCATACAGTGATCTATATGTAACAAAGTGTACAGTATGTTAGAGTGTGATAAAGTGATCTATATGTAGCAATGTATACAGTATGGTAGAGTGTGATACAGTGATCTATATGTAGCAAAGTGTACAGTATGTTAGAGTGTGATAGAGTGATCTATATGTAGCAATGTGTACAGTATGTTACAGTGTGATAGAGTGATCTATATGTAACAAAGTGTACAGTATGGTACAGTGTGATACAGTGATTTATATGTAACAAAGTGTACAGTATGTTAGAGTGTGATACAGTGATCTATATGTATCAATGTATACAGTGTGGTAGAGTGTGATACAGTGATCTATATGTAACAAAGTGTACAGTATGTTAGAGTGTGATACAGTGATATATATGTAACAAATTGTACAGTATGTTAGAGTGTGATAGTGATCTAAATGTAGCAATGTGTACAGTGTGGTAGAGTGTGATACAGTGATCTATATGTAACAAAGTGTACAGTATGTTAGAGTGTGATACAGTGATTTATATGTAACAAAGTGTACAGTATGTTAGAGTGTGATACAGTGATCTATATGTAGCAATGTATACAGTGTGGTAGAGTGTGATACAGTGATCTATATGTAACAAAGTGTACAGTATGTTAGAGTGTGATACAGTGATATATATGTAACAAAGTGTACAGTATGTTAGAGTGTGATAGTGATCTAAATGTAGCAATGTGTACATTGTGGTAGAGTGTGATACAGTGATCTATATGTAACAAAGTGTACAGTATGTTAGAGTGTGATACAGTGATCTATATGTAACAAAGTGTACAGTATGTTAGAGTGTGATATAGTGATGTATATGTAACAAAGTGTACAGTATGGTAGAGTGTGATACAGTGATCTATTTGTAACAAAGTGTAGTGTGATACAGTGATCTATATGTAACAAAGTGTACAGTATGTTAGAGTGTGATGCAGTGATCTATTTGTAACAAAGTGTACAGTATGGTAGAGTGTGATACAGTGATCTATTTGTAACAAAGTGTAGTTTGATACAGTGATCTATATGTAACAAAGTGTGATACAGTGATCTATATGTAACAAAATGTACAGTATGGTAGAGTGTGATGCAGTGATCTATTTTTAGCAAAGTGTACAGTATGGTAGAGTGTGATACAGTGATCTATTTGTAACAAAGTGTAGTGTGATACAGTGATCTATATGTAACAAAGTGTAGTGTGTTAGAGTGATCTATATGCAACAAAGTGTGATACAGTGATCTATATGTAACACAGTGTACTTCACTCGGGGTGAGCACACAATCCATCATATCCCTAGTATAAATACTCTAAAGAATGTGGTAACCCAAGATATATCTCACTCAAGGTGAGCACACAATCCATCATATTCCTAGTATAAATACTCTAAAGAATGTGGTAACGCAAGATATACCTCACTCATGGTGAGCACACAATCCAGCATATCTCTAATATAAATACTCTAATGAATGTGGTAACTCAAGATCTACCTCACTCAAGGTGAGAACATAATCCATCATATCCCTAGTATAAATAATCTAAAGAATGTGGTAACCAAAGATCTATTTCACTCGAGGTGAGCACACCATCCATCATATCCCTAGTATAAATACTGTAAAGAATGTGGTAACACAAGATCTACCTCACTCCGGGTGAAAACATTTTAGATGACATTCCTCATGTGTCACTTGAAGAGTTTAATATTTGATTGCCTTAGTTTTACTGAGGGTTTAATTACCTGTTTGTCCACAGCAGACAGTGAGGCCCCTGCCTCCACTAAAACCTTTGTCACATCTGTCTTTCCCTGCCTTACTGACAGGTGTAGAGGTGTCCTGTCCTAAAACAATAAATATAAAACTAGTATTACTGTGAGCACAGCTCACTAAGATATACCCCCCACTCCCCACATCTGTACAACCTATTTCCATAACCAAAATATTACTGATTGTTCCAACCAAAAATGAAAGGGATCCTCCTCTCTTCACCGGTAAGCTGCTGATAAAATTTCAAAACATTCTGAGAAACACTACTCAAGTTATCATACGACATAGGGTAAAAATCCTATATTCCGTCATATCAAGTCCAATAACTCTGGAACGGCAAAAGTGAAAATCGTCAAAAATGAAAGGGATCCTCCTCTCTTCACTAGCTCTCTTCACCAGTAAACAGCTGATAAACTTTTAAAAGATTCTAAGAAACACAAATCAAGTTATCGTACGACATAGGATTTGTCTACAGACGGACGGACGGACGGCCATGGTGAAACTAGTATACCCCCCTACAACTTCGTTGCGGGGGGTATAACAATATTTAAACACAAACAATTTCTCATCAAATCTTCACAAACACAACTTTATACTACAAAAGTATTTTATAAACAATTCAGTTGTCATATCACATAAAAAATCATTTTTCGTCACAAATCTTTTTAAAATTAACATTTTCTCATTCAGTTCAATCACACGATTAAAACGTGACCCCACACTATATATTTAATATTTCAATTTCCTTCATTTTAGATGACATTCCTCATGTGTCACTTGAAGAGTTTTATATTTGATTGTATTAGTTTTACTGAGTGTTTAATTACCATGTGGTCCACAGCAGACAGTGAGGCCCCTGCCTCCACTAGAACCTTTGTCACCTCTGTCTCTCCACTCTGTGCTGCCAGGTGTAGAGGTGTCATGCCCTAAAACAATAAATATAAAACAATATTTAAACACAAACAATTTCTCATCAAATCTTCACAAACAACACAACTTTATACTACAAAAGTATTTTATAAACAATTCAGTTGTCATATCACATAAAAAATCATTTTTCGTCACAAATCTTTTTAAAATTAACATTTTCTGATTCAGTTCAATCACACGATTAAAACGTGACCCCACACTATATATTTAATATTTCAATTTCCTTCATTTTAGATGACATTCCTCATGTGTCACTTGAAGAGTTTTATATTTGATTGTATTAGTTTTACTGAGTGTTTAATTACCTCATCGTCCACAGCAGACAGTGAGGCCCCTGCCTCCACTAGAACCTTTGTCACCTCTGTCTCTCCACTCTGTGCTGCCAGGTGTAGAGGTGTCATGCCCTAAAACAATAAATATAAAACAATATTTAAACACAAACAATTTCTCATCAAATCTTCACAAACAACACAACTTTATACTACAAAAGTATTTTATAAACAATTCAGTTTTCATATCACATAAAAAATCATTTTTCGTCACAAATCTATTTAAAATTAACATTTTCTAATTCAGTTCGATCACACGATTAAAATCTCACCCAACAATACATATCAAATATTGTGTTCTCCATTTTTGAAGATATTCAACTTCAGTTTTCTTTATCCCGACATGAAAAAAAATCATTTTTCGTCACAAATCTTTTTAAAATTAACATTTTCTCATTCAGTTCAATCACACGATTAAAACGCGACCCCACACTATATATTTAATATTTCAATTTCCTTCATTTTAGATGACATTCCTCATGTGTCACTTAAAGAGTTTAGTATTTGATTGTATTAGTTTTACTGAGTGTTTAATTACCTCATTGTCCACAGCAGACAGTGAGGCCCCTGCCTCCAATAGAACCTTTGTCACCTCTGTGTGTCCCATCACTGCTGCCATGTGTAGAGGTGTCTGGCCCTAAAACAATAAATATAAAACAATATTTAAACACAAACAATTTCTCATCAAATCTTCACAAACAACACAACTTTATACTACAAAAGTATTTTATAAACAATTCAGTTGTCATATCACATAAAAAATCATTTTTCGTCACAAATCTTGTTAAAATTAACATTTTCTCATTCAGTTCGATCACACGATTAAAATCTCACCCAACAATACATATCAAATATTGTGTTCTCCATTTTTGAAGATATTCAACTTCAGTTTTCTTTATCCTGACATGAAAAAAATTCATTTTTCGTCACAAATCTTTTTAAAATTAACATTTTCTCATTCAGTTCAATCACACGATTAAAACGTGACCCCACACTATATATTTAATATTTCAATTTCCTTCATTTTAGATGACATTCCTCATGTGTCACTTGAAGAGTTTAATATTTGATTGTATTAGTTTTACTGGGTGTTTAATTACATGTTTGTCCACAGCAGACAGTGAGGCCCCTGCCTCCACTAGAACCTTTGTCACCTCTGTGTGTCCCTTCTCTGCTGCCAGGTGTAGAGGTGTCCTGTCCTAAAACAATAAATATAAAACAATATTTAAACACAAACAATTTCTCATCAAATCTTCACAAACAACACAACTTTATACTACAAAAGTATTTTATAAACAATTCAGTTGTCATATCACATAAAAAATCATTTTTCGTCACAAATCTTTTTAAAATTAACATTTTCTGATTCAGTTCAATCACACGATTAAAACGCGACCCCACACTATATATTTAATATTTCAATTTCTTCATTTTAGATGACATTCCTCATGTGTCACTTGAAGAGTTTAATATTTGATTGTATTAGTTTTACTGAGTGTTTAATTACCCATTCGTCCACAGCAGACAGTGAGGCCCCTGCCTCCACTAGAACCTTTGTCACCTCTGTGTGTCCCTTCTCTGCTGCCAGGTGTAGAGGTGTCCTGTCCTAAAACAATAAATATAAAACAATATTTAAACACAAACAATTTCTCATCAAATCTTCACAAACAACACAACTTTATACTACAAAAGTATTTTATAAACAATTCAGTTGTCATATCACATAAAAAATCATTTTTCGTCACAAATCTTTTTAAAATTAACATTTTCTGATTCAGTTCAATCACACGATTAAAACGCGACCCCACACTATATATTTAATATTTCAATTTCTTCATTTTAGATGACATTCCTCATGTGTCACTTGAAGAGTTTAATATTTGATTGTATTAGTTTTACTGAGTGTTTAATTACATGTTTGTCCACAGCAGACAGTGAGGCCCCTGCCTCCATTAGAACCTTTGTCACCTCTGTCTGTCCCCCCAATGCTGCCAGGTGTAGAGGTGTCAGGCCCTAAAACAATAAATATAAAACAATATTTAAACACAAACAATTTCTCATCAAATCTTCACAAACAACACAACTTTATACTACAAAAGTATTTTATAAACAATTCAGTTGTCATATCACATAAAAAATCATTTTTCGTCACAAATCTTTTTAAAATTAACATTTTCTGATTCAGTTCAATCACACGATTAAAACGTGACCCCACACTATATATTTAATATTTCAATTTCTTCATTTTAGATGACATTCCTCATGTGTCACTTGAAGAGTTTAATATTTGATTGTATTAGTTTTACTGAGTGTTTAATTACATCATTGTCCACAGCAGACAGTGAGGCCCCTGCCTCCACTAGAACCTTTGTCACCTCTGTGTGTCCCTTCTCTGCTGCCTCGTGTAGAGGTGTCAGGCCCTAAAACAATAAATATAAAACAATATTTAAACACAAACAATTTCTCATCAAATCTTCACAAACAACACAACTTTATACTACAAAAGTATTTTATAAACAATTCAGTTGTCATATCACATAAAAAATCATTTTTCGTCACAAATCTATTTAAAATTAACATTTTCTAATTCAGTTCGATCACACGATTAAAATCTCACCCAACAATACATATCAAATATTGTGTTCTCCATTTTTGAAGATATTCAACTTCAGTTTTCTTTATCCTGACATGAAAAAAAATCATTTTTCGTCACAAATCTTTTTAAAATTAACATTTTCTCATTCAGTTCAATCACACGATTAAAACGCGACCCCACACTATATATTTAATATTTCAATTTCCTTCATTTTAGATGACATTCCTCATGTGTCACTTAAAGAGTTTAGTATTTGATTGTATTAGTTTTACTGAGTGTTTAATTACATCATTGTCCACAGCAGACAGTGAGGCCCCTGCCTCCACTAGAACCTTTGTCACCTCTGTGCTTCCCGTCTCTGCTGCCAGGTGTAGAGGTGTCCTGCCCTAAAACAATAAATATAAAACAATATTTAAACACAAACAATTTCTCATCAAATCTTCACAAACAACACAACTTTATACATATCAAATATTATTTTCTCCATTTTTGAAGATATTCTTTATCCTGACATGAAAAAAAAAAAAAATTCGTCACAAATCTTGTTAAAATTAACATTTTCAGATTCAGTTCAATCACACGATTAAAACCTGACCCTAAACGATGTGTCCTACATTATTTTCTCCATTTTTGAAGTTATTCAACATCAGTTTTCTTGATTCTGACATGAAAAAAAAAATATCGTCACAAATCTTGTTAAAATGAACATGATTGAAATAAATTTTGTAAATAAAAAATAGCTACATGTTCTGTTCAGTCTCCATACATTACATATACATTGGTTTTATTATGTCTAACCGAAAATGGAGGAGCCTTGCTACAAAATAACTAGGTTACGAATTATCTAGTACTCAGTATAACTTATTAAAATAAGACTTCAATTAAAAAACTAGAGGCTCCCTGGAGCCTGTAATCGCTCACCTGGTTTTTTTAATTTGACATCTAAAGTTGATAGAAAATGGGGGTGTTACACATAATTTTGAAAGTGGGCCACCAAAAGATCAACTAAAATTTCTGAGCAACAGATTTTGATGTGATTTTTTTCTCATAATATTCCTAAACGGAATAAACTGGCTGAAAAAATCTCACAGAAAAACCCATATTGTATGTTAAACTACTAATTGCCATGTAACTGCAGATAAAATTTCAGTTCATTTTGATGTGTAATAAAGCAGAAATTGATAACTAAAGAAATTTCTATTTTTAGTAACAGCAGCCATTTTGAATGGAGGGCAGGGCTGTCACAGCCAAATTTGCTTTAATTTAGTTGAGCAGTTTCAGAGGAGAAGATTTAAATGTGATCTTTTATCAAAATATGTCAAATTTGTATAATCGGTATAAATCGGTTGAAAGAAAAATTTCACAGAAAAACCCAGAATATTTCGTAATCTACTCATTGTCATGTAGCTGCAGTTAAAATTTGAGCTCATTTTAATTAATAATAAAGCAGCAATGGACAATTGAAGAAATTTCTATTTTTAGTAACAGCAGCCATCTTGAATGGAGAGCGAAGCTGTCGGACACAATTTTGAAATGGGACTACCCAAGGACTATTCAAGCCAAATCTGGTTTAATTTGGTTCAGCGGTTTCAGAGGAGATTTGAATGTGATCTTTTATCAAAATATGCCCAATTTGCAAAATTGGTATAAATTGGTTGAAAGAAATATTTCACAGAAAAACCCGGAATATGTGTTAAACTACTCCCTGCCATGTAGCTGCAGTTAAAATTTGAGCTCATTTTGACTTATACTAAAGCAGCAATGGGCAATTGAAGAAAATTTTATTTTTAGTAACAGTAGCCATCTTGAATGGAGAGCGGAGCTGTCAGACACAATTTTGAAATGGGACTACCCAAGGACTATCCCAGCCAAATCTGGTTTAATTTGGTTCAGCGATTTCAGAGGAGAAGATCTAAATGTGATGTTTTATCAAAATATGCCTAATTTGCATAATCGGTAAAAATCGGCTGACAGAAAAATTTCACAGAAAAACCCGGAATATATATGTTAAACTACTCCTCGCTATGTAGTTGCAGTAAAACATTTGAGCTCATTTTGACTTCAACTAAAGCAGCAATGGACAATTGAAGAAATTTCTATTTTTAGTATCAGCAGACATCTTGAATGGAGGGTGGAGCTGTGGGACACAATTTTGAAAGGGACCCATCCAGGGACCATCCCTGCCAGGTTAGGTTTAATTTGGTTCAGCGGATTCAGAGGAGAAGATTTAAATGTGAAAGTTTAGGACGGACGACAGACGCCAAGTGATGGCAAAAGCTCACATGGCCTTCGGCCAGGTGAGCTAAAAATGGGTATGGTTCCTGTTAGTCCTCTCATATCTCTGATATGGCAAACACTACAGAAGATCTGATGGAAGGCTTCAATTTACAGTACTGTACAAGGTACACATGTGTGTCGAATAAGGGAAGGGGTGACTTCCTAATCTCGTTGAGAATTGAATTCAAAAGAAATTTGTTGCTCAGTATCTCCAGTTCTTAAAAGTCAAATTTAAACGTCAACGAGATAAGCGATTACTAAGATGGATATGTCAGAAAAATAGACTGCCTAAAATAGCTTTCACTTTACCTTCATAAGTTGATTTAATAAGCTTAACAGTAAAAATGTGGTTAAACAAATAAAATAAAACTAGCTCACTAAGATATCTGTCCAACCTATTTCCATAACCAAAACATTAATGATTGTTCCGACCAAAAATGCAAGGGACCCTCCTCTATTACCCAGCCAATGATTATTTAGTAAAGTTTCACCAGATTCCATCATACATTACAGAGATGCAGCTAACCGTCGGCCCTGTCTGACCTAGGGAGCAGAATTTTAGAGGGTCCGTCAAATGACGTCTTTGTGTCAGACCTAATGACTGGCAAATATTTTTACTGCTTGGGGCTGTCAAAAATCAAATTTCTGTCGGTCCTGGTTACCTCTTAGACCCCTAAGTGAAGGATCTTTGATTATCGTTAATAAAGTCAAAAGTCGTAAACAAATCGGTAAAAATTTCTGTTCCTTTCTGTTTATGCTAAATTTCGGGAACCAGTTCCCATTCCGGATTTTATTTCGTATCCTATCGGGAATCGTTGTAAATTGTAATTTGATCATTTCCGTTATGGCTGCATGACCAATGGATTGCACCCGCACCTACTGACGCTTGGTGGCGCTCGTGTACTATCAGTTATTCGTTCGGAACATTTGCGGAAATGCTCGGACGTCTTCCTAACTTATCAGGTTTCAAGATAGCCGATCTTTACCTGCTGTGGCCAGTTCCTAAGCTAAAAATCGATCTGAGTCAACCTAATGCGTCGACACAGGGTCGTAAAACAGATTTGGTAGAAAGGTATCAACACTATGCTATTGCTTTCTTTGTAAAACAGTTATATTACTCGTTCTTTAGCATGAATAAAGGTGATCATAAGTTACATACATGTAACAACAAACAATCAACAAGCTGAACACTTACACAGTATTCCGCCTTCATTTACTGTTAGGGGTCCCTCTTCTTTAGGGGTAGCATATTTTTTTACAAGAGCCAATTAGCGCCGTAGGCTGTGTTCTTGGGTTAGAGTTAGTTAAGGGTTAGCCTTGAAGGACAGGGATCCCTAAAGTTAGACCCAATTATTACTGTCATTCTATATTTATATTTTACTTGTCTGACTTTTTATTTTAATTTTTTATGCAAAATTTTAAAACAACAATCTATCGTCAAACGGAAACAAACAATTATCTGCTTAAATAGGTGCGTGATTACTGGTTCCTCGGGGATATATATAAAATGGCTCGTTAAATTACGATGGTTGGATTTTTTAAAAATTTTATATACACATTTATCTAAGGGACCATTTAACTTCCAGTGGGGGTGGTGGTTATTGGTTTTTTTTCTAAAAAAATATTCTGATTCCCAATGTTGCTGAAAAAAATATTCTGATTTTGGTGGAAGAAAAAAACTAGAGGCTCAGGTGAGCCTGTATCGCTCACCTGACATAAATAAGTCCTCTTAAGAATGTCTGCATGCTGAATACATCTAAGTTACTATTCAAATCCCATACTGCCATAGGGTTCTATGTTAAAACTATGTCTGCTCATGGCAGCCATCATGGATGGAGGTCGTGGTCACCGGACACAATTTTGAAAGTATACTACACAAGGACCATCCATGCCATGTTTGCTTTAAATTGGCTGACTGATTTCAGAAGAGAAGACTTTTAAACAATTTTCCCATAGGGTCCTATGTTAAAACTATGTCTGCTGACGGCGGCCATTTTGAACCGAGATCGGGATCACTGAACACAATTTTGGAAGTTGACCACCTAAGGACCATTGATGACATGTTTGCTATATTGGCTTACTAGTTTCAGAGGAGAAGATTTTAAAACATTTTTTCCCATAAGGTCCTATGTTAAAACTACAGTATGTCTGCTGAAGGTGGCCATCTTGGATGGAGGTCAGGGTCACTGGACACAATTTTGAAAATTGACCACATAAGGACCATCCATGCCATGTTTGCTTTAAATTGGCTTACTGGTTTCAGAGAAGAAGATTTTTAAATATATTTCCCATAGGGTCCTATGTTAAAACTATGTTCGCTGATGGTTGCCATCTTGGATGGAGGTCGGGGTCACAGGACATAATTTTGAAAGTTGACCACCTAAGGACCATTCATCCCATGTTTGCTTTAAACTGACTTACTGGTTTCAGAGGAGAAGACTTTTAAACATTTTTGCCATAGGGTCCAATGTTAAAATTAAGTCGAGTCATGGTGGCCATCTTGAATTTCCGATCAGTAAATGATTCATAAGTTTAGTACAGGACCACGCAATGATCATTCCTGCAAAGTCACAATTCAATTGGCTAAGTGGTTTCTAACAAGAAGATTTTAAAAATTTCAATCAATCAGAACACATTAGGGCCCTGGCAGCCATGTTGGATTTCCGATCAGCGCCAAAAACAAAAATCTTGTATATGACCATCCAATGAACATTTCTGCCAAGTTTGATTCAAATCTGTTTTGAGGTTTAAGAAAAAAAGATGAAAATGTGAAATTCCCATAGGGTCCAATGTTAAACTAAGTCGAGTCATGGTGGCCATCTTGAATTTCCGATCAGCAAACGATTCACAAGTTTAGTACAGGACCACCCAATGATCATTCCTGCAAAGTCACAATTCAATTGGCTTAGTGGTTTCTAACAAGAAGATTTTTAAAATTTCGACCAATCAGAACACATTATGGGCCCTGGCAGCCATGTTGGATTTCCGATCAGCGCCAAAAACAAAAATCTTGTATATGACCATCCAATGAACATTTCTGCCAAGTTTGGTTCAAATCTGTTTTGTGGTTTCAGAAAAAAAGATGAAAATGTGAAATTCCCATAGGGTCCAATGTTAAACTAAGTCGAGTCATGGCGGCCATCTTGAATTTCCGATCGACAAACGATTCACAATTTTAGTACAGGACCACCCAATGATCATTCCTGCAAAGTCACAATTCAATTGACTTAGTGGTTTCTGACAAGAAGATTTTTAAAATTTCAGCCAATGAGAACACATTATGGACCCTGGCAGCCATGTTGGATTTCAAATCAGCACCAAAAACACAAATCTGGTAGAGGACCATCCAGTGAACATTTCTGGCAAGTTTGGCTGATTTCTGTTCAGCGGTTTCAGAGAAGAAGATTTAAATGTGAAGAGCTAACGGACGGACGGACGGACGAACGCTTACCCATGACAAAAGCTCACATGGCCTATGGCCAGGTGAGCTAAAAATAATCTGATTCAGAGTTTTTGTCATATATGTTAAATTCTGGGGAAAAAAAATATTCTAACTCTCGTGTTGTCTGGAAAAAAAATTCTGAGTATTAAACAACAATCAATCACTTTATGAAACCTTGACACATTTTATTTTTGAATAAACATTTGTGTCTTGTGAGATATAAAGACAGTAAATTTGCCTACAGTATCATGTACCCTGCGTAGCTCAGTCGTTAGAGCCAGACTTTTAATCTCAGGGTTTAGGGTTCGAGCCCCTATGTGGGCGGCTATATTTTTTTTTTGGTTTCAATGTGGAATGACAATTTGATATTTATGATATTAATCCATTTGTGATGAAGTGTAGCAAAAGTAGTTTTTTTCCCCCGTCAGTGTATTTACGCTAAACAAAATGATTTTCTGGAGGAAAATGATAGCCTTCATTATGGTCAGAATGAACAAGTCTAAAATATGATCACACCTACAATTTAAGCAAACTGAACATAGAAGATCGAATGTTTTTCTTCGTTTTCACTTGTACTACCAAACATTTTGAGACGTCGACAGGATTCGAAGCTGTGCGGGGGAGACCCCAATAGATTTTTATTATAACATTCTACAAGTACACCTCTTTTTTACAATTACACACACTATTGCAGATACAGCATCCAAAGTAAAGACAGATCAAAAATAAATCACCGGTACCCAACAAAATTTGGAGTCGTTGACAGGATTCGAACCTGTGTGGGTAAATCCCAATATATTTCTAGTCTAGCGCCTTAACCAATCGGCCACGACGACTTACTACTAATGAATAAAACTTATGCATTTATACTAGATTTTTGTTTGTTTGTATCTGGGTCATTATTTGCTCTAGGGACCATTTGTGTGGACATGCAGTGAAAAATTAAAACTGAACTGAAACTAGAAAACTTCATAATTTTTATACAGCTACATATTCACTGTAACTGAAAACCAGAGGCTCCCAGGAGCCTGTAATCGCTCACCTGGATCAAAGCTGCTTTCAATAACAACGCAACTGCGTTGTGGCGGCCATCTTGGCGGGAGAACGCAACTGCCGGACACAATTTTGGAAGAGGACCATCCAATGACTATTCCATCAAAGTTTGGTTCTAATTGTGCTACTGGTTCCAGACAAGATGGTTTTTATGTGAATTTCCCATAGGGTTCTATGTTAAACTAAGTACAGCTGTGCAGCCATCTTGGTCAGAGGGCGGGACCATCAGACACAATTTTGGAAGAGGACCATCCAATGACTATTTTATCAAAGTTTGGTTTCAATTGAGCAACTGGTTCCAGACAAGAAGATTTTTATGTGAATTTCCCATAGGTTCCTATGATAAACTAAGTTCGGCTGTGGGGCCATCTTGGTCGAAGGATCGAACTGCCTGACATATTTTTGGAAGAGAACCATCCAATGACTATTTCATCAACATTTAGTTCTTATTGAGCAAATGGTTTCAAACAAGAAGATTTTTATGGGAATTTCCCATAGGGTCCTATGTTAAATTAAGTTCGGCTGTGGCGGCCATCTTGGTCGGAGGTCTGAAATGTCAGACATAAATTTGGAAGGGAACCACCCAAGGATCATTTCAGCAAAGTTTGGTTGAGATTGGCTCAGTAGTTTCAGAGGAGAAGATTTTTTAAATTTCATCCCCCCTTTTTTCTATTTTTAGCTTGGTGGCCATCTTGGTTGGAAGTCGGGATCAACGGACACAATTTTGGAAGGGGGCCATCCAAGAATCATTTCAGCAAAGTTTGGTTGAGATTGGCTCAGTAGTTTCAGAGGAGAAGATTTTTTTTTAATTTCATCCCCCCTTTTTTCTAATTTGCATAATCGGTCAAAATCGGCAAAAGTTCAAAGTTCATAAAAAATCCTGTAATACATGTTAAAAAGCTCATCATTATGCTTATACAGTTCAAATTTGGGCACATTCTGGCTTAAAATAGAGCAATTTTGGCCATTTGAAGAAATTTCTATTTTTAGTAACAGTGGCCATCTTGAATGGAGGGCGGGCCTGTCGGACACAATTTTGAAAGGGACCCACCCAGGGACCATCCCTGCCAGGTTTGGTTTAATTTGGTTCAGCGGTTTCAGAGGAGAAGATTTAAATGTGATCTTTTATCAAAATATGCCTAATTTGCATAATCGGTATATATCGGCTGAAAGAATATATGTTAAACTACTCCTTGCCATGTAGCTGCAGTTAAAATTTGAGCTCATTTTGACTTACACTAAAGCCGCAATGGACAATTAAAATTTCATCCCCCCTTTTTTCTATTTTTAGCTTGGCAGCCATCTTGGTTGGAAGTCGGGATCACCGGACATAATTTTGAAAGGGGGCCATCCAAGGACCATTCCACCAAAGTTTGGTTGCAATTGGCCCAGTGGTTTCTGAGGAGAAGATTAAAATGTGAAATGTTGATGGACGGACGACGGACGAAAAGTGATGACAATAGCTCACCTGGCCTAAAGGCCAGGTGAGCTAAACTAGAGGCTCCCAGGAGCCTGTATAGCTCACCTGGGTATAATAACAACATCAGTCAATAAAACTTGATAACTTCGGTAAAAAAAATTAACAATTGTAGCCTTCGTCATTTTTATAAATTTGATGAAAAAAGGGCAAGAACTCCAAGATGGGTAATCAAATTTACTTCAAAATTGCAGGTAAAAAAAAAAATTGAACGAAGGGTCGAACCGCCAGACACATTTTTGGAAGAGAACCATCCAATGACTATTTCATAAAAATTTTGTTCTTATTGAGCAAATGGTTTCAGACAAAAAGATTTTTATGGGAATTTCCCATAGGGTCCTATGTTAAATTAAGTTCGGCTGTGGTGGCCATCTTGGTCGGTGTTCTGAAATGCTGGACACAATTTTGGAAGAGGACCACCCAAGAATCATTTCAGCAAAGTTTGGTTGAGATTGGCTCTGTAGTTTCAGAGAAGAAGATTTTTTTAATTTCATCCCCCCTTTTTTCTAATTTGCATAATCGGTCAAACTCGGTAAAAGTTCAAAGTTCATAAAAAATCCCGTAATATATGTTAAAAAGCTCATCATTATGCTTATACAGTTCAAATTTGGGCACTTTCTGGCTTAAAATAGAGCAGTTTTGGCCATTTGAAGAAATTTCTATTTTTAGTAATGGTGGCCATCTTGGATACAGGACGGCGCTGACGGACACAATTTTGAAAGGGGACCACCTAAGGATCATTTCAGCAAAGTTTGGTTGAGATTGGCTCAATAGTTTCAGAGAAGATTTTTTTTTAATTTCATCCCCCCTTTTTTCTAATTTGCATAATCGGTTAAAATCAGTAAACGTTCAAAGTTCTTTAAAAATCCCGTAATATATGTTAAAATGCTCATCATTATGCTTATACAGTTCAAATTTGAGCACTTTCTGGCTTAAAATAGAGCAGTTTTGGCCATTTGAAGAAATTTCTATTTTTAGTAATGGTGGCCATCTTGGATACAGGACGGCGCTGACGGACACAATTTTGAAAGAGGACCACCTAAGGATTATTTCAGCAAAGTTTGGTTGAGATTGGCTCAGTAGTTTCAGAGGAGAAGATATTTTTTTAAATTTCATCCCCCCTTTTTTCTAATTTGCATAATCGGTCAAAATCGGCAAAATTTCAAAGTTCATAAAAAATCCCGTAATATATGTTAAAAAGCTCATCATTATGCTTATACAGTTCAAATTTTGGCACTTTCTGGCTTAAAATAGAGCAGTTTTGGCCATTTGAAGAAATTTCTATTTTTAGTAATGGCGGCCATCTTGGATACAGGACGGCGCTGACGGACACAATTTTGAAAGGGGACTACCTAAGGATCATTTCAGCAAAGTTTTGTTCAGATTGGCTCAGTAGTTTCAGAGTGGAAGATTTTTTTAATTTCATCCCCCCTTTTTCTAATTTGCATAATCGGTCAAAATCGGTAAAAGTTCAAAGTTCATAAAAAATCCCGTGATACATGTTAAAAAGCTCATCATTATGCTTATACAGTTCAAATTTGAGCACTTTCTGGCTTAAAATAGAGCAGTTTTGGCCATTTGAAGAAATTTCTATTTTTAGTAATGGCGGCCATCTTGGATACAGGACGGCGCTGACGGACACAATTTTAAAAGGGGGCCACCTAAGGATCATTTCAGCAAAGTTTGGTTGAGATTGGCTCAGTAGTTTCAGAGGGGAAGATTTTTTTAATTTCATCCCCCCTTTTTTCTAATTTGCATAATCGGTCAAAATCGGTAAAAGTTCAAAGTTCATAAAAAAATCCCGTAATATATGTTAAAAAGCTCATCATTATGCTTATACAGTTCAAATTTGAGCACTTTCTGGCTTAAAATAGAGCAGTTTTGGCCATTTGAAGAAATTTCTATTTTTAGTAATGGCGGCCATCTTGGATACAGGACGGCGCTGACGGACACAATTTAAAAAGGGGACCACCTAAGGATCATTTCAGCAAAGTTTGGTTGAAATTGGCTCAGTAGTTTCAGAGGAGAAGATTTTTTTTTTATTTCATCCCCCCTTTTTTTAAATTTCATAATTGGTCAAAATCGGTAAAAGTTCAAAGTTCATAAAAAATCCCATAATATATGTTAAAAAGCTCATCATTATGCTTATACAGTTCAAATTTTGGCACTTTCTGGCTGAAAATAGAGCAGTTTTGGCCATTTGAAGAAATTTCTATTTTTAGTAATGGTGGCCATCTTGGATACAGGACGGCGCTGACGGACACAATTTTGAAAGGGGACCACCTAAGGATCATTTCAGCAAAGTTTGGTTGAGATTGGCTCAGTAGTTTCAGAGTGGAAGATTTTTTTTTAATTTCATAATCGGTCAAAATCGGTAAAAGTTCAAAGTTCATAAAAAATCCCGTAATATATGTTAAAAAGCTCATCATTATGCTTATACAGTTCAAATTTGGGCACTTTCTGGCTTAAAATAGAGCAGTTTTGACCATTTGAAGAAATTTCTATTTTTAGTAATGGCGGCCATCTTGGATACAGGACGGCGCTAACGGACACAATTTTGAAAGGGGACCACCTAAGGATCATTTCAGCAAAGTTTGGTTGAGATTGGTTCAGTAGTTTCAGAGGAGAAGATTTTTTTTTAATTTCATCCCCCCTTTTTTTTTTTTTATAATTTGCATAATCGGTCAAAATGGGTAATGGGATTTACTTCAAAATTGCAGGGTAGGTAGATCTTGATATGCTGCACATTTTTGCAATAAACTTAACATCTATCTCTAAATAGTTTTTGAAATATAAGACGAAAAGTATTAAAATGAAAAAAAAAAATTGTTGAAAAAAGGGCAACAACTCCAAGATGGGTAATCAAATTTACTTCAAAATTGCAGGGTATGTAGATCTTGACATGCTGAGCATGTTTGCAGTTTCAACTTACCATCTGTCTGTTATAGTTTTTGAAATAAAGGACGAAAAGTATTAAAATTTAGAAAATTTTATGAAAAAAGGGAAATAACTCCAAAATGAGTAATGGGATTTACTTCAAAATTGCAGGGTAGGTAGATCTTGATATGCCGCACATTTTTGCAATTTAAAGTTAACCTTTATCTCTTATAGTTTTTGAAATATAAGACGAAAAGCATTAAAATTTTACAAATTTGATGAAAAAAGGGCAATAACTCTAAGATGGGTAATCAGATATACTTCAAAATTGCAGGGTAGGTAGATCTTGATGTGCTGATCATTTTTACCCCATGTCAGATTTTTGATATTACTAACGGTTTTTGAGTTATTACCAAAAACCTGCAATTTTACCATATGTTCTATTTTTAGTAACAGCGGCCATGTTGGTTGGTGCACAGCATCACCGGACACAATTTTGAAACTAGATACCCTAGTAATGATTCAGACCAAGTTTGGTTTCCATTGGTCTAGTACTTTCAGAGGAGAAGATTTTTGAAAAAGTTTACGACGTACGACGACGACGGACGCCAAGTGATGAGAATAGCTCACATGACCCTTTGGGTCAGGTGAGCTAAAAAGGTGCAAAGATAATACGAGTATCAGATTTTTTTTCCAGTATCATCAAAGGAATCCTCCTATTTTCACGTAACATGGACAGACATGATCAAATTAATAATTTCTGTGATTTTTAAATATTAAACCCACTAATAACCATCAATTACCAAGCACAAGCTTACAATTATTCATTATAAGCTATTTATTTCATCAAACAGAGAAAATTTGATGGCCTTAATGACAGAAACCAGTTGTACATTTTCAAGAAAAATCTACCATGAAATATAATTTTGCTACAACACCATTTAAGTGGTAGGACTCTTTCAATCTGTTGAAATTTTGAAAGACCCTGATTGGTAGCAGAATAACATAGCTTATAACACCACTTTACAGTCCGAATAAAGAATAATCAGGTTGTTGAAATCACACTGCACAAGTCGTTATCATGTAACATGGACAGACATGATGGAAAATAAAACTTTATACAAACAGAATGATAAAGATTGTTTTATATCATCTTCAACTGACCAAAAAGGTTCCTCCAGCAGTTTAGAAAGATCCACATACATCAAATTTTAACTCCAGAAAACATACAATGGCTTAATTTGGGGGCCGAATACTGAGTGAACATTTTCAAAATCAACAGAAAGTCCTTATGCCTTCTGTGCGAAAAATATCAATATTGAAAACAGTAAAATAATTAAATTTATCTTTATTAGTATAATAATTAAATTAAATTTTATTTAATTGTCCTTATGAGTGTCTTTATCTAGATCTGTGCAAGCTAAGTCAGTCTAAGCTGGACCATCCTTGAATGTACTGTCTAGAAATAAAATTAAATATCTGTCCAGTTACATGAATTTTCATGATATGACAAAGTAATTAACAGATTTAATGTCAGTTAATCATTTGTGTCCTAGCTAGTAGAAGATGCTCAGTAATCTTTAATATTGTCACAGGGTGACTAATTTAATTTACAGGTTTTCAAATTTGTATATCCTGACTTAATCTGTCTGTCCTTGTTACATAATTTTTTTTAGCAATGTCTGTCCAAAACAACTTATCTCGATTGATGATCATCTGCATTTTTACCACACTGCGATATTTTTGTAATCCAAGTGTCCACAATATTCTTTTACAGTGAATGATGTGTAAGAACGTTAAAATCAATTAAAACCTGGTGTCTGCTATCGTTTTTGTTTGATTATTTTCACACTAATGTAACTTAGATTTTTAACGTAACAATTTGGATAGACAAACTTCCTCCTTGTCGAGCTGTTATCCCCTGAACTGGAGGATTCTATCAACTGGATATAATAGATAAAGAGACATATGCGCAAACTCGAACCTCGTTTTAACGTGCCTATTTTTATCGTTACCAAATTTAACAGTGGGGATTTCGCCTTAACGTAACTACCTAAAAATGGACAGAACTTTCCATCAACATTTCAAAGTTGTTTTGGGAATTAACGAATGACAGTTAATAGCTTTCATAGATGAAGGTGAACGAGATAAATAAAACAGAGTTGACTGAGATAAATTTTTAAAGCAAATGACTTCTAAATAATTGGTATTAATACAAATCTTATTCAGCAAGTAATGGACAGACGTTACGTTAAAATTGTCAACAACTTTGCGATCTTGTATTTCTTTAAATAATTGAAAAATTATCTTTTTGAAAGCTGAGATTTGATTATTATAACCTTATTTGAGAATCTTTTCAAGCATGACCTGGTTTTTTAAACAAAACATGTGCAATTAATCCGGTGCATATAAGTACCGTTCACGTGTCCCTTTTCATGTCGGTAAATTCAGACAATTGAGCAAGATAAGGAAAGTATTGAGAAATAACAAAATATGATATGAAGATGAAATTATTTATTTTATTTCTTCAAGATATAAACTACACATCTGCAACAGTTTTGCCAACCTCAATAATATTGTACCTGTAAAAAAATGTATTTTTATGAGCATGCAATAGAAGTGCTGTAGACCGAAGAAAGAGCCACCTTTGAATGACACAGTACTATTATTACACAAATGAAAAAAAGAAATTCAGACTTTAAAGGAACACCAGTCATTCTTCAAGAACCATTATCACCACACTGGCCAATAGCAGGATTTAAACATCTAAGACTAGAGCACAAAATCCTGTTGCCAAAAGTAACATTAGACCAGGTTGAGGCATACTATTTTACTTTATAAATTATATATGATCAGTCTATCGCAACTTGTAATGGCGGAAATATAACGATAAGCTCCGATGCCATCCGGGAGAGTTCCGAATGGATAACTGATAGTACACGAACGCCATCAATTGTAGAAAATATCGTAGGTGCAAATCATTAAGTTTACGGAGGGCAGACATGGGGTAATCGTAATTGTAATCGTAATCAGTTGTAATCGATTACATTTTTTCATGTAATCGGATGTAATGTGTAATTAGACTTTTTTTTTATTACATGTAATCGTAATGTAATCGATTACATTCATTTTGACCCTGTAATCATGATTACTTTCCGATTACATTTAGATTACTTTTCATCATTTTGCCTTAACTGAAGCATGTATCTCCTTAGATATTTAATGCATGATTTATGTAAATGAAATTTATTAAACAAATAATGTAGAATGGTTTACTAGAAAAAATATAAAGTTTATTGACATCTAAATAAAAACATATGTTATGAAATTCAATTGTTAAAAACTCCACAAAAATATCTATTAAATAAGGTGGCAATCACAACATGATCAAAAGATATTATTCTATGTTAAATTGCAATCAAAACTATCACAGCTACAAACAAAATATTAAGCATTAATTATGGCTTCAAAGAGTTGATATCAAAACAAATAATATCTCAATTTCAATTTCTTTAGGGTTTCAATATTTCATGTCATTAATTGTTAATGAACTTTAAATGTGTGCAAATATGATATTAGTATGTGAATTATGTTTTAGACTGCATTGTCCTTTTTGACTTAGAACACATATTTTTTATTGATCTAAATTGGGAAAAGGAAAAAAATAAAAATATAATAACTAACTTATTCTATATATTTATGATATGAGGTAGCCTGACCAGTAATCTGAGCAAAAACAAAATCCACTTCAATTCATGTAAAATATTGATATTGCATCATGACTTGGAACATATAAGAGGTATTTGGGTTTAGTCCACTTTCAATAATATTTCAGTTATATCGGAGGAACGTATAAGAAAAAAAGGAAATTATATCAATATATAAAGTGAGTGATTATTGGTTTAAAACACCAAAATGAGCATTTTTTTAGGTATATCAAGGCAATGAAACAAAAAGAAATCAAAGCACCAATTATATATATTACTGTACACATACCAACAAGCATACAAAGAAACAGAAATTTGAAACAAAAAGAAGTAACATAGCAAACTTAAATATACATCGGTTGTCATGACATCAAATGTAATCAGTAATGTAATCGATTACATTTACAAAGTAATTGTAATGTAATCGATTACATTTGAAAATTGATGTAATCGTAATGTAATGTAATCATGAAAATTGTAAAGTAATTGTAATGTAATCGATTACATTTGCAAGTAATTGACCCCAAGTCTGACGGAGGGGTCTAAATCTGGAAAAAAGCACCCACTACCTATCGATTTATCTACAGAGAATAAAAAAGCCAAAAGGTCGGCATATGAAAAGGAGAGGCGACTGGGGCAGTCCTTTAATCGAAAATGGGAGAACAAAATGAACAAACAAATGACGACTTGATATCAAAATACTCATTAGAGGAATAATAAAATCTTACTAATATGAAGTATTGATTATTTGATGTTGCAGGGCTATCTAAATTGAATGTGGTCTCAGTCACTAACCCCCCTTTGGCAATATCCTTAATCTGATTCTGGTCATAGTAGTCGTTAGCTGTGTCAAGGCTTTAAGATTGTCCCTTTAATCATACTGTATTAAAAGTGAAATATTAAAAAATTTCTAAAAAAAAAGTAGGTCTGGCAAAACTCTCTTACTTGCAGGATCCAATGTCTGACAGGAATTTTTTTTTATCTGCAACTCTGACATTACTAAAATTTGCCTATGACATTGCATAAAATATAAGGCCTCTAACTCTGGAACAATAAAAGTGAATATCATCAAAAATGAAAGAGACCCTTCTCTCTTCATGAGTAAACTACTGCTCAAATTTCAAAATATTCTGAGAAACACTACTCAAGTTATAATACTCCCCACATCTGTCCAAGTAAAGTTTCAACAGATTCCATTATGCATCAAGTTATCCTATGACAAATTCTAACCCGTTATCTTGAGTATAGCTACTACATGCAGTTCCTAATAAAGATTATTAAATGTCATCTTCAGCTGATATTGGTGAAAACACCTCATTTTTAATTTTCATAATGTTTGTGTAAGTTGTAGTTTGTTATGACTTCATAACTCAAGTTTGCCTTGGGAAAAGTAATAATTAATTCTATAATTTGTGCACGAAAAAAAAAGTAAAAAATAGCAGGACCATGCAGAACAACGGTTGCGCAGATAGCGGTGGGGGTTCATATTTGCTCAGTCTTTACAGTCTTCGAAATTAGGCGGTAGTCCGAAGTGTAAATTTGTACACAGGCATATAAAATGAGTAGTTCCACAAATCCGACGGGCCTGTGAAAAAAAAGTCATATAGTTTCAAAAGTTGATTTCATAAGATATTGTATGTAGATATTTAGTTTATTGTTCTCCGTTTTCAGTTGCTGCCGAGTCAATGCAAAACATGGGTAGGCAAACAAGTCCTTTTAAGAATTTCCGAAGTAGTTGCCTTGTGAAGGTTGACTTCGATTTCTCGTTGGTCAAAAGCGAAATTCAAGTAGCCTTGTAATTTTGAAGTCACCCTAGGCTATGCTGCCCGCATATTTTTGCCACGTGCCATTTATGAAAATATCGACATCGTGTTTATTGAATTCTATGGTATTCATTAAGTATTTTGAAAGTGACTTTCTTGAAAAGTAATCCATTTCGGTTTAAAGAAACTTTAATTTCGTTCAATATCAAATAAAAATGGCACCACGAGAAAGGGAGCGCAATCAGACACTGTGCTACGGGAAATGATGATCGAAGCTACTTTCAACCAAACAAACTGTTGATTAATTTTGTTCTCAATCCTGTGACATAAAGTCTGAGTTCTCATATATATTATGTTCATATTTGAGAAGGTTGGTCATTCAAGATTCGTTGAAATGCACGGAGACACTTCAGATTTTTTTCGATCCGCTTACAAATCCGATCGGTATTTTTTTTATTAATTGCGATCTATTTATAGAACTGTTGCTGACAGATCTGTGTTTACGTTAATACCTCTGCAGTTAGAAAATAGACTTTGAACTACAGTAGTTTTGTTCCATTGTTGCACTCTGATTTGAGGTCTGACAAATAATAATTACAATCTTTACTTGATTCAGTTTACGACTGTTAGTGTCAATATACGTTCATATTTGCATTCCCTAACTATATAGTTGGACAGTTGAGCAAATTGGCATATACATATTTCTTCTGCTGAAGGCTACACAAATATGACGTTTGCATTTTGTGTGGTATTAATTCAAAGCATAGTGATATTTAAAAAAAAAAAAAAGGGGGGGGGGGGGGTACGTATTAAAAATGATCACCAAATTATATGTCACACGCAATGATGACACCACAAGTTTTTGTTATAAGTCTTATAACAATATTGGTTGTGATGATGATGAGGAGGAGGAGGTGGACAGCGATGATATGGAATATACTGAGGATGCTATTGACAATATGATTTTAGAATTTTCAGGAGATTAATATAAACATGAATCCAAAATAAAGTGTCTTTTTGGTTTTTTTACTTGCATTCTGGTCTTACCTAATGCATAATTGACATGTCCACATAATATTTGGTACATCATCATGTTTTGAGTTTTGGTGGTTTAATTATTTTATGGTCATTAATGTAGTTTTCAAATTCGGGCCTGTAGAATTGATGGTGGGCCTGTAAATATTTGAACTTACAGGCCCAGTTGCCCTGTAAGGTAAAAACTTAAGCGTGAAGACTGTCTTTAGCTCTCTGTGGTATTTTTTTTTATTCTTCTATCCATGGCGGTGATATTTGTCCTTGATATCTTCAAATGTTCTATGCGAAATGTCTCCATGTCCGCCATGATTCACATGGTCTGCCTTATCCGCACATCTCGGGTAATTACGCTGTCTACATCAAAAGATGATAGTGTTACAGTAAAGAAAACAATCGAGGGTACCCAATTGTAAAAGTCTGAATCACGCAATCGTTTAATGGTACAAAATTAAGTGCTGCAAGTCAAGCATCTTCCAGATAAACAATAATTGAAAGCCATTTTACGGTACCGGACACGAAAAAAATCCGGATTTTTAAAACGTCGGAGTACACGTTAATTATATCGGAGGTCGGATTAAGGGTCTGAAAATCAGAGAAACTCGGCTGAAATCGTGGTTGTTGGCATCCCTGCAGTTTCCGAAGGGATCCCCCTCTCTTCACAATTAAGTCACTAATAAAATTTTAAAAGATTTTGAGAAACACTTACTCAAGTTGTTGTGCAACATATAGGGTAAAATACCCTACTTTCCGTCATATCAAGTGTAATAACTATAGAATGGCAAAAGTGAAAACCGTCAAAAATAAAAAGGAATCCTCCTCTCTTCACCAGTAAACAGCTGATAAAATTTTAAGATTCTAAGAAACACAACTCAAGTTATCGTACGACATAGGATTTGTCTACAGACGGACGGACATGGTGAAACCAGTATACCCCCCTATAGTTCTAATAATAAAACCCTAAATGCTCGCTTACTCGCAAGGGTTATAACGGGATGCCATTACACGTAATGGAGCAGCCGCCGAGATTTTTTGCGCTCGCTTACAGAGCTTCTGACGCCTGCATTTATCAATAATAAGACATAACCTTTCCTTTTGTTCATTATTATAACAAGTTTTTATCACCTACCAGTATTTTAGAATGTAATTCCCACAAAATAAAAATCTCCTCTTTGAAAATTTTGAATTTCGTCATTTCCGGCCTCACTATTTAGATGTCGATACCATATTTGGCGATTTAGGCGTGAATGCTTACCAATCGTAACTACTCGGCCATTCTCGCTACCATGCAAATAAAAGGGTAGCGAGAATGGTCGAGTAGTTACGATTGGAATGTTTACCATATTTAGAAAAGCTCCGCCTTCCGTAGTTTCCGGTTATGGAAAACGATCGATAAATTTGAACAAGGTTGTTGCTAACTTTGAAAAGCATATATTTCTCAGCCAAACCGATTTAACAAGGACTGGGATCATCAGTAATTGTTATAATGAAATGTTTGAAGCGTAAATAGTGAGTTTTTATGTTTCAACTGCAACTTTTTTTTTGCTCCATTGTGACGAATGGGACCGCGTTGTAGCTCTGCCGAGACACAAGTTTGTCACAGGAGCTACATTATTGCAGCTAACCCCCCTACAACTTCGTTGTGGGGGGTATAAAAATCATCAACATTAGTTAAATAATAAATGCTGCATACACAAAAACAGTAAGCACCTCTTTATTAAGGCCTCGTGTTTCTGTTGTGCATCGCTGAAAAAAAACAAACATAAATTTGGTAGAGGAACACCGGACCATCAATTGAAAATTTCCTATGAAATTTGGTTCCAAGGGGCCAGCTTTTTTTTCAGAAAAGAGTGTTACGGACACTGACAGATGACGGCGCCTACGACAAAGGACGATAAGTTACAGCAATATAACATGTTACCATTTCGGTCGGATGAGTTTAAAAAACATGAAACTTGAATAGAAAATAAAAAAATCTATATACCTGTACCTTTCATATATGCAAAATTTTGGATTTGCACCCTTCCTTTTATACATTTTTCTCGATATAAAACAGCCAAGTCTTTAAGGAATGGAAAAATAATAAAATATATTTTGGAAATTAGCCTTTTTTCACGAATATCGTCGGTCCTGTCAGTCCCGACTGCCAAAATTTCATAAGGTCAGGTATTTCAGCATCTTGACTGAGCCGGTCCGATTGTCCAACTGTTCGTCTCGCGAAAAAGTCTGTTGTGGTGCGTTGGGAAATAGTTGGTAATTGGTTAGATCATAATTGAACTGGTTCCCGATCTTTCTCTGCCATGTTTTTTAGCACCGTAACTTCCTAACAGATACCAGTTCAATTAATGGCAGCATGGCCGATTCGTTTCTTGACTGGTGCAAGGCCAGGGAAACGGCCGCACACTCCCGATTTAAACGGAGAGGACACAAAAAGAAATATGCTGCAGAAGAATAAAATATTATACAAATGAAAGATGTCTTTAACTGTTTATTTTCAGGTTTGCTGTTGAATCCAGTTTCATCCTAAGGCCAAAGAAAAAAGATTGTTGGTTTCCCCTCACCCTGCCGGGTCAGTTTTATCCTGCCTGGTCAATTAATTTTATTGGCATTTTTAGTAGAAACAAATATTTTTGAAGCCAGCCATGTTACTTTTTTCAAAACGAATTAGAAATTTTAATTTTTTCTCCCGAGTTATTTAATTACCCTCCAAAGAGTATGATTATTAGGAGCATACATGTATTATTCTAGTAAAGAAATGAAAATTTAAAAAAAAATAAAAAAATAAAATAAAAAGCCTGCCTGTCGGGTTATGAAAATGTTCCCATGTTAGGGGAAACCAACAATCAATTTTCCATGGCCTAATCATCTTTCGTTGTTAAAAGTTTCACAAATTGTAGGACCACCAACTTTTTTGTGGGACTGTCAGAAATTTGCATTCTGTCAGTTCTATGTCTGACAGAAAATTTGAGGTCAGTGTTCGACGTTAAGTGGTAGTCCGAAGCCCGCGTCTAGTAAAAATTCTATCGGTCTAGTTGCATGGTGTTGCTGGTGGCCTGATTGGTCTAGTGAATTTGAAAGTAGCCAAGTGTAGCTAAATACCTTTTCTGAATGACTCGACGAAAATTTTGAATCGTTAATGTGATAATTTCCTTTTATTTTTATCCAAAAATAGTTGCAGACTTGTTTACTCATAAAAATGACCTTAACCTAATAACTGGTACCTTCAAATATAGCGATTCGTGGGTACTTAGGAATTTTCATTTCGGCAAGATGCATCTAAATTCCATCGCATTTCGACAGGCAAGTACAACAAGTCGTCGTGTTGCAAAGGTATTTGTTGATCGTTAAATGTTCAAACTTGAAAATAATCTTTAATAAGATATAATTTTTACTTTTTATGAGTAAAAATAAAGAAAATCAATATTTTTTTACCACTTTGCCCAGTACGAATCGTTACGGATAGTGCTCTGTCATTATGACTTGTGTTGGTTTTTAGTTGTTTATGGTTTCGATAAATTAACATGGACTTGAGGTGGCAAGACGATGCTATTCCGGGGAAGAAGTTGAAAAAGCCCTCTAGAACACCAGAGGAGGTGTCACAGGCTAAAAAACAATATGAACAGAAAAGATGACGATCTTTTAAGCTCCACTGGATCACCGATCGCCCTTGGCTATGCTACGACGAACTTCTTCTCTTCGTAGTTTCCTCCACTGTGGAGCAACCCGTGTCACACGGTAATTTTTTTTTTTAGGATTTAAAACTAAAAACATATTGGAACCAATTGAATATTTTCATTTACTCTTAGTATTAAAAGGCTATTACTTTTAGGTATTAAAAAGTAAAAGATGTTTGCACAATAAAGTTATTTACAAAATTTACAATCCTAAAATCAAAGACGAAAGAGCCATTAATCTTAACTCAGATATATATATATATATATATATCAACACATCTTACAATTGCTTAGTGCCTTCAATCTATTCCACTTAAGTATATTTTAAAGGGGTTGGCTTCATTAGTATAATCTATATCAATATTATTTTATTAAGTTTAATATTAATTATCAATAAACTAATAAAAATATACTTTTAAAAGGTAAAACAAAGTTCCTGTTTACTAACTTGGCATTTACTAACAGGGTCATTAGAATTAAAAAGTAAAGATATTTGCAAAATAAAATTATTTACAAAATTTACAATCCTAAAATCAAACTCAAAGAGCCATTAGTCTTATCCATCATTTACATGACCATTTACCCGAACATGAACAAATGATGTATTGTACATACTGCGAAAAACAGCAAGGACAAAACTGGGGCTGGGAAGTTTGTTACAGGATGTAGCAACTTTAGAATAGACACCATCCAAATGCATGTATAAAATTAAACAATGAAAATTTGTTTCTTTTTTTTCTGGTAAAAATATCTTCGGTCTAGTGTGCACTGATTTGGTCTAGTAACTTTAGCAAGTCACTGGCCCAGATATCTAGTGGTTAAAAAAGTTTTTGGCGAAGACTGTGAGGTATTCGCAAACTCTGCAATAACAGTAATTACATAGTGTATTAGTGTACGTATAACTAAGGGCTATATTTTCTTCTTGTTACAAGATATTTGTATGTAAAGGGGTATGGACTTCAGCTGCAAACAACAGAAATGTCTTTGTTCTTCAAGTTATTCACTTTGTAATCTTTCCTCAACCTCACCCCCCTATTCTGAAGTTTTGACCGATATATACCTTTTTTTTTCTCCGAACTGTACATTTTCTTCCACTACCAAATTGTCTTCTATTTGGGTTTGTACTTACACCGTAACACTGTTTATGTTTTCACAATAAGTTTTTTGCTAAGACAATGTAGTAGTCTCATACCCACTCTTTGTGAGGTGTGTTTGACTTTAACCAGTGTACTATGTATTTACATACACTTGATGTTCTGTTCAATTTTTATGTAATTATATTATTTTAATGATTTCAGAATGTGTTTTATATACTACATTGTATATATACTACTTACATCATCATCTTCATAGTGGAGATCAGCACCTTTGTGAAGACAATCCAGTACCAAATCTACATCCTCATTTCGTACAGCATTCCAAAGTTTCTGAAATAAAATGAGAAAGGTTAAAGATAATTGTGAAATATTAAAAAAAAAAAAATCAAATACTATATAACACGTTCTTTCATTGGTTAATATGTGCCGTCAAATCAACAAATATGTTGTAATTAAGGATTCTAGCCACCATATTGAATTCTTAAAAATGTTAATTACTACAATATGATAAAAAATAAAGACATGGTATATACCTTTAATATACACTCTTGCTCAATTTTATCTGAAATTGAAGCGTACATCTCATGGATGTTGTGACAAAAAAGCATTTACGCACTATGCTGAAAATGTGCATATGATGTCACAATATTTTTGCGAGGTGTATAAAGTGATAAAGTTTGTCAGTGACTTGCGACATGTCAGTGGTTTTCTCCGGCTACCCCAGTTTACTCCACCAATAAAACTGACTGCCACGATATTACTGAAATATTGTTAAAAGTGACATTAAACGCCATAAGCCTAAACCAATTGTTTACAAACTATTCAATATAAGTAAAGGGTCTGGGTGGCTCAATGAGTTAGGTAGTTGGATTACCTAAAAACTCATACAAGCCTATCACCAATATGGTGTGGGTTTGCGTCCGGCTTTGTAAATTACAAAAAAGGGTGCATTCTACTCGCAGCCGCAAGTGATAAAGTTTACCAGTTGTTTGCCCATGGTCAGTGGTTCTCTCCGGGTACTCCAGCTGCTTCCACCACTAAAACCGGTCTCCATGATATAGCTGAAATATTGCTGAAAGTGTGATTAAACACCAAAAATCAAAAATCTTGCATTATAATAGAAATGGCAGTATTGTACTTGGATATTTGTCGGTGTCAATTGTGAATCTGACGCCGACAACAATAGATATTCCTTAGATATACTATGATCTTAAATACAAACAAAGTAAGTCAACATGGTCAAATGATAGGAAATATATACTACATGTATACTGATAAATGATCTTTAAAAATCAAAGTCATCTTAGAAATCTTAGCTGGCTTCCACAAATCGCCAACGGAAGTGACGATACAACTGAAATATTGTTGAAAGTGGCTTTAAACACCCTTACCCTACTCTGCCAAATGAAAGTGTCATTCAATACAATATATAATTCAAATGACTGAGACAGAAGCGATAGGATTCCTTCAAAATCACGGTAATCTTTGTATTGAAATAATCAATCATGAAAAGTGTTCAAGAATTCCCGCTTAAAATGTAGAAGTTGTTAGTGCAAAACTGTGTTACTGACATACAGTACTAAAACGATTTGATTCCATCAGAAGGAGGACGGGATGGGTGCAGGATGGTTTTATACGTCTCTGAATTTGTTACAAATTTTCAAATACGAATTATCATTTCAAATCGATGGCAGCGGTAGACGTCCAGACTTTTTGAGAAAAAAAATTCAATATGCAGGACATAGGTCCTGCAGCCAATAATTTTCTGCAGGACCTACATAAATTGTTCAGGACCTGAACGACCACATTTTTCATTATTTTGAGATTATTTTTTAGAACCGGAATTTACAAAATTCTAAAATTTAAACAGAATCGGTGATGGGAACAATAAAAACCTGACCCGCCATGTTTTCAAATATAAACACACGAAATGGTCGCGTTGATGCATCACAGCCAGTTTAAACTATAAAAATACAATGATTAATATAATTACCATGGAAACAGTTGCATGTTTAAGAAGTAAATGTCATTTGAAGCAGAATCTAATTCCGAGTTGACCGTGCTCGTTCCGGCATACCAATTGCATTTCCGATTTCTGGTGCAAAACAAAATACACAAACAACAAATTTTGTCAGACACCCGGACCGGCATACTTGGCAGTATTGCCGGTCCTTGTGATTTTCTGCCCGCTCGGTCCAACGAATTTCAAAAAGTCTGCACGTCCATAATTATATTTCTACCCCCTTCCCTGCCACCTACTTTGTGCATACTTCATTTTACTCTACGCCACTGTGCATACCTTGTTAAGAGCTTCCATGGTCTATGTGTTCTTGAGTTCTGTAGAGAACAAAATCATGGTCATATTAGAATACAATAATGAAGTTGAATGTGTTTAGCAAACACTGTTTGTTCACTAATACTTCTTTTAAAACAATCAAATATTGATCAAGTAATCTACTAACACTCCAGCTAAAAGTGTTAACTGCCCGACAAACATCTAATTCTAATTAGGCTGTTATAAAGATAAACATCTTCGAAAGAGAATTAAATTAAAATGAGGTGATGTATACAAGTATATATAGCATCTTACACCCATTGTATTTTTTCACTCAACAATTTAATTCTTTAAAAACACTGATTTCCTTTAATGATTCTGGTAGAACACTTACACAGTCTGATGTACAATCTCTGTAAATATTGTGTGTAAGTTTTATTTACACTTTGAATTGACTTAAATGTACAAAATGTTATGTGTAGAAGTTACACGCGACGTACCAGTACACCATACACATGAACACAATATATTTTCAAACTGCACTGCACACAAAGTCTTTACAATAAAATACATGTAGAGTACTCTAATGTACCACTATCTTCCAGAAATATAAGTTGCAATTCTTCTTCATCACATACCGGTACATGTACATGACATAAACATAGCAAATGTCACGCTGAAAGTGTCTGATTCTTGGAAATAGATCTAGGGCATGTGACACACTTTTTGAGTTTAGGCACGGTTGAAAGTCAGACACTGTGTGACTGCATATGATTGGTTAATTCGATCAGAGGCGACAAGCAGGATACATTAATTGTTTGTGTTCACTTGTTTAACAATTTATTAAAATTAATCAAATCAAAAAATTAAAATTTTAATTTAGAAGCACATCAGTGTCGGATTCAAGGGGAGGGGGTTAAGGCTGAGAGTCTTGGGGGAATTTCAATACAACTTACATCAAACCAGATGATGGGAGATCGAAGAGATCGTCGAACGAAAACCACAAGACTTCGATTAAATTCGGGACTTCGGTACTACAATGAAAAATACTGAGATTTTACAAGTATTTTTTAGTTCGGGACAACAAGATTTTCAAGTCTAGTAGTTTGGGATTTGCAAATCAGACCCCCTCCTATCCCTCATGGAAATACCCAGCTGCAGTAAGTGCCCCCAAAAAAATATACAAAAACAGGAAAATTTCAACTTACAGCACGCACAGCGCGATTTAGCAAGAAATCACTCGGGTCCGACGTCGGTGAAATCAAGAAAATGTCGGAGAAATTATAAAAAAAGTCGGTGTTGACACCGCAAAATGTCCGAGAAAAATCGAACGCGGTGATTTACTATAAAACACCGACAAAACACCGACATTGACGATTAAACGCCGCGAAATAAAGAAATGGGATATTAACCTTTATTTGTACATTTGTATGTTCTTGAGACTGTCATTTTTGATAATATGAATGATTCATAACAAATTTTCTTTTTCAGGTGTGCAAGCTATGTGATCATTTTTCGTTCTTTAATTCTGATATTTGCTTTTGTTTTAATCTATTATGTTAAGAAAACAATGCCGGTACAAACGTTTAGTATTATGTGATCATTACCATTTATAAGCTTGTGTTGTATTATTTTGTTAATTAAAATAAACTTGATCTTTTGAACGCAAGCTTGGTATCCTGAGTTAATTTGCTTTCGGGTGTTCAATTAATGTCGACTTGGCACGTGACTTAAGTTCACCTGTTACAAAAGTTTCTAGATCCCCAAAAACACGCTTTGATCGATAGCATGTGGAAACCTTTCTAGATTTACGTTCACGTGAAAAATGTGTACAAATCAGAAATGGAACTTTTATTAAAGGTAAAATAACACGTGGCTTGCAAGGGGATTAACGACATACAAATACGAAAAAGCACGTTTGCTTTAGATAAAAAATTACATCGATTTTTTTTTTCAATCATTCTCGGTGTGTTTTTAAATCAATCCCGCAGCCTCAGGTAACTGTGTATTTGACCTTTTAGTGACCTACTTCAATGTGTGCACTACATAAAAATAGACACATCCGTACATTGATAAAACACAGGTGATTAAAAAAAATAACATCGATATAAACCAATCGAAATGTTGGGATTAGACAAGGATTTATATAGTAGGACTACTATATATATCCCTGGATTAGATAATATACGCAAAACAAGATGCGTGCTCAGCCTCATAAATCCTATAAATAAAATGTATGCCATGCTGGCATCCCTGAAAAAAAAACCGGTATCAATTTGAAATATAAAGTACGAAATAGTAAAAAATCAAAACTAAGCAACAAAAAACAAAAGAACACATTAATTTATGTTCAGAACTGACGAGTATTCTCGCAATGCAAAAAATAATCAACAAGACCCATCAGGGTCGAGTTGATTATTTCTAAGAGTCTATAAGTTGGAATATATTCTCTTACATAATACATTTCTATCTGCAACAGTGTTTTCATTTTTACCTTTTTAATATTCAGAAATCTAAATAAGCCACAATTAACACATTTTTTTCGGCATCCTGCTTTCGATTCTCGTTTATATTTAGATATTTCAAGGTCTTTAAAGTGAATAGAATCGTTTATATTTAGATATTTCCAGGTCTTTCAAGTGTCCCAGATGTTCACCTGTGGTCTGTCTGATTTGTTAAGTTGCGGTCGGTTCGTTGGTTGTTTTTGCATTGCGAGAATACTCGTCAGTTCTGAACATAAATTAATTTATGTCAGACCTCATCTACTTGTATCGTGTCTTGTATATATATTGATCAATTGCTTTTTTTAAGCAAATTGTTGATATTTTTTTAATAAAGTTTACTATCAAGTTATATAAACTAATTATAGAATTTATTAATGTGGTCAACTTAACCGAATGGTAAGATGGAAGTTTTGAAAGTCAAAGTGACTTTGAAAAGCCCAGCAATGGTTCGAGAAACGAAAATCCCAAAATAAGTAAAACACGTTTTTAAGCCTAAAATAGTAAAAGGTTAAAGTTCATATATTCAAAAATAAAAGAATAGACTAGAGTCTTAAAAATAATCCTGTGTTCAAACAATAGTGTGACCTCAGAGAAATGTATTATCTGATGGTAATATGACATTTATCACACCTTGCAGTAAGCACATTCAACCGTACATCTGTCAATTAATGATAGCTTGGATTATGATAATTTAAATGGGTGCTCATTACATTCAGTTTACATCTTTATGAAAAATATACAAACCAAATGTATTCCTTATTTACCTGGTAAATTTTCAAAACTGTACAGCAATAAAAAATAGTCACTATGGTTTCAAAGCATACCTTATCCAAATATCCATATACCTTTAACTAACTGGACAATATGTATGCTTACATACTGATAAGTGAAAAAAAAGGTTTTTTTCATAAACATAATGCGAAAAAGGGGGATAAATTAATTTTGCCACCCTCAATTTTTGGCAGATAATAGTAAATGTTATATACCCCTCACTTCTGGTTCGGTATAAAATACTCATATCTGCCAATCCATGTCAAAACTCAAAACACATTCTGGCTTTCATGATTTATTTCTTAAACTAATTCGGTATAATTAAATTAACATTGGGTTTTATAATATAAAAAAGTTAAATTATTTTCCATTGTGGAGCTAAAAACTCCGTTTCATTTTTATTATAATATAGCAACAATAGGCAGTCAGAGCAGTGATAAATATCAATCAATATATTATATAATATATACATAGATTTAAAGACATTTAATTTTGGAGTTAAAAACTCAGTTTCATCTTTACAATTTCATATGTGAATATTAGCATGTTTTTTTATCAACTTAGCTGTGAATGTGAAAAAATTGTGAAAAATAAGTTATTTAAGGTAGTAGACCTGGGTTACCCTAAAATTTTCCCATCATTCAATTTTTCTTAAATTTGCATCATGGAATAGTTATGTCTAAATACATTATCTGCCAAAGTTTCAAAAAATTTCACCGTGCCGTTTTCTCCATAGCACATCCTAAATATAGCAATTTTGGGGATATTCTTGACGCCAGATGGTAATACTAGTTTCGAAAGATTCTAATAGATATGCACATTTATTTCTGATTGAAAGGGAATATTTTGGCTTTAATACATTTGAGAGTGTTGTTGTTGAATAAATATGAAATATCTAGCATATCTGAATATCCTGTTTGGAGATAATCACATGCAAAACAGTGGAAACTGCAAAAAAGGGGGGGTGCCCTGAGGACCACCTTGGTATTAAAAATCAGATTAAAAAAATTCCTGTCAATTAATTTTCACCAAAAAATGTCACACTGAAGAATAGACATATAGACATCATTGCACCAAATTTTACAAACTTTTACCGTCAGATTTTTAAAATATTTAAATTTATGTTTTTCATGGAAGGTACCCAAAAAAAAATGAAATTGTCGAGGAAAGTTATCACACACCCATCCTTTGCTAGTGTCTTTGCTTGTGAGATAAAAAATAACTAGTTACCCATAACAAAAAGCTTTTCAATTCTTATAATTGACAAAGTGGATGTCCAAATTACCAAATGACTGCATTTGTCTTTTTTATTTTCAAGTCGGCTGGGGAAGGGGGGGGGGGGGGGTGGCTGCAATAATGTAGCTCCTGTGACAAACTTGTGACTCGGCAGAGCTACAACGCGGTCCCATTCGTCACAATGGAGCAAAAAAAAGTTGCAGTTGAAACATAAAAACTCACTATTTACGCTTCAAACATTTCATTATAACTATTACTGATGATCCCAATCCTTGTTAAATTGGTTTGGCTGAGAAATATATGCTCTTCAAAGGTAGCAACCACCTTGTTCAAATTTATCGATCGTTTTCCATAACCGGAAACTACGGAAGGCGGAGCTTTTCTAAATATGGTATTTCTGATGTAAACATTCACGCCTAAATCGCCAAATATGGTATCGACATCCAAATAATGAGGCCGGAAATGACGAAATTCAAAATTTTCGGAGAGTGAAAGTAAACATGGAATTTTATTTTGTGGGAATTACATTCTAAAATACTGGTAGGTGATAAAAACTTGTTATAATAATGGACAAAAGGAAAGGTTATGTCTTATTATTGATAAATGCAGGCGTCAGAAGCTCTGTAGGCGAGCGCAAAAAATCTTGGCGGCCGCTCCATTACGTGTAATGGGATCCCGTTATAACCCTTGCGAGTAAGCGAGCATTTAGGGTTTTATTATTAGAACTAGGGGGGGGTGGTTTGAGGGCGACTCTACTTTATTAATTCATTACAAAAAAAACACAGACAGCCACCCAGCTGTATTGTTAAATTCCTTAAAATTCTGTGCTCCAGTTGTATTCGTTTGATTCTAGTTATTCTTTAGTTGTCTTAGAAGAAGGGGGGTGGCGGTATAAGAGAGGATCAGATATTACAATTTTTTTCCCAAACATAGCTTTCTATCTTTGCTAATATCTTGTTTATGTCTTTCATATTTAACATTAAATTCATGTTTTGTATTTGTTTTATTATTATTATTGATCTTATATTTATTCATTTTTGCCTTGAAATCTGTCAATGACATCAAAATGTTCGTTTCCTTCCCCCCGATTTCCTACGTCCCCATGATCGTGGTGTTTAAAACTTAGACATGTTGATTGTTTAGCTTTTAAAAAGCTACAAATAACTTAAGTTTTGTGAAAATAATTAGAATATAACACAATTCAACGGCCAATTTGGTAAAGGAAGCGTCTGTTTGTATATTTTAAGATTTGGGATTTAATATTCACCTGGAATTTCGTCAGTACAAATTTGCAGAAGTTTGCCTAGTCCGAGATTCCTCCGTCGTTTAACGGCATTTATAAAGTTGTTGAACGGCTACAGCAACTTTATAAATGCCGTTAAACGACAGAGGAATCTCGGACTAAAGTTTGCCGTGATACTTTTGTATCAACAAATTAAACCTTCTTTATTGCTTGAATAAAACCTTTTCCTCTTATTCTTATGTATCTTCCGATTGATTACAATTGTTTTGACAATCAGCTTTACCATAAAACGAAGATTATTTGCAAGAAAAGAGTGACTTGCAAAAAGAAACAAGGTGACTTTAATTTCGCTTTGTAGTCGAGGGAGAGCGACTTCAGCCGATATAGGGCAAGAATTTCGCCCACTTCGCCTGGTTTGGTGAGCCCTGCAAGGAGCACAGCTATGGAAAGGTAAAAGGAAAAGGCCATATCCAATGTAAACAATCTTTGTCACCAAGAAGCTTGGAATTGAGGGGGAATTTTCAAACGCACAGATGATCATATGCTTGAGAAGACACTGAAAATAGAGTTATCTCCCATACCCCAGGTCTACCACCTTAAGTGTACCTGTAAAGTGCGAAACGAAATAGAAACGAAACCGATCGAAACGAAACGAAACAAAATCAAGTGAAAGACGATACATTTCGTTTCGTTTCGTTCGGTTTCGCTTCTATTTCTATTTCTGTTTAGTAAAAATGAAATCTTAGAACCAATTGTATTTAATTAAAAGTTCATCCCCAGTATAGCATATTAAAAACTGTTTGCCTTGGATCTTCATACCTCGCCACGCTTCACATATTTTCAGTCTTCAAACTGTCACAACTTTTGAACCAATTATCTGATCACACTGAAATTCGAACTTGATCTGCATTTTATGGTACCAAACAACAGTACAAAATTTGAAATCCGTTCTCAAGTTATATCTAGAAACCATTGGGGGCGGAGAGAGGGATGGACGGACACATACACATCAAACCAAACGAAGGGTATCACATAATACCTCGCCACTTATTGTGGAGGGGTATACTAAACCATCGGCTGAATTAGAAATAAATGTTGATGTAAAATATCTCGGCGAAGACGAATGAACGGACGGATAAAAGGGAGAGTTGGCACAGTTTGGGGGAAATGGGAAAGAGGTAAAGATTTCGGGAAATGGGTAACATGTGGCAAATATTGAAGGATAAGGGAATTGAAAAGGCAAAAAGAAAAATTTGCTAAATGTAGCATCTTGTTATCGGTTTTCGTGCTATTATCGATTTTCAGATATAGCGATTAACAGTGTTAACCCTTCATTCATATGACGATTGGAATTTTCAAAGAATGGCTAGTTAAATATTTCTTTGTTTTTAAAGCCATTCTTTTATTTTAATTACTCTCGATTATCTGGCAACTTTTGTTGTCAGTAAAATGGCATCATCTGTTTTCGCGTGAAGTAAAAACAAGGCCGATATACGGGATGGAAACGAATATATAATCCGGAAATGGCTGGTTTTAAAATTTCATGGTTCTGGCCATCTACCAAATCATACTACATCTAAATAAAATAACAGAATGTTTGAAAATGACGGACCACTTTCAAAATTGTGTTTACTTTTGATGTTTTTTTTAGTGCTGAAACCACAATGCACTGTAAAGTGACATGTATTTTATATAAGGAACAGGCACATTTCAGTCAGCTCTTTTGTTTACACGTAGGATCAGTGACCCCATGACAGTTACATGACAGGAAGAGCCGGTGTCTAAGAGGCAGATGACATAGATAATTTTTATATAGCCCTTCTGGATTTTGTTCCAGCTACTTTATAAATGAAGTAAATTTTTAGCATTACAAAAAGTATGGTTCAGTAGGTAGGTTCACTGTTCTTGGTACTTACGTCTTTAAAAGCAAACTTTAACATTTTTTACAGATGTCACGTTGTAGTCCTGTTTACGTTCCATAAATATAGAAACCGGAAGACACGTCCAAAATAATGCGTGCGCTGTGGAAATCAAAATAAAATGGATAAAACGAAAACAGATGACGCACGAAAACACATACCGTGACGATAATTGAGAATTGAAAAAAATGGTCCAAATTGTAGGGAATTTGGAATGAGAATTGCTTAAAAATGTGGAAATTAGGAAATCTATATACGCCCGTATCACAAACACTCGATTCGTGGACCCCCTTTTCAAGAATTTCGCCTATATCAAGAAAAATCACACATGTTCTCTACTGAAAACTGCGCCGTATACTAGGAAATATAATTTTTCAGACACTGCACAAAATACGGGTCATACTAAAAAGCGCCCGGGACAGCCCGGGTATTGGAAATAACGCTCGTCGTATTGGAATAGTGTTTAAATCGAATTTTTGTCGAAATTATAATATGTGATTGTTTTAAATAAAGTGTTATTTTAAAATTATGTTGATAATTTTATATATTGTACATGCCATTTGCAACCAAACATTGCCGCCCGGGACTCCAACACAACAAATATTACTCGTGTTTTGTTTTTATTTATAATATATATCATACAGTAATATATTTTTATATATTTTTCTTATTTTTAAATAAATTATTTCAAAATTATGTTCTTAACTTTATTTATCATACAAGCCCTCCGGTCAAACATTGCCTCCCGGGACTCTAACACAAAAAAAAAAAATAGTACATGTGTTTTAAATATATAAAATATATATCAAAATATATTTCTTGTTATTTTTCTTATCATTTTTCCACATTTTTCTTATTCCTGTATATGTTGGTCTTGTTTTAACCTATCATCCATTTCTGGTGATTATTAGTAATTAAATTAACGACGACACGTGCATGTAGATAATCAGCAATAAAACTTTTACAATTGCCACACTTAACAATTCTAATTAGATAATTATTCCATGTGTGACCATTTAATTATCTGTGATCAATTATTTAAAAGGTCTGAGAAATTTCCTGTTTATCTAACTTTTTTTATGTAAGCACATTTTTGTTTTACAAACATATTTTCGGTAAGGGAACGACCATTTAACTTGAAAAGGGGGGGGGTTATGGTTTTTTCTGAAGAATTATTCCGATTCCCAATGTTGCTGAAAAAAATATTCTGATTTTGGTGGAGGAAAAAAAAAATTTTCTTATTCAGAGTTTTTGTCATATAACCTAATGTTAATTTCTGAAAAGAAAAAAAAATATTCTAACTCTTGTGTTGTCCGAAAAAAAAATTCGGAACGAAACAAAAAACCATAACCTCCCCCTCCCCTTCAAGTTAAATGGTCGGTCCCTAAGGTTACCGTCTCAACACCAACACACCAGGAGAATCGACATGTCAAATTCCAATCAATTGACTTCAACATGTTTTCCACCAGTTAAACATCACGGGGTCAGGTCATTATTCCGACAGCCCATTGCTCCGACGGCCCATTATTCCGACAGCCCATTGCTCCGACAGCCCATTTCTCCGACAACCCATTATTCCGTCAAAAATGGTCAAAAGTAGTATAATTATCTTAAAACCTGATGTTTTTCTTCTATGCCTAACGGAAGACTGACTTTAATCTTTATACTCATTGGGCGGATTGTTTCTGTATTAAACAAAAGGGTAAATATGGGGTCAAAGTCAAATGTCATGGTGCTAGCAGATTCCTTACATCATGACGACATGAGAAATATCAGTACCAATTTTGGATGGTCTAACACTTCTACATTTTGGATTTAATCATGAAAAGTTTACACCGCCACCGTTACGCGAGACGACACAAAAATTATTTGAGGGGGGGAGGGGGGGGGAGATTTTATTTTAAATTTCTTGCCCTGATGTTTACCGAAAAAAAATCTGTCCGGACGAAAATCCCAGCCCCCGCCCCCGCCCGTCCATAAACCTTGTAACCCTTCAAAACCGTCCATAGTAAATTTTTTTTAATAAACTTTACACAAAGGAGTACACCATATGTAGATGTGCATGAACTAATTATAAAGGTTTGTTCTGACATTAACGGTTGCATTTAGGATACAGAGCCATTGTGAGTGAGCTAGTCTAGTTTGATCCTGGATCTGGAGAAACAAATGCCATTACCGTACATTATGATTAATACAATAAAAAAAATTCATAAACTCCAGGAGGGGGGCTAAAATTAAATAATAAAGATTTAATTTTAAGCAAAATTCGGTTGTTGTCGGGAGTATCACGTCTAAACTCCCACAATTTGTGACCGGAGAGACACTACCTGATGCTGTTCAACCGTATTGCGTTTTCTAATACGTTTTAGATACATTGTAAACCGATGAATGCCTCCTTCACATGTACATTTAATGCCCATTAAATGCGCATCGCATGCTCCAAGAGCTTCACACCTATGACAAGGAGTTTTCAGTTGGCATAAGTTACGACTGTAATAATACTATTTTTTTTTTGCATGTAGAGAAAATGTAAATATTTTCTCGTAAATAATGGAAATCGCAAACGTTTTGACGTACGTGTGAAACCATGTTGGATGTGCATTCAATTCGCATCATGAAACGTACGTCGGAATGCAGAATACATGAACATGTGTGGAAGCGGCATAATGCATATGGAAGGCGTTCTATTAGCTGCATATGTTGGTTGCCAATCGATGTATTTATTGACCTGAACAAGGGAACTCCGTGAGTCTACCTATCTTCGGAGCTTTTTCCATTCTTCTGCATGTACATTATTAGTCCGAGATTCCTCTGTCGTTTAACGGCATTGATAAAGTTGCTTGTAGCCGTTCAACGACAGAGCGTGCTATATACGGAAAACAGTGGATTTGCTTCTCCAACTCTGGGTCAGCACATTTCCACGTTTCGTGGCTATCGGATTTTATTTTCTATCATAAACCTTATATAAATCGCTTCACCAATCATTTTTCTATTCATTCATAAACATCTTACCCTCAGAAAGTGGTGTTACACTCCATTACAGCACGATTTTGCCTTAGATCCTATGATTTCGACATTTGTCTTCCATTTTTCAAACATTTGTCACGTGACTACGAGAAAACTACGATTACCGCAATGTATCATGGGAGATGATTTGCATATAAACAAACAAACAAATATTGGTATTGCCAATCATAGGCGCCTGTTAAGGCAGAACAATTAACATAAAATTTAATACAGTTGATTATATTGATTGGTAATGATTTTAACAGCAAATTTAGTGAATTACAGATAACCATAAGAAAAAAAATGTAGTACCTTGTCCAAAAACAAAAAGGGACAACGTAACACATGCTCTTTCCGAATCCCGTTGGTAACACTCTGCCATTGAATCTTTTCTTTCCAACACATTCTGTATTATTTCCTTCTGCTCTGCTTTGATCTGTAGATGGACTGTTTGTCCTGCAGAATACGCTTAAATGTATCATCTTCCATGTGATTTGAATGTTGTTTACGTATGCAAATAATGCCCCAAATAATTTGGCACGCTGCATTAATTAGCTCCCATCATGCAATGCGTTGCTGTCATCATTCAGTTAGTATCGCGAGATCATGTGTGTAGATTCGAAAATGGAAGTCAAATGGCGGAATAATAGGATCTAAGGCAAAAATCGTGCTGTGATGGAGTGTAACACCACTTTCTGAGGGAAAGATGGTTATGAATGAATAGAAAAATGATTGGTGAAGCGATTTATATAAGGTTTATGATAGAAAATAAAATCCGATAGCCACGAAACGTGGAAATGTGCCGATCCTATGGCTTGTGAGGCAAATTCGATGGTTTCCGTATATAGCACCCTCTGTCGTTGAACGGCTACAAGCAACTTTATCAATGCCGTTAAACGACAGAGGAATCTCGGACTAGTACATTATGCTCCCTTTCTCTCCTTTTCTACTATATACGTCCTTCTTCAATTCTTAACTCTCCTCGCTTCCATGCGTATTGCTATCTTCCGTCATTTTGTCTTTCTCGTGCTTCTCCCGGTTTACACTTTTTTCCTTCACTCCTCTTTTCTGGTTCCTTTGTGCAATATGCACAACTTTTTCTTCAATTTTTAACTTTCCCCATACCAGGTCGGTCGATCATAATTGCCTTGAACGGGGATGTACAGCCTAGGATAAAAGCTCCTTTTCCTTTCCAGAACATTCTGTCTAGGCCATGGTCCGTCAAGATTAGCCTGACCGACGGAACATCCTGTTGGATACACCTGGTTAAACCATGGATTTGTGGATTGAGTTCTATTTTGCATTGTCGGAAAAATGGGCCGTCGGGAGTAATGGGCTGTCGGAGTAATGGGTTGTCGGAGTAATGGGCTGTCGGAGTTATGGGCTGTCGGAATAATGCTACGCTTCCCAACATCACTACCTCAATCTGATATCGACCATAATATTCAACCAGCCACTACTTACCACGTAATTTCTGACGACGACGACTTCCAACTTACTACTTCAAACCAAAACCTGTCTACTGTACCAACAGCAGATTCTGATGACGAATTTCAACCCGTCAATACTAGTGTTGCAGTAAAGTCTCGAACATCTACTACGGAAAACAGCAACAATGGTGCATTTTTAGACTCTGATATAATCATAGACATTGTCCCTAACGCTTCAGAGACCTCAATACCACGTGGAAAGAAAGAAAATCAGTATTTTGTCATCGACAACGACATTGGTGCTAGCGATTCGAGCGTCCAAACAGTGATACATGACACCGACAACAGCGAGAAAACCAGGCCAACGAAAAAGAGTGAGAAACGCCAAAACCACGACCATTACATCATGATACATGCTACAGTAGAATAGTGCTGCATTCTAGTGATTATAATGACTTTTGTTTTTGAATAATTTATGTGCATCAATATAAAAGATATAATATTAAAAAATGTTAACAAGAAATCGCAGGATATTTTTGTAGTTGTAAATTTTACTTTAAATAATTTTGCTAAAACGAAATATTGTTTCAAAGATGTAAAAACAATAAAACCTAAATATTTTATGAACATTAAATATAAACAATATAAATAATTTGTTTTCGCGGACTACGACAGATATGCCCGTGCCTTGTGCAGGATATCTTAGTAGTTTTAACTTTTGATCAAATATGAATAATTTGTTTTCGCGGACTACGACGATATGCCCGTGCCTTGTGCAAGATATCTTAGTAGTTTAACTTTTGATAAAATATAAATAATTTGTTTTCGCGGACTACGACAGATTGCCCGTGCCTTGTGCAGGATGTTTTTTGTTTAAAATGTTTTTTTTTCATGCATTTGCACGCATGCGTGTAATTTCATTACCGAGGCACGTGTCGGCAATTCATTTGCTAATTATCCAATACACATACAGATTTTATACAACACTTTATTTAAAACAATTATATATTATAATTTCCACAAAAATTCGATTTAAACAATATTCCAATACCCGGGCGCTTTTTAGTATGACCGCAAAATCCACATTGATAGTGTGGTATTTTGTATCAAATAAGCATTATTTTATCGAACAGAAAAGAGGTAAACAAAAATATGTGATTTTTCTTGTTCTAGGCAAACTTCTTAAAAGGTGGATCCCGTGGTGGAGTGCTTGTGCTCCCCCTCATTAAAGACGGTTTCTTCGCTTGACACTACCTGCTTATAAAGAGGAAAGTACATGTAGGTATATTTGCATTTAGACATATTCTTACCGAACTAATCGTCAATTGCAGTTTCGTCCATTAGCTCTGCCTTGGGATTCAGAATAAAACTAAAGGGCCGAAGATGTACGTGACTTAAAAAGCAAAAACATCGTTCAAAGGGCGTGCGAAATTGCAAAGCCGCTGAACAACTTTTTTCAGTTTCATTCTTCAAAGGAAATTACCGCCTTTGATTGTTTTCTCTCGGCGACAGTAAAGATACAGCAGGGTAACTTCAAAAAGCTTTTGAACAGTTTGTGAGGCCCTGCGTAAGGGGTAGCCAGGGATCGTATAATCACTGATATAATCATGTTTTGCCACAGTAATCATTCATTTTTCCCTAAACGCGATACTCAAATAATCAGAAATGACTGGGAATCAGATAATCTGGAAAAATTACCCCTGTAAATAAAATTATCACTTAAATTGCCAAATAATCTAATAATCAAAAACCCTATTCACAGGCTCGTTTGTCGGTGCCTTTCAGTGTTCAGATTTAAGTTTTGATTTTCACTGCAGTGATATTTCTTTTTTTCCGCACAAAACGCGTCTCTTTATTAAACTCTTAATCTAAATTTGGATAATCAATATATTATAAACCCTTTTAGTCTTCATGCCATATTGAATTTTTCATTTTTTTTTCATTACATTTCGTTTTGGAAAAATTTCGTTTCGTTTCGTTTCGTTTGATTTCGTTTCGTTTCGTTCGGTTTCGTTTCGTTTCTATTTCGTTTCGCATTTTACAGGCACTCATAATTGATGATATCTTATTGTAACACACACAAGAGATGACGTGGATTAAATGATTTTAAATAACATAACCCCGCTATTTTATATTGAAGTGTATTTATCAAGCCAGTAGATTGATTAATCATGTATACATGTATATGTACATTTGTATGTAAGCACATTCAACGTACATCTGTCAATTAAATTGCGATGTTCGAGTTTGATATGGTAAAACTCGTGATTTTATTATTGATACGACCATTTATTAAGTTCGACTGTTCGAGGTATCAGTGTTCGAACGAAAGATTTTGTTTAGCTTAAAAATATATGGAAAATTGGCGAGACTTTCAAATAAGTTCGAGCCATCCATGGTATTCGACCCATCCGAGTTCGAGGGACCGAGGTTTGACTTGTATACAATGTATATGTAAAAGGGTACCTGTAAAATACGAAACGAAATGAAATTCATCGAAACGAAACGAAATTTCGATTTATTTCGTTTCGTTTCGATTTCTTTTCGCATTTTACAGGTATACCCATAAAGATGCGGTATTTCAGTGATGTCTCCTTGATTCTAAATCAAACTGACATAATCTTCATTTTACTTTATTTTCAGTCAAAGTAAAAACCGAATAACGAACCAGTTGTATGTATTCAACCCAACTAAGCTACAAAGGGAACTACCATTTAACTTGAAAGGGGGGGAGGGGGGGGGGCATGTCATTTGTTCTATAAAATTTTCCGATTCTGAAGCTTGGAAGAAAAAAGTAATTAACCAAAATTAATTATTTTTTTAGTTATTTGGCTGGGTATATGTTAGAAACAAATATAACATTTCATGCTTGTTAAGTTTTCAGGTCATATAGACGTAAAATTCCCAAGTATTGTGTCTAAACTTGATTCTTTTTTACTTTTTGCTAAAATTAAGGGAGAGGTGGCGCTCGCACTCCTCGCAGCCCCTTCCTATGTACATGTCCCCTCCCCTCTTCAAGTTAAATGGCCGGTCCCCAAATCTTAAAAATGAAATTTAACATGTAGTTTTGCAAGATGATTGTACCGTTTTGTGCAGTATACCGTTTAAATTTTGCCAGATTGGTCACCGATTTAAAATGTCTTTTTATCTCGACAGTCTTTCTTATAATAATAGAAGCCATAATTTGTTGCATATTTGAATATGAATATTTGTTGTTTATCTCATCGTTAGCAAGGGGTAAACTTTAAGAAAACAATGAAAACAATTCTCACGGGCAAAAACTGAAAAATTACATATAATAAATAATTGAATAATTAAACAACAACGGTAATTTTGCATTTATTTCGAAGCGGCACCAATAAGCATTCTCAAGTAACAGTACCCGACCTACCTTACAAAATGGTGGGGGGTCTTCCGGGGCCGCTGGACCCCGACCCCTGTACATACGGATTCTGATGCAAATTTTAGACCCAATCTCAAGACTGTTGTCTAACTAAAGCCTCTTTAAGCCCCAATTTTTGAAGAATAATCCAAGCAAAAACATATACCCCTTTTCAGCCATTTGTGACAAAAAGATTACCCTATGCCAGACATATAATCAATAATAGGACCCCGATTGTCAGAACATCACCATGTATATAGGAAGTAATATCCCCCCACGTAACAGTCATTTTCATTTTGTCATTCGGCACAGCATAGCTGGAATATCACTGATGTGGCGTTTAGCAGTCAACAATCGATGAATCAATCAGTTCGTCATTGCTAGATGAAGAACGATTATTTTAAATATAACCTGGAAAACAATGAACTTTTCTACGCTTAAATGATACTTTCTCTATTTTTTTCGTTTTATTTTTGTCTTGTATTTATTTCCCCAAGAAATGTTTTCGTTAAAATAGGTTTTATTTCATTTTGAATTGTTCCGTTTCGTTTTGGTCAATTTCGTTTCGATTTATTTCGTTTCGGTGAATTTCGTTTCGATTTATTTCGTTTCGTTTCGCATTTTACAGGTACCCTCTATTATCTTCGTGACACTGCAGGTAGAAAACCAATAACAAGTCAACCGGTGTCGTAAAATTTTTAGCTACCCATGAAAATTAGCTACCTCCAACTTCCGGTAGCTAATTTCCATACGGCGGAGTTTATTTTCCACTATGTCCAAATTTTAAAGTAGACCTGAATACACCTCAGCTCTAAAAAATATTGCTTGTTTAGGTTAACTCGACCCTACCTAAAATTTAGTGCCTATAATCCTAGCTATTTTATTAGTTTTTCTCAACAAGCACAGTCTTGGAACATCTGCATGCCCAATATTAGATACGATAACGTAACCCTCAGTCCGCTTTTGCTCCCAGCGAGGGTTACGAATCGGTCCCATTCAACGTATGGGAGCAGCGCCCGGAGTGATTCACACCGGGTGGTTTTTTGTCCTAATTCCGTTGGAAGTGGTTGGAAAGATTAACGGGGGTGAAAGATAAATATATTTAGGTAAACCTTAAGGTGTTAAGTAATCGCTGCATCAATCCATGGTAGACTTATATCCATCTGAAAATTTAAATGCATGAAATCTTCTTTCTGTCCGACATTTTGTTTACAAGTTGCTATTTCACGTGCACTTGCCTCGTTTTAGAGATATCCTTATTTGGATCAATCGTAGTAAAGTTTTTCATATTTGGCATTCAGATCCATATATGGATAGGCTCCGCCCATCACGAGAGTATACGTATTGTGTATTTCCAATGGAGGGACAAAATGAAAAACTGCATGTACTTACAGGAAAAGAGTTACTGATTGACAAAGAGGGACATATAGATCTACACAATATAGAATAAAATAAACAATAGATATTAGTGGTGTTCATATTTGAAAAACAAAATGCTACCTATATAGTGGCTGTATAGCATGTGATTAAGTTACAAACTATCTGTTTTCAATTTACCATCCCGATGTATCATTTTTACAGCTACTAAACAATAGATTGGTGGACTGTTTATGGTAGAATTTAATATTTATGTGATGTTCAAACTATACAAATTATTCTTTAACTTAATAAGATCATATATGATAATTATTAATCACACTTTTATTATTGCTAACCGTGTTACCCTCTTGAAATAAAGAAATTAACTCATTTACTTACTAATATTGACACTATCTTCTGAATTCAAGAAGTAAATAAAATTATGTTCCATATATATTTAATAATGAAAGTTGGGAACTTTATTTATTACAATATTAAAGAACTGGTAGCTATTAGATTAATTTCAATTCGAAACTATTTGCACACTCTTGATGACAAACAATTTCTTATTTGGATTTTGTAAAAATAGAACCCTAAATCATAAATTTCCAACAGAATGAGGAAGATGGCAAAATATGAATTTGCTCATGTACTCAAAAAGTCGCCTTTTATGTGTCTTCTGAAGGATTGTGAAAGCGCGAAAAGTTGACCGTGCGTTGCACAATGTATTTTGTATTGTTACGTTATCTATTGTCATTTATGTAGACAATATATGTATTCGCTGAGAAACAGACCAGAAATGCTCACCAAAGACTCTCATCGGTAGTGTAATCGTTAGCGTTCTGGCAAATTGTCTAAAAAGAGCAGAAACAGACATCGTTCTAAGCGTTTTAGACATCCGCGCTTATATTGTAAGTTTCTCGGCGTCGCTCGACATGAATCAGGTACCAGAAAAACTATATCTTGGTCAAAATCTTAAGCAATATGTGATGAAAGAAGCTGTTATATATAAAATCCTTAGGTACAGACAAAACAGATGTCACACCAATGAGGAGCGATGAATAGATCACAGCCGACACAAAGCAAAAATCCAACATCCCCAACAGTGTCAGTCCGTATTCACCGTAGAATCACAAGACAACATCCCCGACTGCACCAACACCCACATCATAAAAACGACACTCCCAATATCTCTACCAGGTGTAAAGAAACTCCTACATAACATCAATACCCATAGATCTTGTGCTCCCAAAACTATTAAATTATTTGTCTTTCCAATCTTTTGATCTTGAGCTACCTGATGAAGGTTATTTCAGAAACGTTCATGTGCACTAAATTTGATATCTACGTTTTTATTACCTCTTTTTATCAATGTAGCTATCAGAATGTTTTCTTTGAAAATAAGATACACTCATTGTTTAATAATAATAATAATAATAATAATTGTATTGTCAAATAAACATCCATACATGTTTGTGACCAGAAAAAAAAGAAAAAAAAACAATGTAAACAAGATATCTCAATTTATCATGAACAAATTAAGAGACTTCTATCCTCAGTTCTAATGACTTTATTATGTAGAAGCCTATAATTTTGACATGAGCTGTAGTTGTAGGATTAAGAAGATAAATTAGTTTTTGCTCACTGGAAAATTGCATAAAATTTGGGTTTTCATTTGCAAGAATTGCAAATAGATCAGTTCTCAATTTACTGTTTATATTACATTCCAATATAAAGTGCTCTTCATCCTCAATTTTATTACAGGCTTTACAAAGTCTGAGTATTCTAGGTATTTTGCAATATCCTCCTTTCTCTATTTCAAGATTATGGTTCCTAATTCTAATTTTAGTAAAGCCTCTTCTGATATCAGAATTATTATATGATAAATAAAATTCTCTTTCCAAATTTAATTTGAGTTTTTTATACAAGAACATTTGGTCATTACGGTTTTCACAGTTTTCCGGTTGTTGACTGATTTTGTCTGTTTATATAATTATGAGTTTTGACTTTCCCTTTGTAAGATTGTTCGGAGTTCGGTAATTTTGTTATTACCCTTATTTACTATTTTCATTAAAACTTTTGATTTTATTTTCGCATATTTGTTTTTTAATTCCCTTTTAATAAACGGTTTTAGTGACTTCACTTCCTTCAAATTTTTACAGTTAGAAGTTTTATCAAAAATGTTTTGGTCCAAAGTTATATTTTTGACAAATGTAAACTGTATGTAAAATTTCCAGGTAAATTAGTTACCTGTATCTCTTATGAAAATTATGTGTACAGAACTAAGTCAAATTGATGAAAGGTGCATTCATGTTGGGTTTTTTTTCTTTCTTTTTGATATTTTTGATTGGTTTGTTCTGTTTTGTATTTGTTTGTTTTTGATAACAGATTAATATCTAATTTTATTTCGGTTTTTATCTGTTTTGAGGATATAACTTCAGAAGGGCCTACAAATTTATACATCTTGGAATAACAGTAGTACTTTAGGGTGCCTGCATCCTAATTTCTTATGTACATGTATCTCTATTCTTTATCAATAGAGGTTTGCGTTTGTATTGAATTGGGGCCTTGATGGGAGAGAGGTTTAACGAGCTGCCTACACCTCATTTATCTTTCACTGCACTGTTCATCACTTGGATGATGTACTCAGCCTTTAGAAAGTAGATTGCCAGACGCTGGTACAACATATGAAAATGTCTGTAATGTCATTGAATATAGCTCAAATAAATGTTTTGCATCATGCTGGTATGTTTTGTAAGTACAGATACTTGTATCACACTAGTCCGAGATTCCTCTGCCGTCTAACGGCTTTTATGGATTTGGGACGTCAGAGCGCTATATATACGAAATACAGCGGATTTGCCTCTCCAGCTCTGGGTCGGCACATTTCCACGTTTCGTGGCTATCGGATTTTATTTTCTATTATTAACCCTTATATAAATCGCTTCACCAATCATTTTTCTATTCATTCATGACCATCTTACCCTCAGAAAGTGGTGCTGCACTCCATTACAGCACGATTTTGCCATAGATCCTATTATTCTGCCATTTGACTTCCATTTTCGAATCTACAAACGTGATCTCGCGATACTAACTGAATGATAACAGTAACGCATTGCATGATGGGAGCTACTTAATTCAGCGCACCAAATTATTTGAGCATTATTTGCATACGTAAACAACATTCAAATCACATGGAAGACGATACATTTAAGCGTATTCTGCAGGACAAACAGTCCATCTACAGATCAAAGCAGAGCAGAAGGAAATAATACAGAATGTGTTGGAAAGAAAAGATTCAATGGCAGAGTGTTACCAACGGGATTCGGAAAATAGCATGTGTTACGTCCCCCCTTTTTGGACAAGGTACTACATCATTTTTTTTCCTTATGGTTATCTGTAATGCACTATTGCTGTTAAAATCATTACCAATCAATATAATCAACTGTATTAAATTTTATGTTAATTGTTCTGCCTTAACATGCGTGTATGATTGGCAATACAAATATGTGTTTGTTTGTTTATATGCAAATCATCTCCCATGATACATTGCGGTAATCGTGGTTTTCTCGTAGTCACGTGACAAATGTTTGAAAAATGGAAGACAAATGGCGGAATCATAGGATCTAAGGCAAAATCTTGCTGTAATGGAGTGTAGCACCACTTTCTGAGGGTAAGATGGTTATGAATGAATAGAAAAATGATTGGTGAAGCGATTTATATAAGGGTTTCTGGTAGAAAATAAAATCCGATAGCCACGAAACGTGGAAATGTGCTGACCCAGAGTTGGAGAAGCAAATCCGCTGTTTTCCGTATGTATAGCGCTCTGACGTCCCACGGCTACAGCAAATCCATAAAAGCCGTTAGACGGCAGAGGAATCTCGGACTAGTATCACACATACTTGTCAATTTAATAATTCAATAACAGCCATATATACATGATAATATCTCACACACAAAGTATCTTAACACTTAGCAAGTTATTTCTTAAAGATTTTATTGAAAAACTCAGACAGGCATGGTGGAACATTAGCATACATATAATACAATACAATATATAGACTAGCGGCTCAGTAGTTTGAGAATATTTTTTAGAAATCAACCAATCAGCAACAAGAATTGCCTGTGGTGGACATGTTTGTTAACGGATCGGGACGAAATGAGCATTCTTTATAGAGGGCCTTCCATAGCTGCTACCTATCAAGTTTTGGTTCATTTGACCAAGCGGTTTCAGAGGAGAAGATTTTTTATGAATCGACCAATCAGCAACACGAATTGCCTGTGCTGGCCATGTTTGTTAACGGATCCAAAATGAACAATCTTTATAGAGGGCCTTCCATAGATGCTACCTACGACGTTTCGGTTCATTTGGCCAAGCGGTTTCAGAGTAGAAGATTTTTTAGGAATCAACCAATCAGCAACGAGAATTGCCTGTGCCGGCCATGTCTGCTAAGGGATCGGGACTAAATGAGCAATCTTTATAGAGAGCCTGCCATATATGCTTCCTACCAAGTTAGGTTCATTTGGCCAAGCGGTTTCAGAGGAGAAGATTTTTTTAGGAATCGACCAATCACTCTAAAAAGAAATTATGGATCTGTATTCCTTACTCAGAACTATGAACTACAATTTAGTTTTAATGTGATCATTACAATAACATGCAGCACATTGTAAATTATAAACAGCAATTCTCAATTTCTCTTTTTTTTCCATAAAATATGTTGTGTCATACAACTATGACCAATATTCAATCCATAATGATCTTATACTATTAGTAAATATTATAACATACATTTGCACATTTTAATAATATATATATCAAATAATTTCAAGCATCCCGTCAAAGTCTATTGTGGATATATAATAAACTAGCAGTTAATATAACCTGTGTCACAGATAAAATGTGTAATTAAGGTCTTATGACACCAAATTATGTTACAATCGCCATTGCTAAATTTCACATAAAAAAATCCAAAATTTTTACAAATATTACAACTTGCAATTTGTCAGTTAATTTGTAATATGTATGATTTAAAATATTTGTTATTCTAGTACCAGCATCATACGTAAATGTTTCTGAAAATTATGATTTACATTTTGCTTTTTATATAATTTCTTTATTGAAATTTATATCTTTTTTTAAACTTGTATAAGAAATCTTCATGAAGTACCTATGTTTTGGTTTATATAAAATATTTCTTTATCTTATGGGAATCATGTGGACATTGTGAGTCTTTCATAGAAGCAGTTTCATATATGAAATCTTGAAAGTTATGTCAGATCATTTATAAATTTTAGAGCTTGTTTTGCTTTACACAAGCAGACAAACTGTTTTCACTGAAATTTTGAAGCCCAAAAGAAATTGCAATTAAGTAAGTAAGTAAGTAAATTTTATTTAGAGTCGGCATCTATATACGGCTGTATCCCGGAACGCCAACATTTTGAAAGATCAAAGAAAGTTGTCCTTCCTAATTAAGAGGGATTAAGGGGTCCCATTAAGGGTGGATGATCAGAGCAATCACAGGTAAATAAAGGTAAATTTTATTCTCTTATTTGTATTTTCTATATAAATGGAATGAAATAAAATACGAAAACATAATAATCAATGAATATTTATTATTAAATTTTAAAACTATATAAGCACACATGAATTATGAAAACATAACAGATACTATTTATATTAAAATTTCAAACTATATAAGCAGACATGAAATATGAAACATAATAAATATTCTTTTTAGAGGACTTTTTAACTGTGTCAATAAAAGGTTTTATACGTATTATGTGAACTGTGATAAAATGGTCTTACCTTTCAACTGATATCGAGATGATAACTTTTTAGAATTAGTGGTGAAATGCATATTTTTATATCTAAAGTAGTCAATCAGATGCGAATCTATAATTTTAATGAACTTTTTAAGAATGAATATTTATTTTTCAATTTTAAAACTATATATATATGAAATATGAAAACTAGTCCGAGATTCCTCTGCCGTCTGACGGCTTTTATGGATTTGCTGTAGCCGTGGGACGTCAGAGAAGTATACATACGGAAAACAGCGGATTTGCTTCTACAACTCCGGGTCAGCACATTTCCACGTTTCGTGGCTATCGGATTCTATTTTCTATCACAAACCCTTAAATAAATCGCTTCACCAATCATTTTTCTATTGATTCCTAACCACCTTACCCTCAAAAAGTGGTGTTGCACTCCATTACAGCACGATTTTGCCTTAGATCCTATGATTCCGCCATTTGTCTTCCATTTTTCAAACATTTGTCACGTGACTACGAGAAAACCACGATTACCGCAATGTATCATGGGAGATGATTTGCATATAAACAAACAAACAAATATTTTTATTGCCAATCATACACGCCTGTTAAGGCAGAACAATTAACATAAAATTTAATACAGTTGATTATATTGATTGGTAATGATTTTAACAGCAATAGTGAATTACAGATAACCATAAGAAAAAAAAATGATGTAGTACCTTGTCCAAAAAGGGGGGACGTAACACATGCTATTTTCCGAATCCCGTTGGTAACACTCTGCCATTGAATCTTTTCTTTCCAACACATTCTGTATTATTTCCTTCTGCTCTGCTTTGATCTGTAGATGGACTGTTTGTCCTGCAGAATACGCTTAAATGTATCGTCTTCCATGTGATTTGAATGTTGTTTACGTATGCAAATAATGCTCAAATAATTTGGCGCGCTGCATTAAGTAGCTCCCATCATGCAATGCGTTACTGTCATCATTCAGTTAGTATCGCGAGATCACGTTTGTAGATTCGAAAATGGAAGTCAAATGGCGGAATAATAGGATCTAAGGCAAAATCGTGTTGTAATGGAGTGTAACACCACTTTCTGAGGGTAAGATGGTTATGAATGAATAGAAAAATGATTGGTGAAGCGATTTATATAAGGGTTTCTGATAGAAAATAAAATCCGATAGCCACGAAACGTGGAAATGTGCCGACCAAGAGTTGGAGAGGCAAATCAGCTGTTTTCCGTATGCATAGCCCTCTGACGTCACACGGCTACAGCAAATCCATAAGAGCCGTCAGATGGCAGAGGAATCTCGGACTATATGAAAACATAATAATAAACTTTAAAACTATTATAAGCACTACATTTAGAAATATATAAATGTCAATGATGTTGGTATTTAGCTTGGATGGTGCAAAGTAGTTTATTTTCATGGATAACACTTTGAAACCTGTGTCATAAAATGAACAGATGTAAGGTAGCATATTTTCATGGAAAACGTCATGATTCCTATTCCATGCAATGAAGAAGGGTCGAGTAGCTAATTGTCATAGACAAGCTTCAGATGCTTCTGCTTATGTTTGAACGGTGCAAGGTAGTTTATTTTCATGGATAACACTTTGAAACCTATGTCATACACTGGACAGATACAAGGTAGCTTATATTCATGGAAAACTTCATGACTTCTATCCCATGCAATGAAGGAATTATGCTGACTACGAGTCAATTAGTCTTAGCCTTTATTCTTTTACGCCATGTGCCAATATAAATTTTATAGTCTTTGATTTGATCAGATCGTTTATCGAAACCACGATCTACCGCACATGATGCGAGTACTCTTAACTATTTCACCACAGGAGCGTTATTGCTCGTCATAACTTTAAAGCGTCTTATTTCTTTGGAATAGATATACACATTTTTGGATAAATCCTTGATGTAAATGAATGAATAGGAGTTTGCTATCCATTTCTGGGATAAATCTATCTAATTAAATAGATTTCCTCGCTTACATCCACCCCCCTTTTTTCGTTAAAAAATACTAATTACCAAGAATCTATCAAAACATGGTAAAAGGGGAATAACTGGAATACTATTTTTAATGTATTATTTTGGTAGCTAATTTTCATGGCTATCATTTGGAACACCTTTGTGGTTTACGAAAATCTAGTTCCGAACGTCAAAAAGTAGCTAATAATTATGGTAGCTAATAATTAGAGGACACCGGAATTAAAAAGTGGTACAAAATTAAAATACAATCCCGGAGAGACATGGAATATTTTACGGTAACAATAGTAACAGAGCGAAACAAAACTAGAGGCTCAGGTGAGCCTGTATCGCTCACCTGACATAAATAAGTCCTCTTAAGAATGTCTGCATGCTGAATACATCTAAGTTACTATTCAAATCCCATACTGCCATAGGGTTCTATGTTAAAACTATGTCTGCTCATGGCAGCCATCTTGGATGGAGGTCGTGGTCACCGGACACAATTTTGAAAGTATACTACCCAAGGACCACCCATGCCATGTTTGCTTTAAATTGGCTGACTGGTTTCAGAAGAGAAGACTTTTAAACAATTTTCCCATAGGGTCCTATGTTAAAACTATGTCTGCTGACGGCAGCCATTTTGAACCGAGATCGGGATCACTGAACACAATTTTGTAAGTTGACCACCTAAGGACCATCGATGACATGTTTGCTATATTGGCTTATTAGTTTCAGAGGAGAAGATTCTAAAACATTTTTCCCATAGGGTCCTATGTTAAAACTACAGTATGTCTGCTGAAGGTGGCCATCTTGGATGGAGGTCAGGGTCACTGGACACAATTTTGAAAATTGACCACTTAAGGACCATCCATGCCATGTTTGCTTTAAATTGGCTTACTGGTTTCAGAGAAGAAGATTTTTAAATATATTTCCCATAGGGTCCTATGTTAAAACTATGTTCGCTGATGGTTGCCATCTTGGATGGAGGTCGGGGTCACAGGACATAATTTTGAAAGTTGACCACCTAAGGACCATTCATCCCATGTTTGCTTTAAACTGACTTACTGGTTTCAGAGGAGAAGACTTTTAAACATTTTTTCCATAGGGTCCTATGTTAAAATTAAGTCGAGTCATGGCGGCCATCTTGAATTTTCGATCAGCAAACGATTCACAATTTTAGTACAGGACCACCCAATGATCATTCCTGCAAAGCCACAATTCAATTGGCTTAGTGGTTTCTAACAAGAAGATTTTTAAAATTTCGACCAATCAGAACACATTATAGGCCCTGGCAGCCATGTCGGATTTCCGATCAGCACCAAAAACACAAATCTTGTATATGACCATCCAATGAACATTTCTGCCAAGTTTGGTTCAAATCTTTTTGTGGTTTCAGAAAAAAATATGAAAATGTGAAATTCCCATAGGGTCCAATGTTAAACTAAGTCGAGACATGGCGGACATCTTGAATTTCCGATTGGCAAACGATTCACAAGTTTAGTACAGGACCACCCAATGATCATTCCTGCAAAGTCACAATTCAATTGGCTTAGTGGTTTCTAACAAGAAGATTTTTAAAATTTCGACCAATCAGAACACATTATGGGCCCTGGCAGCCATGTTAGATTTCCGATCAGCGCCAAAAACAAAAATCTTGTATATGACCATCCAATGAACATTTCTGCCAAGTTTGGTTCAAATCTGTTTTGTGGTTTCAGAAAAAAAGATGAAAATGTGAAATTCCCATAGGGTCCAATGTCAAACTAAGTCGAGTCATGGTGGCCATCTTGAATTTCCGATTGGCAAACGATTCACAAGTTTAGTACAGGACCACCCAATGATCATTCCTGCAAAGTCACAATTCAATTGGCTTAGTGGTTTCTAACAAGAAGATTTTTTAAATTTCGACCAATCAGAACACATTATGGGCCCTGGCAGCCATGTTGGATTTCCGATCAGCACCAAAAACAAAAATCTTGTATATGACCATCCAATGAACATTTCTGGTAAGTTTGATTCAAATCTGTTTTGTGGTTTCAGAAAAAAAGATGAAAATGTGAAATTCCCATAGGGTCCAATGTCAAACTAAGTCGAGTCATGGTGGCCATCTTGAATTTCCGATTGGCAAACGATTCACAAGTTTAGTACAGGACCACCCAATGATCATTCCTGCAAAGTCACAATTCAATTGGCTTAGTGGTTTCTAACAAGAAGATTTTTTAAATTTCGACCAATCAGAACACATTATGGGCCCTGGCAGCCATGTTGGATTTCCGATCAGCACCAAAAACAAAAATCTTGTATATGACCATCCAATGAACATTTCTGGTAAGTTTGATTCAAATCTGTTTTGTGGTTTCAGAAAAAAAGATGAAAATGTGAAATTCCCATAGGGTCCAATGTCAAACTAAGTCGAGTCATGGCGGCCATCTTGAATTTCCGATCGGCAAACGATTCACAATTTTAGTACAGGACCACCCAATGATCATTCCTGCAAAGTCACAATTCAATTGACTTAGTGGTTTCTGACAAGAAGATTTTTTAAATTTCAGCCAATGAGAACACATTATGGACCCTGGCAGCCATGTTGGATTTCAAATCAGCACCAAAAACACAAATCTGGTAGAGGACCATCCAGTGAACATTTCTGGCAAGTTTGGCTGATTTCTGTTCAGCGGTTTCAGAGAAGAAGATTTAAATGTGAAAAGCTAACGGACGGACGGACGGACGGACGCTTACCCATGACAAAAGCTCACATGGCCTATGGCCAGGTGAGCTAAAAACAAAATTTAATGCATGGTTTCATGAGAATCAAAAGTGGCAAAAATAATAATAATAATAATAATTATAAAAAAAGAAATAGAGACTATTCTACTGTTAAAAGCTGTTGATTAACATACTGGATTAAATTATTGACCAAGTTTCTGTGTAATACTTATATAATATGAGACAGGCAACTTATTTCAAGAACGAAGTCCTAAAATTTCAATAATACGATGATCCGTACAAGTTATTATCTTTTATTTTGAATGAATTTTATAGCTGTTCCGTTCATTTTACCTACGCCACTCTTCCGTCGAGAGTTTCGCAGAAAGATATTTTTTTATTAGAATTTTATTTCAAGTTTATTTCGATTTTGTATAGAGTAAATAATTAAAGAATTGGGAATTTTTCATTGAAATATATTTCTTTTGCGTTTCTAAATATCAATTGATCTATTTTTTTAAACTTCCGGTGGACAAATATTTGGCTATCAATATAGAAAGGAGGAAAATCGGACAGCCTACCGTTAAAAGAACTTCGTCCTTTAATAATGTGGTCTTGTCCAGGTAATATGCCAAAATATTACCCAGGTCTGAGAGACATATTACCCGATCGAAGGTTTCGGTCTCAGACCGGGGTAATATTTTAGCATATTACCTGGACTCGCAAGACCACATTAATATCATTATTATACTGAGTGTCTAACTGTCCAGGTAATATGCAAAAATATTACCCAGGTAATATGCCAAAATATTACAGTACTAAATATCACTACAGAAACTTACACGAAGTATAATAATGTCGTATATATCGAATTTATGTCTGTCACAATTTAGACCGGTACTGTAAATGATGATTTGATTTATTGTGTTTAACGCCACTTTCAGCAATATTTCAGCTATATCATGGAGACCAGTTTTAGTGGTGGAGGAAGCCGGAGTACCTGAAGAGGACCATGGGCAAGCAACTGGTAAACTTTATCACTTGCGACTGCAAGTCGAGTGCACCCTTTTTTGTAATTTTGAAAGCCGGGCGCGAACTCACGCCGTATTGGTGATTGGTTTGTATGCGTTGTTAGGTAATCCAACTACCTAACTCACCACAGACTTGTGAAACCCCACATTGAGATGTGTCTGACACCCTTACCACTTAAGGTATTGATAGAAGTCTAGTCAGAATTAAGACATGAAAGTCCTCACATTGAGACGTGTCTTAAACCCTTACGACTTAAAGTATTGCTAGAAGAATTTAACGACATGAAAGTCCCCAGGCCCCTTTAAATATTTGTAATATCATGGGTAGAACAAAAATAACTAGATTTAGGTCAATGATATTAGGGAAGTTCTGCCTGATGTTTGGTATCATTGAAAATGTACTTCGGTCAACGCTTTCATTCCCCAATGAAACTTCAAAAGAATGCATTCAATTCTTAAGTGATCAACATTTCAGTACAAAAAACAAAAAAAACATAAATAGATGTATACAATTTCAGTCTCAAGGGTCATAAATATCCTGAATTTTTTTTGTAATTGTTGGGAAAAATTTGTTTTCGGAAAACTTAATCACGCTACCTTGCATTGGTATCATTCAAGATTGAAATGGCTATATATTAGACAGTTGTCAAAAAGCAAATTAAAAATGCATGATTATACAGACATAAATTTACCTTGAATGAAGAAATGTAGTCAGCTTTCTTTAATGATACAGTGACGATAATTCAAATCCATCTTACATGAAAAAACACAATTTGGGAAATACAATATGCTTAAACTAACAAAATAGCTCGGATACTCCTATTTATCCTGTACCTGTTCTATTTGCATTGCATTGATTGGATGATTATTTGTTGTATGCTGTCACGTACCCACCTATGTTAAAAGAGGCAATCAAGGGATTGCTATATAATTGCATTATTTAATTCAAAATATAAACGTGACTGGATTAAAAAGATTTTTCTGCAGGATAACCACATTATTATTGCAGTGTGATAAAATATAAAGTTCATGGGTATTCGGCGCAAAACTTGTAAAAGACTCGGTGAACCTCGTTGTTATCCCAGTTAGAAAGCCCCATTCACATAAACTTTATATTTTAAAACACTGCAATGATATTGTCTATATAAATGGTTCAACGCTTTCAAATATGAAATATAACTAACTTAGCAAAGTTGTGTATTTAAATATTTTAAAACCACTAGAAGCTTTTGTTCAATGTTTTGGGGTTCCCACGGGGATGATAATATTATATGATGTAAATTCATTTTGTTTGTCTTTGGTTTAAGCACATCTTATTTCTAAAACATACGTAATACAAAATACAAATTTGTAAGAATAATACCAAGGATTCAGAAAGAAACATAACTATGCTATATTTATCTGTCTCCTTACGTGTTTTCGTTTATAGACCAGGAACTGCTTGCTTTGCCAGTTTGCTTGTGGTATATATAATTGTGTCCTCATCCTTCTTTAGCTTTTTTCAAGGACTAAGAGTTATTTTGCCATTTTCTTTGTTTCTATGACAATTAAGAAAAGAAAGTTTAAGCAATGATGGTCTAAAACCCCATCAATATCGACAAAACGAAAAATCACCTCTGATCTTAACTCACTGAACACTGAAAAAAGGGGGGTAATGTTGGAAATGGAGGTCAGAGTAGATATCTAAATAAGCGTTAGAGAATACAGCAGAGGCAATTAAAAATGGACAATCCAGAGAAAGTGGTAAAAGGAGTTTGAAGATACCAAAGGGGTAATGAAAATCTGTATATCGAAGAAGTACAGACAACACAATGGCCAAAAGAAAAAGGACAAACAACATACACATAAAACTGCAAAACGAGTAACACGAACCCCACTAAAAACCGGGGGTGAAATCAGGTGCTCCGGAAGGGTGAGCAGTTCCTGCTCCACTAGAGGCACCCGTCGTGTTAATCTAGTTAAAAAAGTGGAACATATCCGTGGTCATTTGTGAAACAGATATTCCATAGCGTCAACCAAGTCATGGTGGCGACCTTAAAACGTTCGAAGTGATGACTTCGACTTAGCCAAGAGGAACCTTTGGTTCAGCAGCTTCCTTGTTAGCATCAACAGAGGGTACACAATACGAAGACAAACAAAACAAACACAACACAATAAGTGTTGGGCACCACTCTACATAAACAAACAGAAATAACGCAAATAAGACATGTTGTACTTTACATATGTATTGTTAATTACCCCTTTGGATATCTTCAAACTCTTCTTTGTTTTGAAATTCCTGATATGGCAAACATTTTGTTTTATCTTCAGAGACAATATTACTAATAAAAAAGACAGAATTATAACAATATTTTTCAATAATAAAAAAAAGTCTTATTTCTTTTAATATTAAAACGATTATTGTAAAACACTTCAGTTAAGGACGTAGAGATTTTGTGATATCGATTGCGGACGTGTAAATATTCCAGATAAGTTACGTCACAGTATTTCATTTTCATTTAACAATCAGCGTAGTGACAATTTTACTTAGGGACCGACCATTTAACTTGAAAGGGGGGAGGGGGGGGGTATATTTTTGTTTTTTTGTTTCGTTCAGAATTTGTTTTTCGGACAACACGAGAGTTAGAATATTTATTTTTTTTGTCGCGCAAAGCGTGAATTTTTTTTCCAGAATTCCACATTAGGTTATATGACAAAAACTCTGAATCAGATTATTTTGTTTTGTCTCCACCAGAATCAGAATATTTTTTCAGCAACATTGGGAATCAGAATATTTTTTTAGAAAAAAACCATACCCAGGGGCGGATCCAGGATTTGGGATTAGGGGGGGCGTGAGTAGGGGAGGGGTCTCGGGACCGCTGAAGGTCCCACAGCGGTTCCAGGACAGAGCCCTGGTAGGGGGTCCAGGGGGTGAAACCCCACCCCCCCTAAGCTCTGGGGGTTTGAGGAATTACATACATTTATTTGAACGACAATTTTGAACCAACCACACCATTTTTATCAGACCAAAAAAACTTTACTTTTAGTCTTAATTTTGTCGGATAATTGTTAACAGTATGTTTTTGTCAGATTATAAGAACCTGAAGTAAAACTTTTTGTTGAACAACCGTGATGCGAATTGTTCAACTCATGACTGATCGATCACGATATGTTAACCTTTCAAAGAACTATTGGTTTAGTTTTAGCGCATTCCTGGGGCCCGGATGGCTCAATGAGTTAGGTCGTTGGATCTAACAGCTCATACAAGCCTATCACCAATACGGCGTAGGTTCGCACCCAGCTTCGTAAATTACAGAAAAGGGTGCACTCGACTCCAAAGTGATAAACTTTACAAGTTGCTTGCCCAGGGTCAGTATCAGGATTTAAGTTTATTAAATGCTTTGATCTGTAAAGATTTGTTTTTCTTATAGTTGTAGAATTGACTGAAGAAATAATGTTTAATTAACGTGAGGAAATAGTTGATGTCTGGTACCTCGGAACCAATCAGAATGAAATAATCTTTGAACTACTGACGGCGAATACATATATGAATCAGCGAACACACCCAACGTGTATTTACAATGTGTAGGAATATTTTACTACAGGTCACGAGTTAACCATTCATGAAAAAGTTATTTATTGAACTGCTTAATTAACGTTGTATAACATATGCTTTGCGAATTTTAGGGGGGGAGCGCACGCCCCGCACGCCCCCTCTAAATTCGCCACTGATACCCCCCCCCTTCAAGTTAAATGGTCGTTCCCTTAAATACATGTGTTACTGATGAGCTTTAAAAACTCCCTTCTTCACAAATTAATTTGTATTATTTATTTGCTGATATATCTAAACAACGTTACCGTAGCATTTTACATCTGTAGACACTCTAGCTACTGCTTTTTGGATAATAACAATAGAAGTAGGGCCGTCTTAACAGCATCACGGACCCCCGGCAAAGCAATGCACTTGGGCCCATACCTAACCACTCATAGGAATAAAACTGTAAATGTATATAAAATTAAACATATCGATATTGTATTGGTATTTCCAACAAAGTCAGTGTTTAAATCTTAGAAAAACATACAATACACAACATGCATAGATAAGCATGGGGCCCCTATGCCCGTAGTCCCCGGGAAAATGCCCAGCGTGCCCATGCGTTCAGACGGCACTGAATACACACCTCTCCTACATCTCTCCAATGTCAATGTAAAAGATTTACAGACCACGATGGACGCAATGTGATGATAATACCTTACATGACCCTTTGGGTCTGGTAAACGTTGATCCATGTGCGTTTTGTATAAACATGTACTATATATGCACGCACTACAAAATAGTCCCAAAACTTGATAACGTAAAATAGTTAAAGCATTTGGTTTTGCAGTTTCTAAGAAAAAAATTAAATATTAATATGAAAAGTTATGGATAACAGACGACGGACACTAAATGATAATACTTCACTTGGTCATTTTGGTCAGTTGAGCTTACAAACATGCTTAATTTCAAATAGGTAAACATCATAAACATATTGAAAAACCACAAGAAATCAGGTTTGGTAAATAAGAAGGAGTAATGAAGTAAGTGATTGTTGTTTAACGCCAAACGAGCAATATGAAGAACGTGGTATTTCCAAGAACTCTGGTAAACCTTACAAAATACTAATTTTGACAAAGAGGACATTTTGGCAAAGCACAAGTCATTTAAGTCATCACTGAATATTCCGATAAATGAAGAAAATTGTGAATTAACTACTTTATATTATATTATAGTAGGTACTTTATATTGGATACCAAAATGTCAGAAGAATCAATATTTAGACCGGTATATTCCCGGTTCTTCTACTTGTTCAACAAAAGAACTATCTATAACAATGACTAAAATTTTGCATGCAGTCAAAGGAGGACTACTATCATACTGTGACAAAGTATATTCACGTGGTAACATCAATCAAAAGCACCGGATCGGTGACGTAATGGTTAGCGCGCTGGCCTCGAGTGCGGTAGATCGTGGGTTCGAACCCCGGTCGGGTCAAACCAAAGACTATACAATTGGTATGTGTTGCTTCTCCGCTAAGTACGCAGCATTACGGAGAAAGAGCAGATTGGTTGACTCGGAATCAGAAGAGTTTGAAGATACCAAAGGGGCAATCAGAAACCATATATCGAAGAAGAACAGACAACACAATGGCGAAAAAAAAAGTACAAAAGGACAAACAATGATCGACAAAACATACATATAAAACTAAAGATCGAGTAACACGAACCATACTAAAACTCGGGGGTGAACTCAGGTGCTCCGGAAGGGTAGGCAGTTCCTGCTCCATTAGTGGAACCCGTCGTGTTAATCTAGTTACAAACCCGGTGATAAGTCGTGAATGAGGAGAGGAATAATGTGTCCGAATGGAGTGACATTTCTACCCGCGGTCTTGTTTCAGTGAGCTAGCACTATAAAAATCCAACTCAGCGTATTGGTCTAGAACAAAGCGGACCTCATCATCATATCATTGGTAATTAACTTGTTCTCGCCATAACATAGCTGAAAAATTGTTGAATTGGCATTAAGCAACAATTACCCACTCATTCAATCAATCAAAAGTGGATACTGAAAGAAGAGGATAATTTTAATTCTCAAAAATTTCATCTAGCCAAATATTTGACTTTTTTTACCTTTAACACTTTCATTTCCTCTTTAAAGTAAATTATTCACAACGCATTTTACTTTTAAAAAATGGTGCAACGCTACAAGTTTATAGCATTGGGTCACGAATTAACTTATTAATTTATTTTGTCAAGCACGAAACGAAAAAGGGCTACACATAAAATGAAGTCATCAAAATGTTGGAGTTCCTTATCGATAACATATATTTATCGAGTTCGAATGACACATTTTTCAACAAATCATAGCTAGGCATCCCTATGGGAACAAACTATGCCCCTCTCCTCTCCATTTTCTCCATTGTATCGACTTGTGTGCATATAAATAGTCTGCTAAAATATACCCATACAAGGTTAGTTTGCAATATATATGAACGACATAATTCAAATAAGATACTCAACCGTTCCTCGGTCCAATCCAAAATATACAAGATAACATCATAAAGCTTACATACTCTCACTCAAACAGCAAAATTAAAAAAATTAAAATGACGGATGCAAAAGGATTTCAAAACCGAACAAGATGCGTTTGTGAAACACTGATGCCCCCGTCCCAATCTCTGACATAGACAGAAGGACAGGGCAAAAACTTATGCCCCCGAATCTTCGATTCCGGACAATTAAAATGACGGACAACACAAGTGATGATAAAACTGTTTAAAATGACGGACACGCACAAATGACGGACGACAAGCGATAACAAAACTCTATAAAACGAACTGTGACAGCGTGGCGTCGTCGATTTCACACAGGAAAAAATATCCAAATCGGTTTGGTTTTCTTAATATTATCCTGTGAAAGAAAGTCCAAATCATCAAAATCAATGGTTTTAATTTCCTGTGTGTTATGCACAAATTGTTATTGTCACTTTCGATTCTTTCACAAATTTTGAAAGCGTTAAATCCTCCGAAGGTTTCATATATTTAGTCATCCAATTCTATTTTCCTGTTCACCGTTCAAAAACGTTTTCTCATCGATCTGGCGAGGCTCGTGCAGATTATGAAGATTTCCCTCCAACTAGGAGGGCGTTTCCGCGGGAGATCTAATTGATGTCGCTAACTTTGATTGACATCGCAAGATACAAGTCCCTTATTGAACAAAGTTGTTCGTGCACCATCAGATATTTTGATAGGCCAGACTCGTTCCGCGACCTCGTCACATGGCCTACCACAATATATGATCATGCACTCGCCTTTTTGTTCTATATATGTAACATAGCTAACTTTTAAGTTTAAATATTTGGCAAGCAACTATACATAAAATTCGCAAGCAACTATGTCCTATGCGAACAAGCAATTTTTAATGCAATAAATCAGCGCGTGTGTTATTAATTGACATCTTGTTAATCACATCATTAATACCCATTTTATTGTTTGAATATTTTAAAGAAAAGTCTTGATTGACATCATTAACAACATCAAAGGTGGGATTATTGATTTTTCAATTATCAATAACGGAAGTGTCAAGTGCACTTGACCATTCTAATATGTGATCGTCCGTGCGTAACGGAAGACAGGTAAACGATTTGTTTGTTAAGGGACCGACCATTTAACTTGCAAGGGGCGGGGTTATGGTTTTTTGTTTCGTTCAGAATATTTAATTTTGTTGTCGCGTAAATCGCGATTTTTTTTCTCTCCAAAATTCAACATTAGGTTATATGACAAAAACTTTGAATCAGATTATTTTTTTTTTCCTCCACCAAAATCAGAATATTTTTTTAAGCAACATTGGGAATCGGAATATTTTTTTTAGAAAAAAAACCATAACCCCTCCCCCTCCCCTCTTCAAGTTAAATGGTCGTTCCCTAAGCAATTTTATTTGTTATATCATGTCAATTTTGAGTAATAAAAACGTTGTTTGGGTTTAAAATTCTCTTCGCTATAAGCCTGATTTCATTATAAAAAATGTGTAATAGGCCTTCACAAATACATTGTTTAAATAGCGATGGGACCGGGGATTTATCTTTACTTCGCTATAAGCCTGATTTCGTTACAAACCTGTTCGTTATAAACGAACTCTACTGTATACACTTATCATAAAGACACCGACTATAATTAAAGGCATCTTTTGTACATTTGTCAAGCATATATTGACTTAATACTTTTACATGGTATAACAGTGATATTTGTGTATATAATAGTCGCATTGTCTAGTTAAACTTTACTTTATGGACTATAATAATGCATGTTTAAAATCATCTTTTGATATTAAAATGCGACAGCTAAATAGTGATCCGCAGCTGAATCTTTTACACACGATTAAAGTAACATCTCAGATCTTGCTGAAATGATTATAAAGAAACTAAGAACGCAAATATAGCGCTATATACGTCAATAATCTTTCCAAATTAAAATAAATTTTAAAAAACTTACCATATTTCAAACGCTACATGTCCAGCAAGCAATGGATCGTCGCTATACACCATCACAAATACCGAAGTTGTTTATTTACTATACACTTCCGTTCCCACACTGTGAAAATCGTCAAAATGAAATACAACCGAATTGTTATCAAACGGTGACTTGTTTCAACCTCATTTAAAATACACATTGAAATTCCTTTAACATCGTACATCACGTTTACGATCTTTTATTACAATACTATGTCACTCAAGTGTACATTTTTTTCCCTGTTCTAGTTAAAGGCCTTTATCAAACAAAATCATACAGTTTACATGTAATGCAGTTAGTACGCATTTAAACCACAGAAGGATATTACTATTTTCCACACGTTGTGGTGTGGGGTCGCTATTGTGCATGCGAAATATTAATTCCAAACCCCATTGACTGGCTATATGCTACCTATCTAGAATATTTTATTTTTTTATCGATCGACAGTTCAGAAGCTAGAATATGATGAATATTGTTTGTCAATCATGCAAACAATAACTTATGCACATGACAGAACGCATTTTCAAGGCATCGGATGGATAGTTCCCTTTGATTTTAGAGAATGGAACTGATAGAAGATAAAAGTTTAATTTGGGCTCAATAGGGGAAACTTTATATAATTTATGAAAATGTTATGTGACTTTTAGGGATCCTCAGGTTCAAATCCCTTCATCTACTTTTCTACACTTTTATACATATTATATATATGTATATTTCAAATAATAGTAATGTTATTTTAAAATACTTCTACTTTAATTTTCACGTCATATTCTTTTAAGAGCCCCAGTTTTATACTGCTCATGCTCAGCAACAGACCACCTCCTTCGTCAATTGTTTTAGCTCATCGAAGATCATGAGATTCACTCAGATAACTAATACGGACCGTGTAATATTTATTTATTTATTTATTTATTTATTTATTTATTTATTTATGCTTTGTTGTCAGTGTGTCAACTGTTGACAGAGTTTTAATTATCCAACATGGGTAGACTCATAGAAAGTGTATAATCGTAAAATTCAGAGGCCAACCATCCCAGTCTGGTGGAAAAAGACAGCAATTTGACAGTGGCCACAGAAAATACCATTGTATCTATACCCAGAAATGTCCTGAATAACAAAAAAAAACAAAAAAACCTGACATGTCACAAAATAAACTATGAAAAGAAAAGAAATTAATATTACCTATATTTTTGAAATTGGATTACATTTATTTGATTAAATTGATAAAGCAAATTAAATATATTATTCCTCTGCAAAAACAGATAAAATTAATTACAAAATAAAAAAAAATAAAATTTTAAATACATGTATCATAAAAGAACAACTATAACATTTTTGTCAAAGTTGAAAAACAAAAACAAAAACTCTTAAATACATGACTAACATGTACAAATGTACACACATGCACATTACATAGAAAGAAAATTCTTAAAATGTTAAATCTATTCTTAATTAATTAATCTATTGATTAAAATAGCATCACAATTAATCTTGTTCTTCTTTGCCATATTTTCAGTTAAAAATTCTTATATATCCAACACAAAATTATGATTTCATTTCAATTATTTCTTAAATTGTTAGCTGATGCTAATATCACAAAACATTAAATTTTGAAAATATTATTTTATTGACAAATTTTAAATGTTCTTTTTCTACACATCAAAATCACTGAAATCCAAATATGCCCATTTCTTGTTATGTAACACAAACAGGCGTATATATTTACCTGTAGATCACCTGTGAAATCAACAAGACACTACTGACCAGGTATTTTATGGCCCTGTTTATTACCTTGGGGTTAATTAGCAGACCATCAGCGAAAATGCTGAGCCTGGCTCAGCATTTATCAGTGTATGCTGTCAGCTGTACTGTAGGTATCAATTTTGACACACTATTTCGATTGAGAAAATCATCAGTAGTGCTTGACATCGAAACGATTGAAAAACCAAATAAACCTCGGAAAAAAATCTGTATGCTGACCTCAAGTTTTTCATTATAAATGATAAACAAATATGTGGAAATATCATGAAATTACATGTATATCTGCAATCCGACAAAAGCAACAACAGTAAAAACATTTTTTTTTACTTTAGTGAATGCAATATCCTACTTTAAAATAAATAATGCATGATCAATAAAATCGACTATTTTATTTTTATAATTTCTGTTTTGTAGGTATTTGTGGATATTATGATTCACTTTGGACATCGAGGGAGAGAGAATCTTGCCAGCCTTACAAGAAAAGATTTTGCTGTAAAACAAGACTCTGACGGTGCATTGTATGTTGATAAGACAACTGATGAACAGACCAAAAACCATCAATGGACCATCAAAAATCGCCAGATGGATGCATGTATGAAATAAAAGTTAAAAAATAAATTTTAAATAATTTAAAAAAATACACTAACATAGTCACACAAGAGTAATTATCGCATGTGTAGCTATGCATGTCATAACTGATGAATCAATATGTGTACATAATTTTATGGTTCATAAAAAAAACCAAAAAAACCCAAAGGTAGGTGTAATACTTTTTATCGATAGCACAAACAATGAACAGAGAAAATCAAAAGTAACAAAACCGAATAATACTAAAATTGACTTGACATGTATAATAAACAAGACAGCAACACTCTGAACGTGTACCAAAGCAGAAAGGTATTAAAACGAAACTTGAAGCTAACCCAGGAGCATGTTCACCCATGAAATAACTAAGTACCATTGAACAGACATTTTCAAGAAAAATGGTGAGTTAAACCAGGTTTTACAGTATACCAAACCCCCCCCCCCCCCCCCGGCCTCTTATATGAAAAAAAATGGTAACAGGTAAAACCTTGTATGATACTTGGGTTAAATATATATTTCATTTTATATCTTCATATCGTCCGAGGGTGCTGATATAGGTCGATATGCATGAAAATTTATTTTGTTTTTCAGGCAGTGACATGTGTCCCGTGAGATCATTCGTCAAGTATGCTCGCCGTTTAAATCAGAAAAGTGTAAGCCTGTTTCAGAAAGCAAGGACATCACCTATTAAAGGAATGTATTATGATAACGCTAGTGTGGGCCATAATAAACTTGGAACATTTATGACTGAAATAAGTAGAATGGCAAAACTTTCCCATGAATACACTAATCACTCCTGTAGGGCCACAACAGTGCACGTCCTGGATGAAGCTCAAGTTCCGAGCAGGCATATAATGAGCGTTACTGGACACAAGTCCGAGTCAAGCCTGAAAACATACTCTGGGAAAATATGTGAAAAAAACAAAAAGTTTATGTCAGAAACTATAAGTGAAAAAAAATTGGGAAAATCATCAAATACTAGTAATATCTCGGAGCATGATTCTCTGCCTGACAGTATCGACTTTCTTGCTTTGTCCCAGAGTAATATCACTGTTGAAGTGGACGAAAACACGGGTGCAAGCACAAGTAGTGCATCTTCGTTTGAATTGCAAGCTCTTTCAAATTCGCAGACCGAAAATGTATTGAAAAATGTACTTCCAGACAATGATGGATTTGATGATCTTGACATTCCTCAACAATATCAGAATAATGTTGCTAATAGATCCTCACAATCGCTCATGAATCAGTTACCAGCTCCATTTGTTAATAACTGCCAAAATATTACCATAAACTACAACATTTTCCAAAGACAGTGAATTCTTCCATTTTCTGATTTCCTGAAGCTAATTATTAGATTATCATATAAATGAAAACATTACGTTAACAAAGTTACTGAAGAAAGGAGTTCTGTTATTTTGATGTTAATTGGAACTTGTTAATATTTTTGTTGTTAATTAAAAATTTTTTTTTGATAATTTTTTGTTATGAGAACCAATAGTATATTTAGTTTTCTGAACAAATAATAATTTCTTTTAGTAGCCAAGGAAAATGAATGAGAAAAAATGTTAAATGGTCATATTGGTGTCACCAAGGATGTTCACATATATATATATACATGTACATGCGATATGGATCTGAGGAAAGAAATACACATTCAGAGCCCTCCGTATTCATTTAGTAAAATAATCTTGGTCAACCAGTCAAATTAATAAAATAACAGATATAGCCTTTGTAAGAAGTCGATACAGGTTATATATCGACCTCGAGAAGTATATCGACCTCGGACTTCGTCCTTGGTCGATATACTTCTCTCAGTCGATATAAACCTGTATCGTCTTCTTACAAAGGCTATATTGGTATAGTATTGTCATTGTATGTGAACATGGATTACGCATTGTTATCTGCTGTGCTTTATCCAATAAAGAATTATTATTATTATTATTTGAACCTTTTGTAAGTACTTTTGTACATGAAAACAGAGGGGTCGTCATGGCAATGATCGTATGTAGTCATGTTAGTTTGATTCACACTCATGTCAAACTTGATACAATATTATACAAATACAGCCTTTCTATGAAGTCGATATACAACTTGTATCGACTGAATAGAAAGGCTGTATTTTTTATATTATTAATTGATAATTTTACTGTCATTTGATTTGTTCAATGCCCATCACATATTTTTTAAATTATTAATTGCCACGCAAAACATGAAACAGAAGATCTACAAATGGATATTCATCCGGGACTAGGTGCACTTGCTACTGGAAACTAGAACTAAAGTAAGACAACCGAAACAAAATGTGCACAGACGACGACGACTGCGCCATACCATAATACGACCCTAAAATATTTGCGGCAGTATAAAAATAATATAAGACCCAAACTTTAACAACAAACAATCTATTCAACAGGAATAACAAGAAAACAAAAATGTATGTAGTGACATGAATGATAATCATTTCCTAGGGGAAATGTTATAGTTTATGGTGATATTTTGACAATTAATAATCATTGGTACTGGAAATTGACACATCGACTTAGAAATGGGTACATTACTATATGCTTCTTGTGCAGGAATATCAAGAGATTTAAGAAAGTCATCTACACCATCATTGTCAGGTAACAGATCATTAAATACGGTCTCTGTCTGCGAACTTGACAGTGCTTGAAGTTCAAATGAGTTGCCAAATGCAGTACCAGAATCATGTTCAATCGTTAAACGTCATGTTCGTTAAACGTCATGAAAATATTGGAATTTTTTAATCTATTTTTAGTAACCGTGCAATCCGCAAAAGTCAACCTGCCAAAATACAGAACACCACGTGATGGTCATTGAACAAAACAAATGACAGTAAAATTATCAATTAATAATATTATGTTGTACAACTTTGTCTGTGATTTCTACATTCCTCCATTCTTATATTCATGCCATTCACATTTACTATTATCCTAGCATCATATTATTGCAATGTTACTGTTCATACATGTATATATTTTCAGTACACCTTTGTATAGCAAAGTAGAAAGATAGAGAAAAAGAACACAAAATTAATACCTTTGAAGAAATGGTCAAGGAAGTTTTGTTTCAGTGTAAGACACTTACAAGCTATGTAGATAAGTATATTATTCTCTTTGTGGAATAATCAAGGAAATACGGTTGGGGGGGGGGGGGGGGGGTAGGTGTTTAATGCCACTTTCAACAATATGTTAGTTATATCATGGAGGAAACCGGAGTACCCTGAAAAAACCACTGACATGCTGCAAGTCACTGACAAACTTTATCACATAATGTTGTATCAAGCAGAAATTGATCTCACAGCTTCCATATTCTAGGTAACATACGCTGTGTTCATATTAACACTTCTTCGCATTTGCTATAATTCTCACTCTTAATGTTGAATAGACTGTTTTTTACAAATAAACAGAGGTAAATTTAGCTAAAAACTGCTTCAGAGTTTCAGATAACAAGATCATATGACTTTATATAATGCCCCCTATCACTTTTAGAGGAGACACTATTTTTGTCATCTACATCCATCAAAAAAAATTGTATGTGCAAGAAGAGTTTGAAGATACCAAAGAGGTAATCAGAATCCGTAAAAACGAAGAAGAACATACAACACAATGGCCACAAGAAGAAAGGACCAACAGCAATATACAAAACATTACACATCAAACTAAAGATTGAGTAACATGAACCCCACTAAAAACTGTGGGTGAACTCAGGTGCTCCGAAAAGGATAAGTAGTTCCTGCTCCACTAGTGACACCCGTCGTATTACTCTTGTTACAAACCCAGTCATATGTCATGAATGTTACAACATTTCAATCTTGTAGAGATTATGGGGAAAATATAATTATGTTATTTTCATTGAGCATTGCATGAAATTTGACAATTTGTCCACCTTAAAGTGAAATTATATAAACTCTGATAGAAATGTGTAAAAATGTATAATTTGTGAATCAAGTTGGAAATGTGCAAATGGTCTATTGTACAGATTTTATTTAAAAAAAAGCTTGTGACAAGTCAATCAGCATTTTAACAAATATTTTATTTTTCATTTGCAGCTAAAAATAATCAATTATGACAACAAATGCAGATTACTTGGTTAATGCTATATATCTCTTCATCTGCGACACCTTAATGAGAACAAACAGAGCCCCCTGGTGTTAAAAGTGATATTACAGTACAGAAGTGTTGAAATATTACCGCTGATTGACGACACCATATAAAGAGGTAAAACAGGAAATGTATTTCTTTTTACCTTTATTTTTGGTAAATTTAAGGTAGTATTTAGCGACTACCTCTGCATTGTGACTCATTGTAGCTCACTTGACCAAACCATAGATTGTTTTTATGAAAGGATTTGGAATATTGTTTAGTTAATTTGAAATTTTATCCTTTGTCTTTAATAACCTTGATCACTTCAAAATTAAGTACTTGGTTCTCAGGCCAACACAACTGTTTATGCATTGCCAATTTTATTGGCAAGTAAATAACAAAAAATGTTGGTGCTATATTTACATACTTTCAAGAAAAATCTGATTTTATAATTGAACAAATCTTGATCAAGGGGAAATAACTCTTAAATTTTAGAAAAAATGTAATTCAAATAGAAAAATTGCAAGGATTCAGAAGGGTTCTCTTTAATATACAATGTTTCTATGATAAGTTGACTGTAATTTTGTTTATTTGAGTTAATTTATTGTGAATTCATTATTATTGAATTTTTTCTTTGATTTCAAAGTACAAAATTTAGAAGTCAACAAATATTGTCACCATTCATTTACTATGATGTCGTACAAAGAAATTTGGTGTGTCATATTATACTGCAAAAATCATACCCGATATTTATTCTGTAAATTTTTTGTTTTGTTTTGTAGAATTAATCCACGTCTACGCTTACTGGTATATGTACATGTTCCGGTATTAGTAGAAGTCGAAGTAACATTAATTTTGACTGTGCTGTAGCAGAAAGACAGAAGGCCATAATGAGTACTTCTGACAAGAAAGCTTTTCAGGTTCATTTGGAAATAATGTTGAAGCCTTTTTGAAAGGCTTTCAGATACAGAGAATTGCCAGAAATGTGTAAGTTTGGAAAGATGACTTGAGGATCTGAAATACAGAAATATAAACTGGTTATTTAACTGCTGACTTACAAGAAAATTCTTTTCCGGTTTGAAGACGTTTTGTGACTTCCTGATTCTACCTCAAATATCTCAATAAGCAATCTAATTTATTTACATGTACTACACAAGAAATGAAGTAATTTTTACATACTTTCAGAAAAATCTGATTTTATAATTGAACAAATCTTGATCAAGGGGAAATAACTCTTAAATTTTAGAAAAAAAATGTAATTCAAATAGAAAAATTGCAAGGATTCAGAAGGGTTCTATTTAATATATAATTACACCTTATATAAGAATGCTGGATTCTGATTGGTTAATAGCCGTGATATTTTTTACAAATTCAGGCCTTGCATTGTGAATTTGCAGAATTTTTACTTCATGTAGGTGTATTTGCATAAGATTTAACTTTTTTTCATGGTATTTGCAAAATCGTATTTGCCGTTTTTACCCTTCACTGAAACACTTGTAACAAAATTTGTAAAACGTTTTCAGTTGTGCGATTTATGTAACATCATTCGGTAGAATTAAACAGATACATCATGTTATATTAAATACTCATTATTTGAGTCAAATAAATATCTTAAATCTTAAATCTGATAAAACACTGTCACGTGATATTTATCCATTCGTTGGGTCAACTGCTAATCGTAAGGCCTTATTGTAAGGTCCACCGCTCACGAGGAAATCCCAAGGAAATTCCCACGTGAGCCTCACATGTTTCCAATTATAGTTACTTCCCTTGATTCAACAGACAACAAACATGATTTAATTCATTGTGAATTCATTATTATTCAATTTTTTAGCTCACCTGGCCAAAGGCGATGCGAGCTTTTGTCATCATTTGGCATCCGGCGTCCGTCCGTCCATCCAATCTTCTCCTCTGAAACTGTCAACCAAATTAAACCTAACCTGGCAGGGATGGTTCCTGGGTGGGTCCCTTTCAAAATTGTGTCCGACAGCTCCGCCCTCCATTCAAGATGGCTGCTGTTACTAAAAATAGAAATGTCTTCAATTGCCCATTGCTGCTTTAGTATAAGTCAAAATGAGCTCAAATTTTAACTGCAGCTACATGGCAAGGAGTGGTTTAACATATAGTCCGATTTTTTCTGTGAAATTTTTCTTTCAGCCGATTTTTACCGATTATGCAAATTAGGCATATTTTGATGAAAGATCACATTCAAATCTTCTTCTCTGAAACCGCTGAACCAAATTAAACCAGATTTGGCTGGGATAGTCCTTAGGTAGTCCCATTTCAAAATTATGTCCGACAGCTCCGCTCTCCATTCAAGATGGCTGCTGTTACTAAACATAGATATTTCTTCAATTGTCCATTGCAGCTTTATTATAAATTAAAATGAGCTCAAATTTTAACTACAGCTACATGACAATGAGTAGATTAACATATATTCTGGGTTGTTCTGTGAAATTTTTCTTTCAACCAATTTATACCAATTATACAAATTAGACATATTTTGATAAAAGATCACATTTAAATCTTCTCCTCTGAAACTGCTAAGCTAAATTAAAGCAAATTTGGCTGGGATGGTCCTTGGGTGGTCCCCTTTCTATATTGTGTCCAACAGCCCCGCCCTCCATTCAAAAATGTTGCTGTTACTGAAAATAGAAATTTCTTTAGTTATCAATTTCTGCTTTATTACACATCAAAATGAAATCAAATTTTAACTGCAGCTACATGGCAATGAGTAATTTAACATACATTATGGGTTTTTCTGTGAGAATTTTTAGGCCAATTTATTCCATTTAGGAATATTATGAGAAAAAAGATCATATCAAAATCTGTTGCTTAGAAATTTGAGTTGAAATGATCTTTTGGTGGCCCACTTTCAAAATTATGTGCAACACCCCCATTTTCTATCAACTTTAGATGTCAAATTAAAAATCAGGTGAGCGATTACAGGATCCTGGGAGCCTCTAGTTCTTTGATTTCAAAGTACAAGAAAATTCTTTTCCGGTTTGAGGACGTTTTGTGACTTGATTCTACCTCAAATATCTCAATAAACAATCTAATTTATTTACGTGTACTACATAAACAATGAAGTGATTTCTATACACCCCGCAAACAAAGTTTGGGGGTATATAGGAATCACCCTGTCCGTCCGTCCATCCGTCTTTCCGTCCGTCCATGTACCTTGTAAGCTTTCACGAAAAGGGGGCGGGCATGTACCTTGTAAGCGCAACTCCTACTAAACTGCTTATTGAATTTTTATGAAACTTAACACAGTTGTAGTACACAACCTGCATATTTATAAAGGAAGACTAGTAAGAATAAGGGCAAATATTGCATTTTTATTTTACAAAGAAATCTACATGAAATATTTAATATTATAATTGTATTAAAACATGCATTAGAGATACATTATCTGAATACTACTCAGGTGGAAATATTGATGATTTTCTTCATGTTGAATTATTATGTAATGATCAGGTGTTTTTTGAAATATTGAAAATGAAAATCCGAAGTGTTTCCATAACCTACAGTATAAGAAAATCTTGAGATGAAAAGGAAAAAACATTAAAACTTGAGAATGACATACAAAATCAAATGAATTTGAATCCTACTGAGTTTATTCAGGCATCTTTAAATCAGAAAAAGGGGGAATTAGTAAATAGGAGGCAGGATATAGTAGAGGGTTTACTTCTTCGATCTCGGGCCAATTGGCATGAGAATGGAGATAGATGCTCTGAATATTTTTGTAAATTAGAAAAAAAAGTCCTCAATCAACAAAACCATTTCTGAACTTGTCAATAAAAAAGGTAATCATATTTCAGAACAATCAAAAATTATGTTTGAACAGGAACAATATTACAGGAAATTGTATTCTTCCAATCATTTATGTGTGGATAATGATTTTTTTCTTTCAACATGATGTCAAATTAAATGAAAAAAAAAACTCTTTGGAGGGGAATTGATCATTCAAGGAATGTGGTGAATCTATTAAATCAATGAAAAATGGGAAAAGCCCTGGGTCAGATGGTTTCACAGTAGATTTCTATGTATTCTTTTGGAAAGATATTGGTGCTTTTGTTTTTTGGTAATTATATTCTGGCTATGAAACAGGCCATTTTCCTCAATTTTAGACTCAAGGAGTTATTACTTGTATTCCTAAGGAGAGTAAAGATAGGCAATATATGAGCAACTGGCATCCAATCAGTTTACTAAATACAGATTTAAAAATAGCTTCTGCAGCAATTGCAAATAGATTTAAACAAGTTTTAGGTGGTATTATTAGTGATACTCAAAAAGGTTTTATGAAAGACAGATTCATGGGTGAAAATACTCGTCTTCTCTACGACTTAATGCACTATTTAGAAGAAAATGATATGGATGGTTTATTATTGTTAGTTGATTTCGAAAAAGCTTTTGATTCTATTGAGTGGACATTTTTACGGAAAGCTTTAGACAGTTTTAATTTTGGTCCTTCTATTTGCTAATGGTTTGAAACTTTGTATGTAGACTCTAAAAGTTGTGTGATAAAAAATGGACATATATGAAATTTGTTAGTCTGGAAAGCGGCTGTCGTTAAGGCGATCCACTATCTCCTTATTTATTTATTATTGGTGTTGAGTTGCTTTCCTTACAAATTAAATCAAATCCCAAAATAAAAGGAGCATTGGTGAATGATACTGAATCACTCATTAGTCAATATGCAGATGATACATTCCTTGTACTTGATGGTTGTGAGACATCACTTAGGGAGACACTGATTTGTTTTGAAAACTTTTATAAAGCTTCAGGTCTGAAAATTAATACATCTAAAACAAGGGTAGTATGGGTGGGAAGTAAGAGGTATTCCAATCAAATTCTTTTTCCAGATTTTACATTGGACTGGTCTGCGTTCAATTTCAAACTACTTGGAATAGATTTTTCTCTTGATCTCAGTTCTATGCCTGACCTAAATTTTAGAAAGAAAATTATAGATGTTTCAAAAATATTAAAAAGCTGGCAACATAGAAAGCTCACCCTTCTTGGGAAGGTAACCGTGATAATAACACTTGCACTACCAAAACTTATTCATTTACTTACCTCACTGCCAAATTTAAAACAATCACTGTTTAATGATCTAAATAAACTATAATCTCAAACATTTCTACTGATATTAAAAAACGTTTAAAACATAACATTGATAATATCAATACAGAAAATGTTCATTCAACAGATGACTTTTTATACAGACTAATAAATACGAAAAGTTTAAAGTTTGTATATAATACTTTACTGAAGGCATTAAGATATTAATTGACTTTAAAACATGCAATAGTCACATAATAATTATGTTGTAAATCCTTGTACATCCATGTCAGGTGGTAATGTATGGGCTTTTTTATGAATGTAAATTTCTGACTATTCTAAAAACAAATAAAAAAAAGTTTTCCAGTAAGTGATTTAAACAAACTACTCGTGTAGGGGGTTTATTTTGAGAAAACCGTCTGGTTTCAGAAAACCTCTTACAATATTCAGTTGAACACCAGAGGTGAAAGTGTTCAGTGAAGAAAAAAAGAGGACCCCCTATACAGTGCTTGAATACTCGGATACAGTAGTTCCACTTTTAAAATACCTCCCTTTCTGCAATGAAAAAGTGTACTTATAACCAGAGGCTCCCAGGAGCCTGTAATCGCTCACCTGGATCAAAGCTGCTTTCAATAACAACGCAACTGCACTGTGGTGGCCATCTTGGCGGGAGAGCGCAACTGCCGAACACCATTTTGGAAGAGGACCATCCAATGACTATTCCATCAAAGTTTGGTTTTAATTGAGCTACTAGTTCCAGACAAGATGGTTTTTATGTGAATTTCCCATAGGGTCCTATGTTAAACTAAGTACAGCTGTGCAGCCATCTTGGTCAGAGGGCGGGACCACCAGACACAAATTTGGTTCAGCGGTTTCAGAGGAGAAGATTTAAATGTGATCTTTTATCAAAATATGCCTAATTTGCAACAATCGGTATAAATCGGCTGAAAGAAAAATTTCAAAAAAAAAAACCCGAACATATGCTAAACTACTCCTTGCCATGTAGCTGCAGTTTAAATTTGAGCTCATTTTGACTTATACTAAAGCAGCAATGGACAATTGAAGAAATTTCTATTTTTAGTAACAGCAGCCATCTTGAATGGAGGGCGGGGCTGTCGGACACAATTTTGAAAGGGAACCACCCAGGGACCATCCCTGCCAGGTTTGGTTTAATTTGGTTCAGCGGTTTCAGAGGAGAAGATTTAAATGTGATCTTTTATCAAAATATGCCTAATTTGCATAATCGGTATATATCGGCTGAAAGAAAAATTTCAGAGAAAAAGGCGGAATATAGGCTAAACTACTTCTTGCCATGTAGCTGCAGTTAAAATTTCAGTTCATTTTGACTTACACTAAAGCAGCAATGGACAATAAAAATTTCATCCCCCCTTTTTCTATTTTGAGCTTGGCGGCCATCTTGGTTGGAAGTCGGGATCAACGGACACAATTTTGGAAGGGGACCACCCAAGAATCATTTCAGCAAAGTTTGGTTGAGATTGGCTCAGTAGTTTCAGAGGAGAAGATTTTTTTTTAAATTTCATCCCCCCTTTTTTCTAATTTGCATAATCGGTCAAAATCGGCAAAAGTTCAAAGTTCATAAAAAATCCTGTAATACATGTTAAAAAGCTCATCATTATGCTTATACAGTTCAAATTTAGGCACATTCTGGCTTAAAATAGAGCAGTTTTGGCCATTTGAAGAAATTTCTATTTTTAGTAACAGCGGCCATCTTGAATGGAGGGCGGGGCTGTCGGACACAATTTTGAAAGGGACCCACCCAGGGACCATCCCTGCCAGGTTTGGTTTAATTTGGTTCAGCGGTTTCAGAGGAGAAGATTTAAATGTGATCTTTTATCAAACTATGCCTAATTTGCATAATCGGTATATATCGGCTGAAAGAAAAATTTCACAGAAAAACCTGGAATATATGTTAAACTATTCCTTGCCATGTAGCTGCAGTTAAAATTTGAGCTCATTTTGACTTACACTAAAGCAGCAATGGACAATTAAAATTTCATCCCCCCCTTTTTTCTATTTTGAGCTTGGCGGCCATCTTGGTTGGAAGTCGGGATCAACGGACAAATTTTTGGAAGGGGGCCATCCAAGAATCATTTCAGCAAAATTTGGTTGATATTGGCTCAGTAGTTTCCGAGGAGAATATTTTATTTTAATTTCATCCCCCCTTTTTTCTAATTTGCATAATCGGTCAAAATCGGCAAAAGTTCAAAGTTCATAAAAATTCCTGTAATATACGCTAAAAAGCTCATCATTATGCTTACACAGTTCAAATTTGGGCACATTCTGGCTTAAAATAGAGCAGTTTTGGCCATTTGAAGAAATTTCTATTTTTAGTAACAGTGGCCATCTTGAATGGAGGGTGGGGCTGTCGGACACAATTTTGAAAGGGACCCACCCAGGGACCATCCCTGCCAGGTTTGGTTTAATTTGGTTCAGCAGTTTCAGAGGAGAAGATTTAAATGTGATCTTTTATCAAAATATGCCTAATTTGCATAATCGGTATATATCGGCTGAAAGAAAAATTTCACAGAAAAACGCGGAAAATTTGTTAAACTACTCCTTGCCATGTAGCTGCAGTTAAAATTTGAGCTCATTTTGACTTACACTAAAGCAGCAATGGACAATTAAAATTTCATCCCCCCTTTTTTCTATTTTTAGCTTGGCGGCCATCTTGGTTGGAAGTCGGGATCACCGGACACAATTTTGAAAGGGGGCCATCCAAGGACCATTCCACCAAAGTTTGGTTGCAATTGGTCCAGTGGTTTCTGAGGAGAAGATTAAAATGTGAAATGTTGACGGACGGACGACGACGACGGACGACGGACGACAGACGACGGACGAAAAGTGATGACAATAGCTCACATGGCCTAAAGGCCAGGTGAGCTAAAAAGGGTGGCCTCTGTTGAGGAGGTTAATTTAGTGGTACAGTGGTACTCGTCTAATCAGCTGATACACAAAGGGACCAGGGAAAGTGTCAGATTGTATAGTCCGTTTGACTTCTATAAATCTTCAGAAAAAAATTCTTAAAAATCCAGTTTTCAAATCAACATTTATTTTTCTAGATGTGTATCTGATATAAACGAACTCTGACAATTAATTTCAAAATTGTTGGTCTATTATTAAAAAAGTTAACCATTAGAGATCTCTATGTTATTTTCTGAAGTGTAGAAATCTGGTAGGAGTTATTGCCCCTTACAAAGACCACTATAAATCTTATATTATAAATCGTCTAAAATGAAAAACTGATTTTATATTTTTATCAGTAATTTGGGTATTTTCCCTTTGGTCTTGACATGTGATATCATCATTAATCAACAAACTGATTTTGACACTGGAAATAAAAAATTATCAGTCAAGTGTGACGTCACATTATGAGGTAACCAATAAAAATAATCACTAGTATGGCAGGACTCGCTAGTGACAATGTCTGTCTTGACCTTCAAAAAGGATGTTACTCTATTATATTGCGATGATGATTTCCAATATCATGAGCAAGGTGTACAGCATTATGTGATAGAAGTTTGTCAGTTACTTGCGACAGGTCGGTGATTTTCTCCGGGTACTCCAGTTTCCTTCACCAATAAAACTGACCGTCGCCACGATATAACTGAAATATTGTTGAAAGTGGCGCTAAACACCATCAAACAAACAAACAAACATTATATATATATAAGGCCTACCGTTTCTCTGTCTGTATATTGTTAATGTTGGGTTTGTTCCCTGAGAATATAAGCTCTCCTTGAACTGACGGCTTTCATATTCACCAATCAATGAAGAAACTGTAATAGACTGGCCGGGTTGTAAAATGTGAAGCCGCAATATCTGAAATAGGAATATTTTTTGAAAACATGACAGGCCTCCACATTAACATATTTTTCAACTTGTCCCTTCGGACAACAAACTATAAAAAAAGTACTTGTCCGACTCAATCTTTTAGTTGTCCGAAAAAATTAATAAAAATTACAAAAACTAGAGAATAATTATCCAGGGCTACCACTACTTTCAAATTAGAGGGAGAAGTGACTTCTCTTTCAGAGAGTTCACAGAGAGAAGTGGGGGAGACTTCTGGGAGAAGTCAATTGCGATTAATCGAAAACATTGTTTCGCAACCCCTCTGACGTTACACTGGCCAAAATTAGTAAATAGTTAAAGCTGCCTGAACTGATTTATTCTGGATTTTTTTTTATTCATAACTACCTTAAGAACATATATTCAATGTCATATTTTTATTTCTGTCTACCTTGATTGGAGTCTTGCATACCAGTGATTTTTATATGTACCCTCCCCCCTTTTTCCTTTTGAAATATTACTGTGTTGTGATCCAATACCATACAAATTGTAATAACTCATATTTGTGTTATATAAATCCTTGTTTCTGGTAAAAAAATATACCTAGATACTATATTTACCAGTATCTAGGTATAATTTTTTACCAGAAACAAGTGCCTCACACTGCCTGTGATATAAATAAAGCAAAATATTTTATTTAAATTCACAGAGAAATAAAAATTTTAGTGGATCTTTTCAACCAGATCAGGAAAAAGCTTGTAATATTTGTCCATTTCAAAGGTTTCAATATTTCCCAAAAGCCTAAATCAAGTCCTCTATCGTATTTTGCACAAAAGAGAAGTTTAAATTTGGCGCCAAATTGATATCTGATAATTTTTACGTGTCCGTTCCGGAGTGAATCTTGTTCTTATATTTCAAATATTGATATTTCCGTTCATTTAAAGCGTTTCTGGGATTGCGACTTTAATTTTGTCAATGTCCTTGAACTTCATCAAAGCATGATAAATGATATCAATAAGAGTTTTGATCTGGTGTTTCACTTTAGTTTTAATCAAAATAAATTATGGACAAATTGGAGATCAAACAGGGCTCTTTTATACAACAAACCCAGTATTTTATACCAGTGGAAATAGATTTGTCCGTCGTACCGGCACGTTTAGGAATCTCTGATTTTTTCACTTGTCCCGTCGGACAACCGTAATACAAGATCTACTTGTCCGACTTCAGTTTTCACTGGTACCGGACAATCGGACAAACGTTAATGTCGAGGCCTGCATGATGGTATATCTAAATATTCAGAAAATCAAAAAAAAATGATCTATTGAAATTCGTCTGAATTCTTCTGTCAGAACCAATCCAGATACTATGAGAAACTGGCTAGATTGTAAAATGTCAAGCAACATTATCTAAAAATGTGAATATTTTTGAATGTTATGATCTATTTGATTACTCAGAACTTTTACTAAAATTCTTCTGAACCAATACATAAACTGTGACAAACTGGCCAGGTTGTAAAATGTGAAGTCGTAATAATATTATTTTTAAATGTGACGGTTTAAAGAATCAAAAAAGTAAAAAGAATCTATTGAAATTCTTCTTAAATCTATAGAAATTTTCATGATTTCTCTGTTACTGGGGGATCATCACGATCGTAATCATATTGCAGTTGAATTTACAACTATCTGTGCAATCAGTGCCTATCACCACTAACATTGTGAGTTTAAACACCGCTCAGGCGAGGTGTATTCGATACAACATTATGTGATACAATTTGTCAGTGACTTGCGACAGGTCAGTGGCTTTCTCAGTATCAGTGGTGTAATTGTTATCAGAATCACCTCCAGTGCAGTAGATCGTCGGTTGGAGACCCTGTCAGGTCAAAACAATTATTATATGAGTGGAATAGCATGTCTGCCTGTGATCTGTTGTTTCACTGAGCCAGCACTATAAAAATCCAACTAAGTGTGTTGGTCTTGAACAAAGTGAACATCATCATCATCTCATCAAGTGTAATATGCTCACACCATGATACAGCTAAAATAATTGCTCATTTGGTGGTAAACAACAAGTAGCCACCCAATATTGCCAAAAGAACAACGTGGACTTTTCATGCTATTTTTTTTTATTTTCCACTTTTGAACATAGTCAAACCTGTAATAGAAAAGGTGGCTTCTTAAGACAGGTGACCTCCTTAAAGAGATTCATTTCATATGAAAATTTCTATAACAGGACAAAAAAGGTGACATTTTAATACAGGTGACTGCTTAATAGAGGTGACCACATAGGTAGGTTTGACAAATATTTGTACAGATCAGCATTATTACCTTATCTATCAGGGTCTGATGATAAATCAGATTGACCCAGCATAATATTACCTTATCTATCAGGGCCTGATCATCAATCAGATTGACCCAGCATTATATTACCTTATCTATCAGGGCTTGATCATCAATCAGATTGACCCAGAATTATATTACCTTATCTATCAGGGCCTGATCATAAATCAGATTGACCCAGCATTATATTACCTTACCTATCACGGCCTGATCATCAATCAGATTGACCCAGCATAATATTACCTTATCTATCAGGGCTTGATCATAAATCAGATTGACCCAGCATTATATTACCTTATCTATCAGGGCTTGATCATAAATCAGATTGACCCAGCATTATATTACCTTATCTATCAGAGCTTGATCATAAATCAGATTGACCCAACATTATATTACCTTACCTATCACGGCCTGATCATAAATCAGATTGACCCAGCATTATATTACCTTATCTATCAGAGCTTGATCATAAATCAGATTGACCCAGCATTATATTACCTTACCTATCACGGCCTGATCATATATCAGATTGACCCAGCATTATATTACCTTATCTATCAAGGCCTGATCATAAATCAGATTGGCCCAGCATTATATTACCTTATCTATCAGAGCTTGATCATAAATCAGATTGGCCCAGCATTATATTACCTTATCTATCAGAGCTTGATCATAAATCAGATTGACCCAGCATTATATTACCTTATCTATCAGAGCTTGATCATAAATCAGATTGACCCAACATTATATTACCTTATCTATCAAGGCCTGATCATAAATCAGATTGACCCAGCATTATATTACCTTATCTATCAGAGCTTGATCATAAATCAGATTGACCCAGCATTATATTACCTTATCTATCAGAGCTTGATCATAAATCAGATTGACCCAACATTATATTACCTTATCTATCAAGGCCTGATCATCAATCAGATTGACCCAGCATTATATTACCTTATCTATCAGAGCTTGATCATAAATCAGATTGACCCAGCATTATATTACCTTATCTATCAGAGCTTGATCATAAATCAGATTGACCCAGCATTATATTACCTTATCTATCAAGGCCTGTTCATAAATCAGATTGGCCCAGCATTATATTACCTTATCTATCAGAGCTTGATCATAAATCAGATTGACCCAGCATTATATTACCTTATCTATCAGGGCCTGATCATAAATCAGATTGGCCCGGCATTATATTACCTTATCTATCAGGGCTTGATCATAAATCAGATTGACCCAGCATTATATTACCTTATCTATCAGGGCCTGATCATAAATCAGATTGACCCAGCATTATATTACCTTATCTATCAAGGCCTGATCATAAATCAGATTGACCCAGCATTATATTACCTTATCCATCAGGGCCTGATCATAAATCAGATTGACCCAGTATTATATTACCTTATCCATCAGGGCCTGATCTTAAATCAGATTGACCCAGTATTATATTACCTTATCTATCAGGGCTTGATCATCAATCAGATTGGCCCAGCATTATATTACCTTATCTATCAAGGCCTGATCATAAATCAGATTGACCCAGCATTATATTACCTTATCTATCAGGGCTTGATCATAAATCAGATTGACCCAGCATTATATTACCTTATCTATCAGGGCTTGATCATAAATCAGATTGACCCAGCATTATATTACCTTATCTATCAGGGCCTGATCATAAATCAGATTGACCCAGCATTATATTACCTTATCTATCAGGGCCTGATCATAAATCAGATTGATCCAGCATTATATTACCTTATCTATCAAGGCTTGATTATAAATCAGATTGATCCAGCATTATATTACCTTATCTATCAAGGCTTGATTATAAATCAGATTGACCCAGCATTATATTACCTTATCTATCAGGGCCTGATCATATATCAGATTGACCCAGCATTATATTACCTTATCTATCAAGGCTTGATAATAAATCAGATTGACCCATGGTACATTTATAATTTTTCTAAAAGCTACCTCTGTAGGAACAAACACATTAACTGCTGTCTGATCTATTAAAGCTTTTCTTGTTTCCTCTGAAGCTCTGTTAATTAACTGGTCAAATGTCCTACAATAAATATGAACATAGAACTAAATTATGTTTGTTAATGACCACGATGTCCACGTATAAACAATGTTGGTTGTTATGTAGTTGTTTGTATGGTCTCGTAAGTTTGTGTAAGAGTTATCTTCCTTTGTAATTTGTCCGGATTTGTTTTATGTATTATATGTCTCTTTAATAAATGTAAGAAATGGCAGCAGACATGTTTTTATTGTTGATATAATATGAGATTGTTGTAGGGCACACATTTTGTCTATAAAAATTAGACTCAACACATAAATATCTTATTTGTGTCAATTAGAGATATCTGAAAATGTATTTTTTTTTATAAACGATAACTATAAGTAAGTGGTCTGTTTCATAGTGTAGAGGTAATATTTTATAGTGTAGAGGTAATGTTTTATAGTGTAGAGGTAATGTTTTATAGTGTAGAGGTAATGTTTCATAGTGTAGAGGTAATGTTTCATAGTGTAGAGGTAATGTTTTATAGTGTAGAGGTAATGTTTTATAGTGTAGAGGTAATGTTTTAGAGTGTGGAGGTAATGTTTTATAGTATAGAGGTAATGTTTTATAGTATAGAGGTAATGTTTTATAGCATAGAGGTAATGTTTTATAGTGTGGAGGTAATGTTTTATAGAATAGAGGTAATGTTTTATAGTGTAGAGGTAATGTTTTATAGTGTAGAGGTAATGTTTTATGGTGTAGAGGTAATGTTTTATAGTGTAGAGGTAATGTTTTATAGTGTAGAGGTAATGTTCTATAGTGTAGAGGTAATGTTTTATAGTGTAGAGGTAATGTTTTATAGTGTAGAGGTAATGTTTTATAGTGTAGAGGTAATGTTTTATAGTGTAGAGGTAATGTTTTATAGTGTAGAGGTAATGTTTTATAGTGTAGAGGTAATATTTCATAGTGTAGAGGTAATGTTTTATAGTGTAGAGGTAATGTTTTATAGTGTAGAGGTAATGTTTTATAGTATAGAGGTTATGTTTTATAGCATAGAGGTAATGTTTTATAGTGTAGAGGTAATGTTTTATAGCATAGAGGTAATGTTTTATAGTGTAGAGGTAATGTTTTATAGTGTAGAGGTAATGTTTTATAGTGCAGAGGTAATGTTTTATAGTATAGAGGTAATGTTTTATAGTGTAGAGGTAATGTTTTATAGTGTAGAGGTAATGTTTTATAGCATAGAGGTAATGTTTTAGTGTAGAGGTAATGTTTTATAGTGTAGAGGTAATGTTTTATAGTGTAGAGGTAATGTTTTACAGCATAGAGGTAATGTTTAATAGTGTAGAGGTAATGTTTTATAGTGTAGAGGTAATGTTTTATAGCATAGAGGTAATGTTTTATAGTGTAGAGGTAATGTTTTATAGTGTAGAGGTAATGTTTTATAGTGTAGAGGTAATGTTTTATAGCATAGAGGTAATGTTTTATAGTGTAGAGGTAATGTTTTATAGTGTAGAGGTAATGTTTTATAGTGTAGAGGTAATGTTTTATAGCATAGAGGTAATGTTTTATAGTGTAGAGGTAATGTTTTATAGTGTAGAGGTAATGTTTTATAGTGTAGAGGTAATGTTTTATAGTGTAGAGGTAATGTTTTATAGTGTAGAGGTAATGTTTTATAGTGTAGAGGTAATGTTTTATAGCATAGAGGTAATGTTTTATAGTGTAGAGGTAATATTTTTTGGTGTATAGGTAATGTTTTATGGTGTAGAGGTAATGTTTTAGTGTAGAGGTAATGTTTTATAGTGTAGAGGTAATATTTTATAGTGTAGAGGTAATATTTTATAGTGTAGAGGTAATGTTTTATTAATAGTGTAGAGGTAATGTTTTATAGTGTAGAGGTAATGTTTAAAGTGTAGAGGTAATGTTTTATAGTGTAGAGGTAATGTTTTATAGTGTAGAGGTAATGTTTTATAGTGTAGAGGTAATGTTTTAGTGTAGAGGTAATGTTTTAGTGTAGAGGTAATGTTTTATAGTGTAGAGGTAATGTTTTATAGTGTAGAGGTAATGTTTTATAGTGTAGAGGTAATGTTTTATAGTGTAGAGGTAATGTTTTAGTGTAGAAGTAATGTTTTATAGTGTAGAGGTAATGTTTTATAGTGTAGAGGTAATGTTTTAGTGTAGAGGTAATGTTTTATAGTGTAGAGGTAATGTTTTATAGTGTAGAGGAAATGTTTTATAGTGTAGAGGTAATGTTTTATAGTGTAGAGGTAATGTTTTATAGTGTAGAGGTAATGTTTTATAGTGTAGAGGTAATGCTTTATAGTGTAGAGGTAATGTTTTATAGTGTAGAGGTAATGTTTTAGCATAGAGGTAATGTTTTAGTGTAGAGGTAATGTTTTATAGTGTAGAGGTAATGTTTTATAGTGTAGAGGTAATGTTTTATAGTGTGGAGGTAATGTTTTATAGCATAGAGGTAATGTTTTATAGCATAGAGGTAATGTTTTATAGTGTAGAGGTAATGTTTTATAGTGTAGAGGTAATGTTTTATAGTGTAGAGGTAATGTTTTATAGTGTAGAGGTAATGTTTTAACGTAGAGGTAATGTTTTATAGTGTAGAGGTAATGTTTTATAGTGTAGAGGTAATGTTTTATAGCATAGAGGTAATGTTTTATAGCATAGAGGTAATGTTTTATAGTGTAGAGGTAATGTTTTAGTGTAGAGGAAATGTTTTATAGTGTAGAGGTAATGTTTTATAGTGTAGAGGTAATGTTTTATAGCGTAGAGGTAATGTTTTATAGTGTAGAGGTAATGTTTTATAGTGTAGAGGTAATGTTTTATAGTGTAGAGGTAATGTTTTATAGTGTAGAGGTAATGTTTTAGTGTAGAGGTAATGTTTTATAGTGTAGAGGTAATGTTTTATAGTGTAGAGGTAATGTTTTATAGTGTAGAGGTAATGTTTTAGTGTAGAGGTAATGTTTTATAGTGTAGAGGTAATGTTTTATAGTGTAGAGGTAATGTTTTATAGTGTAGAGGTAATGTTTTAGTGTAGAGGTAATGTTTTATAGTGTAGAGGTAATGTTTTAGTGTAGAGGAAATGTTTTAGTGTAGAGGTAATGTTTTATAGCATAGAGGTAATGTTTAATAGTGTAGAGGTAATGTTTTATAGTGTAGAGGTAATGTTTTATAGCATAGAGGTAATGTTTTATAGTGTAGAGGTAATGTTTTATAGTATAGAGGTAATGTTTTATAGCATAGAGGTAATGTTTTATAGTGTAGAGGTAATGTTTTATAGTGTAGAGGTAATGTTTTATAGTGTAGAGGTAATGTTTTATAGTGTAGAGGTAATGTTTTATAGCATAGAGGTAATGTTTTATAGTGTAGAGGTAATGTTTTATAGTGTAGAGGTAATGTTTTATAGTGTAGAGGTAATGTTTTATAGTGTAGAGGTAATGTTTTATAGTGTAGAGGTAATGTTTTATAGCATAGAGGTAATGTTTTATAGTGTAGAGGTAATATTTTTTGATGTATAGGTAATGTTTTATGGTGTAGAGGTAATGTTTTAGTGTAGAGGTAATGTTTTATAGTGTAGAGGTAATATTTTATAGTGTAGAGGTAATGTTTTATTAATAGTGTAGAGGTAATGTTTTATAGTGTAGAGGTAATGTTTTATAGTGTAGAGGTAATGTTTAAAGTGTAGAGGTAATGTTTTATAGTGTAGAGGTAATGTTTTATAGTGTAGAGGTAATGTTTTATAGTGTAGAGGTAATGTTTTAGTGTAGAGGTAATGTTTTAGTGTAGAGGTAATGTTTTATAGTGTAGAGGTAATGTTTTATAGTGTAGAGGTAATGTTTTATAGTGTCGAGGTAATGTTTTATAGTGTAGAGGTAATGTTTTAGTGTAGAAGTAATGTTTTATAGTGTAGAGGTAATGTTTTATAGTGTAGAGGTAATGTTTTAGTGTAGAGGTAATGTTTTATAGTGTAGAGGTAATGTTTTATAGTGTAGAGGAAATGTTTTATAGTGTAGAGGTAATGTTTTATAGTGTAGAGGTAATGTTTTATAGTGTAGAGGTAATGCTTTATAGTGTAGAGGTAATGTTTTATAGTGTAGAGGTAATGTTTTAGCATAGAGGTAATGTTTTAGTGTAGAGGTAATGTTTTATAGTGTAGAGGTAATGTTTTATAGTGTGGAGGTAATGTTTTATAGCATAGAGGTAATGTTTATAGCATAGAGGTAATGTTTTATAGCATAGAGGTAATGTTTTATAGTGTAGAGGTAATGTTTTATAGTGTAGAGGTAATGTTTTATAGTGTAGAGGTAATGTTTTATAGTGTAGAGGTAATGTTTTAACGTAGAGGTAATGTTTTGGCATAGAGGTAATGTTTTATAGTGTAGAGGTAATGTTTTATAGTGTAGAGGTAATGTTTTATAGCGTAGAGTAATGTTTTATAGCATAGAGGTAATGTTTTATAGTGTGAGGTAATGTTTTATAGTGTAGAGGAAATGTTTTATAGTGTAGAGGTAATGTTTTATAGTGTAGAGGTAATGTTTTATAGCATAGAGGTAATGTTTTATAGTGTAGAGGTACTGTTTTATAGTGTAGAGGTAATGTTTTATAGTGTAGAGGTAATGTTTTATAGTGTAGAGGTAATGTTTTATAGTGTAGAGGTAATGTTTTATAGCGTAGAGGTAATGTTTTATAGTGTAGAGGTAATATTTTATAGTGTAGAGATGTAATGTTTTATGTGTAGAGGTAATGTTTTAGTGTAGAGGTAATGTTTTATAGTGTAGAGGTAATGTTTTATAGTGATAGAGGTAATGTTTTATAGTGTAGAGGTAATGTTTTATGTGTAGAGGTAATGTTTTAGTGTAGAGGTAATGTTTTATAGTGTAGAGGTAATGTTTTTAGTGTAGAGGTAATGTTTTATTAGTGTAGAGGTATGTTTTATAGTGTAGAGGTAATGTTTTTAGTGTAGAGGTAATGTTTTATAGTGTAGAGGTAATGTTTTCTAGTGTAGAGGTAATGTTTTATAGTGTAGAGGTAATGTTTATAGTGTAGAGGTAATGTTTTATAGTGTAGAGGTAATGTTTATAGTGTAGAGGTAATGTTTTTAGTGTAGAGGTAATGTTTTATAGTGTAGAGGTAATGTTTTATAGTGTAGAGGTAATGTTTTATAGTGTAGAGGTAATGTTTTATAGTGTAGAGGTAATGTTTTATTGTGTAGAGGTAATGTTTTATAGCATAGAGGTAATGTTTTATAGTGTAGAGGTAATGTTTTATAGTGTAGAGGTAATGTTTTATAGTGTAGAGGTAATGTTTTATAGTGTAGAGGTAATGTTTTAACGTAGAGGTAATGTTTTATAGTGTAGAGTAATGTTTTATAGTGTAGAGGTAATGTTTTATGCATAGAGGTAATGTTTTATAGTGTGAGGTAATGTTTTATAGTAGTAGAGGTAATGTTTTATAGTGTAGAGGTAATGTTTTATAGCTGTAGAGGTAATGTTTTATAGTGTAGAGGTAATGTTTTATAGTGTAGAGGTAATGTTTTATAGTGTAGAGGTAATGTTTTATAGTGTAGAGGTAATGTTTTAGTGTAGAGGTAATGTTTTATAGTGTAGAGGTATGTTTTATAGTGTAGAGGTAATGTTTTATAGCTGTAGAGGTATGTTTTATAGTTAGAGGTAATGTTTTATAGTGTAGAGGTAATGTTTATAGTGTAGAGGAAATGTTTTAGTGTAGAGGTATGTTTTATAGTGTAGAGGTAATGGTTTTATAGCATAGAGGTAATGTTTATAGTGTAGAGGAATGTTTTATATGTGTATGAGGTAATGTTTTATAGTGTAGAGGTAATGTTTTATAGTATAGAGGTAATGTTTTAGTGTAGAGGTAATGTTTTATAGTGTAGAGTTATGTTTTATAGTGTAGAGGTAATGTTTTATAGTAGAGAGTATGTTTTATAGGGTAGAGGTATGTTTTATAGCATAGAGGTAATGTTTTATAGTGTAGAGGTAATGTTTTTTAGTGTAGAGGTAATGTGTTATCGTGTAGAGGTAATGTTATAGGGTAGAGGTAATGTTTATAGTGTAGAGTAATGTTGTATAGCATAGAGGTAATGTTTTATAGTGTAGAGGTATTTATGTGTATGTTTATAGTATAGGGTAATGTTTTATAGTGGAGGTAATGTTTATTGTATAGAGGTAATGTTTTACATGTAGAGGTAATGTTTTATAGTGGTAGAGGTAATATGTATAGTGTAGTGGTATGGTGAGGGTATGGTGCTATTGGGTGTAGAGGGATGGTTTTTATAGGGTAGAGGGTATGGGTGTAATGGGATTGTAGTAGTAAATGTTGGATATGTGTAGGGTAATGTTTTATAGTGTAGAGGTAATGTTTTATAGTGTAGAGGTAATGTTTTATAGTGTAGAGGTAATGTTTTATAGTGTAGAGGTAATGTTTTATAGTGTAGAGGTAATGTTTTATAGCATAGAGGTAATGTTTTATAGTGTAGAGGTAATATTTTTTGATGTATAGGTAATGTTTTATGGTGTAGAGGTAATGTTTTAGTGTAGAGGTAATGTTTTATAGTGTAGAGGTAATATTTTATAGTGTAGAGGTAATGTTTTATTAATAGTGTAGAGGTAATGTTTTATAGTGTAGAGGTAATGTTTTATAGTGTAGAGGTAATGTTTAAAGTGTAGAGGTAATGTTTTATAGTGTAGAGGTAATGTTTTATAGTGTAGAGGTAATGTTTTATAGTGTAGAGGTAATGTTTTAGTGTAGAGGTAATGTTTTAGTGTAGAGGTAATGTTTTATAGTGTAGAGGTAATGTTTTATAGTGTAGAGGTAATGTTTTATAGTGTCGAGGTAATGTTTTATAGTGTGAGGTAATGTTTTAGTGTAGAAGTAATGTTTTATAGTGTAGAGGTAATGTTTTATAGTGTAGAGGTAATGTTTTAGTGTAGAGGTAATGTTTTATAGTGTAGAGGTAATGTTTTATAGTGTAGAGGAAATGTTTTATAGTGTAGAGGTAATGTTTTATAGTGTAGAGGTAATGTTTTATAGTGTAGAGGTAATGCTTTATAGTGTAGAGGTAATGTTTTATAGTGTAGAGGTAATGTTTTAGCATAGAGGTAATGTTTTAGTGTAGAGGTAATGTTTTATAGTGTAGAGGTAATGTTTTATAGTGTGGAGGTAATGTTTTATAGCATAGAGGTAATGTTTTATAGCATAGAGGTAATGTTTTATAGCATAGAGGTAATGTTTTATAGTGTAGAGGTAATGTTTTATAGTGTAGAGGTAATGTTTTATAGTGTAGAGGTAATGTTTTATAGTGTAGAGGTAATGTTTTAACGTAGAGGTAATGTTTTGGCATAGAGTAATGTTTTATAGTGTAGAGGTAATGTTTTATAGTGTAGAGGTAATGTTTTATAGCGTAGAGGTAATGTTTTATAGCATAGAGGTAATGTTTATAGTGTAGAGGTAATGTTTTATAGTGTAGAGGAAATGTTTTATAGTGTAGAGGTAATGTTTTATAGTGTAGAGGTAATGTTTTATAGCATAGAGGTAATGTTTTATAGTGTAGAGGTAATGTTTTATAGTGTAGAGGTAATGTTTTATAGTGTAGAGGCAATGTTTTATAGTGTAGAGGTAATGTTTTATAGTGTAGAGGTAATGTTTTATAGTGTAGAGGTAATGTTTTATAGTGTAGAGGTAATGTTTTAGTGTAGAGGTAATGTTTTATAGTGTAGAGGTAATGTTTTATAGTGTAGAGGTAATGTTTTATAGTGTAGAGGTAATGTTTTATAGTGTAGAGGTAATGTTTTATAGTGTAGAGGTAATGTTTTAGTGTAGAGGTAATGTTTATAGTGTAGAGGTAATGTTTTATAGTGTAGAGGAAATGTTTTATAGTGTAGAGGTAATGTTTTATAGTGTAGAGGTAATGTTTTATAGTGTAGAGGTAATGTTTTAGCATAGAGGTAATGTTTTAGTGTAGAGGTAATGTTTTATAGTGTAGAGGTAATGTTTTATAGTGTAGAGGTAATGTTTTATAGTGTGGAGGTAATGTTTTATAGCATAGAGGTAATGTTTTATAGCATAGAGGTAATGTTTTATAGTGTAGAGGTAATGTTTTATAGTGTAGAGGTAATGTTTTATAGTGTAGAGGTAATGTTTTAACGTAGAGGTAATGTTTTAGCGTAGAGGTAATGTTTTATAGTGTTGAGGTAATGTTTTATAGTATAGAGGTAATGTTTTATAGTGTAGAGGTAATGTTTTATAGCATAGAGGTAATGTTTTATAGCATAGAGGTAATGTTTTATAGTGTAGAGGTAATGTTTTATAGTGTAGAGGTAATGTTTTATAGTGTAGAGGTAATGTTTTATAGTGTAGAGGTAATGTTTTAGTGTAGAGGTAATGTTTTATAGTGTAGAGGTAATGTTTTATAGTGTAGAGGTAATGTTTTAGTGTAGAGGTAATGTTTTATAGTGTAGAGGTAATGTTTTATAGTGTAGAGGTAATGTTTTATAGTGTAGAGGTAATGTTTTAGTGTAGAGGTAATGTTTTATAGTGTAGAGGTAATGTTTTATAGTGTAGAGGAAATGTTTTATAGTGTAGAGGTAATGTTTTATAGTGTAGAGGTAATGTTTTATAGTGTAGAGGTAATGTTTTATAGTGTAGAGGTAATGTTTTAGCATAGAGGTAATATTTTATAGCGTAGAGGTAATGTTTTATAGTGTAGAGGTAATATTTTATAGTGTGGAGGTAATGTTTTATAGCATAGAGGTAATGTTTTATAGCATAGAGGTAATGTTTTATAGTGTAGAGGTAATGTTTTATAGTGTAGAGGTAATGTTTTATAGTGTAGAGGTAATGTTTTAGTGTAGAGGTAATGTTTTATAGTGTAGAGGTAATGTTTTATAGTGTAGAGGTAATGTTTTAATGTAGAGGTAATGTTTTAGCATAGAGGTAATGTTTTATAGTGTAGAGGTAATGTTTTATAGTGTAGAGGTAATGTTTTATAGTGTAGAGGTAATGTTTTATAGTGTAGAGGTAATGTTTTAACGTAGAGGTAATGTTTTAGCATAGAGGTAATGTTTTATAGTGTAGAGGTAATGTTTTATAGTGTAGAGGTAATGTTTTATAGCATAGAGGTAATGTTTTATAGCATAGAGGTAATGTTTTATAGTGTAGAGGTAATGTTTTATAGTGTAGAGGAAATGTTTTATAGTGTAGAGGTAATGTTTTATAGTGTAGAGGTAATGTTTTATAGTGTAGAGGTAATGTTTTATAGCATAGAGGTAATGTTTTATAGTGTAGAGGTAATGTTTTATAGTGTAGAGGTAATGTTTTATAGTGTAGAGGTAATGTTTTATAGTGTAGAGGTAATGTTTTAGTGTAGAGGTAATGTTATAGTGTAGAGGTAATGTTTTATAGTGTAGAGGTAATGTTTTATAGTGTAGAGGTAATGTTTTATTGTGTAGAGGTAATGTTTTAGTGTAGAGGTAATGTTTTATAGTGTAGAGGTAATGTTTTATAGTGTAGAGGTAATGTTTTATAGTGTAGAGGTAATGTTTTATAGTGTAGAGGTAATGTTTTAGTGTAGAGGTAATGTTTTATAGTGTAGAGGTAATGTTTTATAGTGTAGAGGTAATGTTTTAACGTAGAGGTAATGTTTTAGCATAGAGGTAATGTTTTATAGTGTAGAGGTAATGTTTTATAGTGTAGAGGTAATGTTTTATAGTGTAGAGGTAATGTTTTATAGTGTAGAGGTAATGTTTTATAGTGTAGAGGTAATGTTTTAACGTAGAGGTAATGTTTTAGCGTAGAGGTAATGTTTTATAGTGTAGAGGTAATGTTTTATAGTGTAGAGGTAATGTTTTATAGCATAGAGGTAATGTTTTATAGCATAGAGGTAATGTTTTATAGTGTAGAGGTAATGTTTTATAGTGTAGAGGAAATGTTTTATAGTGTAGAGGTAATGTTTTATAGTGTAGAGGTAATGTTTTATAGTGTAGAGGTAATGTTTTATAGCGTAGAGGTAATGTTTTATAGTGTAGAGGTAATGTTTTATAGTGTAGAGGTAATGTTTTATAGTGTAGAGGTAATGTTTTATAGTGTAGAGGTAATGTTTTAGTGTAGAGGTAATGTTATAGTGTAGAGGTAATGTTTTATAGTGTAGAGGTAATGTTTTATAGTGTAGAGGTAATGTTTTAGTGTAGAGGTAATGTTTTATAGTGTAGAGGTAATGTTTTAGTGTAGAGGTAATGTTTTATAGTGTAGAGGTAATGTTTTATAGTGTAGAGGTAATGTTTTATTGTGTAGAGGTAATGTTTTAGTGTAGAGGTAATTGTTTTATAGTGTAGAGGTAATGTTTTATAGTGTAGAGGTAATGTTTTATAGTGTAGAGGTAATGTTTTATAGTGTAGAGGTAATGTTTTAGTGTAGAGGTAATGTTTTATAGTGTGGAGGTAATGTTTTATAGTGTAGAGGAAATGTTTTATAGTGTAGAGGTAATGTTTTATAGTGTAGAGGTAATGTTTTATAGTGTAGAGGTAATGTTTTAGCATAGAGGTAATATTTTATAGTGTAGAGGTAATGTTTTATAGCATAGAGGTAATGTTTTATAGTGTAGAGCTAATGTTTGATAGTGTAGAGGTAATGTTTTATAGTGTAGAGGTAATGTTTTATAGTGTAGAGGTAATGTTTTATAGTGTAGAGGTAATGTTTTAGCATAGAGGTAATGTTTTATAGTATAGAGGTAATGTTTTATAGTGTAGAGGTAATGTTTTAATGTAGAGGTAATGTTTTAGCATAGAGGTAATGTTTTATAGTGTAGAGGTAATGTTTTATAGTGTAGAGGTAATGTTTTATAGTGTAGAGGTAATGTTTTATAGTGTAGAGGTAATGTTTTAACGTAGAGGTAATGTTTTAGCATAGAGGTAATGTTTTATAGTGTAGAGGTAATGTTTTATAGTGTAGAGGTAATGTTTTATAGCATAGAGGTAATGTTTTATAGCATAGAGGTAATGTTTTATAGTGTAGAGGTAATGTTTTATAGTGTAGAGGAAATGTTTTATAGTGTAGAGGTAATGTTTTATAGTGTAGAGGTAATGTTTTATAGTGTAGAGGTAATGTTTTATAGCATAGAGGTAATGTTTTATAGTGTAGAGGTAATGTTTTATAGTGTAGAGGTAATGTTTTATAGTGTAGAGGTAATGTTTTATAGTGTAGAGGTAATGTTTTAGTGTAGAGGTAATGTTATAGTGTAGAGGTAATGTTTTATAGTGTAGAGGTAATGTTTTATAGTGTAGAGGTAATGTTTTAGTGTAGAGGTAATGTTTTATAGTGTAGAGGTAATGTTTTATAGTGTAGAGGTAATGTTTTAGTGTAGAGGTAATGTTTTATAGTGTAGAGGTAATGTTTTATAGTGTAGAGGTAATGTTTTATAGTGTAGAGGTAATGTTTTATAGTGTAGAGGTAATGTTTTAGTGTAGAGGTAATGTTTTAGTGTAGAGGTAATGTTTTATAGTGTAGAGGTAATGTTTTAACGTAGAGGTAATGTTTTAGCATAGAGGTAATGTTTTATAGTGTAGAGGTAATGTTTTATAGTGTAGAGGTAATGTTTTATAGTGTAGAGGTAATGTTTTATAGTGTAGAGGTAATGTTTTATAGTGTAGAGGTAATGTTTTATAGTGTAGAGGTAATGTTTTATAGTGTAGAGGTAATGTTTTAACGTAGAGGTAATGTTTTATAGTGTAGAGGTAATGTTTTATAGTGTAGAGGTAATGTTTTATAGCATAGAGGTAATGTTTTATAGCATAGAGGTAATGTTTTATAGTGTAGAGGTAATGTTTTATAGTGTAGAGGAAATGTTTTATAGTGTAGAGGTAATGTTTTATAGTGTAGAGGTAATGTTTTATAGTGTAGAGGTAATGTTTTATAGCGTAGAGGTAATGTTTTATAGTGTAGAGGTAATGTTTTATAGTGTAGAGGTAATGTTTTATAGTGTAGAGGTAATGTTTTATAGTGTAGAGGTAATGTTTTAGTGTAGAGGTAATGTTATAGTGTAGAGGTAATGTTTTATAGTGTAGAGGTAATGTTTTATAGTGTAGAGGTAATGTTTTAGTGTAGAGGTAATGTTTTATAGTGTAGAGGTAATGTTTTAGTGTAGAGGTAATGTTTTATAGTGTAGAGGTAATGTTTTATAGTGTAGAGGTAATGTTTTATTGTGTAGAGGTAATGTTTTAGTGTAGAGGTAATGTTTTATAGTGTAGAGGTAATGTTTTATAGTGTAGAGGTAATGTTTTATAGTGTAGAGGTAATGTTTTAGTGTAGAGGTAATGTTTTATAGTGTAGAGGTAATGTTTTATAGTGTAGAGGAAATGTTTTATAGTGTAGAGGTAATGTTTTATAGTGTAGAGGTAATGTTTTATAGTGTAGAGGTAATGTTTTATAGTGTAGAGGTAATGTTTTAGCATAGAGGTAATATTTTATAGTGTAGAGGTAATGTTTTATAGCATAGAGGTAATGTTTTATAGTGTAGAGCTAATGTTTGATAGTGTAGAGGTAATGTTTTATAGTGTAGAGGTAATGTTTTATAGTGTAGAGGTAATGTTTTAGCATAGAGGTAATGTTTTATAGTATAGAGGTAATGTTTTATAGTGTAGAGGTAATGTTTTATAGCATAGAGGTAATATTTTATAGCATAGAGGTAATGTTTTATAGTGTAGAGGTAATGTTTTATAGTGTAGAGGTAATGTTTTATAGTGTAGAGGTAATGTTTTAGTGTAGAGGTAATGTTTTATAGTGTAGAGGTAATGTTTTATAGTGTAGAGGTAATGTTTTAGTGTAGAGGTAATGTTTTATAGTGTAGAGGTAATGTTTTATAGTGTAGAGGTAATGTTTTATAGTGTAGAGGTAATGTTTTAGTGTAGAGGTAATGTTTTATAGTGTAGAGGTAATGTTTTATAGTGTAGAGGAAATGTTTTATAGTGTAGAGGTAATGTTTTATAGTGTAGAGGTAATGTTTTATAGTGTAGAGGTAATGTTTTATAGTGTAGAGGTAATGTTTTATAGTGTAGAGGTAATGTTTTAGCATAGAGGTAATATTTTATAGTGTAGAGGTAATGTTTTATAGTGTAGAGGTAATGTTTTATAGTGTGGAGGTAATGTTTTATAGCATAGAGGTAATGTTTTATAGCATAGAGGTAATGTTTTATAGCATAGAGGTAATGTTTTATAGTGTAGAGGTAATGTTTTATAGTGTAGAGGTAATGTTTTATAATGTAGAGGTAATGTTTTATAGTGTAGAGGTAATGTTTTATAGTGTAGAGGTAATGTTTTAACGTAGAGGTAATGTTTTAGCATAGAGGTAATATTTTATAGTGTAGAGGTAATGTTTTATAGTGTAGAGGTAATGTTTTATAGTGTGGAGGTAATGTTTTATAGCAGAGGTAATGTTTTATAGCATAGAGGTAATGTTTTATAGCATAGAGGTAATGTTTTATAGTGTAGAGGTAATGTTTTATAGTGTAGAGGTAATGTTTTATAGTGTAGAGGTAATGTTTTATAGTGTAGAGGTAATGTTTTATAGTGTTGAGGTAATGTTTTATAGTATAGAGGTAATGTTTTATAGTGTAGAGGTAATGTTTTATAGCATAGAGGTAATGTTTTGTAGCATAGAGGTAATGTTTTATAGCATAGAGGTAATGTTTTATAGTGTGGAGGTAATGTTTTATAGTGTAGAGGTAATGTTTTATAGTGTAGAGGTAATGTTTTATAGTGTAGAGGTAATGTTTTATAGTGTAGAGGTAATGTTTTATAGTGTAGAGGTAATGTTTTAACGTAGAGGTAATGTTTTAGCATAGAGGTAATGTTTTATAGTGTTGAGGTAATGTTTTATAGTATAGAGGTAATGTTTTATAGCATAGAGGTAATGTTTTATAGTGTAGAGGTAATGTTTTATAGTGTAGAGGTAATGTTTTATAGTGTGGAGGTAATGTTTTATAGCAGAGGTAATGTTTTATAGCATAGAGGTAATGTTTTATAGCATAGAGGTAATGTTTTATAGTGTAGAGGTAATGTTTTATAGTGTAGAGGTAATGTTTTATAGTGTAGAGGTAATGTTTTATAGTGTAGAGGTAATGTTTTATAGTGTTGAGGTAATGTTTTATAGTATAGAGGTAATGTTTTATAGTGTAGAGGTAATGTTTTATAGCATAGAGGTAATGTTTTATAGCATAGAGGTAATGTTTTATAGCATAGAGGTAATGTTTTATAGTGTGGAGGTAATGTTTTATAGTGTAGAGGTAATGTTTTATAGTGTAGAGGTAATGTTTTATAGTGTAGAGGTAATGTTTTATAGTGTAGAGGTAATGTTTTATAGTGTAGAGGTAATGTTTTAACGTAGAGGTAATGTTTTAGCATAGAGGTAATGTTTTATAGTGTTGAGGTAATGTTTTATAGTATAGAGGTAATGTTTTATAGCATAGAGGTAATGTTTTAATGTAGAGGTAATGTTTTAGCATAGAGGTAATGTTTTATAGTGTTGAGGTAATGTTTTATAGTATAGAGGTAATGTTTTATAGCATAGAGGTAATGTTTTATAGCATAGAGGTAATGTTTTATAGTGTAGAGGTAATGTTTTATAGTGTAGAGGTAATGTTTTATAGTGTAGAGGTAATGTTTTATAGTGTAGAGGTAATGTTTTATAGCATAGAGGTAATGTTTTATAGTGTAGAGGTAATGTTTTATAGTGTAGAGGTAATGTTTTATAGTGTAGAGGTAATGTTTTATAGTGTAGAGGTAATGTTTTATATCTTGTTGAATTTGTTCTCGTCTTTAATATAGCTGAAATACTGATCACTGGACATTAAACAATAATCAATCAATCAATCAATCAATCAATCATATTTTAATTTCTCAATATAAAATCATTCAATGGTTGGATATACAATTTAATAGAGTTTTAGAGAACTAGATTATGAGGAATACAAATTCTATGATGATTTGTCATTTCGGTTGTGCTAATGTGTAATCTATTGATTTTTTAAAATCTAAAGATTTTGTAGTACTATGGATTTTCCCACACCAATTTTTGGGGAAATATTCTTTAATTAAAAAATCATATTCATGGAAGTAGCGAAAAAAAGGAGATTTTTTAAAAAGTATAAACCTTGTTATTTCCCTGTATTAATACAATTCAATAGCGTGTTAAATTTTTGATGGATTGAAACCCAGGCTGTACAAATGCAGAACTGTCAATAAAAATTGTTGATAAAATGTTTAAGTTATCTCCCCTAGATCATAATGATACAGTTAAACTACTATAAATTTGTTTTCCCATCAATAGATGAATTTATAAATATTAATATAATTGTATTATAATTATATGAACTCTGCATCACATTTTGTTTTGTCTTCCAAGAATTCAAGCACCTACAAATCAAATTTGATGAGGCCTAAAAACTTGAGGCTACCAGGAGCCTGTATAGCTCACCTGGGTATAATAACATCAGTCAATAAAACTTGATAACTTCGGTAAAAAAAATTAACAAATGTAGCCTTCGTCATTGCAGACCCCTTCTACAAAAAAATTTGGGCAGGGGTTCCCCCTTTAATGTAAGTTATCAAAATTGCTGTAAAAAAATATATATGTCAATGATTTTCAAAATTTAGTTTTTCCTACTTCACATTTTGTAAAAGAGTTGCTTCCCTTTGATTATTTGAGTAACCAAAAGCAGTGAGTCAACAAAAAAATGCATTTCAAGAGGAATAATTTCATCCCCCTTTTTTTCTATTTTTAGCTTGGTGGCCATCTTGGTTGGAAGTCGGGATCACCGGACACAATTTTGGAAGGGGGCCATCCAAGGATCATTCCATAAAAGTTTGGTTGCAATTGGCCCAGTGGTTTCTGAGAAGATTTTTATGTGAATTTCCCATAGGGTCCTATGTTAAGCTAAGTTCGGCTGTGGGGGCCATCTTGATCGAAGGGCCGAACCGCCGGACACATTTTTGGAAAAGAACTATCCAATGACTATTTCATCAAAATTTTGTTCTTATTGAGCAAATGGTTTCAGACAAGAAGATTTTTATGGGAATTTCCCATAGGGTCCTATGTTAAATTAAGTTCGGCTGTGGCGGCCATCTTGGTCGGTGTTTTGAAATGCCGGACACAAATTTGGAAGAGGACCACCCAAGAATCATTTCAGCAAAGTTTAGTTGAGATTGGCTCAGTAGTTTCAGAGGAGAAGATTTTTTTTAAATTTCATCCCCCCTTTTTTCTAATTTGCATAATCGGTCAAAATCGGCAAAAGTTCAAATTTCATAAAAAATCCCGTAATATATGTTAAAAAGCTCACCATTATGCTTATACAGTTCAAATTTGGGCACTTTCTGGCTTAAAATTGAGCAGTTTTGGCCATTTGAAGAAATTTCTATTTTTAGTAATGGTGGCCATCTTGGATACAGGACGGCGCTGACGGACACAATTTTGAAAGGGGACCACCTAAGGATCATTTCAGCAAAGTTTGGTTGAAATTGGCTCTGTAGTTTCAGAGGAGAAGATTTTTTTAAAATTTCATCCCCCCTTTTTTCTAATTTGCATAATCGGTCAAAATGGGTAATGGGATTTACTTCAAAATTGCAGGGTAGGTAGATCTTGACATGCTGCACATTTTTGCAATTTAAACTTAACATCTATCTCTAAATAGTTTTTGAAATATAAGACTAAAAGTATTAAAATTAAAAAAAAATATTGATGAAAAAAGGGCAATAACTCCTAGATGGGTAATCAACTTACCATCTGTCTCTTATAGTTTTTGAAATAAAGGCCGAAAAGTATTAAAAGTTTGAAAATTTGATGGAAAAATGGAAATAACTCCAAAATGGGTAATGGTATTTACTTCAAAATTGCAGGGTGGGTAGATCTTGATATGCCGCACATTTTTGCAATTTAAAGTTAACCTTTATCTCTTATAGTTTTTGAAATATAAGATGAAAAGTATTAAAATTTTACAAATTTGATGAAAAAAGGGCAATAACTCCAAGATGGGTAATCAGATTTACTTCAAAATTGCAGGATAGGTAGATCTTGGTGTGCTGATAATTTTTACCCCATGTCAGATTTTTGATATTATTAACGGTTTTTGAGTTATTACCCAAAACCTGCAATTTTACCATATGTTCTATTTTTAGTAACAGCGGCCATGTTGGTTGGTGCACGGCATCACCGGACACAATTTTGAAACTAGACATCCTAGTGATGATTCAGACCAAGTTTGATTTCCATTGGTCTTGTACTTTCAGAGAAGAAGATTTTTGAAAAAGTTTACGACGGACGACGGACGCCAAGTGATGGCAATAGCTCACCTGACCCTTTGGGTCAGGTGAGCTAAAAATTAAGTGAAATAATATTTTTAGTGTACATTGTATTTCATTACATCATCATAAATCAATTTCAAGTTTTTGAAAAATCACAGCCACAAGATACAAAATAGTGATGATTCCAAAATTATAGAAACCTGAAAATAATTGTAAAAATAGGAAATATACAAAAGTGACATGAAATTTGATTTAATAATTTTATTTGAAAAATAAATAATTTTAGGAATAAATGTGAAAAAAAATAAATAATAAAAGTGATATCAGTAATAGGGTTAGGATTAGAGTTCATAAGTATCAAAGCTCTTTCTATAGAACTCGCTGTGATAATGTCTGTCTGTCTCAACATTCAAACCTGACATTATTTATAGGTTCCTTTATTTTTGTGGTTTTAGTATTTTACTAATTAATTAATCTAATTACGGTACTCAAATTAAAATATCTTACGGTGAGTCTTCTGCTATTTGTTGACGAACTGTATTATATATGTAACCTAGCAACGTATCACAGACATGAATGACGCCATTGTTGACTGTGATGTTACCCATGGTAATCTCTGATGTAACACCACCACTGTTAACATATACTGTATAGAAAACAAAAAACAGATAGATATGTGTATGGCACATGATGTAACACCTAGTGGTGTTCCGATGATCGATTATAACCAATAATCAGTTGGTTGGTGTCTTATTAATCGAACAATTCTACTTTCACTTTTACTTTTATTTTCTGGAAATCTTGTGACGTAATTAAGCAGAAAATAGTTTCATATTTCATCTAATCATGTTAAATAGTTGGTTTTTTTATATTTATAAATGAAATTATATTTCTAACGTCCATTAAAAGTAAATAAGTACAGTGAAAGTAAAAAATCGTCAAATTTATAGATTTCTGACCGAAAAGCAAATACGCATTTTCAGCTATGACATGGTGCTGCTCAGACTTATACTAACTTAACAATACTGCAGTCATGGGGAAAACATGAGCCATTTGAAAGAAAAATTGGGTTAGGGTTAAGGTTAAGGTTAGGGAAAGAAAATTTTGTCATACTTATGAATAATTCATCTGAGATCTGATTGGAGCACCTGAGTTCACCTCTCATTTTTAGTGTGGTTTGTGTTGCTCAATGTTTAGTGTTCTGTTCTGTAGATCATTGTTTGTTTTCAGTGTGGTTTGTGTTGCTCAATGTTTAGTGTTCTGTGTAGTGTTCTGTAGATCATTGTTTGTTTTCAGTGGGGTTTGTGTTGCTCAATGTTTAGTGTTCTGTGTAGTGTTGTGTAGATCATTGTTTGTTTTAGTGTGGTTTGTGTTACTCAATGTTTAGTGTTCTGTAGATCATTGTTTGTTTTCAGTGGGGTTTGTGTTGCTCAATGTTTAGTGTTCTGTTTAGTGTTCTGTAGATCATTGTTTGTTTTCAGTGGGGTTTGTGTTGCTCAATGTTTAGTGTTCTGTGTAGTGTTCTGTAGATCATTGTTTGTTTTCAGTGAGGTTTGTGTTGCTCAATGTTTAGTGTTCTGTGTAGTGTTGTGTAGATCATTGTTTGTTTTCAGTGTGGTTTGTGTTGCTCAATGTTTAGTGTTCTGTGTAGTGTTCTGTAGATCATTGTTTGTTTTCAGTGTGGTTTGTGTTGCTCAATGTATAGTGTTCTGTGTAGTGTTGTGTAGATCATTGTTTGTTTTCAGTGTGGTTTGTGTTGCTCAATGTTTAGTGTTCTGTGTAGTGTTCTGTAGATCATTGTTTGTTTTCAGTGGGGTTTGTGTTGCTCAATGTTTAGTGTTCTGTGTAGTGTTCTGTAGATCATTGTTTGTTTTCAGTGGGGTTTGTGTTGCTCAATGTTTAGTGTTCTGTGTAGTGTTGTGTAGATCATTGTTTGTTTTAGTGTGGTTTGTGTTACTCAATGTTTAGTGTTCTGTTCTGTAGATCATTGTTTGTTTTCAGTGTGGTTTGTGTTACTCAATGTTTAGTGTTCTGTTTAGTGTTCTGTAGATCATTGTTTGTTTTCAGTGGGGTTTGTGTTGCTCAATGTTTAGTGTTCTGTTTAGTGTTCTGTAGATCATTGTTTGTTTTCAGTGGGGTTTGTGTTGCTCAATGTTTAGTGTTCTGTGTAGTGTTCTGTAGATCATTGTTTGTTTTCAGTGAGGTTTGTGTTGCTCAATGTTTAGTGTTCTGTGTAGTGTTGTGTAGATCATTGTTTGTTTTCAGTGTGGTTTGTGTTGCTCAATGTTTAGTGTTCTGTGTAGTGTTCTGTAGATCATTGTTTGTTTTCAGTGTGGTTTGTGTTGCTCAATGTATAGTGTTCTGTGTAGTGTTGTGTAGATCATTGTTTGTTTTCAGTGTGGTTTGTGTTGCTCAATGTTTAGTGTTCTGTGTAGTGTTCTGTAGATCATTGTTTGTTTTCAGTGGGGTTTGTGTTGCTCAATGTTTAGTGTTCTGTAGATCATTGTTTGTTTTCAGTGTGGTTTGTGTTACTCAATGTTTAGTGTTCTGTTCTGTAGATCATTGTTTGTTTTCAGTGTGGTTTGTGTTGCTCAATGTTTAGTGTTCTGTGTAGTGTTCTGTAGATCATTGTTTGTTTTCAGTGTGGTTTGTGTTGCTCAATGTTTAGTGTTATGTGTAGTGTTCTGTAGATCATTGTTTGTTTTCAGTGTGGTTTGTGTTACTCAATATTTAGTGTTCTGTGTTCTGTTCTGTAGATCATTGTTTGTTTTCAGTGTGGTTTGTGCTACTCAATGTTTAGTGTTCTGTGTAATGTTGTGTAGATCATTGTTTGTTTTCAGTGTGGTTTGTGTTACTCAATATTTAGTGTTCTGTTCTGTAGATCATTGTTTGTTTTCAGTGTGGTTTGTGTTACTCAATGTTTAGTGTTCTGTTCTGTAGATCATTGTTTGTTTTCAGTGTGGTTTGTGTTGCTCAATGTTTAGTGTTCTGTAGATCATTGTTTGTTTTCAGTGTGGTTTGTGTTGCTCAATGTTTAGTGTTATGTGTAGTGTTCTGTAGATCATTGTTTGTTTTCAGTGTGGTTTGTGTTACTCAATATTTAGTGTTCTGTGTTCTGTTCTGTAGATCATTGTTTGTTTTCAGTGTGGTTTGTGCTACTCAATGTTTAGTGTTCTGTGTAATGTTGTGTAGATCATTGTTTGTTTTCAGTGTGGTTTGTGTTACTCAATGTTTAGTGTTCTGTTCTGTAGATCATTGTTTGTTTTCAGTGTGGTTTGTGTTACTCAATGTTTAGTGTTCTGTTCTGTAGATCATTGTTTGTTTTCAGTGTGGTTTGTGTTGCTCAAGGTTTAGTGTTCTGTGTAGTGTTCTGTAGATCATTGTTTGTTTTCAGTGTGGTTTGTGTTGCTCAATGTTTATTGTTCTGTGTAGTGTTCTGTAGATCATTGTTTGTTTTCAGTGAGGTTTGTGTTGCTCAATGTTTAGTGTTCTGTGTAGTGTTGTGTAGATCATTGTTTGTTTTCAGTGTGGTTTGTGTTGCTCAATGTTTAGTGTTCTGTGTAGTGTTCTGTAGATCATTGTTTGTTTTCAGTGTGGTTTGTGTTGCTCAATGTATAGTGTTCTGTGTAGTGTTGTGTAGATCATTGTTTGTTTTCAGTGGGGTTTGTGTTGCTCAATGTTTAGTGTTCTGTGTAGTGTTCTGTAGATCATTGTTTGTTTTCAGTGGGGTTTGTGTTGCTCAATGTTTAGTGTTCTGTAGATCATTGTTTGTTTTCAGTGTGGTTTGTGTTACTCAATGTTTAGTGTTCTGTTCTGTAGATCATTGTTTGTTTTCAGTGTGGTTTGTGTTGCTCAATGTTTAGTGTTCTGTGTAGTGTTCTGTAGATCATTGTTTGTTTTCAGTGTGGTTTGTGTTACTCAATATTTAGTGTTCTGTGTTCTGTTCTGTAGATCATTGTTTGTTTTCAGTGTGGTTTGTGCTACTCAATGTTTAGTGTTCTGTGTAATGTTGTGTAGATCATTGTTTGTTTTCAGTGTGGTTTGTGTTACTCAATGTTTAGTGTTCTGTGTTCTGTTCTGTAGATCATTGTTTGTTTTCAGTGTGGTTTGTGTTACTCAATGTTTAGTGTTCTGTTCTGTAGATCATTGTTTGTTTTCAGTGTGGTTTGTGTTGCTCAATGTTTAGTGTTCTGTGTAGTGTTCTGTAGATCATTGTTTGTTTTCAGTGTGGTTTGTGTTGCTCAATGTTTAGTGTTATGTGTAGTGTTCTGTAGATCATTGTTTGTTTTCAGTGTGGTTTGTGTTACTCAATATTTAGTGTTCTGTGTTCTGTTCTGTAGATCATTGTTTGTTTTCAGTGTGGTTTGTGCTACTCAATGTTATGTGTAGTGTTCTGTAGATCATTGTTTGTTTTCAGTGTGGTTTGTGTTACTCAATATTTAGTGTTCTGTGTTCTGTTGTGTAGATCATTGTTTGTTTTCAGTGTGGTTTGTGTTACTCAATGTTTAGTGTTCTGTGTTCTGTTCTGTAGATCATTGTTTGTTTTCAGTGTGGTTTGTGTTACTCAATGTTTACTGTTCTGTTCTGTAGATCATTGTTTGTTTTCAGTGTGGTTTGTGTTGCTCAATGTTTAGTGTTCTGTGTAGTGTTCTGTAGATCATTGTTTGTTTTCAGTGTGGTTTGTGTTGCTCAATGTTTAATGTTATGTGTAGTGTTCTGTAGATCATTGTTTGTTTTCAGTGTGGTTTGTGTTACTCAATATTTAGTGTTCTGTGTTCTGTTCTGTAGATCATTGTTTGTTTTCAGTGTAGTTTGTGCTACTCAATGTTTAGTGTTCTGTGTAATGTTGTGTAGATCATTGTTTGTTTTCAGTGTGGTTTGTGTTACTCAATGTTTAGTGTTCTGTGTAATGTTGTGTAGATCATTGTTTGTTTTCAGTGTGGTTTGTGTTACTCAATGTTTAGTGTTCTGTGTAATGTTGTGTAGATCATTGTTTGTTTTCAGTGTGGTTTGTGTTACTCAATATTTAGTGTTCTGTGTTCTGTTCTGTAGATCATTGGTTTTTTTCAGTGTGGTTTGTGCTACTCAATGTTTAGTGTTCTGTTCTGTAGATCATTGTTTGTTTTCAGTGTGGTTTGTGTTACTCAATGTTTAGTGTTCTGTGTAATGTTGTGTAGATCATTGCTTGTTTTCAGTGTGGTTTGTGTTACTCAATATTTAGTGTTCTGTGTAATGTTGTGTAGATCATTGTTTGTTTTCAGTGTGGTTTGTGTTACTCAATATTTAGTGTTCTGTGTAATGTTGTGTAGATCATTGTTTGTTTTCAGTGTGGTTTGTGTTACTCAATATTTAGTGTTCTGTTCTGTAGATCATTGTTTGTTTTCAGTGTGGTTTGTGTTACTCAATGTTTAGTGTTCTGTTCTGTAGATCATTGTTTGTTTTCAGTGTGGTTTGTGTTACTCAATGTTTAGTGTTCTGTTCTGTAGATCATTGTTTGTTTTCAGTGTGGTTTGTGTTGCTCAATGTTTAGTGGTCTGTGTAGTGTAGTGTAGATCATTGTTTGTTTTCAGTGGGGTTTGTGTTGCTCAATGTTTAGTGTTCTGTTCTGTAGAACATTGTTTGTTTTCAGTGGGGTTTGTGTTGCTCAATGTTTATTGTTCTGTGTAGTGTTCTGTAGATCATTGTTTGTTTTCAGTGTGGTTTGTGTTGCTCAATGTTTAGTGTTCTGTGTAGTGTTCTGTAGATCATTGTTTGTTTTCAGTGTGGTTTGTGTTGCTCAATGTATAGTGTTCTGTGTAGTGTTGTGTAGATCATTGTTTGTTTTCAGTGGGGTTTGTGTTGCTCAATGTTTAGTGTTCTGTGTAGTGTTCTGTAGATCATTGTTTGTTTTCAGTGGGGTTTGTGTTGCTCAATGTTTAGTGTTCTGTAGATCATTGTTTGTTTTCAGTGTGGTTTGTGTTACTCAATGTTTAGTGTTCTGTTCTGTAGATCATTGTTTGTTTTCAGTGTGGTTTGTGTTGCTCAATGTTTAGTGTTCTGTGTAGTGTTCTGTAGATCATTGTTTGTTTTCAGTGTGGTTTGTGTTACTCAATATTTAGTGTTCTGTGTTCTGTTCTGTAGATCATTGTTTGTTTTCAGTGTGGTTTGTGCTACTCAATGTTTAGTGTTCTGTGTAATGTTGTGTAGATCATTGTTTGTTTTCAGTGTGGTTTGTGTTACTCAATGTTTAGTGTTCTGTGTTCTGTTCTGTAGATCATTGTTTGTTTTCAGTGTGGTTTGTGTTACTCAATGTTTAGTGTTCTGTTCTGTAGATCATTGTTTGTTTTCAGTGTGGTTTGTGTTGCTCAATGTTTAGTGTTCTGTAGATCATTGTTTGTTTTCAGTGTGGTTTGTGTTGCTCAATGTTTAGTGTTATGTGTAGTGTTCTGTAGATCATTGTTTGTTTTCAGTGTGGTTTGTGTTACTCAATATTTAGTGTTCTGTGTTCTGTTCTGTAGATCATTGTTTGTTTTCAGTGTGGTTTGTGCTACTCAATGTTATGTGTAGTGTTCTGTAGATCATTGTTTGTTTTCAGTGTGGTTTGTGTTACTCAATATTTAGTGTTCTGTGTTCTGTTGTGTAGATCATTGTTTGTTTTCAGTGTGGTTTGTGTTACTCAATGTTTAGTGTTCTGTGTTCTGTTCTGTAGATCATTGTTTGTTTTCAGTGTGGTTTGTGTTACTCAATGTTTACTGTTCTGTTCTGTAGATCATTGTTTGTTTTCAGTGTGGTTTGTGTTGCTCAATGTTTAGTGTTCTGTGTAGTGTTCTGTAGATCATTGTTTGTTTTCAGTGTGGTTTGTGTTGCTCAATGTTTAATGTTATGTGTAGTGTTCTGTAGATCATTGTTTGTTTTCAGTGTGGTTTGTGTTACTCAATATTTAGTGTTCTGTGTTCTGTTCTGTAGATCATTGTTTGTTTTCAGTGTAGTTTGTGCTACTCAATGTTTAGTGTTCTGTGTAATGTTGTGTAGATCATTGTTTGTTTTCAGTGTGGTTTGTGTTACTCAATGTTTAGTGTTCTGTGTAATGTTGTGTAGATCATTGTTTGTTTTCAGTGTGGTTTGTGTTACTCAATGTTTAGTGTTCTGTGTAATGTTGTGTAGATCATTGTTTGTTTTCAGTGTGGTTTGTGTTACTCAATATTTAGTGTTCTGTGTTCTGTTCTGTAGATCATTGTTTTTTTTCAGTGTGGTTTGTGCTACTCAATGTTTAGTGTTCTGTTCTGTAGATCATTGTTTGTTTTCAGTGTGGTTTGTGTTACTCAATGTTTAGTGTTCTGTGTAATGTTGTGTAGATCATTGCTTGTTTTCAGTGTGGTTTGTGTTACTCAATATTTAGTGTTCTGTGTAATGTTGTGTAGATCATTGTTTGTTTTCAGTGTGGTTTGTGTTACTCAATATTTAGTGTTCTGTGTAATGTTGTGTAGATCATTGTTTGTTTTCAGTGTGGTTTGTGTTACTCAATATTTAGTGTTCTGTTCTGTAGATCATTGTTTGTTTTCAGTGTGGTTTGTGTTACTCAATGTTTAGTGTTCTGTTCTGTAGATCATTGTTTGTTTTCAGTGTGGTTTGTGTTACTCAATGTTTAGTGTTCTGTTCTGTAGATCATTGTTTGTTTTCAGTGTGGTTTGTGTTGCTCAATGTTTAGTGGTCTGTGTAGTGTAGTGTAGATCATTGTTTGTTTTCAGTGGGGTTTGTGTTGCTCAATGTTTAGTGTTCTGTTCTGTAGAACATTGTTTGTTTTCAGTGGGGTTTGTGTTGCTCAATGTTTAGTGTTCTGTAGATCATTGTTTGTTTTCAGTGGGGTTTGTGTTGCTCAATGCTTAGTGTTGTGTAGATCATTGTTTGTTTTCAGTGGGGTTTGTGTTGCTCAATGTTTAGTGTTCTGTTCTGTAGAACATTGTTTGTTTTCAGTGTGGTTTGTGTTGCTCAATGTTTAGTGTTCTGTGTAGTGTTGTGTAGATCATTGTTTGTTTTCAGTGGGGTTTGTGTTGCTCAATGTTTAGTGTTCTGTGTAGTGTTCTGTAGATCAGTTTGTTTTCAGTGGGGTTTGTGTTGCTCAATGTTTAGTGTTCTGTTCTGTAGAACATTGTTTGTTTTCAGTGTGGTTTGTGTTGCTCAATGTTTAGTGTTCTGTTCTGTAGAACATTGTTTGTTTTCAGTGTGGTTTGTGTTGCTCAATGTTTAGTGTTCTGTGTAGTGTTCTGTAGATCATTGTTTGTTTTCAGTGTGGTTTGTGTTGCTCAATGTTTAGTGTTCTGTGTAGTGTTGTGTAGATCATTGTTTGTTTTCAGTGTGGTTTGTGTTGCTCAATATTTAGTGTTCTGTAGATCATTGTTTGTTTTCAGTGGGGTTTGTGTTGCTCAATGTTTAGTGTTCTGTTCTGTAGATCATTGTTTGTTTTCAGTGTGGTTTGTGTTGCTCAATGTTTAGTGTTCTGTGTAGTGTTCTGTAGATCATTGTTTGTTTTCAGTGTGGTTTGTATTACTCAATGTTTAGTGTTCTGTGTAGTGCTCTGTAGATCATTGTTTGTTTTCAGTGTGGTTTGTGTTGCTCAATGTTTAGTGTTCTGTTCTGTAGATCATTGTTTGTTTTCAGTGTGGTTTGTGTTACTCAATGTTTAGTGTTCTGTTCTGTAGATCATTGTTTGTTTTCAGTGTGGTTTGTGTTACTCAATGTTTAGTGTTCTGTTCTGTAGATCATTGTTTGTTTTCAGTGTGGTTTGTGTTACTCAATGCTTAGTGTTCTGTAGATCATTGTTTGTTTTCAGTGGGGTTTGTGTTGCTCAATGTTTAGTGTTCTGTGTAGTGTTGTGTAGATCATTGTTTGTTTTCAGTGGGGTTTGTGTTGCTCAATGTTTAGTGTTCTGTGTAGTGTTTTGTAGATCATTGTTTGTTTTCAGTGAGGTTTGTGTTGCTCAATGTTTAGTGTTCTGTGTAGTGTTTTGTAGATCATTGTTTGTTTTCAGTGTGGTTTGTGTTGCTCAATGTTTAGTGTTCTGTGTAGTGTTGTGTAGATCATTGTTTGTTTTCAGTGTGGTTTGTGTTGCTCAATGTTTAGTGTTCTGTGTAGTGTTGTGTAGATCATTGTTTGTTTTCAGTGTGGTTTGTGTTACTCAATATTTAGTGTTCTGTTCTGTAGATCATTGTTTGTTTTCAGTGTGGTTTGTGCTACTCAATGTTTAGTGTTCTGTTCTGTAGATCATTGTTTGTTTTCAGTGTGGTTTGTGTTACTCAATGTTTAGTGTTCTGTGTAGTGTTCTGTAGATCATTGTTTGTTTTCAGTGTGGTTTGTGTTACTCAATGTTTAGTGTTCTGTGTAGTGTTGTGTAGATCATTGTTTGTTTTCAGTGTGGTTTGTGTTACTCAATATTTAGTGTTCTGTGTTCTGTTCTGTAGATCATTGTTTGTTTTCAGTGTGGTTTGTGTTACTCAATGTTTAGTGTTCTGTAGATCATTGTTTGTTTTCAGTGTGGTTTGTGTTGCTCAATGTTTAGTGGTCTGTGTAGTGTTGTGTAGATCATTGTTTGTTTTCAGTGGGGTTTGTGTTACTCAATGTTTAGTGTTCTGTGTAGTGTTTTGTAGATCATTGTTTGTTTTCAGTGGGGTTTGTTTTGCTCAATGTTTAGTGTTCTGTTCTGTAGAACATTGTTTGTTTTCAGTGTGGTTTGTGTTGCTCAATGTTTAGTGTTCTGTGTAGTGTTCTGTAGATCATTGTTTGTTTTCAGTGGGGTTTGTGTTGCTCAATGCTTAGTGTTGTGTAGATCATTGTTTGTTTTCAGTGTGGTTTGTGTTGCTCAATGTTTAGTGTTCTGTGTAGTGTTGTGTAGATCATTGTTTGTTTTCAGTGTGGTTTGTGTTGCTCAATGTTTAGTGTTCTGTGTAGTGTTGTGTAGATCATTGTTTGTTTTCAGTGTGGTTTGTGTTACTCAATATTTAGTGTTCTGTGTTCTGTTCTGTAGATCATTGTTTGTTTTCAGTGTGGTTTGTGCTACTCAATGTTTAGTGTTCTGTGTAATGTTGTGTAGATCATTGTTTGTTTTCAGTGTGGTTTGTGTTACTCAATGTTTAGTGTTCTGTGTTCTGTTCTGTAGATCATTGTTTGTTTTCAGTGTGGTTTGTGTTACTCAATGTTTAGTGTTCTGTTCTGTAGATCATTGTTTGTTTTCAGTGTGGTTTGTGTTGCTCAATGTTTAGTGTTCTGTAGATCATTGTTTGTTTTCAGTGTGGTTTGTGTTGCTCAATGTTTAGTGTTATGTGTAGTGTTCTGTAGATCATTGTTTGTTTTCAGTGTGGTTTGTGTTACTCAATATTTAGTGTTCTGTGTTCTGTTCTGTAGATCATTGTTTGTTTTCAGTGTGGTTTGTGCTACTCAATGTTATGTGTAGTGTTCTGTAGATCATTGTTTGTTTTCAGTGTGGTTTGTGTTACTCAATATTTAGTGTTCTGTGTTCTGTTGTGTAGATCATTGTTTGTTTTCAGTGTGGTTTGTGTTACTCAATGTTTAGTGTTCTGTGTTCTGTTCTGTAGATCATTGTTTGTTTTCAGTGTGGTTTGTGTTACTCAATGTTTACTGTTCTGTTCTGTAGATCATTGTTTGTTTTCAGTGTGGTTTGTGTTGCTCAATGTTTAGTGTTCTGTGTAGTGTTCTGTAGATCATTGTTTGTTTTCAGTGTGGTTTGTGTTGCTCAATGTTTAATGTTATGTGTAGTGTTCTGTAGATCATTGTTTGTTTTCAGTGTGGTTTGTGTTACTCAATATTTAGTGTTCTGTGTTCTGTTCTGTAGATCATTGTTTGTTTTCAGTGTAGTTTGTGCTACTCAATGTTTAGTGTTCTGTGTAATGTTGTGTAGATCATTGTTTGTTTTCAGTGTGGTTTGTGTTACTCAATGTTTAGTGTTCTGTGTAATGTTGTGTAGATCATTGTTTGTTTTCAGTGTGGTTTGTGTTACTCAATGTTTAGTGTTCTGTGTAATGTTGTGTAGATCATTGTTTGTTTTCAGTGTGGTTTGTGTTACTCAATATTTAGTGTTCTGTGTTCTGTTCTGTAGATCATTGTTTTTTTTCAGTGTGGTTTGTGCTACTCAATGTTTAGTGTTCTGTTCTGTAGATCATTGTTTGTTTTCAGTGTGGTTTGTGTTACTCAATGTTTAGTGTTCTGTGTAATGTTGTGTAGATCATTGCTTGTTTTCAGTGTGGTTTGTGTTACTCAATATTTAGTGTTCTGTGTAATGTTGTGTAGATCATTGTTTGTTTTCAGTGTGGTTTGTGTTACTCAATATTTAGTGTTCTGTGTAATGTTGTGTAGATCATTGTTTGTTTTCAGTGTGGTTTGTGTTACTCAATATTTAGTGTTCTGTTCTGTAGATCATTGTTTGTTTTCAGTGTGGTTTGTGTTACTCAATGTTTAGTGTTCTGTTCTGTAGATCATTGTTTGTTTTCAGTGTGGTTTGTGTTACTCAATGTTTAGTGTTCTGTTCTGTAGATCATTGTTTGTTTTCAGTGTGGTTTGTGTTGCTCAATGTTTAGTGGTCTGTGTAGTGTAGTGTAGATCATTGTTTGTTTTCAGTGGGGTTTGTGTTGCTCAATGTTTAGTGTTCTGTTCTGTAGAACATTGTTTGTTTTCAGTGGGGTTTGTGTTGCTCAATGTTTAGTGTTCTGTAGATCATTGTTTGTTTTCAGTGGGGTTTGTGTTGTTCAATGCTTAGTGTTGTGTAGATCATTGTTTGTTTTCAGTGGGGTTTGTGTTGCTCAATGTTTAGTGTTCTGTTCTGTAGAACATTGTTTGTTTTCAGTGTGGTTTGTGTTGCTCAATGTTTAGTGTTCTGTGTAGTGTTGTGTAGATCATTGTTTGTTTTCAGTGGGGTTTGTGTTGCTCAATGTTTAGTGTTCTGTGTAGTGTTCTGTAGATCAGTTTGTTTTCAGTGGGGTTTGTGTTGCTCAATGTTTAGTGTTCTGTTCTGTAGAACATTGTTTGTTTTCAGTGTGGTTTGTGTTGCTCAATGTTTAGTGTTCTGTTCTGTAGAACATTGTTTGTTTTCAGTGTGGTTTGTGTTGCTCAATGTTTAGTGTTCTGTGTAGTGTTCTGTAGATCATTGTTTGTTTTCAGTGTGGTTTGTGTTGCTCAATGTTTAGTGTTCTGTGTAGTGTTGTGTAGATCATTGTTTGTTTTCAGTGTGGTTTGTGTTGCTCAATATTTAGTGTTCTGTAGATCATTGTTTGTTTTCAGTGGGGTTTGTGTTGCTCAATGTTTAGTGTTCTGTTCTGTAGATCATTGTTTGTTTTCAGTGTGGTTTGTGTTGCTCAATGTTTAGTGTTCTGTGTAGTGTTCTGTAGATCATTGTTTGTTTTCAGTGTGGTTTGTATTACTCAATGTTTAGTGTTCTGTGTAGTGCTCTGTAGATCATTGTTTGTTTTCAGTGTGGTTTGTGTTGCTCAATGTTTAGTGTTCTGTTCTGTAGATCATTGTTTGTTTTCAGTGTGGTTTGTGTTACTCAATGTTTAGTGTTCTGTTCTGTAGATCATTGTTTGTTTTCAGTGTGGTTTGTGTTACTCAATGTTTAGTGTTCTGTTCTGTAGATCATTGTTTGTTTTCAGTGTGGTTTGTGTTACTCAATGCTTAGTGTTCTGTAGATCATTGTTTGTTTTCAGTGGGGTTTGTGTTGCTCAATGTTTAGTGTTCTGTGTAGTGTTGTGTAGATCATTGTTTGTTTTCAGTGGGGTTTGTGTTGCTCAATGTTTAGTGTTCTGTGTAGTGTTTTGTAGATCATTGTTTGTTTTCAGTGAGGTTTGTGTTGCTCAATGTTTAGTGTTCTGTGTAGTGTTTTGTAGATCATTGTTTGTTTTCAGTGTGGTTTGTGTTGCTCAATGTTTAGTGTTCTGTGTAGTGTTGTGTAGATCATTGTTTGTTTTCAGTGTGGTTTGTGTTGCTCAATGTTTAGTGTTCTGTGTAGTGTTGTGTAGATCATTGTTTGTTTTCAGTGTGGTTTGTGTTACTCAATATTTAGTGTTCTGTGTTCTGTTCTGTAGATCATTGTTTGTTTTCAGTGTGGTTTGTGTTGCTCAATGTTTAGTGTTCTGTTCTGTAGATCATTGTTTGTTTTCAGTGTGGTTTGTGTTACTCAATGTTTAGTGTTCTGTGTAGTGTTCTGTAGATCATTGTTTGTTTTCAGTGTGGTTTGTGTTACTCAATGTTTAGTGTTCTGTGTAGTGTTGTGTAGATCATTGTTTGTTTTCAGTGTGGTTTGTGTTACTCAATATTTAGTGTTCTGTGTTCTGTTCTGTAGATCATTGTTTGTTTTCAGTGTGGTTTGTGTTACTCAATGTTTAGTGTTCTGTAGATCATTGTTTGTTTTCAGTGTGGTTTGTGTTGCTCAATGTTTAGTGGTCTGTGTAGTGTTGTGTAGATCATTGTTTGTTTTCAGTGGGGTTTGTGTTACTCAATGTTTAGTGTTCTGTGTAGTGTTTTGTAGATCATTGTTTGTTTTCAGTGGGGTTTGTTTTGCTCAATGTTTAGTGTTCTGTTCTGTAGAACATTGTTTGTTTTCAGTGTGGTTTGTGTTGCTCAATGTTTAGTGTTCTGTGTAGTGTTCTGTAGATCATTGTTTGTTTTCAGTGGGGTTTGTGTTGCTCAATGCTTAGTGTTGTGTAGATCATTGTTTGTTTTCAGTGTGGTTTGTGTTGCTCAATGTTTAGTGTTCTGTGTAGTGTTGTGTAGATCATTGTTTGTTTTCAGTGTGGTTTGTGTTGCTCAATGTTTAGTGTTCTGTAGATCATTGTTTGTTTTCAGTGGGGTTTGTGTTGCTCAATGTTTAGTGTTCTGTAGATCATTGTTTGTTTTCAGTGTGGTTTGTGTTGCTCAATGTTTAGTGTTCTGTGTAGTGTTGTGTAGATCATTGTTTGTTTTCAGTGTGGTTTGTGTTGCTCAATGTTTAGTGTTCTGTGTAGTGTTGTGTAGATCATTGTTTGTTTTCAGTGGTTTGTGTTGCTCAATGTTTAGTGTTGTGTAGATCATTGTTTGTTTTCAGTGTGGTTTGTGTTGCTCAATGTTTAGTGTTGTGTAGATCATTGTTTGTTTTCAGTGTGGTTTGTGTTGCTCAATGTTTAGTGTTCTGTGTAGTGTTGTGTAGATCATTGTTTGTTTTCAGTGTGGTTTGTGTTGCTCAATGTTTAGTGTTGTGTAGATCATTGTTTGCTTTCAGTGTGGTTTGTGTTGCTCAATGTTTAGTGTTCTGTTCTGTAGATCATTGTTTGTTTTCAGTGTGGTTTGTATTACTCAATGTTTAGTGTTCTGTGTAGTGTTGTGTAGATCATTGTTTGTTTTCAGTGGGGTTTGTGTTGCTCAATGTTTAGTGTTCTGTGTAGTGTTTTGTAGATCATTGTTTGTTTTCAGTGAGGTTTGTGTTGCTCAATGTTTAGTGTTCTGTGTAGTGTTTTGTAGATCATTGTTTGTTTTCAGTTTGGTTTGTGTTGCTCAATGTTTAGTGTTCTGTGTAGTGTTGTGTAGATCATTGTTTGTTTTCAGTGTGGTTTGTGTTGCTCAATGTTTAGTGTTCTGTGTAGTGTTGTGTAGATCATTGTTTGTTTTCAGTGTGGTTTGTGTTTCTCAATATTTAGTGTTCTGTGTTCTGTTCTGTAGATCATTGTTTGTTTTCAGTGTGGTTTGTGCTACTCAATGTTTAGTGTTCTGTTCTGTAGATCATTGTTTGTTTTCAGTGTGGTTTGTGTTACTCAATGTTTAGTGTTCTGTAGATCATTGTTTGTTTTCAGTGTGGTTTGTGTTGCTCAATGTTTAGTGTTCTGTGTAGTGTTGTGTAGATCATTGTTTGTTTTCAGTGTGGTTTGTGTTACTCAATATTTAGTGTTCTGTGTTCTGTTCTGTAGATCATTGTTTTTTTTCAGTGTGGTTTGTGCTACTCAATGTTTAGTGTTCTGTTCTGTAGATCATTTGTTTGTTTTCAGTGTGGTTTGTGTTACTCAATGTTTAGTGTTCTGTGTAGTGTTCTGTAGATCATTGTTTGTTTTCAGTGTGGTTTGTGTTGCTCATGTTTAGTGGTCTGTGTAGTGTTGTGTAGATCATTGTTTGTTTTCAGTGGGGTTTGTGTTACTCAATGTTTAGTGTTCTGTGTAGTGTTTTGTAGATCATTATTTGTTTTCAGTGGGGTTTGTTTTACTCAATGTTTAGTGTTCTGTTCTGTAGAACATTGTTTGTTTTCAGTGTGGTTTGTGTTGCTCAATGTTTAGTGTTCTGTGTAGTGTTCTGTAGATCATTGTTTGTTTTCAGTGTGGTTTGTGTTGCTCAATGTATAGTGTTCTGTGTAGTGTTGTGTAGATCATTGTTTGTTTTCAGTGGGGTTTGTGTTGCTCAATGTTTAGTGTTCTGTGTAGTGTTCTGTAGATCATTGTTTGTTTTCAGTGGGGTTTGTGTTGCTCAATGTTTAGTGTTCTGTAGATCATTGTTTGTTTTCAATGTGGTTTGTGTTACTCAATGTTTAGTGTTCTGTTCTGTAGATCATTGTTTGTTTTCAGTGTGGTTTGTGTTGCTCAATGTTTAGTGTTCTGTGTAGTGTTCTGTAGATCATTGTTTGTTTTCAGTGTGGTTTGTGTTACTCAATGTTTAGTGTTCTGTAGATCATTGTTTGTTTTCAGTGTGGTTTGTGTTGCTCAATGTTTAGTGTTCTGTGTAGTGTTCTGTAGATCATTGTTTGTTTTCAGTGTGGTTTGTGTTACTCAATATTTAGTGTTCTGTGTTCTGTTCTGTAGATCATTGTTTTTTTTCAGTGTGGTTTGTGCTACTCAATGTTTAGTGTTCTGTTCTGTAGATCATTTGTTTGTTTTCAGTGTGGTTTGTGTTACTCAATGTTTAGTGTTCTGTGTAGTGTTCTGTAGATCATTGTTTGTTTTCAGTGTGGTTTGTGTTGCTCAATGTTTAGTGGTCTGTGTAGTGTTGTGTAGATCATTGTTTGTTTTCAGTGGGGTTTGTGTTACTCAATGTTTAGTGTTCTGTGTAGTGTTTTGTAGATCATTATTTGTTTTCAGTGGGGTTTGTTTTACTCAATGTTTAGTGTTCTGTTCTGTAGAACATTGTTTGTTTTCAGTGTGGTTTGTGTTGCTCAATGTTTAGTGTTCTGTGTAGTGTTCTGTAGATCATTGTTTGTTTTCAGTGTGGTTTGTGTTGCTCAATGTATAGTGTTCTGTGTAGTGTTGTGTAGATCATTGTTTGTTTTCAGTGGGGTTTGTGTTGCTCAATGTTTAGTGTTCTGTGTAGTGTTCTGTAGATCATTGTTTGTTTTCAGTGGGGTTTGTGTTGCTCAATGTTTAGTGTTCTGTAGATCATTGTTTGTTTTCAGTGTGGTTTGTGTTACTCAATGTTTAGTGTTCTGTTCTGTAGATCATTGTTTGTTTTCAGTGTGGTTTGTGTTGCTCAATGTTTAGTGTTCTGTGTAGTGTTCTGTAGATCATTGTTTGTTTTCAGTGTGGTTTGTGTTACTCAATATTTAGTGTTCTGTGTTCTGTTCTGTAGATCATTGTTTGTTTTCAGTGTGGTTTGTGCTACTCAATGTTTAGTGTTCTGTGTAATGTTGTGTAGATCATTGTTTGTTTTCAGTGTGGTTTGTGTTACTCAATGTTTAGTGTTCTGTGTTCTGTTCTGTAGATCATTGTTTGTTTTCAGTGTGGTTTGTGTTACTCAATGTTTAGTGTTCTGTTCTGTAGATCATTGTTTGTTTTCAGTGTGGTTTGTGTTGCTCAATGTTTAGTGTTCTGTGTAGTGTTCTGTAGATCATTGTTTGTTTTCAGTGTGGTTTGTGTTGCTCAATGTTTAGTGTTCTGTGTAGTGTTCTGTAGATCATTGTTTGTTTTCAGTGTGGTTTGTGTTACTCAATATTTAGTGTTCTGTGTTCTGTTCTGTAGATCATTGTTTGTTTTCAGTGTGGTTTGTGTTACTCAATGTTTAGTGTTCTGTAGATCATTGTTTGTTTTCAGTGTGGTTTGTGTTGCTCAATGTTTAGTGGTCTGTGTAGTGTTGTGTAGATCATTGTTTGTTTTCAGTGGGGTTTGTGTTACTCAATGTTTAGTGTTCTGTGTAGTGTTTTGTAGATCATTGTTTGTTTTCAGTGGGGTTTGTTTTGCTCAATGTTTAGTGTTCTGTTCTGTAGAACATTGTTTGTTTTCAGTGTGGTTTGTGTTGCTCAATGTTTAGTGTTCTGTGTAGTGTTCTGTAGATCATTGTTTGTTTTCAGTGGGGTTTGTGTTGCTCAATGCTTAGTGTTGTGTAGATCATTGTTTGTTTTCAGTGTGGTTTGTGTTGCTCAATGTTTAGTGTTCTGTGTAGTGTTGTGTAGATCATTGTTTGTTTTCAGTGTGGTTTGTGTTGCTCAATGTTTAGTGTTCTGTAGATCATTGTTTGTTTTAAGTGGGGTTTGTGTTGCTCAATGTTTAGTGTTCTGTAGATCATTGTTTGTTTTCAGTGTGGTTTGTGTTGCTCAATGTTTAGTGTTCTGTGTAGTGTTGTGTAGATCATTGTTTGTTTTCAGTGTGGTTTGTGTTGCTCAATGTTTAGTGTTCTGTGTAGTGTTGTGTAGATCATTGTTTGTTTTCAGTGGTTTGTGTTGCTCAATGTTTAGTGTTGTGTAGATCATTGTTTGTTTTCAGTGTGGTTTGTGTTGCTCAATGTTTAGTGTTGTGTAGATCATTGTTTGTTTTCAGTGTGGTTTGTGTTGCTCAATGTTTAGTGTTCTGTGTAGTGTTGTGTAGATCATTGTTTGTTTTCAGTGTGGTTTGTGTTGCTCAATGTTTAGTGTTGTGTAGATCATTGTTTGCTTTCAGTGTGGTTTGTGTTGCTCAATGTTTAGTGTTCTGTTCTGTAGATCATTGTTTGTTTTCAGTGTGGTTTGTATTACTCAATGTTTAGTGTTCTGTGTAGTGTTGTGTAGATCATTGTTTGTTTTCAGTGGGGTTTGTGTTGCTCAATGTTTAGTGTTCTGTGTAGTGTTTTGTAGATCATTGTTTGTTTTCAGTGAGGTTTGTGTTGCTCAATGTTTAGTGTTCTGTGTAGTGTTTTGTAGATCATTGTTTGTTTTCAGTGTGGTTTGTGTTGCTCAATGTTTAGTGTTCTGTGTAGTGTTGTGTAGATCATTGTTTGCTTTCAGTGTGGTTTGTGTTGCTCAATGTTTAGTGTTCTGTGTAGTGTTGTGTAGATCATTGTTTGTTTTCAGTGTGGTTTGTGTTTCTCAATATTTAGTGTTCTGTGTTCTGTTCTGTAGATCATTGTTTGTTTTCAGTGTGGTTTGTGCTACTCAATGTTTAGTGTTCTGTTCTGTAGATCATTGTTTGTTTTCAGTGTGGTTTGTGTTACTCAATGTTTAGTGTTCTGTAGATCATTGTTTGTTTTCAGTGTGGTTTGTGTTGCTCAATGTTTAGTGTTCTGTGTAGTGTTGTGTAGATCATTGTTTGTTTTCAGTGTGGTTTGTGTTACTCAATATTTAGTGTTCTGTGTTCTGTTCTGTAGATCATTGTTTTTTTTCAGTGTGGTTTGTGCTACTCAATGTTTAGTGTTCTGTTCTGTAGATCATTTGTTTGTTTTCAGTGTGGTTTGTGTTACTCAATGTTTAGTGTTCTGTGTAGTGTTCTGTAGATCATTGTTTGTTTTCAGTGTGGTTTGTGTTGCTCAATGTTTAGTGGTCTGTGTAGTGTTGTGTAGATCATTGTTTGTTTTCAGTGGGGTTTGTGTTACTCAATGTTTAGTGTTCTGTGTAGTGTTTTGTAGATCATTATTTGTTTTCAGTGGGGTTTGTTTTACTCAATGTTTAGTGTTCTGTTCTGTAGAACATTGTTTGTTTTCAGTGTGGTTTGTGTTGCTCAATGTTTAGTGTTCTGTGTAGTGTTCTGTAGATCATTGTTTGTTTTCAGTGGGGTTTGTGTTGCTCAATGCTTAGTGTTGTGTAGATCATTGTTTGTTTTCAGTGTGGTTTGTGTTGCTCAATGTTTAGTGTTCTGTGTAGTGTTCTGTAGATCATTGTTTGTTTTCAGTGTGGTTTGTGTTGCTCAATGTTTAGTGTTCTGTGTAGTGTTGTGTAGATCATTGTTTGTTTTCAGTGTGGTTTGTGTTGCTCAATGTTTAGTGTTCTGTAGATCATTGTTTGTTTTCAGTGGGGTTTGTGTTGCTCAATGTTTAGTGTTCTGTTCTGTAGATCATTGTTTGTTTTCAGTGTGGTTTGTGTTGCTCAATGCTTAGTGTTCTGTCTAGTGTTGTGTAGATCATTGTTTGTTTTCAGTGTGGTTTGTGTTGCTCAATGTTTAGTGTTGTGTAGATCATTGTTTGTTTTCAGTGTGCTTTGTGTTGCTCAATGTTTAGTGTTCTGTGTAGTGTTGTGTAGATCATTGTTTGTTTTCAGTGTGGTTTGTGTTGCTCAATGTTTAGTGTTCTGTGTAGTGTTGTGTAGATCATTGTTTGTTTTCAGTGTGGTTTGTGTTGGTCAATGTTTAATGTTGTGTAGATCATTGTTTGTTTTCAATGTGGTTTGTGTTGCTCAATGTTTAGTGTTCTGTTCTGTAGATCATTGTTTGTTTTCAGTGTAGTTTGTATTACTCAATGTTTAGTGTTCTGTGTAGTGCTCTGTAGATCATTGTTTGTTTTCAGTGTGGTTTGTGTTGCTCAATGTTTAGTGTTCTGTGTAGTGTTCTGTAGATCATTGTTTGTTTTCAGTGTGGTTTGTGTTGCTCAATGTTTAGTGTTCTGTGTAGTGTTCTGTAAATCATTGTTTGTTTTCAGTGTGGTTTGTGTTGCTCAATGTTTAGTGGTCTATGTAGTGTTGTGTAGATCATTGTTTGTTTTCAGTGTGTTTTGTGTTGCTCAATGTTTAGTGTTCTGTGTAGTGTTCTGTAGATCATTGTTTGTTTTCAGTGTGGTTTGTGTTGCTCAATGTTTAGTGTTCTGTGTAGTGTTCTGTAGATCATTGTTTGTTTTCAGTGTGGTTTGTGTTGCTCAATGTTTAGTGCTCTGTGTAGTGTTCTGTAGATCATTGTTTGTTTTCAGTGTGGTTTGTGTTACTCAATGTTTAGTGTTCTGTGTAGTGTTGTGTAGATCATTGTTTGTTTTCAGTGTGGTTTGTGTTGCTCAATGTTTAGTGTTCTGTAGATCATTGTTTGTTTTCAGTGGGGTTTGTGTTGCTCAATGTTTAGTGTTGTGTAGATCATTGTTTGTTTTGAGTGTGGTTTGTGTTGCTCAATGTTTAGTGTTCTGTGTAGTGTTCTGTAGATCTTTGTTTGTTTTCAGTGTGGTTTGTGTTGCTCAATGTTTAGTGTTCTGTGTAGTGTTCTGTAGATCATTGATTGTTTTCAGTGTGGTTTGTGTTGCTCAATGTTTAGTGCTCTGTGTAGTATTCTGTAGATCATTGTTTGTTTTCAGTGTGGTTTGTGTTACTCAATGTTTAGTGTTCTGTGTAGTGTTGTGTAGATCATTGTTTGTTTTCAGTGTGGTTTGTGTTGCTCAATGTTTAGTGTTCTGTAGATCATTGTTTGTTTTCAGTGGGGTTTGTGTTGCTCAATGCTTAGTGTTGTGTAGATCATTGTTTGTTTTGAGTGTGGTTTGTGTTGCTCAATGTTTAGTGTTCTGTGTAGTGTTCTGTAAATCATTGTTTGTTTTCAGTGTGGTTTGTGTTGCTCAATGTTTAGTGTTCTGTTCTGTATATCATTGTTTGTTTTCAGTGGGGTTTGTGTTGCTCAATGTTTAGTGTTGTGTAGATCATTGTTTGTTTTCAGTGTGGTTTGTGTTGCTCAATGTTTAGTGTTCTGTGTAGTGTTGTGTAGATCATTGTTTGTTTTCAGTGGGGTTTGTGTTGCTCAATGTTTAGTGTTGTGTAGATCATTGTTTGTTTTCAGTGTGGTTTGTGTTGCTCAATGTTTAGTGTTCTGTGTAGTGTTGTGTAGATCATTGTTTGTTTTCAGTGGGGTTTGTGTTGCTCAATGTTTAGTGTTGTGTAGATCATTGTTTGTTTTCAGTGTTGTTTGTGCTACTCAATGTTTAGTGTTCTGTTCTGTAGATCATTGTTTGTTTTCAGTGTGGTTTGTGTTGCTCAATGTTTAGTGTTCTGTGTAGTGTTCTGTAAATCATTGTTTGTTTTCAGTGTGGTTTGTGTTGCTCAATGTTTAGTGTTCTGTTCTGTATATCATTGTTTGTTTTCAGTGTGGTTTGTGTTGCTCAATGTTTAGTGTTCTGTGTAGTGTTCTGTAGATCATTGTTTGTTTTCAGTGTGGTTTGTATTACTCAATGTTTAGTGTTCTGTGTAGTGCTCTGTAGATCATTGTTTGTTTTCAGTGTGGTTTGTGTTGCTCAATGTTTAGTGTTCTGTGTAGTGTTCTGTAGATCATTGTTTGTTTTCAGTGTGGTTTGTGTTGCTCAATGTTTAGTGCTCTGTGTAGTGTTGTGTAGATCATTGTTTGTTTTCAGTGGGGTTTGTGTTGCTCAATGTTTAGTGTTCTGTGTAGTGTTCTGTAAATCATTGTTTGTTTTCAGTGGGGTTTGTGTTGCTGAATATTTAGTGTTCTGTGTAATGTTGTGTAGATCATTGTTTGTTTTCAGTGTGGTTTGTGTTGCTGAATATTTAGTGTTCTGTGTAATGTTCTGTAGATCATTGTTTGTTTTCAGTGTGGTTTGTGTTGCTCAATGTTTAGTGGTCTGTGTAGTGTTCTGTAGATCATTGTTTGTTTTCAGTGTGGTTTGTGTTGCTCAATGTTTAGTGCTCTGTGTAGTGGTGTGTAGATCATTGTTTGTTTTCAGTGGGGTTTGTGTTGCTCAATGTTTAGTGTTCTGTAGATCATTGTTTGTTTTCAGTGTGGTTTGTGTTGCTCAATGTTTAGTGTTCTGTTCTGTAGATCATTGTTTGTTTTCAGTGTGGTTTGTGTTGCTCAATGCTTAGTGTTCTGTTCTGTAGATCATTGTTTGTTTTCAGTGTGGTTTGTGTTACTCAATGTTTAGTGTTCTGTACATCATTGTTTGTTTTCAGTGAGGTTTGTGTTGCTTAATGTTTAGTGTTCTGTAAATCATTGTTTGTTTTCAGTGTGGTTTGTGTTGCTCAATGTTTAGTGTTCTGTTCTGTATATCATTGTTTGTTTTCAGTGTGGTTTGTGTTGCTCAATGTTTAGTGTTCTGTGTAGTGTTCTGTAGATCATTGTTTGTTTTCAGTGTGGTTTGTGTTGCTCAATGTTTAGTGTTCTGTGTAGTGTTCTGTAGATCATTATTTGTTTTCAGTGTGGTTTGTGTTGCTCAATGTTTAGTGCTCTGTGTAGTGTTGTGTAGATCATTGTTTGTTTTCAGTGGGGTTTGTGTTGCTCAATGTTTAGTGTTCTGTGTAGTGTTCTGTAGATCATTGTTTGTTTTCAGTGGGGTTTGTGTTGCTGAATATTTAGTGTTCTGTGTAATGGTGTGTAGATCATTGTTTGTTTTCAGTGTGGTTTGTGTTACTCAATGTTTAGTGTTCTGTTCTGTAGATCATTGTTTGTTTTCAGTGTGGTTTGTGTTGCTCAATGTTTAGTGTTCTGTAGATCATTGTTTGTTTTCAGTGAGGTTTGTGTTGCTCAATGTTTAGTGTTCTGTGTAGTGTTCTGTAAATCATTGTTTGTTTTCAGTGTGGTTTGTGTTGCTCAATGTTTAGTGTTCTGTTCTGTATATCATTGTTTGTTTTCAGTGTGGTTTGTGTTGCTCAATGTTTAGTGTTCTGTGTAGTGTTCTGTAGATCATTGTTTGTTTTCAGTGTGGTTTGTGTTGCTCAATGTTTAGTGCTCTGTGTAGTGTTGTGTAGATCATTGTTTGTTTTCAGTGGGGTTTGTGTTGCTCAATGTTTAGTGTTCTGTAGATCATTGTTTGTTTTCAGTGGGGTTTGTGTTGCTGAATATTTAGTGTTCTGTGTAATGTTGTGTAGATCATTGTTTGTTTTCAGTGGGGTTTGTGTTGCTCAATGTTTAGTGTTCTGTAGATCATTGTTTGTTTTCAGTGGGGTTTGTGTTGCTGAATATTTAGTGTTCTGTGTAATGTTGTGTAGATCATTGTTTGTTTTCAGTGTGGTTTGTGTTACTCAATGTTTAGTGTTCTGTTCTGTAGATCATTGTTTGTTTTCAGTGTGGTTTGTGTTGCTCAATGTTTAGTGTTCTATGTAGTGTTCTCTAGATCATTGTTTGTTTTCAGTGTGGTTTGTGTTACTCAATGTTTAGTGTTCTGTTCTGTATATCATTGTTTGTTTTCAGTGTGGTTTGTGTTGCTCAATGTTTAGTGTTCTGTGTAGTGTTGTGTAGATCATTGTTTGCTTTCAGTGGGGTTTGTGTTGCTCAATGTTTAGTTTTCTGTGTAGTGTTGTGTAGATCATTGTTTGTTTTCAGTGGGGTTTGTGTTGCTCAATGTTTAGTGTTCTGTGTAGTGTTGTGTAGATTATTGTTTGTTTTCAGTGTGGTTTGTATTGCTCAATGTTTAGTGTTCTGTTCTGTATATCATTGTTTGTTTTCAGTGTGGTTTGTATTGCTCAATGTTTAGTGTTCTGTTCTGTATATCATTGTTTGTTTTCAGTGTGGTTTGTGTTGCTCAATGTTTAGTGTTCTCTGCAGTGTTGTGTAGATCATTGTTTGTTTTCAGTGGGGTTTGTATTGCTCAATGTTTAGTGTTCTGTGTAGTGTTGTGTAGATCATTGTTTGTTTTCAGTGGGGTTTGTGTTGCTGAATATTTAGTGTTCTGTGTAATGTTGTGTAGATCATTGTTTGTTTTCAGTGGGGTTTGTGTTGCTCAATGTTTAGTGTTCTGTGTAGTGTTCTGTAGATCATTGTTTGTTTTCAGTGGGGTTTGTGTTGCTCAATGTTTAGTGTTCTGTGTAGTGTTCTGTAGATCATTGTTTGTTTTCAGTGGGGTTTGTGTTGCTGAATATTTAGTGTTCTGTGTAATGTTGTGTAGATCATTGTTTGTTTTCAGTGTGGTTTGTGTTGCTCAATGTTTAGTGTTCTGTAGATCATTGTTTGTTTTCAGTGTGGTTTGTGTTGCTCAATGTTTAGTGTTCTGTTCTGTATATCATTGTTTGTTTTTAGTGTGGTTTGTGTTGCTCAATGTTTAGTGCTCTGTGTAGTGTTCTGTAGATCATTGTTTGTTTTCAGTGTGGTTTGTGTTGCTCAATGTTTAGTGTTCTGTTCTGTAGATCATTGTTTGTTTTCAGTGTGGTTTGTGTTGCTCAATGTTTAGTGTTCTGTTCTGTAGATCATTGTTTGTTTTCAGTGTGGTTTGTGTTGCTCAATGCTTAGTGTTCTGTTCTGTAGATCATTGTTTGTTTTCAGTGTGGTTTGTGTTACTCAATGTTTAGTGTTCTGTACATCATTGTTTGTTTTCAGTGAGGTTTGTGTTGCTCAATGTTTAGTGTTCTGTAAATCATTGTTTGTTTTCAGTGTGGTTTGTGTTGCTCAATGTTTAGTGTTCTGTTCTGTATATCATTGTTTGTTTTCAGTGTGGTTTGTGTTGCTCAATGTTTAGTGTTCTGTGTAGTATTCTGTAGATCATTGTTTGTTTTCAGTGTGGTTTGTGTTGCTCAATGTTTAGTGTTCTGTGTAGTGTTCTGTAGATCATTATTTGTTTTCAGTGTGGTTTGTGTTGCTCAATGTTTAGTGCTCTGTGTAGTGTTGTGTAGATCATTGTTTGTTTTCAGTGGGGTTTGTGTTGCTCAATGTTTAGTGTTCTGTGTAGTGTTCTGTAGATCATTGTTTGTTTTCAGTGGGATTTGTGTTGCTGAATATTTAGTGTTCTGTGTAATGTTGTGTAGATCATTGTTTGTTTTCCGTGGGGTTTGTGTTGCTGAATATTTAGTGTTCTGTAGATCATTGTTTGCTTTCAGTGGGGTTTGTGTTGCTGAATATTTAGTGCTCTGTGTAGTGTTGTGTAGATCATTGTTTGTTTTCAGTGTGGTTTGTGTTGCTCAATGTTTAGTGTTCTGTAGATCATTGTTTGTTTTCAGTGGGGTTTGTGTTGCTGAATATTTAGTGTTCTGTGTAATGTTGTGTAGATCATTGTTTGTTTTCAGTGTGGTTTGTGTTACTCAATGTTTAGTGTTCTGTTCTGTAGATCATTGTTTGTTTTCAGTGTGGTTTGTGTTGCTCAATGTTTAGTGTTCTGTGTAGTGTTCTGTAGATCATTGTTTGTTTTCAGTGTGGTTTGTGTTACTCAATGTTTAGTGTTCTGTTCTGTAGATCATTGTTTGTTTTCAGTGTGGTTTGTGTTACTCAATGTTTAGTGTTCTGTTCTGTATATCATTGTTTGTTTTCAGTGTGGTTTGTGTTGCTCAATGTTTAGTGTTCTGTGTAGTGTTGTGTAGATAATTGTTTGCTTTCAGTGGGGTTTGTGTTGCTCAATGTTTAGTGTTCTGTGTAGTGTTGTGTAGATCATTGTTTGTTTTCAGTGGGGTTTGTGTTGCTCAAAGTTTAGTGTTCTGTTCTGTATATCATTGTTTGTTTTCAGTGTGGTTTGTGTTGCTCAATGTTTAGTGTTGTGTAGATCATTGTTTGTTTTCAGTGTGCTTTGTGTTGCTCAATGTTTAGTGTTCTGTGTAGTGTTGTGTAGATCATTGTTTGTTTTCAGTGTGGTTTGTGTTGCTCAATGTTTAGTGTTCTGTGTAGTGTTGTGTAGATCATTGTTTGTTTTCAGTGTGGTTTGTGTTGGTCAATGTTTAATGTTGTGTAGATCATTGTTTGTTTTCAGTGTGGTTTGTGTTGCTCAATGTTTAGTGTTCTGTTCTGTAGATCATTGTTTGTTTTCAGTGTAGTTTGTATTACTCAATGTTTAGTGTTCTGTGTAGTGCTCTGTAGATCATTGTTTGTTTTCAGTGTGGTTTGTGTTGCTCAATGTTTAGTGTTCTGTGTAGTGTTCTGTAGATCATTGTTTGTTTTCAGTGTGGTTTGTGTTGCTCAATGTTTAGTGTTCTGTGTAGTGTTCTGTAAATCATTGTTTGTTTTCAGTGTGGTTTGTGTTGCTCAATGTTTAGTGGTCTATGTAGTGTTGTGTAGATCATTGTTTGTTTTCAGTGTGGTTTGTGTTGCTCAATGTTTAGTGTTCTGTAGATCATTGTTTGTTTTCAGTGTGGTTTGTGTTGCTCAATGTTTAGTGCTCTGTGTAGTGTTCTGTAGATCATTGTTTGTTTTCAGTGTGGTTTGTGTTACTCAATGTTTAGTGTTCTGTGTAGTGTTGTGTAGATCATTGTTTGTTTTCAGTGTGGTTTGTGTTGCTCAATGTTTAGTGTTCTGTAGATCATTGTTTGTTTTCAGTGGGGTTTGTGTTGCTCAATGTTTAGTGTTGTGTAGATCATTGTTTGTTTTGAGTGTGGTTTGTGTTGCTCAATGTTTAGTGTTCTGTGTAGTGTTCTGTAGATCTTTGTTTGTTTTCAGTGTGGTTTGTGTTGCTCAATGTTTAGTGTTCTGTGTAGTGTTCTGTAGATCATTGATTGTTTTCAGTGTGGTTTGTGTTGCTCAATGTTTAGTGCTCTGTGTAGTATTCTGTAGATCATTGTTTGTTTTCAGTGTGGTTTGTGTTACTCAATGTTTAGTGTTCTGTGTAGTGTTGTGTAGATCATTGTTTGTTTTCAGTGTGGTTTGTGTTGCTCAATGTTTAGTGTTCTGTAGATCATTGTTTGTTTTCAGTGGGGTTTGTGTTGCTCAATGCTTAGTGTTGTGTAGATCATTGTTTGTTTTGAGTGTGGTTTGTGTTGCTCAATGTTTAGTGTTCTGTGTAGTGTTCTGTAAATCATTGTTTGTTTTCAGTGTGGTTTGTGTTGCTCAATGTTTAGTGTTCTGTTCTGTATATCATTGTTTGTTTTCAGTGTGGTTTGTGTTGCTCAATGTTTAGTGTTCTGTGTAGTGTTGTGTAGATCATTGTTTGTTTTCAGTGGGGTTTGTGTTGCTCAATGTTTAGTGTTGTGTAGATCATTGTTTGTTTTCAGTGTGGTTTGTGTTGCTCAATGTTTAGTGTTCTGTGTAGTGTTGTGTAGATCATTGTTTGTTTTCAGTGGGGTTTGTGTTGCTCAATGTTTAGTGTTGTGTAGATCATTGTTTGTTTTTAGTGTGGTTTGTGTTGCTCAATGTTTAGTGTTCTGTGTAGTGTTGTGTAGATCATTGTTTGTTTTCAGTGGGGTTTGTGTTGCTCAATGTTTAGTGTTGTGTAGATCATTGTTTGTTTTCAGTGTTGTTTGTGCTACTCAATGTTTAGTGTTCTGTTCTGTAGATCATTGTTTGTTTTCAGTGTGGTTTGTGTTGCTCAATGTTTAGTGTTCTGTGTAGTGTTCTGTAAATCATTGTTTGTTTTCAGTGTGGTTTGTGTTGCTCAATGTTTAGTGTTCTGTTCTGTATATCATTGTTTGTTTTCAGTGTGGTTTGTGTTGCTCAATGTTTAGTGTTCTGTGTAGTGTTCTGTAGATCATTGTTTGTTTTCAGTGTGGTTTGTATTACTCAATGTTTAGTGTTCTGTGTAGTGCTCTGTAGATCATTGTTTGTTTTCAGTGTGGTTTGTGTTGCTCAATGTTTAGTGTTCTGTGTAGTGTTCTGTAGATCATTGTTTGTTTTCAGTGTGGTTTGTGTTGCTCAATGTTTAGTGCTCTGTGTAGTGTTGTGTAGATCATTGTTTGTTTTCAGTGGGGTTTGTGTTGCTCAATGTTTAGTGTTCTGTGTAGTGTTCTGTAAATCATTGTTTGTTTTCAGTGGGGTTTGTGTTGCTGAATATTTAGTGTTCTGTGTAATGTTGTGTAGATCATTGTTTGTTTTCAGTGTGGTTTGTGTTGCTGAATATTTAGTGTTCTGTGTAATGTTCTGTAGATCATTGTTTGTTTTCAGTGTGGTTTGTGTTGCTCAATGTTTAGTGGTCTGTGTAGTGTTCTGTAGATCATTGTTTGTTTTCAGTGTGGTTTGTGTTGCTCAATGTTTAGTGCTCTGTGTAGTGGTGTGTAGATCATTGTTTGTTTTCAGTGGGGTTTGTGTTGCTCAATGTTTAGTGTTCTGTAGATCATTGTTTGTTTTCAGTGTGGTTTGTGTTGCTCAATGTTTAGTGTTCTGTTCTGTAGATCATTGTTTGTTTTCAGTGTGGTTTGTGTTGCTCAATGCTTAGTGTTCTGTTCTGTAGATCATTGTTTGTTTTCAGTGTGGTTTGTGTTACTCAATGTTTATTGTTCTGTACATCATTGTTTGTTTTCAGTGAGGTTTGTGTTGCTTAATGTTTAGTGTTCTGTAAATCATTGTTTGTTTTCAGTGTGGTTTGTGTTGCTCAATGTTTAGTGTTCTGTTCTGTATATCATTGTTTGTTTTCAGTGTGGTTTGTGTTGCTCAATGTTTAGTGTTCTGTGTAGTGTTCTGTAGATCATTGTTTGTTTTCAGTGTGGTTTGTGTTGCTCAATGTTTAGTGTTCTGTGTAGTGTTCTGTAGATCATTATTTGTTTTCAGTGTGGTTTGTGTTGCTCAATGTTTAGTGCTCTGTGTAGTGTTGTGTAGATCATTGTTTGTTTTCAGTGGGGTTTGTGTTGCTCAATGTTTAGTGTTCTGTGTAGTGTTCTGTAGATCATTGTTTGTTTTCAGTGGGGTTTGTGTTGCTGAATATTTAGTGTTCTGTGTAATGGTGTGTAGATCATTGTTTGTTTTCAGTGTGGTTTGTGTTACTCAATGTTTAGTGTTCTGTTCTGTAGATCATTGTTTGTTTTCAGTGTGGTTTGTGTTGCTCAATGTTTAGTGTTCTGTAGATCATTGTTTGTTTTCAGTGAGGTTTGTGTTGCTCAATGTTTAGTGTTCTGTGTAGTGTTCTGTAAATCATTGTTTGTTTTCAGTGTGGTTTGTGTTGCTCAATGTTTAGTGTTCTGTTCTGTATATCATTGTTTGTTTTCAGTGTGGTTTGTGTTGCTCAATGTTTAGTGTTCTGTGTAGTGTTCTGTAGATCATTGTTTGTTTTCAGTGTGGTTTGTGTTGCTCAATGTTTAGTGCTCTGTGTAGTGTTGTGTAGATCATTGTTTGTTTTCAGTGGGGTTTGTGTTGCTCAATGTTTAGTGTTCTGTAGATCATTGTTTGTTTTCAGTGGGGTTTGTGTTGCTGAATATTTAGTGTTCTGTGTAATGTTGTGTAGATCATTGTTTGTTTTCAGTGGGGTTTGTGTTGCTCAATGTTTAGTGTTCTGTAGATCATTGTTTGTTTTCAGTGGGGTTTGTGTTGCTGAATATTTAGTGTTCTGTGTAATGTTGTGTAGATCATTGTTTGTTTTCAGTGTGGTTTGTGTTACTCAATGTTTAGTGTTCTGTTCTGTAGATCATTGTTTGTTTTCAGTGTGGTTTGTGTTGCTCAATGTTTAGTGTTCTATGTAGTGTTCTCTAGATCATTGTTTGTTTTCAGTGTGGTTTGTGTTACTCAATGTTTAGTGTTCTGTTCTGTATATCATTGTTTGTTTTCAGTGTGGTTTGTGTTGCTCAATGTTTAGTGTTCTGTGTAGTGTTGTGTAGATCATTGTTTGCTTTCAGTGGGGTTTGTGTTGCTCAATGTTTAGTTTTCTGTGTAGTGTTGTGTAGATCATTGTTTGTTTTCAGTGGGGTTTGTGTTGCTCAATGTTTAGTGTTCTGTGTAGTGTTGTGTAGATTATTGTTTGTTTTCAGTGTGGTTTGTATTGCTCAATGTTTAGTGTTCTGTTCTGTATATCATTGTTTGTTTTCAGTGTGGTTTGTATTGCTCAATGTTTAGTGTTCTGTTCTGTATATCATTGTTTGTTTTCAGTGTGGTTTGTGTTGCTCAATGTTTAGTGTTCTCTGCAGTGTTGTGTAGATCATTGTTTGTTTTCAGTGGGGTTTGTATTGCTCAATGTTTAGTGTTCTGTGTAGTGTTGTGTAGATCATTGTTTGTTTTCAGTGGGGTTTGTGTTGCTGAATATTTAGTGTTCTGTGTAATGTTGTGTAGATCATTGTTTGTTTTCAGTGGGGTTTGTGTTGCTCAATGTTTAGTGTTCTGTGTAGTGTTCTGTAGATCATTGTTTGTTTTCAGTGGGGTTTGTGTTGCTCAATGTTTAGTGTTCTGTGTAGTGTTCTGTAGATCATTGTTTGTTTTCAGTGGGGTTTGTGTTGCTGAATATTTAGTGTTCTGTGTAATGTTGTGTAGATCATTGTTTGTTTTCAGTGTGGTTTGTGTTGCTCAATGTTTAGTGTTCTGTAGATCATTGTTTGTTTTCAGTGTGGTTTGTGTTGCTCAATGTTTAGTGTTCTGTTCTGTATATCATTGTTTGTTTTTAGTGTGGTTTGTGTTGCTCAATGTTTAGTGCTCTGTGTAGTGTTCTGTAGATCATTGTTTGTTTTCAGTGTGGTTTGTGTTGCTCAATGTTTAGTGTTCTGTTCTGTAGATCATTGTTTGTTTTCAGTGTGGTTTGTGTTGTTCAATGTTTAGTGTTCTGTTCTGTAGATCATTGTTTGTTTTCAGTGTGGTTTGTGTTGCTCAATGCTTAGTGTTCTGTTCTGTAGATCATTGTTTGTTTTCAGTGTGGTTTGTGTTACTCAATGTTTAGTGTTCTGTACATCATTGTTTGTTTTCAGTGAGGTTTGTGTTGCTCAATGTTTAGTGTTCTGTAAATCATTGTTTGTTTTCAGTGTGGTTTGTGTTGCTCAATGTTTAGTGTTCTGATCTGTATATCATTGTTTGTTTTCAGTGTGGTTTGTGTTGCTCAATGTTTAGTGTTCTGTGTAGTGTTCTGTAGATCATTGTTTGTTTTCAGTGTGGTTTGTGTTGCTCAATGTTTAGTGTTCTGTGTAGTGTTCTGTAGATCATTATTTGTTTTCAGTGTGGTTTGTGTTGCTCAATGTTTAGTGCTCTGTGTAGTGTTGTGTAGATCATTGTTTGTTTTCAGTGGGGTTTGTGTTGCTCAATGTTTAGTGTTCTGTGTAGTGTTCTGTAGATCATTGTTTGTTTTCAGTGGGATTTGTGTTGCTGAATATTTAGTGTTCTGTGTAATGTTGTGTAGATCATTGTTTGTTTTCCGTGGGGTTTGTGTTGCTGAATATTTAGTGTTCTGTAGATCATTGTTTGTTTTCAGTGGGGTTTGTGTTGCTGAATATTTAGTGCTCTGTGTAGTGTTGTGTAGATCATTGTTTGTTTTCAGTGTGGTTTGTGTTGCTCAATGTTTAGTGTTCTGTAGATCATTGTTTGTTTTCAGTGGGGTTTGTGTTGCTGAATATTTAGTGTTCTGTGTAATGTTGTGTAGATCATTGTTTGTTTTCAGTGTGGTTTGTGTTACTCAATGTTTAGTGTTCTGTTCTGTAGATCATTGTTTGTTTTCAGTGTGGTTTGTGTTGCTCAATGTTTAGTGTTCTGTGTAGTGTTCTGTAGATCATTGTTTGTTTTCAGTGTGGTTTGTGTTACTCAATGTTTAGTGTTCTGTTCTGTAGATCATTGTTTGTTTTCAGTGTGGTTTGTGTTACTCAATGTTTAGTGTTCTGTTCTGTATATCATTGTTTGTTTTCAGTGTGGTTTGTGTTGCTCAATGTTTAGTGTTCTGTGTAGTGTTGTGTAGATAATTGTTTGCTTTCAGTGGGGTTTGTGTTGCTCAATGTTTAGTGTTCTGTGTAGTGTTGTGTAGATCATTGTTTGTTTTCAGTGGGGTTTGTGTTGCTCAAAGTTTAGTGTTCTGTTCTGTATATCATTGTTTGTTTTCAGTGTGGTTTGTGTTGCTCAATGTTTAGTGTTCTGTTCTGTATATCATTGTTTGTTTTCAGTGTGGTTTGTGTTGCTCAATGTTTAGTGTTCTGTGTAGTGTTGTGTAGATAATTGTTTGCTTTCAGTGGGGTTTGTGTTGCTCAATGTTTAGTGTTCTGTGTAGTGTTGTGTAGATCATTGTTTGTTTTCAGTGGGGTTTGTGTTGCTCAAAGTTTAGTGTTCTGTGTAGTGTTGTATAGATTATTGTTTGTTTTCAGTGTGGTTTGTATTGCTCAATGTTTAGTGTTCTCTTCTGTAGATCATTGTTTGTTTTCAGTGTGGTTTGTGTTGCTCAATGTTTAGTGCTCTGTGTAATGTTGTGTAGATCATTGTTTGTTTTCAGTGGGGTTTGTGATGCTCAATGTTTAGTGTTCTGTGTAGTGTTGTGTAGATCATTGTTTGTTTTCAGTGTGGTTTGTGTTACTCAATGTTTAGTGTTCTGTAGATCATTGTTTGTTTTCAGTGTGGTTTGTGTTGCTCAATGTTTAGTGCTCTGTGTAGTGTTGTGTAGATCATTGTTTGTTTTCAGTGGGGTTTGTGTTGCTCAATGTTTAGTGTTCTGTGTAGTGTTCTGTAGATCATTGTTTGTTTCAGTGGGGTTTGTGTTGCTTAATATTTAGTGTTCTGTGTAATGTTGTGTAGATCATTGTTTGTTTTCAGTGGGGTTTGTGTTGCTCAATGTTTAGTGTTCTGTAGATCATTGTTTGTTTTCAGTGGGGTTTGTGTTGCTGAATATTTAGTGTTCTGTGTAATGTTGTGTAGATCATTGTTTGTTTTCAGTGTGGTTTGTGTTACTCAATGTTTAGTGTTCTGTTCTGTAGATCATTGTTTGTTTTCAGTGTGGTTTGTGTTGCTCAATGTTTAGTGTTCTATGTAGTGTTCTCTAGATCATTGTTTGTTTTCAGTGTGGTTTGTGTTACTCAATGTTTAGTGTTCTGTTCTGTAGATCATTGTTTGTTTTCAGTGTGGTTTGGGTTACTCAATGTTTAGTGTTCTGTTCTGTATATCATTGTTTGTTTTCAGTGTGGTTTGTGTTGCTCAATGTTTAGTGTTCTGTGTAGTGTTGTGTAGATCATTGTTTGCTTTCAGTGGGGTTTGTGTTGCTCAATGTTTAGTTTTCTGTGTAGGGTTGTATAGATCATTGTTTGTTTTAAGTGAGGTTTGTGTTGCTCAATGTTTAGTGTTCTGTGCAGTGTTGTGTAGATTATTGTTTGTTTTCAGTGTGGTTTGTATTGCTCAATGTTTAGTGTTCTGTTCTGTAGATCATTGTTTGTTTTCAGTGTGGTTTGTGTTACTCAATGTTTAGTGTTCTGTTCTGTATATCATTGCTTGTTTTCAGTGTGGTTTGTGTTGCTCAATGTTTAGTGTTCTCTGCAGTGTTGTATAGATCATTGTTTGTTTTCAGTGGGGTTTGTATTGCTCAATGTTTAGTGTTCTGTGTAGTGTTGTGTAGATCATTGTTTGTTTTCAGTGGGGTTTGTGTTGCTGAATATTTAGTGTTCTGTGTAATGTTGTGTAGATCATTGTTTGTTTTCTGTGGGGTTTGTGTTGCTCAATGTTTAGTGTTCTGTGTAGTGTTCTGTAGATCATTGTTTGTTTTCAGTGGGGTTTGTGTTGCTGAATATTTAGTGTTCTGTGTAATGTTGTGTAGATCATTGTTTGTTTTCAGTGGGGTTTGTGTTGCTCAATGTTTAGTGTTCTGTTCTGTATATCATTGTTTGTTTTTAGTGTGGTTTGTGTTGCTCAATGTTTAGTGCTCTGTGTAGTGTTCTGTAGATCATTGTTTGTTTTCAGTGTGGTTTGTGTTGCTCAATGTTTAGTGTTCTGTTCTGTAGATCATTGTTTGTTTTCAGTGTGGTTTGTGTTGCTCAATGTTTAGTGTTCTGTGTAGTGTTCTGTAGATCCTTGTTTGTTTTCAGTGGGGTTTGTGTTGCTCAATGTTTAGTGTTCTGTGTAATGTTGTGTAGATCATTGTTTGTTTTCAGTGGGGTTTGTGTTGCTCAAGGTTTAGTGTTATGTGTAGTGTTGTGTAGATCCTTGTTTGTTTTCAGTGTGGTTTGTGTTGCTCAATGTTTAGTGCTCTGTGTAGTGTTGTGTAGATCATTGTTTGTTTTCAGTGGGGTTTGTGTTGCTCAATGTTTAGTGTTCTGTAGATCATTGTTTGTTTTCAGTGGGGTTTGTGTTGCTGAATATTTAGTGTTCTGTGTAATGTTGTGTAGATCATTGTTTGTTTTCAGTGGGGTTTGTGTTGCTCAATGTTTAGTGTTCTGTAGATCATTGTTTGTTTTCAGTGGGGTTTGTGTTGCTGAATATTTAGTGTTCTGTGTAATGTTGTGTAGATCATTGTTTGTTTTCAGTGTGGTTTGTGTTACTCAATGTTTAGTGTTCTGTTCTGTAGATCATTGTTTGTTTTCAGTGTGGTTTGTGTTGCTCAATGTTTAGTGTTCTATGTAGTGTTCTCTAGATCATTGTTTGTTTTCAGTGTGGTTTGTGTTGCTCAATGTTTAGTGTTCTGTTCTGTAGATCATTGTTTGTTTTCAGTGTGGTTTGGGTTACTCAATGTTTAGTGTTCTGTTCTGTATATCATTGTTTGTTTTCAGTGTGGTTTGTGTTGCTCAATGTTTAGTGTTCTGTGTAGTGTTGTGTAGATCATTGTTTGCTTTCAGTGGGGTTTGTGTTGCTCAATGTTTAGTTTTCTGTGTAGTGTTGTGTAGATCATTGTTTGTTTTCAGTGGGGTTTGTGTTGCTCAATGTTTAGTGTTCTGTGTAGTGTTGTGTAGATTATTGTTTGTTTTCAGTGTGGTTTGTATTGCTCAATGTTTAGTGTTCTGTTCTGTAGATCATTGTTTGTTTTCAGTGTGGTTTGTGTTACTCAATGTTTAGTGTTCTGTTCTGTATATCATTGTTTGTTTTCAGTGTGGTTTGTGTTGCTCAATGTTTAGTGTTCTCTGCAGTGTTGTGTAGATCATTGTTTGTTTTCAGTGGGGTTTGTATTGCTCAATGTTTAGTGTTCTGTGTAGTGTTGTGTAGATCATTGTTTGTTTTCAGTGGGGTTTGTGTTGCTGAATATTTAGTGTTCTGTGTAATGTTGTGTAGATCATTGTTTGTTTTCAGTGGGGTTTGTGTTGCTCAATGTTTAGTGTTCTGTGTAGTGTTCTGTAGATCATTGTTTGTTTTCAGTGGGGTTTGTGTTGCTCAATGTTTAGTGTTCTGTGTAGTGTTCTGTAGATCATTGTTTGTTTTCAGTGGGGTTTGTGTTGCTGAATATTTAGTGTTCTGTGTAATGTTGTGTAGATCATTGTTTGTTTTCAGTGTGGTTTGTGTTGCTCAATGTTTAGTGTTCTGTAGATCATTGTTTGTTTTCAGTGTGGTTTGTGTTGCTCAATGTTTAGTGTTCTGTTCTGTATATCATTGTTTGTTTTTAGTGTGGTTTGTGTTGCTCAATGTTTAGTGCTCTGTGTAGTGTTCTGTAGATCATTGTTTGTTTTCAGTGTGGTTTGTGTTGCTCAATGTTTAGTGTTCTGTTCTGTAGATCATTGTTTGTTTTCAGTGTGGTTTGTGTTGCTCAATGTTTAGTGTTCTGTGTAGTGTTCTGTAGATCCTTGTTTGTTTTCAGTGGGATTTGTGTTGCTCAATGTTTAGTGTTCTGTGTAATGTTGTGTAGATCATTGTTTGTTTTCAGTGGGGTTTGTGTTGCTCAAGGTTTAGTGTTATGTGTAGTGTTGTGTAGATCATTGTTTGTTTTCAGTGTGGTTTGTGTTGCTCAATGTTTAGTGTTCTGTGTAGTGTTCTGTAGAACATTGTTTGTTTTCAGTGTGGTTTGTGTTGCTCAATGTTTAGTGTTCTGTGTAGTGTTCTGTAGAACATTGTTTGTTTTCAGTGTGGTTTGTGTTGCTCAATGTTTAGTGTTCTGTGTAGTGTTGTGTAGATCATTGTTTGTTTTCAGTGTGGTTTGTGTTGCTCAAGGTTTAGTGCTCTGTGTAGTGTTGTGTAGATCATTGTTTGTTTTCAGTGGGGTTTGTGTTGCTCAATGTTTAGTGTTCTGTGTAGTGTTCTGTAGAACATTGTTTGTTTTCAGTGTGGTTTGTGTTGCTCAATGTTTAGTGTTCTGTGTAGTGTTGTGTAGATCATTGTTTGTTTTCAGTGTGGTTTGTGTTGCTCAAGGTTTAGTGCTCTGTGTAGTGTTCTGTAGATCCTTGTTTGTTTTCAGTGTGGTTTGTGTTGCTCAATGTTTAGCATTCTGTGTAGTGTTGTGTAGATCATTGTTTGTTTTCAGTGGGGTTTGTGTTGCTCAATGTTTAGTGTTCTGTGTAGTGTTCTGTAGATCATTGTTTGTTTTCAGTGGGGTTTGTGTTGCTGAATATTTAGTGTTCTGTGTAATGTTGTGTAGATCATTGTTTGTTTTCAGTGGGGTTTGTGTTGCTCAATGTTTAGTGTTCTGTAGATCATTGTTTGTTTTCAGTGGGGTTTGTGTTGCTGAATATTTAGTGTTCTGTGTAATGTTGTGTAGATCATTGTTTGTTTTCAGTGTGGTTTGTGTTACTCAATGTTTAGTGTTCTATTCTGTAGATCATTGTTTGTTTTCAGTGTGGTTTGTGTTACTCAATGTTTAGTGTTCTGTTCTGTAGATCATTGTTTGTTTTCAGTGTGGTTTGTGTTACTCAATGTTTAGTGTTCTGTTCTGTATATCATTGTTTGTTTTCAGTGTGGTTTGTGTTGCTCAATGTTTAGTGTTCTGTGTAGTGTTGTGTAGATCATTGTTTGCTTTCAGTGGGGTTTGTGTTGCTCAATGTTTAGTGTTCTGTGTAGTGTTGTGTAGATCATTGTTTGTTTTCAGTGGGGTTTGTGTTGCTCAATGTTTAGTGCTCTGTGTAGTGTTCTGTAGATCATTGTTTGTTTTCAGTGTGGTTTGTGTTGCTCAATGTTTAGTGTTCTGTTCTGTAGATCATTGTTTGTTTTCAGTGTGATTTGTGTTACTCAATGTTTAGTGTTCTGTTCTGTATATCATTGTTTGTTTTCAGTGTGGTTTGTGTTACTCAATGTTTAGTGTTCTGTTCTGTAGATCATTGTTTGTTTTCAGTGTGGTTTGTGTTACTCAATGTTTAGTGTTCTGTTCTGTAGATCATTGTTTGTTTTCAGTGTGGTTTGTGTTACTCAATGTTTAGTGTTCTGTTCTGTATATCATTGTTTGTTTTCAGTGTGGTTTGTGTTGCTCAATGTTTAGTGTTCTGTGTAGTGTTGTGTAGATCATTGTTTGATTTCAGTGGGGTTTGTGTTGCTCAATGTTTAGTGTTCTGTGTAGTGTTGTGTAGATCATTGTTTGGTTTCAGTGGGGTTTGTGTTGCTGAATATTTAGTGTTCTGTGTAATGTTGTGTAGATCATTGTTTGTTTTCAGGGGGGTTTGTGTTGCTCAATGTTTAGTGTTCTGTGTAGTGTTGTGTAGATCATTGTTTGTTTTCAGTGGGGTTTGTGTTGCTCAATGTTTAGTGTTCTGTGTAGTGTTCTGTAGATCATTGTTTGTTTTCAGTGGGGTTTGTGTTGCTGAATATTTAGTGTTCTGTGTAATGTTGTGTAGATCATTGTTTGTTTTCAGTGGGGTTTGTGTTGCTCAATGTTTAGTGTTCTGTAGATCATTGTTTGTTTTCAGTGTGGTTTGTGTTGCTCAATGTTTAGTGTTCTGTTCTGTATATCATTGTTTGTTTTTAGTGTGGTTTGTGTTGCTCAATGTTTAGTGCTCTGTGTAGTGTTCTGTAGATCATTGTTTGTTTTCAGTGTGGTTTGTGTTGCTCAATGTTTAGTGTTCTGTTCTGTAGATCATTGTTTGTTTTCAGTGTGGTTTGTGTTACTCAATGTTTAGTGTTCTGTTCTGTAGATCATTGTTTGTTTTCAGTGTGGTTTGTGTTACTCAATGTTTAGTGTTCTGTTCTGTATATCATTGTTTGTTTTCAGTGTGGTTTGTGTTGCTCAATGTTTAGTGTTCTGTGTAGTGTTGTGTAGATCATTGTTTGTTTTCAGTGGGGTTTGTGTTGCTCAATGTTTAGTGTTCTGTGTAGTGTTGTGTAGATCATTGTTTGTTTTGAGTGTGGTTTGTGTTGCTCAATGTTTAGTGTTCTGTGTAGTGTTGTGTAGATCATTGTTTGTTTTGAGTGTGGTTTGTGTTGCTCAATGTTTAGTGTTCTGTGTAGTGTTGTGTAGATTATTGTTTGTTTTCAGTGGGGTTTGTGTTGCTCAATGTTTAGTGTTCTGTGTAGTGTTCTGTAGATCATTGTTTGTTTTGAGTGTGGTTTGTGTTGCTCAATGTTTAGTGTTCTGTGTAGTGTTGTGTAGATTATTGTTTGTTTTCAGTGGGGTTTGTGTTGCTCAATGTTTAGTGTTCTGTGTAGTGTTCTGTAGATCATTGTTTGTTTTCAGTGGGGTTTGTGTTGCTGAATATTTAGTGTTCTGTGTAATGTTGTGTAGTTCATTGTTTGTTTTCAGTGTGGTTTGTGTTGCTCAATGTTTAATGTTCTGTGTAGTGTTCTGTAGATCATTGTTTGTTTTCAGTGTGGTATGTGTTACTCAATGTTTAGTGTTCTGTGTAGTGTTGTGTAGATCATTGTTTGTTTTCAGTGGGGTTTGTGTTGCTCAATGTTTAGTGTTCTGTGTAGTGTTGTGTAGATCATTGTTTGTTTTCAGTGTGGTTTGTGTTGCTCAATGTTTAATGTTCTGTGTAGTGTTCTGTAGATCATTGTTTGTTTTCAGTGTGGTTTGTGTTACTCAATATTTAGTGTTCTGTGTAGTGTTGTGTAGATCATTGTTTGTTTTCAGTGGGGTTTGTGTTGCTCAATGTTTAGTGCTCTGTGTAGTGTTGTGTAGATCATTGTTTGTTTTCAGTGGGGTTTGTGTTGCTCAATGTTTAGTGCTCTGTGTAGTGTTGTGTAGATCATTGTTCATTTTCAGTGGGGTTTGTGTTGCTCAATGTTTAGTGTTCTGTGTAATGTTGTGTAGATTATTGTTTGTTTTCAGTGGGGTTTGTGTTGCTCAATGTTTAGTGCTCTGTGTAGTGTTGTGTAGATCATTGTTTGTTTTCAGTGGGGTTTGTGTTACTCAATGTTTAGTGCTCTGTGTAGTGTTGTGTAGATCATTGTTTGTTTTCAGTGGGGTTTGTGTTGCTCAATGTTTAGTGTTCTGTGTAGTGTTCTGTAGATCATTGTTTGTTTTCAGTGTGGTTTGTGTTGCTCAATGTTTAGTGTTCTGTTCTGTATATCATTGTTTGTTTTCAGTGGGGTTTGTGTTGCTCAATGTTTAGTGTTCTGTTCTGTATATCATTGTTTGTTTTCAGTGGGGTTTGTGTTGCTCAATGTTTAGTGCTCTGTGTAGTGTTGTGTAGATCATTGTTTGTTTTCAGTGGGGTTTGTGTTGCTCAATGTTTAGTGTTCTGTGTAGTGTTCTGTAGATCATTGTTTGTTTTCAGTGGGGTTTGTGTTGCTGAATATTTAGTGTTCTGTGTAATGTTGTGTAGATCATTGTTTGTTTTCAGTGTGGTTTGTGTTGCTCAATGTTTAGTGTTCTGTTCTGTATATCATTGTTTGTTTTTAGTGTGGATTGTGTTGCTCAATGTTTAGTGTTCTGTGTAGTGTTCTGTAGATCATTGTTTGTTTTCAGTGTGGTTTGTGTTACTCAATGCTTAGTGTTCTGTTCTGTAGATCATTGTTTGTTTTCAGTGGGGTTTGTGTTGCTCAATGTTTAGTGTTCTGTGTAGTGTTGTGTAGATCATTGTTTGTTTTCAGTGTGGTTTGTGTTGCTCAATGTTTAGTGCTCTGTGTAGTGTTGTGTAGATCATTGTTTGTTTTCAGTGGGGTTTGTGTTGCTGAATATTTAGTGTTCTGTGTAATGTTGTGTAGATCATTGTTTGTTTTCAGTGTGGTTTGTGTTGCTCAATGTTTAGTGTTCTGTAGATCATTGTTTGTTTTCAGTGGGGTTTGTGTTGCTGAATATTTAGTGTTCTGTGTAATGTTGTGTAGATCATTGTTTGTTTTCAGTGTGGTTTGTGTTACTCAATGTTTAGTGTTCTGTTCTGTAGATCATTGTTTGTTTTCAGTGTGGTTTGTGTTGCTCAATGTTTAGTGTTCTGTGTAGTGTTCTGTAGATCATTGTTTGTTTTCAGTGTGGTTTGTGTTACTCAATGTTTAGTGTTCTGTTCTGTAGATCATTGTTTGTTTTCAGTGTGGTTTGTGTTACTCAATGTTTAGTGTTCTGTTCTGTATATCATTGTTTGTTTTCAGTGTGGTTTGTGTTGCTCAATGTTTAGTGTTCTGTTCTGTAGATCATTGTTTGTTTTCAGTGTGGTTTGTGTTACTCAATGTTTAGTGTTCTGTTCTGTAGATCATTGTTTGTTTTCAGTGTGGTTTGTGTTACTCAATGCTTAGTGTTCTGTAGATCATTGTTTGTTTTCAGTGTGGTTTGTGTTACTCAATGTTTAGTGTTCTGTTCTGTAGATCATTGTTTGTTTTCAGTGTGGTTTGTGTTACTCAATGTTTAGTGTTCTGTTCTGTAGATCATTGTTTGTTTTCAGTGTGGTTTGTGTTACTCAATGTTTAGTGTTCTGTTCTGTAGATCATTGTTTGTTTTCAGTGTGGTTTGTGTTACTCAATGCTTAGTGTTCTGTAGATCATTGTTTGTTTTCAGTGTGGTTTGTGTTACTCAATGTTTAGTGTTCTGTTCTGTAGATCATTGTTTGTTTTCAGTGTGGTTTGTGTTACTCAATGTTTAGTGTTCTGTTCTGTAGATCATTGTTTGTTTTCAGTGTGGTTTGTGTTACTCAATGTTTAGTGTTCTGTGTAGTGTTCTGTAGATCATTGTTTATGCATTTGTTCTTTTTCTTTTGATCATTGAATTGTCTGTCATTCTGAGATTTACATCTTCTGTTTATCCAGATGTTAATTTTTTTTCCAAAAGTGCATTGGTCCAAGACCAGTGAACACCAGGAATCTACTGGTTCTGAAAATTTTTCTACTGGTCCTGAATATCGGAATGGTGGAAATAAAATTTGTTGAACACAAAATTAACTTACCTCCCTACCCCTCCCCTCCTGGTAGTAGTAACTGAGTGACATAATTATATTATTTATTTAAAATGATTATTTTAGGTTGGCAACTTAATACCTGATCAGATGCTGCTTTTCATTTTTGTCTTGGGCTATCAAATAGTTAATTTTCGCATGTTGGTTGTGCCTTTTAAGAGAGCACTGGTTTTTTTTTCTTGTTGTTGCAAATTCTGGATATTTTACAGTATTTACTCCACATATTTACTTCATAATTCTCATTAGCATGATCGCTGGTAATCTCATTGAGATTAGACTTCCAAAGATACAGAGCAGAAAATGTCTTCGGAAGTATAATCTCTGGAGATACAGCAGAAAATGTCTTCGGAAGTTTAATTTCAACGAGATTAGATCGCCGGAGTCATCAGCCTACAACTTGCCTCAACCCAAGGAATTTTGTCCTTCCACGATGTTTGAAATATTTTCTTCCATTTTAGTCTATCGTGTCTTTGTCCTTCGTTGTGGTGTTTTTTCATTATGTAATGTATTGTTGTCAGTATCACGAGCCGCTATGTAACATTAAAAAAACAAACTGGTCAATGACTCTGACCATTTTTATGTTTGAACTGCTTCACTAATACGCTTGAGTATCATCGAAAGAATTACCACTTCCGTAAGGGTAAAACTGATCTTAAGCTATTCTGTTACAACTATCCTGGGTGTGTGTGCTCTGTTAATTACCGGAGGTTCATATAGAACAAAACACACTTTGTAAAGCACTATAACGATCTTGAATTATTTCAGATTACGTAATCCAATGTTAACAATATTAAAAGAGGCAATCAATGTTGGATTAAAATTATGCAGTAACATCTGTCACTCTGACTTTTAACCACCCATTTAATTCAAGTCCGTAATTGGACAGTTTCAACTGGTCCATCGGTCTTTACAGGATTAGAAAATGTTAGGCTCGAACCCACAAATCGCCGGTCCCGGACCTTGGACCTGCAGATTTTTTAACCCCTGTTATCCCTTTGGTATCTTCAAACTTTTCTTATTTTTTATTTAGCCACAAGTGATAAAGTTTACCAGTTAGTTGTCAAAGGTCAGATACTCCAGATAAAGTTTACCAGTTAGTTAGTTGCCCAAGGTCAGATACTCCAGATAAAGTTTACCAGTTAGTTGCCAAAGGTCAGATACTCCAGATAAAGTTTACCAGTTAGTTGCCCAAGGTCAGATACTCCAGATAAAGTTTACCAGTTAGTTGTCCATTGTCAGTGGTTCTCTCTGGATACTCCAGATAAAGCTTACCGGTTACTTGCCCAAGGTCAGATACTTCAGATAAAGCTTACCAGTTACTTGCCCAAGGTCAGATACTCCAGATAAAGTTTACCAGTTACTTGTCCAAGGTCAGATACTCCAGATAAAGTTTACCAGTTAGTTGTCCATTGTCAGTGGTTCTCTCTGGATACTCCAGATAAAGTTTACCAGTTACTTGCCCAAGGTCAGATACTCCAGATAAAGTTTACCAGTTAGTTGTCCATTGTCAGTGGTTCTCTCTGGATACTCCAGATAAAGTTTACCAGTTACTTGCCCAAGGTCAGATACTCCAGATAAAGTTTACCAGTTAGTTGTCCATTGTCAGTGGTTCTCTCTGGATACTGCAGATAAAGTTTACCAGTTACTTGCCCAAGGTCAGATACTCCAGATAAAGTTTACCAGTTAGTTGTCCATTGTCAGTGGTTCTCTCTGGATACTCCAGATAAAGCTTACCAGTTACTTACCCAAGGTCAGATACTCCAGATAAAGTTTACCAGTTAGTTGTCCATTGTCAGTGGTTCTCTCTGGATACTCCAGATAAAGCTTACCGGTTACTTGCCCAAGGTCAGATACTTCAGATAAAGCTTACCAGTTACTTGCCCAAGGTCAGATACTCCAGATAAAGTTTACCAGTTACTTGTCCAAGGTCAGATACTCCAGATAAAGTTTACCAGTTAGTTGTCCATTGTCAGTGGTTCTCTCTGGATACTCCAGATAAAGTTTACCAGTTACTTGCCCAAGGTCAGATACTCCAGATAAAGTTTACCAGTTAGTTGTCCATTGTCAGTGGTTCTCTCGGGATACTCCAGATAAAGTTTACCAGTTACTTGCCCAAGGTCAGATACTCCAGATAAAGTTTACCAGTTAGTTGTCCATTGTCAGTGGTTCTCTCTGGATACTGCAGATAAAGTTTACCAGTTACTTGCCCAAGGTCAGATACTCCAGATAAAGTTTACCAGTTAGTTGTCCATTGTCAGTGGTTCTCTCTGGATACTCCAGATAAAGCTTACCAGTTACTTACCCAAGGTCAGATACTCCAGATAAAGTTTACCAGTTAGTTGTCCATTGTCAGTGGTTCTCTCTGGATACTCCAGATAAAGCTTACCAGTTACTTGCCCAAGGTCAGATACTCCAGATAAAGTTTACCAGTTAGTTGTCCATTGTCAGTGGTTCTCTCTGGATACTGCAGCTTCTTCCACCACTATAACTAGTCCCCATGATATAGCTGAAACATTGCTGTAGTGGCCTTAAACACCAAAAATCAAATCAAATCAAATCTATTTTTGATATTAACCTTTACCTTTATATTCAAACGGTTTCCTGATCGTCAAGGCTAGATTGTTAGCATTATAAAATCCTTTGTTGTGGTTGACGTATGTAGTGAACATTACCTCATTCTTAATATAATGAGCCCTCACAACCTACAAATAAATACATTACTGTGAAGCTAATGACTGATAACTGACAGATTATTGGGTGATTGTTGTTTTAACGCCAATTCAGCAATATTTCAGCTATATCATTGCGAGAACAAGTTAATATTCAATGAGATGATGATGAAGTCTACTTTGTTCTAGACTAACACGTTGAGTTGGATTTTAATTGTGCTAGCTCACTGAAACAACAGTCCACAGTAAGACATGTCGCTTCACTCGGACACATTATTCAGATTCCGAGCCAACCAGTCTTTTTTTCTTTCTCCTTAATGCTGCATGTTTAGTGAAGAAGCAACAAATACCAATTCTTTGACTGTCCTGTGACACAAATTTTTCTCAAATCTTTGTCAAAACAATTAAAACAATATTACAGGAATTTGATTTTTGACAAAAAAGAATATTTCTTTGGTTTTGAGTCAGGGGATCCTCTTGTTAATTTGATTTCAATTATTGCAAAAAATTACATCTTCAAGTGCAAACTCAATGAACAAAGGCTAAATATTGTAGAATTTAAGCATAAAATTATGTGGTACCGTTCACTTGAACAATATATATCAAAGAAAAACAATACCATTTTAGCATTTGAAAAAATGTGGACCCCCTTACAATATATTTTCAACTAATCATAATATTTTTTGTTTGTTTGATTCATATAGTGATGAGATTCTTTTTTCAGCTTTTTTGATTAAGTACAAAATGTCAGGAGCAATCAAATATTTTAGAAAAACAAAATGGTAAGAGAGTGTGTGTGAAAGATGAATGAAAGTGTTTATTACTATTATATATTATTATTTCTTTATTTTGTTTATCAAAATGTAAAACCAATGTAGTCACAAAACTTATTTTTGAAAACTCCTGTCACACCCTAGTCAGGTGGTGATGTAAGGGGAATTTATAAAATCCTGACTATAGGAAAAAAAAAAAAAAAAAAAAAAAATATTCCATGAGATGATGATGAAGTCTACTTTGTTCTAGACCAACACGCTGAGTTGGATTTTAATTGTGCTAGCTCACTGAAACAACAGTCCACAGTAAGACATGTCGCTTCACTCGGACACATTATTCAGATTCCGAGCCAACCAGTCTTTTTTCTTTCTCCTTAATGCTGCATGTTTAGTGAAGAAGCAACAAATACCAATGTTATAGTCTGGTTTGACTCAACCAGGCCTTGAACCCACGATCTACCACACTCGAGGCGAGCACACTAACCATTACACCACCGATGCTGTTGACAGATTATTGGTATCTGATTAAAATCACAACTCTCACTTGCTCCCCTTTACTGCTATGTCAGAGATCTGAAGAAACAACATTACGAGTCACATGCGAGTGATCCTATGTCATGGAGTAAGAGATCTGAAGAAACAACATTAGGAGTCACATGCGAGTGATCCTATGTCACTGAGTAAGAGATCTGAAGAAACAACATTAGGAGTCACATGCGAGTGATCCTATGTCACTGAGTAAGAGATCTGAAGAATCATTACAAGTCACATGTGAGTGATCCTATGTCAAGGAGTAAGAGATCTGAAGAATCATTACAAGTCACATGTGAGTGATCCTATGTCAAGGAGTAAGAGATCTGAAGAAACAACATTACGAATCACATGCAAGTGATCCTATGTCACGGAGTAAGAGATCTGAACAAACAACATTACGAATCACATGCAAGTGATCCTATGTCAAGGAGTAAGAGATCTGAAGAAACAACATTACGAGTCACATGTGAGTGATCCTATGTCACGGAGTAAGAGATCTGAAGAAACAACATTACGAGTCACATGTGAGTGATCTATGTCACGGAGTCAGAGATCTGAAGAAACAACATTACGAGTCACATGAGAGTGATCCTATGTCACGGAGTAAGAGATCTGAAGAAACAACATTACGAGTCACATGTGAGTGATCTATGTCACGGAGTCAGAGATCTGAAGAAACAACATTACGTGTCACATGCGAGTGACCCTATGTCACGGAGTAAGAGATCTGAAGAAACAACATTACGAGTCACATGCGAGTAATCCTATGTCACGGAGTAAGAGATCTGAAGAAACAACATTACGTGTCACATGCGAGTAATCCTATGTCACGGAGTAAGAGATATGAAGAAACAACATTACGAGTCATATGTAAGTGATCCTATATCACGGAGTAAGATATCTGAAGAAACAACATTACGAGTCACATGCGAGTGATCTATGTCACGGAGTAAGAGATCTGAAGAAACAACATTACGAGTCACATGTGAGTGATCCTATGTCATGGAGTAAGAGATCTGAAGAAACAACATTACGAGTCACATGTGAGTGATCCTATGTCATGGAGTAAGAGATCTGAAGAAACAACATTACGAGTCACAAGTGAGTGATCCTATGTCATGGAGTAAGAGATCTGAAGAAACAACATTACGAGTCACATGAGAGTAATCCTATGTCATGGAGTAAGAGATCTGAAGAAACAACATTACGTGTCACATGAGAGTGATCCTATGTCATGGAGTAAGAGATCTGAAGAAACAACATTACGTGTCACATGTGAGTGATCCTATGTCATGGAGTAAGAGATCTGAAGAATCATTACAAGTCACATGTGAGTGATCCTATGTCAAGGAGTAAGAGATCTGAAGAATCATTACAAGTCACATGCGAGTGATCCTATGTCACGGAGTAAGAGATCTGAAGAAACAACATTACGAGTCACATGCGAGTAATCCTATGTCACGGAGTAAGAGATCTGAAGAAACAACATTACGTGTCACATGCGAGTAATCCTATGTCACGGAGTAAGAGATATGAAGAAACAACATTACGAGTCATATGTAAGTGATCCTATATCACGGAGTAAGATATCTGAAGAAACAACATTACGAGTCACATGCGAGTGATCTATGTCACGGAGTAAGAGATCTGAAGAAACAACATTACGAGTCACATGTGAGTGATCCTATGTCATGGAGTAAGAGATCTGAAGAAACAACATTACGAGTCACATGTGAGTGATCCTATGTCATGGAGTAAGAGATCTGAAGAAACAACATTACGAGTCACATGTGAGTGATCCTATGTCATGGAGTAAGAGATCTGAAGAAACAACATTACGAGTCACATGAGAGTAATCCTATGTCATGGAGTAAGAGATCTGAAGAAACAACATTACGTGTCACATGAGAGTGATCCTATGTCATGGAGTAAGAGATCTGAAGAAACAACATTACGAGTCACATGTGAGTGATCCTATGTCATGGAGTAAGAGATCTGAAGAAACAACATTACGAGTCACATGAGAGTGATCCTGTCATGGAGTAAGAGATCTGAAGAAACAACATTACGTGTCACATGAGAGTGATCCTATGTCATGGAGTAAGAGATCTGAAGAAACAACATTACGTGTCACATGTGAGTGATCCTATGTCATGGAGTAAGAGATCTGAAGAAACAACATTACGTGTCACATGAGAGTGATCCTATGTCATGGAGTAAGAGATCTGAAGAAACAACATTACGTGCCACATGTGAGTGATCCTATGTCACGGAGTAAGAGATCTGAAGAAACAACATTACGTGTCACATGTGAGTGATCCTCTGTCAAGGAGTAAGAGATCTGAAGAAACAATATTACGAGTCACATGTGAGTGATCCTATGTCAGGGATCTGAAGAAACAACATTAGGAGTCACATGAGAGTGATCCTATGTCACGGAGTAAGAGATCTGAAGAAACAACATTACGTGTCACATTGCGAGTGATCCTATGTCAGGGAGTAAGAGATCTGAAGAAATAACATTACGAGTCACATGCGAGTGATCCTATGTCAGGGAGCAAGAGATCTGAAGAAACAACATTACGTGTCACATGCGAGTGATCCTATGTCAAGGAGTAAGAGATCTGAAGAAACAACATTACGTGTCACATGTGAGTGATCCTATGTCAGGGAGTAAGATATCTGAAGAAACAACATTAGGAGTCACATGAGAGTGATCCTATGTCACGGAGTAAGAGATCTGAAGAAACAACATTACGTGTCACATTGCGAGTGATCCTATGTCAGGGAGTAAGAGATCTGAAGAAATAACATTACGAGTCACATGCGAGTGATCCTATGTCAAGGAGTAAGAGATCTGAAGAAATAACATTACGAGTCACATGCGAGTGATCCTATGTCAAGGAGTAAGAGATCTGAAGAAACAACATTACGAGTCACATGAGAGTGATCCTATGTCAAGGAGCAAGAGATCTGAAGAAACAACATTACGTGTCACATGTAAGTGATCCTATGTCACGGAGTAAGAGATCTGAAGAAACAACATTACGTGTCACATGTAAGTGATCCTATGTCACGGAGTAAGAGATCTGAAGAAACAACATTACGTGTCACAGGCGAGTGATCCTATGTCATGGAGTAAGAGATCTGAAGAAACAACATTACGAGTCACATGTGAGTGATCCTATGTCACGGAGTAAGAGATCTGAAGAAACAACATTACGTGTCACATTGCGAGTGATCCTATGTCAGGGAGTAAGAGATCTGAAGAAACAACATTACGTGTCACATTGCGAGTGATCCTATGTCAGGGAGTAAGAGATCTGAAGAAATAACATTACGAGTCACATGCGAGTGATCCTATGTCACGGAGTAAGAGATCTGAAGAAACAACATTACGTGTCACATGTAAGTGATCCTATGTCACGGAGTAAGAGATCTGAAGAAACAACATTACGAGTCATCCTATGTCATAAATATTTAATGCTATGCCAAATACGGGTTATGACCTTTTTCGACCAATCGAATTGCTCGTAACAAACAAAGTTTAATTTCAAATTATAATGCTTTCATGGTCTTCTCAGGACCACTTACATTGGACAGTAAAGGTTAAGACATAGGGTCAAGAGGAGTAAAGGTTAAGACATAGGGTCAATAGGAGTAAAGGTTAAGACATAGGGTAAAGAGGAGTAAAGGTTAAGACATAGGGTCAATAGGAGTAAAGGTTAAGACATAGGGTCAAGAGGAGTAAAGGTTAAGACATAGGGTCAAGAGGAGTAAAGGTTAAGACATAGGGTCAATAGGAGTAAAGGTTAAGACATAGGGTCAAGAGGAGTAAAGGTTAAGACATAGGGTCAAGAGGAGTAAAGGTTAAGACATAGGGTCAATAGGAGTAAAGGTTAAGGCATAGGGTCAAAAGGAGTAAAGGTTACGACATAGGGTCAAGAGGAATAAAGGTTACGACATAGGGTCAAGAGGAGTAAAGGTTAAGACATAGGGTCAAGAGGAGTAAAGGTTAAGACATAGGGTCAAGAGGAGTAAAGGTTAAGACATAGGGTCAAGAGGAGTAAAGGTTAAGGCATAAGGTCAAGAGGAGTAAAGGTTCAGACATAGGGTCAATAGGAGTAAAGGTTACGACATAGGGTCAAGAGGAGTAAAGGTTAAGACATAGGGTCAAGAGGAATAAAGGTTAAGACATAGGGTCAAGAGGAGTAAAGGTTAAGACATAGGGTCAAGAGGAATAAAGGTTAAGACATAGGGTCAATAGGAGTAAAGGTTAAGACATAGGGTCAAGAGGAGTAAAGGTTAAGACATAGGGTCAAGAGGAGTAAAGGTTAAGACATAGGGTCAAGAGGAATAAAGGTTAAGACATAGTGTCAATAGGAGTAAAGGTTAAGACATAGGGTCAAGAGGAGTAAAGGTTAAGACATAGGGTCAAGAGGAGTAAAGGTTAAGACATAGGGTCAAGAGGAGTAAAGGTTAAGACATAGGGTCAAGAGGAATAAAGGTTAAGACATAGGGTCAAGAGGAATAAAGGTTAAGACATAGTGTCAATAGGAGTAAAGGTTAAGACATAGGGTCAAGAGGAGTAAAGGTTAAGGCATAAGGTCAAGAGGAGTAAAGGTTAAGACATAGGGTCAAGAGGAGTAAAGGTTAAGACATAGGGTCAAGAGGAGCAAAGGTTAAGACATAGGGTCAATAGGAGTAAAGGTTAAGACATAGGGTAAAGAGGAGTAAAGGTTAAGACATAGGGTCAATAGGAGTAAAGGTTAAGACATAGGGTCAAGAGGAGTAAAGGTTAAGACATAGGGTCACTCACATGTCAGCAATAGGAGCAATTGAGAGTTGTGATTTTCATTAGATTGTCAATTAAGAAATATTTCATGGAAGCCTAAGTTTGTATCCAGTTTTAACATGGATAACATTATTTTCGTAAATATTTAATCCCGAGCGATAACCATACCATACCAACACGATGGCCCTTCCTATGCAATCAGTGTCTATCACCACTAAAGTTGTGAGTCCGAACCCTGTTCATGGCGGGGTGTACTTATGTGATAAAGTTTGACAGTGACTGCAACAGTTCGGTGGTTTTCTCCAGGTCCTCCGGTTTCCTCCACCAATGAAACTGACCACCACGATATAACTGAAATATTGTTGAATGTGTAATTACCTGTTGTAACATTAATTTTTTACCTGGTGTAACAAGATTTATAATTACCTGGTGTAACATTAATTTTTTACCTGGTGTAACATGATTTATAATTACCTGATGTAACAAGATTTATAATTACCTGGTGTAACATGATTTATAATTACCTGGTGTAACATGATTTATAATTACCTGGTGTAACATGATCTATAATTACCTGATGTAACAAGATTTATAATTACCTGGTGTAACATGATATATAATTACCTGATGTAACAAGATTTATAATTACCTGGTGTAACATGATTTATAATTACCTGGTGTAACATGATTTGTTATTACCTGGTGTAACATGATTTATAATTACCTGGTGTAACATGATATATAATTACCTGGTGTAACATGATTTATAATTACCTGGTGTAACATGATTTATAATTACCTGGTGTAACATGATATATAATTACCTGGTGTAACATGATTTATAATTACCTGGTGTAATTTTTGAACATCTTGCTGAAGATCCTTAAGTTTATCCACTGGAATCTTTTCAATGGCAGCATCATTAGGTACAAACAGTGTGACTTTACCATTATAATCCTGTAGTTCTGTAATAGGACCATGGAACTGGCCAGATATAGCAAGCTTGTTTAGAATCTCTGTGTAGAATTTTCTGAAAATTAAAATACATATATAATAATGTCAGTTTTGAAGGCCGAGACAGACATAGGATGAGCTGTGATACTAGTGATAATGTCTGTCCAGAGCTTTAAAACTGATGTTATTGTTTGTATCTGTAATAAGTCATAATATGACACCATACTGACTGATACTTTCCAGTAGGTTTATTAATACTGACAATCTCACTGTGTGAGACATTATACTGACTGATATTTTCCAGTAGGTTTATTAATACTGACAATATCACTGTATGAGATATCATACTGACTGATACTTTCCAGTAGGTTTATTAATACTGACAATATCACTAAGTGAGATATCATACTGACTGATACTTTCCAGTAGGTTTATTAATACTGACAATATCACTGTGTGAGACATCATACTGACTGATACTTTCCAGTAGGTTTATCAATACTGACAATTTCACTAAATGAGATATCATACTGACTGATATTTTCCAGTAGGTTTATTAATACTGACAATATCACTGTGTGAGATATCATACTCACTGATACTTTCCAGTAGGTTTATTAATACTGACAATATCACTGTGTGAGATATCATACTGACTGATATTTTCCAGTAGGTTTATTAATACTGACAATATCACTGTGTGAGATATCATACTGACTGATACTTTCCAGTAGGTTTATTAATACTGACAATATCACTGTGTGAGATATCATACTGACTGATACTTTCCAGTAGGTTTATTAATACTGACAATATCACTGTGTGAGACACCATACTGACTGATATTTTCAAGCAGGTTTATTAATACTGACAATATCACTGTGTGAGATATCATACTGACTGATACTTTCCAGTAGGTTTATTAATACTGACAATATCACTGTGTGAGACATCATACTGACTGATACTTTCCAGTAGGTTTATTAATACTGACAATATCACTGTGTGAGATATCATACTAACTGATACTTTCCAGTAGGTTTATTAATACTGACAATATCACTGTGTGACATATCATACTGACTGATACTTTCCAGTAGGTTTATTAATACTGACAATATCACTGTGTGAGATATCATACAGACTGATACTTTCCAGTAGGTTTATTAATACTGACAATATCACTGTGTGAGATATCATACTGACTGATACTTTCCAGTAGGTTTATTAATACTGACAATATCACTGTGTGAGATATCATACTGACTGATACTTTCCAGTAGGTTTATTAATACTGACAATATCACTGTGTGAGATATCATACTCACTGATACTTTCCAGTAGGTTTATTAATACTGACAATATCACTATGTGAGATATCATACTGACTGATATTTTCCAGTAGGTTTATTAATACTGACAATATCACTGTGTGAGATATCATACTCACTGATACTTTCCAGTAGGTTTATTAATACTGACAATATCACTGTGTGAGATATCATACTGACTGATATTTTCCAGTAGGTATATTAATACTGACAATATCACTGTGTGAGATATAATACTGACTGATACTTTCCAGTAGGTTTATTAATACTGACAATATCACTAAGTGAGATATCATACTGACTGATACTTTCCAGTAGGTTTATTAATACTGACAATATCACTGTGTGAGATATCATACTGACTGATACTTTCCAGTAGGTTTATTAATACTGACAATATCACTGTGTAAGATATCATACTGACTGATATTTTCCATTAGGTTTATTAATACTGACAATATCACTAAGTGAGATATCATACTGACTGATACTTTCCAGTAGGTTTATTAATACAGACAATATCACTAAGTGAGATATCATACTGACTGATACTTTCCAGTAGGTTTATTAATACTGACAATATCACTAAGTGAGATATCATACTGACTGATACTTTCCAGTAGGTTTATTAATACTGAAAATATCACTGTGTGAGATATCATACTAACTGATACTTTCCAGTAGGTTTATCAATACTGACAATATCACTGTGTGAGATATCATACTGACTGATATTTTCCAGTAGGTTTATTAATACTGACAATATCACTGTGTGAGACATCATACTGACTGATACTTTCCAGTAGGATTATTAATACTGACAATATCACTAAGTGAGATATCATACTGACTGATATTTTCCAGTAGCTAGGTTTATTAATACTGACAATATCACTGTGTTAGATATCATACTGACTGATACTTTCCAGTAGGTTTATTAATACTGACAATATCACTGTGTGAGATATCATACTGACTGATATTTTCCAGTAGGTTTATTAATACTGACAATATCACTGTGTGAGATATTATACTGACTGATACTTTCCAGTAGGTTTATTAATACTGACAATATCACTAAGTGAGACATCATACTGACTGATACTTTCCAGTAGGTTTATTAATACTGACAATATCACTGTGTGAGATATCATACTGACTGATACTTTCCAGTAGGTTTATTAATACTGACAATATCACTAAGTGAGATATCATACTGACTGATACTTTCCAGTAGGTTTATTAATACTGACAATATCACTGTGTGAGATATCATACTGACTGATATTTTCCAGTAGGTTTATTAATACTGACAATATCACTGTGTGAGATATCATACTGACTGATACTTTCCAGTAGGTTTATTAATACTGACAATATCACTGTGTGAGATATCATACTGACTGATATTTTCCAGTAGGTTTATTAATACTGACAATATCACTATGTGAAATATCATACTGACTGATACTTTCCAGTAGGTTTATTAATACTGACAATATCACTAAGTGAGACATCATACTGACTGATACTTTCCAGTAGGTTTATTAATACTGACAATATCACTGTGTGAGATATCATACTGACTGATACTTTCCAGTAGGTTTATTAATACTGACAATATCACTGTATGAGATATCGTACTGACTGATACTTTTCAGTAGGTTTATTAATACTGACAATATCACTAAGTGAGATATCATACTGACTGATATTTTCCAGTAGGTTTATTAATACTGACAATATCACTGTGTGAAATATCATACTGACTGATATTTTCCAGTAGGTTTATCAATACTGATAATATCACTGTGTGAGATATCATACTGACTGATATTTTCCAGTAGGTTTATTAATACTGACAATATCACTGTGTGAGATATCATACTGACTGATATTTTCCAGTAGGTTTATTAATACTGACAATATCACTAAGTGAGACATCATACTGACTGATACTTTCCAGTAGGTTTATTAATACTGACAATATCACTGTGTGAGATATCATACTGACTGATATTTTCCAGTAGGTTTATTAATACTGACAATATCACTAAGTGAGATATCATACTGACTGATACTTTCCAGTAGGTTTATTAATACTGACAATATCACTGTGTGAGATATCATACTGACTGATACTTTCCAGTAGGTTTATTAATACTGACAATATCACTGTGTGAGATATCATACTGACTGATACTTTCCAGTAGGTTTATCAATACTGACAATATCACTGTGTGAGATATCATACTGACTGATACTTTCCAGTAGGTTTATTAATACTGACAATATCACTGTATGAGACATCATACTGACTGATACTTTCCAGTAGGTTTATTAATACTGACAATATCACTGTGTGAGACATCATACTGACTGATATTTTCCAGTAGGTTTATTAATACTGACAATATCACTGTGTGAGACATCATACTGACTGATACTTTCCAGTAGGTTTATTAATACTGACAATATCACTGTATGAGACATCATACTGACTGATACTTTCCAGTAGGTTTATTAATACTGACAATATCACTGTGTGAGATATCATACTGACTGATATTTTCCAGTAGGTTTATTAATACTGACAATATCACTATGTGAAATATCATACTGACTGATACTTTCCAGTAGGTTTATTAATACTGACAATATCACTGTGTGAGACATCATACTGACTGATACTTTCCAGTAGGTTTATTAATACTGACAATATCACTAAGTGAGATCAAAGAAAAAATGTCTAGTTTACAAATAATAAACAATGTAATTACCAATATTAAACAATCTAATTACCAAGAATAAACAATGTAATTACCAATAATAAACAATCTAATTATCAATAATAAACAATCTAATTACCAATAAAATACAAACCACATCGGTGGCATAATGATTCGCATGCTCGCCTCAAGTGTGGTAGATCGTTGGTTCGAGCCAAGGTCGGGTCAAACCAAAGACTATAAAATTGGTGTTTGTTGCTTCTCTGCTAAGCAGGCAGCATTAAGAAGAAAGAGCAAAGACTGGTTGGCTCGGAATCAGAATAATGGGTCCAAGGGGAGCGACATGTCTACCCGCTGACTGTTGTTTCAGTGAGCTAGCACTATAAAAATCTAACTAAGTGTGTTGGTCTAGTACAAAGCCGACCTCATCATCATCTCATTTAAAATTAACTTGTTCTCACTATGATATAGCTGAAAAATTGCTGAATTGGCAGTAAACAACAATTACTCACTCACTCAATAATATACAATGTAATTACATGTTTTAGACCAAACAACAAAACATAGATATCTAAATTTAGTGTGCATGATTTCTCTATACAATGTATAACTATTTCACATTTGACTATGATCAATGGTTTACCGTGATTGACACAGTTACGTGCAGTAGACAATTCCCAGTAAACCAGAATCGACAAACATGTTGTATATTTCTGTCTTTTTTTGCTTGTTTTCTGGTAGTGATTAACAATAATGGTGGTTCCATTTCAAAGAAACTTTAAGTACATTTAACCAAGATGTTATGTTGGGTACTTACGTAGATTTGACTTTGACATTATCTGGTGTCCGAGTGTACTGGTACGCCACCTGGCGGCTTGTTTCATCAATCCATATCATCAATCCATGAACCACTCCATTAACAGCCACTAAGTCCTTCTGCTCAGGAGAAATGTTGGCTCCGTTGACGAAAAATGTTGTACGACCAAACCATCCTGACGATTCCTAAAACAAAATGACAACAAATTTATTTCCTGTACGCCACCTGGAGAAATGTATTTCCTGTCTGATTTTGATTTACAGTCTTGGCACTGTTTCACCAATCTCTATAATGACTGGGTACAGTAGTACTCTTCTTGAGTTATAAGGCCACTCCCACCAAAGTCAAGGGCCGTGATGGTATGTATGATAGTTGGATTTACAACTACCTATGCAATTAGTGCCTATCACCACTGATGTTATGAGTTCGAATCTCGATCATGGCGAGGTGTACAATATTATGTGATAAAGTTTGTTAGTGACTTACGACAGGTCGGTGGTTTTCTCCGGGTCCTCCGATTTCCTCCACCAATAAAACTTACCACAACGATAAAGCTGAAATATTGTTGAAAGTGGCACCAAACACCATCAAACAAACAATTCCTATTATTGGCCAAGTAATTTCAAATAAGATTTTTTTTTGTAATTTGTCAATCAAAAAGTAGGAACTGTAAATGGCTGCCATGTTTTTCTTGCTATCAAAATAAAATGAAGTAAATTGTAAGACTTTTCATACATAATTCCTGTAAAACTAGGTTAAAATTGGTGAAGTAATTTCATACAGGATTTTTGTTTTAAGTTTGTCTTATGGCAGCCATGTTTTTCATTCAATAAGAACAAAATAAAGTACTTTTGTAGAGACTCTTTCAAACATCATTCCTGCAGAGTTTGCTATCCTGTTGGAGCACCTGAGTTAACCCCTGGTCTTATCCTGCTGGAGCACCTGAGTTAACCCCTGGTTTTATCCTGCTGGAGCACCTGAGTTAACCCCCAGTTTTATCCTGCTGGAGCACTTGAGTTAACCCCTGGTTTTATCCTGCTGGAGCACTTGAGTTAACCCCTGGTTTTATCCTGCTGGAGCACCTGAGTTAACCCCTGGTTTTATCCTGCTGGAGCACCTGAGTTAACCCCCAGTTTTATCCTGCTGGAGCACTTGAGTTAACCCCTGGTTTTATCCTGCTGGAGCACTTGAGTTAACCCCTGGTTTTATCCTGCTGGAGCACCTGAGTTAACCCCTGGTTTTATCCTGCTGGAGCACCTGAGTTAACCCCCAGTTTTATCCTGCTGGAGCACTTGAGTTAACCCCTGGTTTTATCCTGCTGGAGCACCTGAGTTAACCCCTGGTTTTATCCTGCTGGAACACCTGAGTTAACCCCTGGTTTTATCCTGCTGGAGCACCTGAGTTAACCCCTGGTTTTATCCTGCTGGAGCACCTGAGTTAACCTCCAGTTTTATCCTGCTGGAGCACTTGAGTTAACCCCTGGTTTTATCCTGCTGGAACACCTGAGTTAACCCCTGGTTTTATCCTGCTGGAGCACTTGAGTTAACCCCTGGTCTTATCCTGCTAGAACACTTGAGTTAACCCCTTGTTTTATCCTGCTGGAGCACTTGAGTTAACCCCCAGTTTTATGTACGGTTCATATTGCTAAATCTGTAGTTTTTTGTGTAGTGTTTTGTACATCACTGTTTGTCCTTTTTCTTTTAGCGGTTGTATTATCTGTCCTTCTATCAGGGCCATTGCGGTTTTCCCAGTTTTCCGGTTGTTGACTGATTTTGTCTGTTTGTTGATATATGAGTTTTGACTTTCCCTTTGGAAGATTGCTCGGTGTTCTGTAATTTTGTTATTACCCTTATTTGATATCTTGTGATCAAACTTACTTCTCGTCGATTGAAATATAGTCTAGCTGACGACATGCTTTGGTTTTTCAGACTTGTCCCGGAATTCTCCTGTCATCAGCCTCTGTTCAACTTTAATAGAGAGAAAATAAACAGATTATAAACTGATAGATTTTTTCATTCTCAAAGGAAATTGTCAATAGTACAATAATTTTAATATATTTATCAACAGGAGAAACTGCATTTCACAGTTTTCTCAAAATAAAAAAAAACAGTTCCCTAAAATACATAAAAGTATTGAAAGGTGAAACTAAAATAGTATCAGAATGTGAAACTAAAATAGTATCAGAATGTGAAACTAAAATAGTATCAGAATGTGAAACTAAAATAGTATCAGAATGTGAAACTAAAATAGTCTCAGAATGTGAAACTAAAATAGTATCAGAATGTGAAACTAAAATAGTATCAGAATGTGAAACTAAAATAGTATCAGAATGTTGAGTTACCTTTAATATCAATGATAAACTTTAATTTTTAAATGAATTTAATACAACAATATCACCTGATAAATTGAAAATAAAAATAATCCAGGGACATGAGAGGTTCTTACATGTGAATATTGAAGAAAAAGTCTGATTATTGGTGAAAATTACAGACTTTCAAAGACTGATATTGCGACTAAAACTTTGCCTTATGATGGGAATAGGGCTTCATTGGAACCAGGTTGAAAAGGTCACCCACATTACCTGGTGTGGTACAATATAGAGGTAAAACAATCATTGTAGATATTTATAGATCTCAATCAGAGACATCCAAACAAATAAATCACTATACTCTGATACAGGGTCGTCTTAACAGCTTTATAGGCCCCTGGGAAAAGTAATGCATTGGGGCCCTACCTACACAATCAATCACAGGAATAAAACTGTAAATGGTTGATAAAATTAGACATATATTTATTGTATTGGTACTTCCAACAAAATCAGTGCTTAAACATTGAAAACATGTGGTACACAACATACATAGGTTAGTATGGGGCGCCTATGCTCGTGGTGCCCCCAGGCAACTACCCGGCGTGCCCATGCCTTAAGACGGTACTGCTCTTATACAATTATTATTAAACACATTTGCCAATTATTTGACATGTTGTAACAAGGAGTTCTGGTGTTTGAATGTACGAGGTCAGCTGTAAAAGTCATATACAAAAGTGGTGGGGGCCATCACGGTTGTGAAAATCAGCTTTAATAAAACATCTCTATTGGCAGCCAAAACAAACATGTGGTGGCAGAAGCTGAGCTATTTAAAGTAAATTTCCCACAATTCATTTACAATACTTACTGACATGAAATTTAACAAAGTTTTCAAGTTCTGTTCCAGTTTAATCATCAACAATTTGTTTTCTATCTGGTGTCAAGTTATCATATGCTGTATCATTAGGAGCAAATATGGTGTACGTGTTAGTATACTGGAAAAACTGTACCAAATTAGTTTTTCTTACCAACGACTCAAACTACAAGAAACAAAAATTTAATTTAATTTCTTTAATATGACAACATGCACAAAATGATTTAAAGTAAAATCTTAGAAGGCATGAAAAATTTATATATACCAGTAATAGCGAGCACAGAGAGCTCTACAGCAACATGGGCATGCGCATGCAACACACAATCTTCCTTATGATGAGATTGAAATCCTTTCGTCCGGAAGTTGATAAAAGTTGGCAGTCTCGGAGAGAATGCCAAAAATAAAAAGAAAAAGTCTCCAATAAATGATTTTAAAACTAAAATGATATCATGAACTTCTAAAAATCGTATTTAAGTAACAAAAGACAATAAAAGGTGCTTACATTGTTAAATTAATCAGAATGACATCTCGCTATCAAAGTCATGACGTCATGTTATTCATAGACATAGGCCAAAGTCGTCAACAACATTTCGCGGAATTTTAATTAAAATCTTGTATTTTCATTCCCGAGTCAAAAAATTTCAAAACGACATCTATTTCATTTGCAACTGCGTCAATTCCGTAAATCGTGACGACATGTTCAAGATGGCGACCGGGTTAGACGGGGTGATTTTGGCAGTCTCTATTTTCATGTTATTTAACAGAATTATTGACTAAATTAGAACTAAGAACATTATCATGCATGATAGAAGATCTTGGGTTTTACGCAAACAACATAAACTCGACACTGTATGATGACTTTGTGCTGGAAAAATTCACGCCCCAGAAACAAACATCTAAGGTCGGTTCGAAACGCCATCACACCAACACCAAATATCATAACAACTATTATCTCCATGCCATATGTTTACAGCTTTTATTATCTGGAGACATTTCTGTAAATCCAGGCCCAGTGAAAAATCCCTGTAGCGCCTGTCAGAAACCAGTACGTAAAAACCATATAAAGTGTATTGATATGCCAATACTCGAATACAATAATTTATCTAACTCAGATGAAGACTGGTACTGCAGAACTTGTACGCTTCCGAACTTTTCGGACTCTTATTTTGGGGTCCGACCTATAATCCGACAGTCCGATAGTCCGACGGTCCGATAGTCCGACAGTCCGATAGTCCGACAAATGCTTTATTTCTTTGAAAGTTAACACTATAACATGTGTAATATGGGGCCAGAAACCGAACCGTTTGCTCACCAAAGAAAGGTCCAGAACATCGGAAACACGATATCATAGACGGACAAACAATTGGCAGGGATACACAAGAACTTAAAAAAACACATATATGAGCAACACGGACTCCATAAAAACCTGGATCCAGTCGTGATGAACCGGTAGTGTAAGTATCCCGTATATATTTTAGTAGCGACTACTTCAGGCTTTATTCAAGTAGCGTGTAGCCGAGTCCAGCCAAGAAAAGTCACTATTGAAAAGAAAGATAAAATAAATGAATACAAAAGAAAGGAAAAGACAAAAAGAAGAGCGTACCAGTGTCCCCCGCCCTTTATCATGGAATATTTATGTTAAAAAGCAATGTCGACACATCAATAGAGCTGGATACAATAATGTGTGCGAATTGATTGATTGATTGATTGATTGATTGATTGATTGATTGATTGCTTAAGGTCCAGCAAGCAATATTTCAGTCATACTCAGGATGAGAAAAGTTTGTAAACAAAAAATAAGAAAGAGGGAACTCTGGGATGGGTCAACATGGGTAACGACTTAACACGAGAACATGTTTTTCTGTCTCTTCCGACGACAAGTTGATCCTATTTTTATTCCTCGGGATTCCGACGGGTGACCCTGCTATAGTCGCCTTCTACGACAAGCGCATATATAAAAAGTTATGATTGAAGGAATTGTCCCTAAGTGACCCCTTATATCACGGATAGGAACCGCATCGGAATATGACAAAATAAACAACTGTGCCATGATACGCCCCCCCCCCCCCCCCCTTGTGGCAATTGAAGGTCAGTTGCCCAGCGTGAGAACAGTAATTAATATGCTGCATTTTTTAAACCAATTAATTGTATATACCATAAGAAAACTGGCGTTTTCCAAACTGACTAAAATCACACCTCTCACTTGCTCCCCCTTTTATCAATACAATGTATGTCACGACGTGACCTATCAGTAAAAGGGGGAACAAGTGAGAGATGTTATCGTACGAGGCGTGGATGGACGGACGAACAGCGGTATGCCATAATAAGCCCGTATTTTGACGGGCGTATAAAAATGAATGGCCCATATCCTGAAACTACGAATATATCATCTTTGGCCAAATTATTTTTCAAAACTTTCATCAGTTTAAAACATTTGTCGACTATCGGACTGTCGGACCGTCGGACTGTCGGTCTGTCGGATTATAGCTACGGCCCCCTTATTTTGACCATAATAAATCATTTGACGGGACCAGTGATCATGAAATTAACTATACCGGAAGTCTTTCCAATATAAACATAAACATTGACACGAGGGAACTAATACAAGAGGATGAAGATCTGTGTCGCCCAAATGGAGCAAGCAACATCTTTGACAACCTGATTCAAGTAAGAAAGAAACACCCTAATAAATTTATTAGTTCTTACTTAAACATTAACAGTTTACGATATAAATTTTGTTCAATCAAAGAGCTTCTATATATCTCGGAACATTGTTGACATGCTCATAATAGCAGAAACAAAACTAGATGAATCTTTCCCTGTCGCACAATTTCGAGTCAATAACTATCATCTATGGAGAAATGACAGAAATATACACAGAGGTGGCTTGGCAGTTTTGCCGGACCTACATATTTTTTACAACTTCAACTGAATTACACATATACTGGCTAAATCCATAAAATGGTTTGTTTACAGCTTCAAGTGATACCTTGGAATACTCAAAGTTAGTACAACATGTGGAAATATACATACAATACAATAGACTTGTGTATGAAATAAACAAAGATACCAAGTTTGCATAATGCTAGCTATGCACATGTTTCAAGGTGTTACCTTTTATACAAATGTAAGTAGCATAAGGTCTGGATAGAATCAATTGGATGACTGACAACCTAGGCCTAAATTAAAATTAAGTTTGTTTCCCCTTTCACCAACCGACCCTTTAAAAAGCCGCCGAGTCAAAAAAAATTATTGCCAAAAAAATAATAAATCAAAAAAAAATCGTAATTTCCGGAAAATCGATGCGCGTCCATCCGGAATCGGTTACACATTTAGTAGTCAAACTCTTCAAGGAGTAATACCACTAAAGAATTCTCCATAGACTTCTATGTTAAATAAAAAAAAATTGAGCTTTCATACAGGATTCATCTTAAGTTTAATCTAAGTGACACTCATATCTCATGGAAGGTACCTAATTGGAAGCTTAACTCCGAAAATCAACATACATGATTTAATGGCATATAAGAAAAAACAGACAGTCCGAAGATGTCTACCGTCAAAAATCCTACTTTCACTTTCGATTTAACACAAATTCAGGTGGTTTCTTTCCAATGCAATCAATTTTTTATTTAAGACCACAAGGACATCAAATATGGGCTTAAAATTATCCTAAAATAGGTAGGTGTCTGCTGACATTCAGTATTTTGCAGTATCTAATCAGGTTTATTTTTTATCAAACAATGTAGGAATCCATTTTGTGTTTACGTACTACTTTCCCATACGTTCTTTTCGACTGTTACCCATGTTTAGTGGCAATACACCTAAGAGCAATAAAAACTGGTTTCTCTAACCTTTTCCTTGCCTTATTTATATTCCTATACCAATATCCAGTCAAAAAAACTATATCAGGTATATGGCAGTCCAATATTTGAAAGAATTTATGTCCATATACAAAGGCACCTCCATGAAGCTTTTAAAGAAAAAATCTGATTTTTCAGCTGTTGAGTTGAGATTGTGAAATAACATGACAATGGCTTTTTATCTCAATATATTACAAGTATGAAGCTGATTTTCAACACAATAAGCATCTTATGACATGTATATATGCTTCATTTGTACATTTGACATCTAATTAATATGAAAAAAAATATTTAAAGCATACCCCCCCTTTTTTTTTTGGCCTCATAGAAATGATCTCACAATATACTAAATTATGTTAATTCATGCTATGTTCCCATTAATTATGCATTGCAAGACATTAAATAAGACCTAATACGTAGATATTAAGCAAACATTACTTCAAACTGCCCAAAATTTGTAAAATTATGATTGTTGATTTTCAGATTTCTGTTATTTCTTGTGACCTGCAATTGTAATTTTCTTCAAAACTCAATAAATGAATGTTTCTTGACAACTTTTGTTATGTTTCAAGTTAGCCGGATGCATAAATGTACATTTACAGTCAATTTATACTTTAAAAATATAAAATCCACATTAACAATTTGAAAAATTAACAGTAAATGTCCAGTGACAAATGCAATTTTCCTGGGATCACTAAAATTACCTGGTTTTAAGTACATAATTCTGAAATAAAGCTGCTTTCTATAGCCTTATATTTTTTCATTTGTACATTTTACATGTGTTCTAACTATAACTACCAAAATTCATGAGGAAAAATAAGTAGGATTATAAAATTTTCAAAAACGGTATCACCATATACCATATTTGAAGTCGACTAAATGCCGCAACATGAAATTGTTAAAATTCTTGATTTTTGCAATCTTTTTCAACATCATCTGCCCTTTTACTACAAAAACACATTAAATCCACCAGTCTCAATAATTGTAGTCATAAATAAGTATAAAATTATATTTCAATACCCTCTGTGCATGTACATCTAGTGCATGGGGAATATTTTCCAAAATATTGCATAATATTCATATTGAAGCTGTAACATGACACCTTGATGTATTTTGGAACATTTTGGTGTGGAAAATGTCAAACTGGGTCTGTTGTGACTGTTCAAAGCCAACTTGAGCATGGTACCATCAAAATTTAATTTCTTCTTTTTTGTCTAAGAGCAATAAAAACTGGTTTCTCTAACCTTTTCCTTGCCTTATTTATATTCCTATACCAATATCCAGTCAAAAAAACTATATCAGGTATATGGCAGTCCAATATTTGAAAGAATTTATGTCCATATACAAAGGCACCTCCATGAAGCTTTTAAAGAAAAAATCTGATTTTTCAGCTGTTGAGTTGAGATTGTGAAATAACATGACAATGGCTTTTTATCTCAATATATTACAAGTATGAAGCTGATTTTCAACACAATAAGCATCTTATGACATGTATATATGCTTCATTTGTACATTTAACATCTAATTAATATGAAAAAAATTATTTTAAGCATACCCCCCCCTTTTTTTTTTGGCCTCATAGAAATGATCTCACAATATACTAAATTATGTTAATTCATGCTATGTTCCCATTAATTATGCATTGCAAGACATTAAATAAGACCTAATACCTAGATATTAAGCAAACATTACTTCAAACTGCCCAAAATTTGTAAAATTATGATTGTTGATTTTCAGATTTCTGTTATTTCTTGTGACCTGCAATTGTAATTTTCTTCAAAACTCAATAAATGAATGTTTCTTGACAACTTTTGTTATGTTTCAAGTTAGCCGGATGCATAAATGTTACTCATGTTTAGTGGCAATACACCTCAATGTGAAGTCAAAATTTGATTATATAGACAAAAATAAACAAAAATCGGAGATTGCAAACAACGACAAATTTGAGAAGCGAAATTAAGTAATGATGTCGGTCATCTTCAAGCGTTTTGTCGGTCCCAAGTTACTGAAAAATTGCTCCGGACATCGGGTCTGACGCGAAAAAGTTTAAATCGGACCTAATCAATTTTTGTCCGACGGTCCGATAGGTCAGACAATTTTCAACAGCTCTGGAACATCCAAGTGTAAAGGTAATTTCAGAACATAAATACTCAGAAAACAAATTAAAGTTCGAATCTATTGATATTTCATTCATAGAAAAACAAATAGATAAAATGAATTTCAACAAAGCCACTGGCAAAGATGGTATTTCTGTAAAAATTTTGAAAATCGCAAAACCGATTGTTAGTAAACCTATTACAATGCTTATAAACAAAACAATAGAAAATGTCTCATTTCCAAACAAACTTAAAGAGGCACAGGTTGTACCGCTCCATAAAAAGAACAGCCAACTGGAGGTTGGTAACTATAGACCTGTCAGTATACTACCAGTGGTGTCAAAGTTCTTCGAGAGAGTCATATATGAACAACTTTCACATTATTTTGAAAATATTGGAAAAAAGCCATTGATTGTAATCAGTATACAGTTGCAGTGCTTATGTATCTCTCGAAGGCCTTCGACTGCCTACCTCATGATCTTTTGATTTTAAAACTTGAAGCATATGGATTGTCTAAGTCAGCATTAGATTTAATGCATAGTTATTTATCTGAAAGGAAACAGTGTGTAAAAGTTGGTGTTGATTTTAGTGCTTGGAAAAATATTTATAAAGGTGTGCCACAAGGTCAATACTTGGCCCTGTATTATTTAATATATTTTTAAATGACATTTTTAATTTTGTAGAAGAAAGTATTTTATATAACTATGCTGATGACAATACATTGTCATACTCAGACACAGAATTGAATAAGGTTGTGGATATTTTGGAAAAGGAAAGTTTAAATTTAATCCATTGGTTTTCCCACAACCAGATGAAAGCAAATCCAGATAAATTCCAGACAATTGCCATTGGTTCAAAAACTTTAAATGAAAGTATTAGTTTTAATTTGGATGGAAACAAAATTGATTGTGAAAAAGAAGTAAAGTTGCTGGGTGTCACAATAGATTGTCAACTAAAATTCAACACTCATATCTCAAATATATGTAAAAAAGCTTCAAGACAATTAAATGTATTAAAACATATAGGTAAACATTTAACAAAATTAGGTAGATTAACTATATATTTTACTTTTATAATGAGTAATTTTAATTATTGTCCAATTGTTTGGCATTTCTGTGGTGAGACCAATACCAGAAAAATTTTAAAAAGTCAAGAAAGGGCCCTCAGATTTATTTATGAAGATTATAGTAGTTGATTATACCTGTTGAATAAATCAAGATTACCAACATTAAAGATCAGACGCCTTAGAACAATGGCAATTGAAGTTTACAAAATTTTGAATAAAAAAAGTCCAATGTATTTAAATGATTTATTTGTATATAAAGAAAGTCGCTATTCTTTTAGGAAAACAAATACAGTAGAAGTACCCCAGGTGAGAACAACATATCATGGTTTACATTCTTTTAGATTTGCAGGTGCCACACTCTGGAATGAGCTACCCAATGAATTGCGGAATGTTTCTAGTCTCAGTCAGTTCAAAAGTTTAATTAATTCATGGAGTGGTGGCTCATGCAGGTGTGGCTCTTGTAAATCTTAAAAGTATGCTCTTATTCAGTTCATTCTTACTCATGCTACATACTTATTCATTTGTTTAGTGCTTTCATTTTTATTTTGCTAGTTTTAGTGGCTAATTTATATGCATGGCTTTTATTGATGTAATGCATTGCTTTGTATGTTTGTCTGTAATATGCAATTATTTGTATGCTCTTACTTAGTCCATGCTGTTTTCTGGTCCTATGAAGTCAGTGTGCAGAGAGGCACTTGCCACATGTGCACTGACTGTGGAAGCCCAGAAATCTAATCATGGATGTACTTGCATCTAATATGTGGTTTTAATGCATGACATTGTTTTATTTTATTGTTTTTATTTTTTTATTTACTGTGTTGTAATTTATATCTTAAAATGCATGTCGGTTTAAAAAGCGCATGAGAGCTTGTGTTTGTACTGTTTGTAAATGTACCGACTTTAAATAAAACTTTTGATTTGATTTGATTTAGTTCAGTTGCTCATGCTACATGTACTTATTCTCTTTGCCTAGTGCTTTTTATGTTCTTATGCTAGTTTTAGTACTTTATAAACATGTTTTAAGCTATTTATGTAATGTTTGTCTGTTTGTCTGTTATCTGCAAATGTTTGTATGCCTCCTGTCATAATATATTTTGTCTATTGTTATATATGTCGGTAAAAAGCTCTACAGAGCTTATGTTATATGTTTGTACAAACTCCGACTTTAAATAAAACTTTTATACTTTATCTACTTTATTATAAAAAGAACACAGCACTTTTTTCAAGCGTGTCCAGATTATTAGATAAAAACCTTTCTAGTAAAAGATGATTATAGAATAAATTTGACTTAATTTTGAACTACAATATTTTCAGAAAATATCAAATTTATTTTTTGGACCATTTGCAGCCGATGTAGAAAAATTTGGTGTGTTTTAGTTTTGTTTTATTTTTTGCAGAATCTACGCGGGTGGTCTAAATATTTACTCGGATCGATCAAAACTTTGATTAATACAACACTGGCGTACGAAAAGGACTGTATGCTAACATGGACTATCAGGTTAAGGACAACAACTGTTCATTTTTTTATCACTGTGAATGACTCTTTAAGACAACACGAATCTGGTCATTTTTTGACGTATGGACATTTTATGTCGCGCCCAACTGCATTTCACTGTCGCACTCCAGATTTATATTGACATTTCGTTACTGTATATATGACTTACCAGTTTAAAAGAAATCCAAACACAATTCCTGTCTCCAAGATTATTTGTACATGTACCACAATATTCCTAAAGTTCTACAATAAATGCGTAAATAAAAACGAATCTGGCCACCATTCATCGTCATGTTAATATTTTTTTTATCACGTCACATTTTACGTTGCAACAAGTAAAGGTCAGCATTGAAATCGTATTTGGGTCACAACTGACACGCAAAGATGACAATGTCATCAATATTTTTTAATACGCATCTATAGTACACGTACAATAACTAGGAGGAGATCACAGGGACCTGCTCCCGGCCTTTCGTTATCAATAATTTTAACCCTACTATCAATGTGCGGTACTAAAATATCACAAGGGATGACACCCGTTCATATTTATACTTAATTCTTACCTTTCGTACGGTTTAGTTGTGTTGAATAATGGTAATTCCAAATAAATATCACAAAAATCCTAAAGTATACTAAAAATCCAGCTTTTTAAAATTTTGCCACAGGAGGCGGGGAGGGTGGGGGTGCATGTGTCCCTTGCCACCGGCTCATATGTCTCTGATAAGAAAAGATAGTGGTGAACATTAACATTTTTCATTTTTATACAATTTTTGCATTTATTATTTCTTTGGCTAAGTAACAAACATTTTCTAAACATGATGTGCTTGCAAGGAACAGGGAACGCATTCGTTTTTCCTTATTTCTGTTAGTGTTAATTATTTCTATCAGTACCCATTTGTTTATTCATCTTAAATTTTCCGTCAGTCTGATCCTACAAAATATTTGAATACTACCAACATCTGCCGACAATGGTTTAGAATAGTAAGACACAATGAATTTTATTTATTTAACTATTAATTATGCCGTTCATACTATATGTATATCTGTTATTATTTATTAAACTCAGTCTTTCTAAAATAAATGCTATAAAATTATTTAACCAGCTTGTTGTTGAAACTTTAAAAGGTAATAACATTACACAAGAAGGAATATATGTCTCTGTATAATCTTGTCACAGATAATTTTAAAGAGTATGATTTCGATACTGAATATTGCCTTAATATATATATCACGCCTCTACTGTGCTTTTTCCAATAAAAAAAATATTGAATATTGATAAATATTTTGTATGTGAAAGCAGAGACATGTCTGATGAAAGCGGTACCTATATAATTCTTTTAAAATTAAAAACTATTTTGTTCACTTGGAGATAGCATAATATTGGCCCAAATACACAAACTTTAAAATGTCGAAATGAAGATTATCAGTATTAAAGTAACCGTACGCAGTGCGGTCTTATGTATGGGCACAATGGACAGTTGCCCGGTGGTCACAAAAGCAAATGAACCCCATGCTAATCTATGTATGTTGTATACGGCATAATTTTTAATTTTTAAACACTGATTTTGTTGGAAGTATCAATACAAGAAATATATGTTTAATTTTATCGACCATTTATAATTTTATTTCTGTGAGTGTTTGTATAGATATGGGTCTTAGTGCACTGCTTTGACCGGGGCCTATATTGCTGACAAGACGGCGCTGACCGTACGTCATTCATCATTTACACTTCATGAATATATATCGACTGTACATAGCATGGTATAGGCCAATATTGCTTATGTATGTTGGTTGCATTAATTGATATTTTCGTAATAAAACTCTTTTCTTATGACTTAAAAGACCATACTTTCATTTTACAGACACCGGCGTCTACTACCCCCTTTAGGCTTTATAATGGTTGATACCACCCGCGTACCAGTACTAGTTAGTCTTCAATGTTTGCACTGTCCCTAGTGCAACAATAAAAGATTCCATACTTTTTTCTCATACTTTTCTATTCTACTTCATTTAACTTTCCAATGGATGTCATAGGGGATATCATTTAATTTCAAATACTAATGTCCTCTCTATAGGCCATGCCTACTCATATTATTTTGTGATATTCAACTTTCACTCAAATATATACACACTGGCCAGACAGAAATGCTGTGCTCGCATCTAGGCAATGCCTACTCCATATTATTTAGATATGTCAAGGTCTTTCAAATGAAACGAATCGTTTATATTTAGATATTTCAAGGTCTTTCAAGTGTCCCAAATGTTCACCTATGGTCTGTCTGATTTGTTATTACTTGTGGTTTTTGTATTGCGAGAATACATTTTAAAAGTTCACGTACTCGTCAGTTCTGGACATAAATTATGCTAGATCTGAAATACTTATATCGTGTCTTGTATATATTGATCAGTTGTTTTTTTAAACAAATTGTTGATATTCTTTTCTAACAAAGCTTACTATGATGAGTCATGTATACTACTTATAGGGTATAGAAGTGTGGTCATCGTAGCCGAGTGGTTAGATGGAAGTTTTGAAAGTCAAAGTAGACTTTGAAAAGCCCAGCAGTGGTTCGAGACACGAAAGTCTCACAATAAGTATAACACGTTTTTAAGCCTAAAACAGTCAAAGGTTAAAGTTCATATATTCAAGAATAAAAGAATATTCTGTAGATTCTTAAAAATAATCCACTGTTGGAACAATAGTGTGACGTCAGAGAAATGCATTGTCAACGAGTATAAAATTCAAATATTGTATTATAAAAAGAATCTCCCACTACCCAACTGATGTGCCTAGACAGCAACCGCAAGTGAATGCAGCGTACTGAGCGCCAGCCGTGATGTCAGTGCCACAAAAAGCATAAAAAATCAAGTGTTGGCGACAGTAGCAATTTAACATAGCAATAGCGATTTTTTAATTGTACAAAGTAGCTGAAATTAGGAGTCATGACGAATATTCATACCATGGATCAGGCAGGATTTATCACTTTTGAGATATTTCCTACTTATAACTATTGTTAAATTGCAAAATAAGGATCAATAATAATACGATCAGTCGTATTTACATACTGACAAATCCGATTCTTATAAATGACACAACCGGTTTCTATACATGTTTATAATTTGACAAAGCCGGATTTCAAAAACATTTGTTGACATCAAGCGTTAGGCTATGACTAGTTACTAATTTACTTTTCCTCAACAAAAAAATATCTTTAAGTAAAATTATCATTCTTTGATATTTGTTCTTTTTTCGCAACATTTCATTGATTCGTAATTGCACGATATAGCGATATTTCAATTGATCGTAATGATTTTGAAGCCGGATTCCTTAGTTCTTAGTGCCAACTCCGGTTCCGTTCAGCCGAATACCCGGGGTGAACATTTTGAACATGCATGCAACAAAATGGGAAAAAATAAAACTGATAAAGAAAGAATAAACCGTGATGTAATATAGAACGTTTGAAAACATGAATTAAATTCGATCGAAACACCGACTGCGTATAGTACTGAGCTTTATACTGAAACACTCGCAGAGGAAACAACATCACTTGCGAAAAAAAAAACCATAGGAAATTAAATCGTAAATAAATAAACAACTTGAAATCTACGAATCCGAAAGAATAGTGGATAATACAATAGTAAATAGCGGTGGAAAACAAGGTAGTGAAAACATTTCAATAAATAGTTTATTTGATTTCTTTAACAACGTAAATGCATGACCACCGATAAACGGAACTGACCCGCCAGCCGGGGACAATCAACAACATGTAGAATTGAATAATTTAATTAACGCTTATTACTTTAAATGAAATAGAATCTGTTGTCAATTTTATGTTTATTTTTATGCCTGATTACATTTTCTTATAAACCACTCTATTTATAAATTGATCTTTATGTTATATGTTATTTCAGTTCCGAGTTACGTTTTTGTGTCAAAGGATCAGAACAATATATTTCAAGAAAAACATTCCGCACTGTGGTACTTCAATTCCACACATTTCAGCGATTAATTTGAAAGTCAACCGCATTGGTAGTGTAATGACTATAAAATTGGTATTTGTTGCTTCTCCTCTAAGCATTAAGGAGAAAAAGCCTCGCTAGATTTTTTTGCAGAAAAAAAATTAATGTGATTAATATTATAAAAGTTGATTAAAATACGAGAAATAAAAATCCTTTGTTAAAGTTTGTAATAAAAATATATTCTATATCATTAATTGAAATCGTCTCCACGGTCCATAATAGAAGTATTGTCTCCACGGTCTATAATAGAATGATTGTCTCCACGGTCTATAATGGAATGATTGTCTCTACGGTCTGTAATAGAATGATTGTCTCCACGGTCTATAATAGAATGATTGTCTCCACGGTCTATAATAGAAGTACATGTATTGTCTCCACGGTCTATAATAGAAGTATTGTCTCCACGGTCTATAATAGAATGATTGTCTCCACGGTCTATAATAGAAGTATTGTCTCCACGGTCTATAATAGAATGATTGTCTCCACGGTCTATAATAGAAGTATTGTCTCCACGGTCTATAATGGAATGATTGTCTCTACGGTCTATAATAGAAGTATTGTCTCCACGGTCTATAATAGAATGATTGTCTCCACGGTCTATTATATAAGTATTGTCTCCACGGTCTATAATGGAATGATTGTCTCTACGGTCTATAATAGAATGATTGTCTCCACGGTCTATAATAGAATGATTGTCTCCACGGTCTATAATATTAGTATTGTCTCCACGGTCTATAATAGAATGATTGTCTCCACGGTCTATAATAGAATGATTGTCTCCACGGTCTATAATAGAATGATTGTCTCCACGGTCTATAATAGAATGATTGTCTCCACGGTCTATAATATTAGTATTGTCTCCACGGTCTATAATAGAATGATTGTCTCCACGATCTATAATAGAAGTATTGTCTCCACGGTCTATAATAGAATGATTGTCTCCACGGTCTATAATAGAAGTATTGTCTCCACGGTCTATAATAGAATGATTGTCTCTACGGTCTATAATAGAAGTATTGTCTCCACGGTCTATAATAGAATGATTGTCTCCACGATCTATAATAGAAGTATTGTCTCCACGGTCTATAATAGAATGATTGTCTCCACGGTCTATAATAGAATGATTGTCTCCACGGTCTATAATAGACGTATTGTCTCCACGGTCTATAATAAAAGTATTGTCTCCACGGTCTATAATAGAAGTATTGTCTCCACGGTCTATAATAGAAGTATTGTCTCCACGGTCTATAATAGAAGTATTGTCTCCACGGTCTATAATAGAAGTATTGTCTCCACGGTCTATAATAGAATGATTGTCTCCACGGTCTATAATAGAAGTATTGTCTCCACGGTCTATAATAGAATGATTGTCTCCACGGTCTATAATAGAAGTATTGTCTCCACGGTCTATAATAGAATGATTGTCTCCACGGTCTATGATAGAAGTATTGTCTCCACGGTCTATAATAGAATGATTGTCTCCACGGTCTATAATATTAGTATTGTCTCCACGGTCTATAATATTAGTATTGTCTCCACGGTCTATAATAGAATGATTGTCTCCACGGTCTATAATAGAATGATTGTCTCCACGGTCTATAATAGAATGATTGTCTCCACGGTCTATAATATTAGTATTGTCTCAACGGTATATAAAAGAATGATTGTCTCCAGGGTCTATAATAGAATGATTGTCTCCACGGTCTATAATAGAATGATTGTCTCCACGGTCTATAATAGAATGATTGTCTCCACGGTCTATAATAGAATGATTGTCTCCACGGTCTATAATAGAAGTATTGTCTCCACGATCTATAATAGAAGTATTGTCTCCACAGTCTATAATAGAAGTATTGTCTCCACGGTCTATAATAGAATGATTGTCTCCACGGTCTATAATAGAAGTATTGTCTCCACGGTCTATAATAGAATGATTGTCTCCACGGTCTATAATAGAATGATTGTCTCCACGGTCTATAATAGAATGATTGTCTCCACGGTCTATAATAGAAGTATTGTCTCCACGGTCTATAATAGAATGATTGTCTCCACGGTCTATAATAGAATGATTGTCTCCACGGTCTATAATAGAAGTATTGTCTTCACGGTCTATAATAGAAGTATTGTCTCCACGGTCTATAATAGAATGATTGTCTCCATGGTCTATAATAGAATGATTTTCTCCACGGTCTATAATAGAAGTATTTTCTCCACGGTCTATAATAGAATGATTGTCTCCACGGTCTATAATAGAATGATTGTCTCCACGGTCTAGACTAGAAGTATTGTCTCCACGGTCTATAATAGAATGATTGTCTCCACGGTCTATAATAGAAGTATTGTCTCCACGGTCTATAATAGAATGATTGTCTCCACGGTCTATAATAGAATGATTGTCTCCACGGTCTATAATAGAAGTATTGTCTCCACGGTCTATAATAGAATGATTGTCTCCACGGTCTATAATAGAAGTATTGTCTCCACGGTCTATAATAGAATGATTGTCTCCACGGTCTATAATAGAAGTATTGTCTCCACAGTCTATAATAGAAGTATTGTCTCCACGGTCAATAATAGAAGTATTGTCTCCACGGTCTATAATAGAATGATTGTCTCCACGGTCTATAATGGAATGATTGTCTCTACGGTCTATAATAGAATGATTGTCTCCACGGTCTATAATAGAATGATTGTCTCCACGGTCTATAATAGAAGTACATGTATTGTCTCCACGGTCTATAATAGAAGTATTGTCTCCACGGTCTATAATAGAATGATTGTCTCCACGGTCTATAATATTAGTATTGTCTCCACGGTCTATAATAGAAGTATTGTCTCCACGGTCTATAATAGAATGATTGTCTCCACGGTCTATAATAGAAGTATTGTCTCCACGGTCTATAATAGAATGATTGTCTCCACGGTCTATACTAGAATGATTGTCTCCACGGTCTATAATAGAATGATTGTCTCCACGGTCTATTATATTAGTATTGTCTCCACGGTCTATAATAGAAGTATTGTCTCCACGGTCTATAATAGAATGATTGTCTCCACGGTCTATAATAGAATGATTTTCTCCACGGTCTATAATAGAAGTATTTTCTCCACGGTCTATAATAGAATGATTGTCTCCACGGTCTATAATAGAATGATTGTCCCCACGGTCTATAATAGAAGTACATGTATTGTCTCCACGGTCTATAATAGAAGTATTGTCTCCACGGTCTATAATAGAATGATTGTCTCCATGGTCTATAATAGAAGTATTGTCTCCACGGTCTATAATAGAAGTATTGTCTCCACGGTCTATAATAGAATGATTGTCTCCACGGTCTATAATAGAAGTATTGTCTCCACGGTCTATAATAGAATGATTGTCTCCACGGTCTATAATAGAAGTATTGTCTCCATGGTCTATAATAGAATGATTGTCTCCACGGTCTATTATATTAGTATTGTCTCCACGGTCTATAATAGAATGATTGTCTCTACGGTCTATAATAGAATGATTGTCTCCACGGTCTATAATATTAGTATTGTCTCCACGGTCTATAATAGAATGATTGTCTCCACGGTCTATAATAGAATGATTGTCTCCACGGTCTATAATAGAATGATTGTCTCCACGGTCTATAATAGAATGATTGTCTCCACGGTCTATACTAGAATGATTGTCTCCACGGTCTATAATAGAAGTATTGTCTCCACAGTCTATAATAGAAGTATTGTCTCCACGGTCTATAATAGAAGTATTTTCTCCACGGTCTATAATAGAATGATTGTCTCCACGGTCTATAATAGAATGATTGTCTCCACGGTCTATACTAGAAGTATTGTCTCCACTGTCTATAATAGAATGATTGTCTCCACGGTCTATAATAGAAGTATTGTCTCCACGGTCTATAATAGAAGTCTTGTCTCCACGGTCTATAATAGAATGATTGTCTCCACGGTCTATAATAGAAGTATTGTCTCCACGGTCTATAATAGAAGCATTGTCTCCACGGTCTATAATAGAATGATTGTCTCCACGGTCTATAATAGAAGTATTGTCTCCACGGTCTATAATAGAAGTATTGTCTCCACGGTCTATACTAGAATGATTGTCTCCACGGTCTACAAATAGAATGATTGTCTCCACGGTGTATAATAGAAGTATTGTCTCCACGGTCTATAATAGAAAGATTGTCTCCACGGTCTATAATAGAATGATTGTCTCCACGGTCTATACTAGAATGATTGTCTCCACGGTCTATAATAGAAGTATTGTCTCCACGGTCTATAATAGAAGTATTTTCTCCACGGTCTATAATAGAATGATTGTCTCCACGGTCTATAATAGAAGTATTGTCTCCACGGTCTATAATAGAATGATTGTCTCCATGGTCTATAATAGAATGATTTTCTCCACGGTCTATAATAGAAGTATTTTCTCCACGGTCTATAATAGAAGGATTGTCTCCACGGTCTATAATAGAATGATTGTCTCCACGGTCTATACTAGAAGTATTGTCTCCACTGTCTATAATAGAATGATTGTCTCCACGGTCTATAATAGAATGATTGTCTCCACGGTCTATAAAAGAATGATTGTCTCCACGGTCTATAATAGAATGATTGTCTCCACGGTCTATACTAGAATGATTGTCTCCACGGTCTATAATAGAAGTATTGTCTCCACGGTCTATAATAGAAGTATTGTCTCCACGGTCTATAATAGAATGATTGTCTCCACGGTCTATAATAGAATGATTGTCTCCACGGTCTATAAAAGAATGATTGTCTCCACGGTCTATAATAGAATGATTGTCTCCACGGTCTATAATAGAATGATTGTCTCCACGGTCTATAATAGAATGATTGTCTCCACGGTCTATAATAGAAGTATTGTCTCCACGGTCTATAATAGAAGTATTGTCTCCACGGTCTATAATAGAATGATTGTCTCCACGCTCTATAATAGAATGATTTTCTCCCCGGTCTATAATAGAAGTATTTTCTCCACGGTCTATAATAGAATGATTGTCTCCACGGTCTATAATAGGATGATTGTCTCCACGGTCTATACTAGAAGTATTGTCTCCACGGTCTATAATAGAAGTATTGTCTCCACGGTCAATAATAGAAGAATTGTCTCCACGGTCTATAATAGAATGATTGTCTCCACGGTCTATAATGGAATGATAGTCTCTACGGTCTATAATAGAATGATTGTCTCCACGGTCTATAATAGAAGTATTGTCTCCACGGTCTATAATAGAATGATTGTCTCCACGGTCTATAATAGAAGTATTGTCTCCACGGTCTATAATAGAATGATTGTCTCCACGGTCTATAATAGAAGTATTGTCTCCACGGTCTATAATAGAATGATTGTCTCCACGGTCTATACTAGAAGTATTGTCTCCACGGTTTATAATAGAATGATTGTCTCCACGGTCTATAATAGAAGTATTGTCTCCACGGTCTATAATAGAATGATTGTCTCCACGGTCTATTATATTAGTATTGTCTCCACGGTCTATTATATTAGTATTGTCTCCACGGTCTATAATGGAAGTATTGTCTCCACGGTCTATAATAGAATGATTGTCTCCACGGTCTATAATATTAGTATTGTCTCCACGGTCTATAATAGAATGATTGTCTCCACGGTCTATAATAGAATGATTGTCTCCACGGTCTATAATAGAATGATTGTCTCCACGGTCTATAAAAGAATGATTGTCTCCACGGTCTATAATAGAATGATTGTCTCCACGGTCTATACTAGAATGATTGTCTCCACGGTCTATAATAGAAGTATTGTCTCCACGGTCTATAATAGAAGTATTGTCTCCACGGTCTATAATAGAAGTATTTTCTCCACGGTCTATAATAGAATGATTGTCTCCACAGTCTATAATAGAAGTATTGTCTCCACGGTCTATAATAGAATGATTGTCTCCATGGTCTATAATAGAATGATTTTCTCAACGGTCTATAATAGAAGTATTTTCTCCACGGTCTATAATAGAATGATTGTCTCCACGGTCTATAATAGAATGATTGTCTCCACGGTCTATAATAGAAGTATTGTCTCCACGGTGTATAATAGAAGTATTGTCTCCACGGTCTATAATAGAATGATTGTCTCCACGGTCTATAATAGAAGTATTGTCTCCACGGTCTATAATAGAAGTATTGTCTCCACGGTCTATAATAGAATGATTGTCTCCACGGTCTATAATAGAAGTATTGTCTCCACAGTCTATAATAGAAGTATTGTCTCCACGGTCAATAATAGAAGTATTGTCTCCACGGTCTATAATAGAATGATTGTCTCCACGGTCTATAATGGAATGATTGTCTCTACGGTCTATAATAGAATGATTGTCTCCACGGTCTATAATAGAAGTATTGTCTCCACGGTCTATAATAGAATGATTGTCTCCACGGTCTATAATAGAAGTACATGTATTGTCTCCACGGTCTATAATAGAATGATTGTCTCCATGGTCTATAATAGAAGTATTGTCTCCACGGTCTATAATAGAAGTATTGTCTCCACGGTCTATAATAGAATGATTGTCTCCACGGTCTATACTAGAAGTATTGTCTCCACGGTCTATAATAGAATGATTGTCTCCACGATCTATAATAGAAGTATTGTCTCCACGGTCTATAATAGAATGATTGTCTCCACGGTCTATTATATTAGTATTGTCTCCACGGTCTATTATATTAGTATTGTCTCCACGGTCTATAATGGAATGATTGTCTCCACGGTCTATAATAGAATGATTGTCTCCACGGTCTATAATATTAGTATTGTCTCCACGGTCTATAATAGAATGATTGTCTCCACGGTCTATAATAGAATGATTGTCTCCACGGTCTATAATAGAATGATTGTCTCCACGGTCTATAAAAGAATGATTGTCTCCACGGTCTATAATAGAATGATTGTCTCCACGGTCTATACTAGAATGATTGTCTCCACGGTCTATAATAGAAGTATTGTCTCCACGGTCTATAATAGAAGTATTGTCTCCACGGTCTATAATAGAAGTATTGTCTCCACGGTCTATAATAGAATGATTGTCTCCACGGTCTATAATAGAATGATTTTCTCAACGGTCTATAATAGAAGTATTTTCTCCACGGTCTATAATAGAATGATTGTCTCCACGGTCTATAATAGAATGATTGTCTCCACGGTCTATACTAGAAGTATTGTCTCCACGGTCTATAATAGAATGATTGTCTCCACGGTCTATAATAGAAGTATTGTCTCCACGGTCTATAATAGAATGATTGTCTCCACGGTCTATAATAGAAGTATTGTCTCCACAGTCTATGATAGAAGTATTGTCTCCACGGTCAATAATAGAAGTATTGTCTCCACGGTCTATAATAGAATGATTGTCTCCACGGTCTATAATGGAATGATTGTCTCTACGGTCTATAATAGAATGATTGTCTCCACGGTCTATAATAGAATGATTGTCTCCACGGTCTATAATAGAATGATTGTCTCCACGGTCTATAATAGAAGTACATGTATTGTCTCCACGGTCTATAATAGAATGATTGTCTCCATTGTCTATAATAGAAGTATTGTCTCCACGGTCTATAATAGAAGTATTGTCTCCACGGTCTATAATAGAATGATTGTCTCCACGGTCTATACTAGAAGTATTGTCTCCACGGTCTATAATAGAATGATTGTCTCCACGATCTATAATAGAAATATTGTCTCCACGGTCTATAATAGAATGATTGTCTCCACGGTCTATTATATTAGTATTGTCTCCACGGTCTATTATATTAGTATTGTCTCCACGGTCTATTATATTAGTATTGTCTCCACGGTCTATTATATAAGTATTGTCTCCACGGTCTATTATGGAATGATTGTCTCCACGGTCTATAATAGAATGATTGTCTCCACGGTCTATAATATTAGTATTGTCTCCACGGTCTATAATAGAATGATTGTCTCCACGGTCTATAATAGAATGATTGTCTCCACGGTCTATAATAGAATGATTGTCTCCACGGTCTATAAAAGAATGATTGTCTCCACGGTCTATAATAGAATGATTGTCTCCACGGTCTATAATAGAAGTATTGTCTCCACGGTCTATAATAGAAGTATTGTCTCCACGGTCTATAATAGAAGTATTGTCTCCACGGTCTATAATAGAATGATTGTCTCCACGGTCTATAATAGAATGATTTTCTCAACGGTCTATAATAGAAGTATTTTCTCCACGGTCTATAATAGAATGATTGTCTCCACGGTCTATAATAGAATGATTGTCTCCACGGTCTATACTAGAAGTATTGGCTCCACGGTCTATAATAGAATGATTGTCTCCACGGTCTATAATAGAAGTATTGTCTCCACGGTCTATAATAGAAGTCTTGTCTCCACGGTCTATAATAGAAGTATTGTCTCCACAGTCTATAATAGAAGTATTGTCTCCACGGTCAATAATAGAAGTATTGTCTCCACGGTCTATAATAGAATGATTGTCTCCACGGTCTATAATGGAATGATTGTCTCTACGGTCTATAATAGAATGATTGTCTCCACGGTCTATTATATTAGTATTGTCTCCACGGTCTATTATATTAGTATTGTCTCCACGGTCTATAATGGAATGATTGTCTCCACGGTCTATAATAGAATGATTGTCTCCACGGTCTATAATATTAGTATTGTCTCCACGGTCTATAATAGAATGATTGTCTCCACGGTCTATAATAGAATGATTGTCTCCACGGTCTATAATAGAATGATTGTCTCCACGGTCTATTAAAGAATGATTGTCTCCACGGTCTATAATAGAATGATTGTCTCCACGGTCTATACTAGAATGATTGTCTCCACGGTCTATAATAGAAGTATTGTCTCCACGGTCTATAATAGAAGTATTGTCTCCACGGTCTATAATAGAAGTATTGTCTCCACGGTCTATAATAGAATGATTGTCTCCACGGTCTATAATAGAATGATTTTCTCAACGGTCTATAATATAAGTATTTTCTCCACGGTCTATAATAGAATGATTGTCTCCACGGTCTATAATAGAATGATTGTCTCCACGGTCTATACTAGAAGTATTGTCTCCACGGTCTATAATAGAATGATTGTCTCCACGGTCTATAATAGAAGTATTGTCTCCACGGTCTATAATAGAATGATTGTCTCCACGGTCTATAATAGAAGTATTGTCTCCACAGTCTATAATAGAAGTATTGTCTCCACGGTCAATAATAGAAGTATTGTCTCCACGTCTATAATAGAATGATTGTCTCCACGGTCTATAATGGAATGATTGTCTCTACGGTCTATAATAGAATGATTGTCTCCACGGTCTATAATAGAATGATTGTCTCCACGGTCTATAATAGAATGATTGTCTCCACGGTCTATAATAGAAGTACATGTATTGTTTCCACGGTCTATAATAGAATGATTGTCTCCATTGTCTATAATAGAAGTATTGTCTCCACGGTCTATAATAGAAGTATTGTCTCCACGGTCTATAATAGAATGATTGTCTCCACGGTCTATACTAGAAGTATTGTCTCCACGGTCTATAATAGAATGATTGTCTCCACGATCTATAATAGAAGTATTGTCTCCACGGTCTATAATAGAATGATTGTCTCCACGGTCTATTATATTAGTATTGTCTCCACGGTCTATTATATTAGTATTGTCTCCACGGTCTATTATGGAATGATTGTCTCCACGGTCTATAATAGAATGATTGTCTCCACGGTCTATAGTATTAGTATTGTCTCCACGGTCTATAATAGAATGATTGTCTCCACGGTCTATAATAGAATGATTGTCTCCACGGTCTATAATAGAATGATTGTCTCCACGGTCTATAAAAGAATGATTGTCTCCACGGTCTATAATAGAATGATTGTCTCCACGGTCTATAATAGAAGTATTGTCTCCACGGTCTATAATAGAAGTATTGTCTCCACGGTCTATAATAGAAGTATTGTCTCCACGGTCTATAATAGAATGATTGTCTCCACGGTCTATAATAGAATGATTTTCTCAACGGTCTATAATAGAAGTATTTTCTCCACGGTCTATAATAGAATGATTGTCTCCAGGGTCTATAATAGAATGATTGTCTCCACGGTCTATACTAGAAGTATTGTCTCCACGGTCTATGATAGAATGATTGTCTCCACGGTCTATAATAGAAGTATTGTCTCCATGGTCTATAATAGAAGTCTTGTCTCCACGGTCTATAATAGAAGTATTGTCTCCACAGTCTATAATAGAAGTATTGTCTCCACGGTCAATAACAGAAGTATTGTCTCCACGGTCTATAATAGAATGATTGTCTCCACGGTCTATAATGGAATGATTGTCTCTACGGTCTATAATAGAATGATTGTCTCCACGGTCTATAATAGAATGATTGTCTCCACGGTCTATAATAGAATGATTGTCTCCACGGTCTATAATAGAAGTACATGTATTGTCTCCACGGTCTATAATAGAATGATTGTCTCCATGGTCTATAATAGAAGTATTGTCTCCACGGTCTATAATAGAAGTATTGTCTCCACGGTCTATAATAGAATGATTGTCTCCACGGTCTATACTAGAAGTATTGTCTCCACGGTCTATAATAGAATGATTGTCTCCACGGTCTATAATAGAAGTATTGTCTCCACGGTCTATAATAGAATGATTGTCTCCACGGTCTATTATATTAGTATTGTCTCCACGGTCTATTATATTAGTATTGTCTCCACGGTCTATTATATTAGTATTGTCTCCACGGTCTATAATGGAATGATTGTCTCCACGGTCTATAATAGAATGATTGTCTCCACGGTCTATAATGGAATGATTGTCTCTACGGTCTATAATAGAATGATTGTCTCCACGGTCTATAATAGAATGATTGTCTCCACGGTCTATTAAAGAATGATTGTCTCCACGGTCTATAATAGAATGATTGTCTCCACGGTCTATACTAGAATGATTGTCTCCACGGTCTATAATAGAATGATTGTCTCCACGGTCTATAATAGAAGTATTGTCTCCACGGTCTATAATAGAAGTATTGTCTCCACGGTCTATAATAGAATGATTGTCTCCACGGTCTATAATAGAATGATTTTCTCCACGGTCTATAATAGAAGTATTTTCTCCACGGTCTATAAATAGAATGATTGTCTCCACGGTCTATAATAGAATGATTGTCTCCACGGTCTATACTAGAAGTATTGTCTCCACGGTCTATAATAGAATGATTGTCTCCACGGTCTATAATAGAAGTATTGTCTCCACGGTCTATAATAGAAGTCTTGTCTCCACGGTCTATAATAGAAGTCTTGTCTCCACGGTCTATTATAGAAGTATTGTCTCCACGGTCTATAATAGAATGATTGTCTCCACGGTCTATAATAGAAGTATTGTCTCCACGGTCTATAATAGAAGTATTGTCTCCACGGTCTATAATAGAATGATTGTCTCCACGGTCTATAATAGAAGTATTGTCTCCACGGTCTATAATAGAAGTATTGTCTCCACGGTCTATTATAGAATGATTGTCTCCACGGTCTATAATAGAAGTATTGTCTCCACGGTCTATAATAGAATGATTGTCTCCACGGTCTATACTAGAATGATTGTCTCCACGGTCTATAAATAGAATGATTGTCTCCACGGTGTATAATAGAAGTATTGTCTCCACGGTCTATAATAGAATGATTGTCTCCACGGTCTATAATAGAATGATTGTCTCAACGGTCTATAATAGAATGATTGTCTCCACGGTCTATAATAGAAGTATTGTCTCCACGGTCTATAATAGAAGTATTTTCTCCACGGTCTATAATAGAATGATTGTCTCCACGGTCTATAATAGAAGTACATGTATTGTCTCCACAGTCTATAATAGAAGTATTGTCTCCACGGTCTATAATAGAAGTATTGTCTCCACGGTCTATAATAGAAGTATTGTCTCCACGGTCTATAATAGAATGATTGTCTCCACGGTCTATAATAGAAGTATTGTCTCCACGGTCTATAATAGAATGATTGTCTCCACGGTCTATAATAGAAGTATTGTCTCCACGGTCTATAATAGAATGATTGTCTCCACGGTCTATAATAGAAGTATTGTCTCCACGGTCTATAATAGAATGATTGTCTCCACGGTCTATAATAGAAGTATTGTCTCCACGGTCTATAATAGAAGTATTGTCTCCACGGTCTATACTAGAATGATTGTCTCCACGGTCTATAATAGAAGTATTGTCTCCACGGTCTATAATAGAATGATTGTCTCCACGGTCTATAATAGAATGATTGTCTCCACGGTCTATAAATAGAATGATTGTCTCCACGGTGTATAATAGAAGTATTGTCTCCACGGTCTATAATAGAATGATTGTCTCAACGGTCTATAATAGAATGATTGTCTCCACGGTCTATAATAGAAGTATTGTCTCCACGGTCTATAATAGAAGTATTTTCTCCACGGTCTATAATAGAATGATTGTCTCCACGGTCTATAATAGAAGTACATGTATTGTCTCCACAGTCTATAATAGAAGTATTGTCTCCACGGTCTATAATAGAATGATTGTCTCCACGGTCTATAATAGAAGTACATGTATTGTCTCCACAGTCTATAATAGAAGTATTGTCTCCCAGGTCTATAATAGAAGTATTGTCTCCACGGTCTATAATAGAAGTATTGTCTCCACGGTCAATAATAGAATTATTGTCTCCACGGTCTATTATAGAAGTATTGTCTCCACGGTCTATAATAAAATGATTGTCTCCACGGTCTATAATAGAAGTATTGTCTCCACGGTCTATAATAGAATGATTGTCTTCACGGTCTATAATAGAAGTATTGTCTCCACGGTCTATAATAGAATGATTGTCTCCACGGTCTATACTAGAAGTATTGTCTCCACGGTCTATAATAGAATGATTGTCTCCACGGTCTATAATAGAAGTATTGTCTCCACGGTCTATAATAGAATGATTGTCTCCACGGTCTATTATATTAGTATTGTCTCCACGGTCTATTATATTAGTATTGTCTCCACGGTCTATAATGGAATGATTGTCTCCACGGTCTATAATAGAATGATTGTCTCCACGGTCTATAATATTAGTATTGTCTCCACGGTCTATAATAGAATGATTGTCTCCACGGTCTATAATAGAATGATTGTCTCCACGGTCTATAATAGAATGATTGTCTCCACGGTCTATAAAAGAATGATTGTCTCCACGGTCTATAATAGAATGATTGTCTCCACGGTCTATAATAGAATGATTGTCTCAACGGTCTATAATAGAATGATTGTCTCCACGGTCTATAATAGAAGTATTGTCTCCACGGTCTATAATAGAAGTATTGTCTCCACGGTCTATAATAGAATGATTGTCTCCACGGTCTATAATAGAATGATTTTCTCCCCGGTCTATAATAGAAGTATTTTCTCCACGGTCTATAATAGAATGATTGTCTCCACGGTCTATAATAGGATGATTGTCTCCACGGTCTATACTAGAAGTATTGTCTCCACGGTCTATAATAGAAGTATTGTCTCCACGGTCAATAATAGAAGTATTGTCTCCACGGTCTATAATAGAATGATTGTCTCCACGGTCTATAATGGAATGATTGTCTCTACGGTCTATAATAGAATGATTGTCTCCACGGTCTATAATAGAAGTATTGTCTCCACGGTCTATAATAGAATGATTGTCTCCACGGTCTATAATAGAAGTATTGTCTCCACGGTCTATAATAGAATGATTGTCTCCACGGTCTATAATAGAAGTATTGTCTCCACGGTCTATAATAGAATGATTGTCTCCACGGTCTATACTAGAAGTATTGTCTCCACGGTCTATAATAGAATGATTGTCTGCACGGTCTATAATAGAAGTATTGTCTCCACGGTCTATAATAGAATGATTGTCTCCACGGTCTATTATATTAGTATTGTCTCCACGGTCTATTATATTAGTATTGTCTCCACGGTCTATAATGGAAGTATTGTCTCCACGGTCTATAATAGAATGATTGTCTCCACGGTCTATAATATTAGTATTGTCTCCACGGTCTATAATAGAATGATTGTCTCCACGGTCTATAATAGAATGATTGTCTCCACGGTCTATAATAGAATGATTGTCTCCACGGTCTATAAAAGAATGATTGTCTCTACGGTCTATAATAGAATGATTGTCTCCACGGTCTATACTAGAATGATTGTCTCCACGGTCTATAATAGAAGTATTGTCTCCACGGTCTATAATAGAAGTATTGTCTCCACGGTCTATAATAGAAGTATTGTCTCCACGGTCTATAATAGAATGATTGTCTCCACGGTCTATAATAGAATGATTGTCTCCACGGTCTATAAATAGAATGATTGTCTCCACGGTGTATAATAGAAGTATTGTCTCCACGGTCTATAATAGAATGATTGTCTCCACGGTCTATACTAGAAGTATTGTCTCCACGGTCTATAATAGAAGTATTGTCTCCACGGTCTATAATAGAAGTATTGTCTCCACGGTCTATAATAGAATGATTGTCTCCACGGTCTATAATAGAAGTATTGTCTCCACAGTCTATAATAGAAGTATTGTCTCCACGGTCAATAATAGAAGTATTGTCTCCACGGTCTATAATAGAATGATTGTCTCCACGGTCTATAATGGAATGATTGTCTCTACGGTCTATAATAGAATGATTGTCTCCACGGTCTATAATAGAATGATTGTCTCCACGGTCTATAATAGAATGATTGTCTCCACGGTCTATAATAGAAGTATTGTCTCCACGGTCTATAATAGAAGTATTTTCTCCACGGTCTATAATAGAATGATTGTCTCCACGGTCTATAATAGAAGTACATGTATTGTCTCCACAGTCTATAATAGAAGTATTGTCTCCACGGTCTATAATAGAATGATTGTCTCCACGGTCTATAATAGAAGTACATGTATTGTCTCCACAGTCTATAATAGAAGTATTGTCTCCCAGGTCTATAATAGAAGTATTGTCTCCACGGTCTATAATAGAAGTATTGTCTCCACGGTCAATAATAGAATTATTGTCTCCACGGTCTATTATAGAAGTATTGTCTCCACGGTCTATAATAAAATGATTGTCTCCACGGTCTATAATAGAAGTATTGTCTCCACGGTCTATAATAGAATGATTGTCTTCACGGTCTATAATAGAAGTATTGTCTCCACGGTCTATAATAGAATGATTGTCTCCACGGTCTATACTAGAAGTATTGTCTCCACGGTCTATAATAGAATGATTGTCTCCACGGTCTATAATAGAAGTATTGTCTCCACGGTCTATAATAGAATGATTGTCTCCACGGTCTATTATATTAGTATTGTCTCCACGGTCTATTATATTAGTATTGTCTCCACGGTCTATAATGGAATGATTGTCTCCACGGTCTATAATAGAATGATTGTCTCCACGGTCTATAATATTAGTATTGTCTCCACGGTCTATAATAGAATGATTGTCTCCACGGTCTATAATAGAATGATTGTCTCCACGGTCTATAATAGAATGATTGTCTCCACGGTCTATAAAAGAATGATTGTCTCCACGGTCTATAATAGAATGATTGTCTCCACGGTCTATAATAGAATGATTGTCTCAACGGTCTATAATAGAATGATTGTCTCCACGGTCTATAATAGAAGTATTGTCTCCACGGTCTATAATAGAAGTATTGTCTCCACGGTCTATAATAGAATGATTGTCTCCACGGTCTATAATAGAATGATTTTCTCCCCGGTCTATAATAGAAGTATTTTCTCCACGGTCTATAATAGAATGATTGTCTCCACGGTCTATAATAGGATTATTGTCTCCACGGTCTATACTAGAAGTATTGTCTCCACGGTCTATAATAGAAGTATTGTCTCCACGGTCAATAATAGAAGTATTGTCTCCACGGTCTATAATAGAATGATTGTCTCCACGGTCTATAATGGAATGATTGTCTCTACGGTCTATAATAGAATGATTGTCTCCACGGTCTATAATAGAAGTATTGTCTCCACGGTCTATAATAGAATGATTGTCTCCACGGTCTATAATAGAAGTATTGTCTCCACGGTCTATAATAGAATGATTGTCTCCACGGTCTATAATAGAAGTATTGTCTCCACGGTGTATAATAGAAGTATTGTCTCCACGGTCTATAATAGAATGATTGTCTCCACGGTCTATAATAGAATGATTGTCTCAACGGTCTATAATAGAATAATTGTCTCCACGGTCTATAATAGAAGTATTGTCTCCACGGTCTATAATAGAAGTATTTTCTTCACGGTCTATAATAGAATGATTGTCTCCACGGTCTATAATAGAAGTACATGTATTGTCTCCATAGTCTATAATAGAAGTATTGTCTCCACGGTCTATAATAGAAGTATTGTCTCCACGGTCTATAATAGAAGTATTGTCTCCACGGTCTATAATAGAATGATTGTCTCCACGGTCTATAATAGAAGTATTGTCTCCACGGTCTATAATAGAATGATTGTCTCCACGGTCTATAATAGAAGTATTGTCTCCACGGTCTATAATAGAATGATTGTCTCCACGGTCTATAATAGAAGTATTGTCTCCACGGTCTATAATAGAATGATTGTCTCCACGGTCTATAATAGAAGTATTGTCTCCACGGTCTATTATAGAAGTATTGTCTCCACGGTCTATACTAGAATGATTGTCTCCACGGTCTATAATAGAAGTATTGTCTCCACGGTCTATAATAGAATGATTGTCTCCACGGTCTATACTAGAATGATTGTCTCCACGATCTATAAATAGAATGATTGTCTCCACGGTGTATAATAGAAGTATTGTCTCCACGGTCTATAATAGAATGATTGTCTCAACGGTCTATAATAGAATGATTGTCTCCACGGTCTATAATAGAAGCATTGTCTCCACGGTCTATAATAGAAGTATTTTCTCCACGGTCTATAATAGAATGATTGTCTCCATGGTCTATAATAGAAGTACATGTATTGTCTCCACAGTCTATAATAGAAGTATTGTCTCCACGGTCTATAATAGAATGATTGTCTCCACGGTCTATAATAGAAGTACATGTATTGTCTCCACAGTCTATAATAGAAGTATTGTCTCCACGGTCTATAATAGAAGTATTGTCTCCACGGTCTATAATAGAAGTATTGTCTCCACGGTCAATAATAGAAGTATTGTCTCCACGGTCTATAATAGAAGTATTGTCTCCACGGTCTATAATAGAATGATTGTCTCCACGGTCTATAATAGAAGTATTGTCTCCACGGTCTATAATAGAATGATTGTCTCCACGGTCTATAATAGAAGTATTGTCTCCACGGTCTAAAATAGAATGATTGTCTCCACGGTCTATAATAGAAGTATTGTCTCCACAGTCTATAATAGAAGTATTGTCTCCACGGTCAATAATAGAAGTATTATCTCCACGGTCTATAATAGAATGATTGTCTCCACGGTCTATAATGGAATGATTGTCTCTACGGTCTATAATAGAATGATTGTCTCCACGGTCTATAATAGAATGATTGTCTCCACGGTCTATAATAGAATGATTGTCTCCACGGTCTATAATAGAAGTACATGTATTGTCTCCACGGTCTATAATAGAATGATTGTCTCCATGGTCTATAATAGAAGTATTGTCTTCACGGTCTATAATAGAAGTATTGTCTCCACGGTCTATAATAGATTGATTGTCTCCACGGTCTATGCTAGAAGTATTGTCTCCACGGTCTATAATAGAATGATTGTCTCCACGGTCCATAATAGAAGTATTGTCTCCACGGTCTATAATAGAATGATTGTCTCCACGGTCTATTATATTAGTATTGTCTACACGGTCTATTATATTAGTATTGTCTCCACGGTCTATAATGGAATGATTGTCTCCACGGTCTATAATAGAATGATTGTCTCCACGGTCTATAATATTAGTATTGTCTCCACGTCTATAATAAAATGATTGTCTCCACGGTCTATAATAGAATGATTGTCTCCACGGTCTATAATAGAATGATTGTCTCCACGGTCTATAATAGAATGATTGTCTCCACGGTCTATAATAGAAGTATTGTCTCCACGGTCTATAATAGAATGATTGTCTCCACGGTCTATTATATTAGTATTGTCTCCACGGTCTATTATATTAGTATTGTCTCCACGGTCTATAATGGAAGTATTGTCTCCACGGTCTATAATAGAATGATTGTCTCCACGGTCTATAATATTAGTATTGTCTCCACGGTCTATAATAGAATGATTGTCTCCACGGTCTATAATAGAATGATTGTCTCCACGGTCTATAATAGAATGATTGTCTCCACGGTCTATAAAAGAATGATTGTCTCCACGGTCTATAATAGAATGATTGTCTCCACGGTCTATACTAGAATGATTGTCTCCACGGTCTATAATAGAAGTATTGTCTCCACGGTCTATAATAGAAGTATTGTCTCCACGGTCTATAATAGAAGTATTGTCTCCACGGTCTATAATAGAATGATTGTCTCCACGGTCTATAATAGAATGATTTTCTCCACGGTCTATAATAGAAGTATTTTCGCCACGGTCTATAATAGAATGATTGTCTCCACGGTCTATAATAGAATGATTGTCTCCACGGTCTATACTAGAAGTATTGTCTCCACGGTCTATAATAGAATGATTGTCTCCACGGTCTATAATAGAAGTATTGTCTCCACGGTCTATAATAGAATGATTGTCTCCACGGTCTATAATAGAAGTATTGTCTCCACAGTCTATAATAGAAGTATTGTCTCCACGGTCAATAATAGAAGTATTGTCTCCACGGTCTATAATAGAATGATTGTCTCCACGGTCTATAATGGAATGATTGTCTCTACGGTCTATAATAGAATGATTGTCTCCACGGTCTATAATAGAATGATTGTCTCCACGGTCTATAATAGAATGATTGTCTCCACGGTCTATAATAGAAGTACATGTATTGTCTCCACGGTCTATAATAGAATGATTGTCTCCATGGTCTATAATAGAAGTATTGTCTCCACGGTCTATAATAGAAGTATTGTCTCCACGGTCTATAATAGAATGATTGTCTCCACGGTCTATACTAGAAGTATTGTCTCCACTGTCTATAATAGAATGATTGTCTCCACGGTCTATAATAGAAGTATTGTCTCCACGGTCTATAATAGAATGATTGTCTCCACGGTCTATTATATTAGTATTGTCTCCACGGTCTATTATATTAGTATTGTCTCCACCGTCTATAATGGAATGATTGTCTCCACGGTCTATAATAGAATGATTGTCTCCACGGTCTATAATATTAGTTTTGTCTCCACGGTCTATAATAGAATGATTGTCTCCACGGTCTATAATAGAATGATTGTCTCCACGGTCTATAATAGAATGATTGTCTCCACGGTCTATAAAAGAATGATTGTCTCCACGGTCTATAATAGAATGATTGTCTCCATGGTCTATACTAGAATGATTGTCTCCACGGTCTATAATAGAAGTATTGTCTCCACGGTCTATAATAGAAGTATTGTCTCCACGGTCTATAATAGAAGTATTGTCTCCACGGTCTATAATAGAATGCTTGTCTCCACGGTCTATAATAGAATGATTTTCTCCACGGTCTATAATAGAAGTATTTTCTCCACGGTCTATAATAGAATGAATGTCTCCACGGTCTATAATAGAATGATTGTCTCCACGGTCTATAATAGAAGTATTGTCTCCACGGTCTATAATAGAATGATTGTCTCCACGGTCTATAATAGAAGTCTTGTCTCCACGGTCTATTATAGAAGTATTGTCTCCACGGTCTATAATAGAATGATTGTCTCCACGGTCTATAATAGAAGTATTGTCTCCACGGTCTATAATAGAAGTATTGTCTCCACGGTCTATAATAGAAGTATTGTCTCCACGGTCTATTATAGAATGATTGTCTCCACGGTCTATAATAGAAGTATTGTCTCCACGGTCTATAATAGAATGATTGTCTCCACGGTCTATACTAGAATGATTGTCTCCACGGTGTATAATAGAAGTATTGTCCCCACGGTCTATAATAGAATGATTGTCTCCACGGTCTATAATAGAATGATTGTCTCAACGGTCTATAATAGAATAATTGTCTCCACGGTCTATAATAGAAGTATTGTCTCCACGGTCTATAATAGAAGTATTTTCTCCACGGTCTATAATAGAATGATTGTCTCCACGGTCTATAATAGAAGTACATGTATTGTCTCCATAGTCTATAATAGAAGTATTGTCTCCACGGTCTATAATAGAAGTATTGTCTCCACGGTCTATAATAGAAGTATTGTCTCCACGGTCTATAATAGAATGATTGTCTCCACGGTCTATAATAGAAGTATTGTCTCCACGGTCTATAATAGAATGATTGTCTCCACGGTCTATAATAGAAGTATTGTCTCCACGGTCTATAATAGAATGATTGTCTCCACGGTCTATGATAGAAGTATTGTCTCCACGGTCTATAATAGAATGATTGTCTCCACGGTCTATAATAGAAGTATTGTCTCCACGGTCTATTATAGAAGTATTGTCTCCACGGTCTATACTAGAATGATTGTCTCCACGGTCTATAATAGAAGTATTGTCTCCACGGTCTATAATAGAATGATTGTCTCCACGGTCTATACTAGAATGATTGTCTCCACGATCTATAAATAGAATGATTGTCTCCACGGTGTATAATAGAAGTATTGTCTCCACGGTCTATAATAGAATGATTGTCTCAACGGTCTATAATAGAATGATTGTCTCCACGGTCTATAATAGAAGCATTGTCTCCACGGTCTATAATAGAAGTATTTTCTCCACGGTCTATAATAGAATGATTGTCTCCACGGTCTATAATAGAAGTACATGTATTGTCTCCACAGTCTATAATAGAAGTATTGTCTCCACGGTCTATAATAGAATGATTGTCTCCACGGTCTATAATAGAAGTACATGTATTGTCTCCACAGTCTATAATAGAAGTATTGTCTCCACGGTCTATAATAGAAGTATTGTCTCCACGGTCTATAATAGAAGTATTGTCTCCACGGTCAATAATAGAAGTATTGTCTCCACGGTCTATAATAGAAGTATTGTCTCCACGGTCTATAATAGAATGATTGTCTCCACGGTCTATAATAGAAGTATTGTCTCCACGGTCTATAATAGAATGATTGTCTCCACGGTCTATAATAGAAGTATTGTCTCCACGGTCTAAAATAGAATGATTGTCTCCACGGTCTATAATAGAAGTATTGTCTCCACAGTCTATAATAGAAGTATTGTCTCCACGGTCTATAATAGAAGTATTGTCTCCACGGTCTATACTAGAATGATTGTCTCCACGGTCTATAATTAGAATGATTGTCTCCACGGTGTATAATAGAAGTATTGTCTCCACGGTCTATAATAGAATGATTGTCTCCACGGTCTATAATAGAATGATTGTCTCAACGGTCTATAATAGAATGATTGTCTCCACGGTCTATAATAGAAGTATTGTCTCCACGGTCTATAATAGAAGTATTTTCTCCACGGTCTATAATAGAATGATTGTCTCCACAGTCTATAATAGAAGTATTGTCTCCACGGTCTATAATAGAATGATTGTCTCCATGGCCTATAATAGAATGATTTTCTCCACGGTCTATAATAGAAGTATTTTCTCCACGGTCTATAATAGAATGATTGTCTCCACGGTCTATAATAGAATGATTGTCTCCACGGACTATAATAGAAGTATTGTCTCCACGGTCTATAATAGAAGTACTGTCTCCACGGTCTATAATAGAATGATTGTCTCCACGGTCTATAATAGAAGTATTGTCTCCACGGTCTATAATAGAAGTATTGTCTCCACGGTCTATAATAGAAGTATTGTCTCCACGGTCTATAATAGAAGTATTGTCTCCACGGTCTATAATAGAATGATTGTCTCCACGGTCTATAATAGAATGATTTTCTCCACGGTCTATAATAGAAGTATTTTCTCCACGGTCTATAATAGAATGATTGTCTCCACGGTCTATAATAGAATGATTGTCTCCACGGTCTATACTAGAAGTATTGTCTCCACGGTCTATAATAGAATGATTGTCTCCACGGTCTATAATAGAAGTATTGTCTCCACGGTCTATACTAGAATGATTGTCTCCACGGTCTATAATAGAAGTATTGTCTCCACAGTCTATAATAGAAGTATTGTCTCCACGGTCAATAATAGAAGTATTGTCTCCACGGTCTATAATAGAATGATTGTCTCCACGGTCTATAATGGAATGATTGTCTCTACGGTCTATAATAGAATGATTGTCTCCACGGCCTATAATAGAAGTATTGTCTCCACGGTCTATAATAGAATGATTGTCTCCACGGTCTATAATAGAAGTATTGTCTCCACGGTCTATAATAGAATGATTGTCTCCACGGTCTATAATAGAAGTATTGTCTCCACGGTCTATAATAGAATGATTGTCTCCACGGTCTATTCTAGAAGTATTGTCTCCACGGTCTATAATAGAATGATTGTCTCCACGGTCTATAATAGAAGTATTGTCTCCACGGTCTATAATAGAATGATTGTCTCCACGGTCTATTATATTAGTATTGTCTCCACGGTCTATTATATTAGTATTTTCTCCACGGTCTATAATGGAATGATTGTCTCCACGGTCTATAATAGAATGATTGTCTCCACGGTCTATAATATTAGTATTGTCTCCACGGTCTATAATAGAATGATTGTCTCCACGGTCTATAATAGAATGATTGTCTCCACGGTCTATAATAGAATGATTGTCTCCACGGTCTATAAAAGAATGATTGTCTCCACGGTCTATAATAGAATGATTGTCTCCACGGTCTATACTAGAATGATTGTCTCCACGGTCTATAATAGAAGTATTGTCTCCACGGTCTATAATAGAAGTATTGTCTCCACGGTCTATAATAGAAGTATTGTCTCTACGGTCTATAATAGAATGATTGTCTCCACGGTCTATAATAGAATGATTTTCTCCACGGTCTATAATAGAAGTATTTTCGCCACGGTCTATAATAGAATGATTGTCTCCACGGTCTATAATAGAATGATTGTCTCCACGGTCTATACTAGAAGTATTGTCTCCACGGTCTACAATAGAAGTATTGTCTCCACGGTCTATAATAGAAGTATTGTCTCCACGGTCTATAATAGAATGATTGTCTCCACGGTCTATAATAGAAGTATTGTCTCCACAGTCTATAATAGAAGTATTGTCTCCACGGTCAATAATAGAAGTATTGTCTCCACGGTCTATAATAGAATGATTGTCTCCACGGTCTATAATGGAATGATTGTCTCTACGGTCTATAATAGAATGATTGTCTCCACGGTCTATAATAGAATGATTGTCTCCACGGTCTATAATAGAATGATTGTCTCCACGGTCTATAATAGAAGTACATGTATTGTCTCCACGGTCTATAATAGAATGATTGTCTCCATGGTCTATAATAGAAGTATTGTCTCCACGGTCTATAATAGAAGTATTGTCTCCACGGTCTATAATAGAATGATTGTCTCCACGGTCTATACTAGAAGTATTGTCTCCACTGTCTATAATAGAATGATTGTCTCCACGGTCTATAATAGAAGTATTGTCTCCACGGTCTATAATAGAATGATTGTCTCCACGGTCTATTATATTAGTATTGTCTCCACGGTCTATTATATTAGTATTGTCTCCACCGTCTATAATGGAATGATTGTCTCCACGGTCTATAATAGAATGATTGTCTCCACGGTCTATAATATTAGTATTGTCTCCACGGTCTATAATAGAATGATTGTCTCCACGGTCTATAATAGAATGATTGTCTCCACGGTCTATAATAGAATGATTGTCTCCACGGTCTATAAAAGAATGATTGTCTCCACGGTCTATAATAGAATGATTGTCTCCACGGTCTATACTAGAATGATTGTCTCCACGGTCTATAATAGAAGTATTGTCTCCACGGTCTATAATAGAAGTATTGTCTCCACGGTCTATAATAGAAGTATTGTCTCCACGGTCTATAATAGAATGATTGTCTCCACGGTCTATAATAGAATGATTTTCTCCACGGTCTATAATAGAAGTATTTTCTCCACGGTCTATAATAGAATGAATGTCTCCACGGTCTATAATAGAATGATTGTCTCCACGGTCTATACTAGAAGTATTGTCTCCACGGTCTATAATAGAATGATTGTCTCCACGGTCTATAATAGAAGTCTTGTCTCCACGGTCTATTATAGAAGTATTGTCTCCACGGTCTATAATAGAATGATTGTCTCCACGGTCTATAATAGAAGTATTGTCTCCACGGTCTATAATAGAAGTATTGTCTCCACGGTCTATAATAGAAGTATTGTCTCCACGGTCTATTATAGAATGATTGTCTCGACGGTCTATAATAGAAGTATTGTCTCCACGGTCTATAATAGAATGATTGTCTCCACGGTCTATACTAGAATGATTGTCTCCACGGTCTATAAATAGAATGATTGTCTCCACGGTGTATAATAGAAGTATTGTCTCCACGGTCTATAATAGAATGATTGTCTCCACGGTCTATAATAGAATGATTGTCTCAACGGTCTATAATAGAATAATTGTCTCCACGGTCTATAATAGAAGTATTGTCTCCACGGTCTATAATAGAAGTATTTTCTCCACGTCTATAATAGAATGATTGTCTCCACGGTCTATAATAGAATGATTTTCTCCACGGTCTATAATAGAAGTATTTTCTCCACGGTCTATAATAGAATGAATGTCTCCACGGTCTATAATAGAATGATTGTCTCCACGGTCTATACTAGAAGTATTGTCTCCACGGTCTATAATAGAATGATTGTCTCCACGGTCTATAATAGAAGTCTTGTCTCCACGTCTATTATAGAAGTATTGTCTCCACGGTCTATAATAGAATGATTGTCTCCACGGTCTATAATAGAAGTATTGTCTCCACGGTCTATAATAGAAGTATTGTCTCCACGGTTTATAATAGAAGTATTGTCTCCACGGTCTATTATAGAATGATTGTCTCGACGGTCTATAATAGAAGTATTGTCTCCACGGTCTATAATAGAATGATTGTCTCCACGGTCTATACTAGAATGATTGTCTCCACGGTCTATAAATAGAATGATTGTCTCCACGGTGTATAATAGAAGTATTGTCTCCACGGTCTATAATAGAATGATTGTCTCCACGGTCTATAATAGAATGATTGTCTCAACGGTCTATAATAGAATAATTATCTCCACGGTCTATAATAGAAGTATTGTCTCCACGGTCTATAATAGAAGTATTTTCTCTACGGTCTATAATAGAATGATTGTCTCCACGGTCTATAATAGAAGTACATGTATTGTCTCCACAGTCTATAATAGAAGTATTGTCTCCACGGTCTATAATAGAAGTATTGTCTCCACGGTCTATAATAGAAGTATTGTCTCCACGGTCTATAATAGAATGATTGTCTCCACGATCTATAATAGAAGTATTGTCTCCACGGTCTATAATAGAATGATTGTCTCCACGGTCTATAATAGAAGTATTGTCTCCACGGTCTATAATAGAATGATTGTCTCCACGGTCTATAATAGAAGTATTGTCTCCACGGTCTATAATAGAATGATTGTCTCCACGGTCTATAATAGAAGTATTGTCTCCACGGTCTATTATAGAAGTATTGTCTCCACGGTCTATACTAGCATGATTGTCTCCACGGTCTATAATAGAAGTATTGTCTCCACGGTCTATAATAGAATGATTGTCTCCACGGTCTATACTAGAATGATTGTCTCCACGATCTATAAATAGAATGATTGTCTCCACGGTGTACAATAGAAGTATTGTCTCCACGGTCTATAATAGAATGATTGTCTCAACGGTCTATAATAGAATGATTGTCTCCACGGTCTATAATAGAAGCATTGTCTCCACGGTCTATAATAGAAGTATTTTCTCCACGGTCTATAATAGAATGATTGTCTCCACGGTCTATAATAGAAGTACATGTATTGTCTCCACGGTCTATAATAGAAGTATTGTCTCCACGGTCTATAATAGAAGTATTGTCTCCACGGTCTATAATAGAAGTATTGTCTCCACGGTCTATAAATAGAATGATTGTCTCCACGGTGTATAATAGAAGTATTGTCTCCACGGTCTATAATAGAATGATTGTCTCCACGGTCTATAATAGAATGATTGTCTCAACGGTCTATAATAGAATAATTGTCTCCACGGTCTATAATAGAAGTATTGTCTCCACGGTCTATAATAGAAGTATTTTCTCCACGGTCTATAATAGAATGATTGTCTCCACGGTCTATAATAGAAGTACATGTATTGTCTCCACAGTCTATAATAGAAGTATTGTCTCCACGGTCTATAATAGAAGTATTGTCTCCACGGTCTATAATAGAAGTATTGTCTCCACGGTCTATAATAGAATGATAGTCTCCACGGTCTATAATAGAAGTATTGTCTCCACGGTCTATAATAGAATGATTGTCTCCACGGTCTATAATAGAAGTATTGTCTCCACGGTCTATAATAGAATGATTGTCTCCACGGTCTATAATAGAAGTATTGTCTCCACGGTCTATAATAGAATGATTGTCTCCACGGTCTATAATAGAAGTATTGTCTCCACGGTCTATTATAGAAGTATTGTCTCCACGGTCTATACTAGCATGATTGTCTCCACGGTCTATAATAGAAGTATTGTCTCCACGGTCTATAATAGAATGATTGTCTCCACGGTCTATACTAGAATGATTGTCTCCACGATCTATAAATAGAATGATTGTCTCCACGGTGTACAATAGAAGTATTGTCTCCACGGTCTATAATAGAATGATTGTCTCAACGGTCTATAATAGAATGATTGTCTCCACGGTCTATAATAGAAGCATTGTCTCCACGGTCTATAATAGAAGTATTTTCTCCACGGTCTATAATAGAATGATTGTCTCCACGGTCTATAATAGAAGTACATGTATTGTCTCCACGGTCTATAATAGAAGTATTGTCTCTACGGTCTATAATAGAATGATTGTCTCCACGGTCTATAATAGAAGTACATGTATTGTCTCCACAGTCTATAATAGAAGTATTGTCTCCACGGTCTATAATAGAAGTATTGTCTCCACGGTCTATAATAGAAATATTGTCTCCACGGTCAATAATAGAAGTATTGTCTCCACGGTCTATAATAGAGGTATTGTCTCCACGGTCTATAATAGAATGATTGTCTCCACGGTCTATAATAGAAGTATTGTCTCCACGGTCTATAATAGAATGATTGTCTCCACGGTCTATAATAGAAGTATTGTCTCCACGGTCTATAATAGAATGATTGTCTCCACGGTCTATAATAGAAGTATTGTCTCCACAGTCTATAATAGAAGTATTGTCTCCACGGTCAATAATAGAAGTATTATCTCCACGGTCTATAATAGAATGATTGTCTCCACGGTCTATAATAGAAGTATTGTCTTCACGGTCTATAATAGAAGTATTGTCTCCACGGTCTATAATAGAATGATTGTCTCCACGGTCTATAATAGAATGATTGTCTCCACGGTCTATAATAGAATGATTGTCTCCACGGTCTATAATAGAAGTATTGTCTCCACGGTCTATATTAGAAGTATTGTCTCCACGGTCTATAATAGAAGTATTGTCTCCACGGTCTATAATAGAAGTATTGTCTCCACGGTCTATAATAGAATGATTGTCTCCACGGTCTATAATAGAAGTATTGTCTCCACAGTCTATAATAGAAGTATTGTCTCCACGGTCTATAATAGAAGTATTGTCTCCACGGTCTATTATAGAATGATTGTCTCCACGGTCTATAATAGAAGTATTGTCTCCACGGTCTATAATAGAATGATTGTCTCCACGGTCTATACTAGAATGATTGTCTCCACGGTCTATAATTAGAATGATTGTCTCCACGGTGTATAATAGAAGTATTGTCTCCACGGTCTATAATAGAATGATTGTCTCCACGGTCTATAATAGAATGATTGTCTCAACGGTCTATAATAGAATGATTGTCTCCACGGTCTATAATAGAAGTATTGTCTCCACAGTCTATAATAGAAGTATTGTCTCCACGGTCTATAATAGAATGATTGTCTCCATGGCCTATAATAGAATGATTTTCTCCACGGTCTATAATAGAAGTATTTTCTCCACGGTCTATAATAGAATGATTGTCTCCACGGTCTATAATAGAATGATTGTCTCCACGGTCTATAATAGAAGTATTGTCTCCACGGTCTATAATAGAAGTATTGTCTCCACGGTCTATAATAGAATGATTGTCTCCACGGTCTATAATAGAAGTATTGTCTCCACGGTCTATAATAGAAGTATTGTCTCCACGGTCTATAATAGAATGATTGTCTCCACGGTCTATAATAGAATGATTGTCTCCACAGTCTATAATAGAAGTATTGTCTCCACGGTCAATAATAGAAGTATTGTCTCCACGGTCTATAATAGAATGATTGTCTCCACGGTCTATAATGGAATGATTGTCTCTACGGTCTATAATAGAATGATTGTCACCACGGTCTATAATAGAATGATTGTCTCCACGGTCTATAATAGAATGATTGTCTCCACGGTCTATAATAGAAGTACATGTATTGTCTCCACGGTCTATAATAGAATGATTGTCTCCACGGTCTATAATAGAAGTATTGTCTCCACGGTCTATAATAGAAGTATTGTCTCCACGGTCTATAATAGAATGATTGTCTCCACGGTCTATAATAGAAGTATTGTCTCCACGGTCTATAATAGAATGATTGTCTCCACGGTCTATAATAGAAGTATTGTCTCCACGGTCTATAATAGAATGATTGTCTCCACGGTCTATAATAGAAGTATTGTCTCCACGGTCTATTATAGAAGTATTGTCTCCACGGTCTATACTAGAATGATTGTCTCCACGGTCTATAATAGAAGTATTGTCTCCACGGTCTATAATAGAATGATTGTCTCCACGGTCTATACTAGAATGATTGTCTCCACGGTCTATAAATAGAATGATTGTCTCAACGGTCTATAATAGAATGATTGTCTCCACGGTCTATAATAGAAGCATTGTCTCCACGGTCTATAATAGAAGTATTTTCTCCACGGTCTATAATAGAATGATTGTCTCCACGGTCTATAATAGAAGTACATGTATTGTCTCCACAGTCTATAATAGAAGTATTGTCTCCACGGTCTATAATAGAATGATTGTCTCCACGGTCTATAATAGAAGTACATGTATTGTCTCCACAGTCTATTATAGAAGTATTGTCTCCACGGTCTATAATAGAAGTATTGTCTCCACGGTCTATAATAGAAGTATTGTCTCCACGGTCAATAATAGAAGTATTGTCTCCACGGTCTATAATAGAAGTATTGTCTCCACGGTCTATAATAGAATGATTGTCTCCACGGTCTATAATAGAAGTATTGTCTCCACGGTCTATAATAGAATGATTGACTCCACGGTCTATAATAGAAGTATTGTCTCCACAGTCTATAATAGAAGTATTGTCTCCACGGTCAATAATAGAAGTATTATCTCCACGGTCTATAATAGAATGATTGTCTCCACGGTCTATAATGGAATGATTGTCTCTACGGTCTATAATAGAATGATTGTCTCCACGGTCTATAATAGAATGATTGTCTCCACGGTCTATAATAGAATGATTGTCTCCACGGTCTATAATAGAAGTACATGTATTGTCTCCACGGTCTATAATAGAATGATTGTCTCCATGGTCTATAATAGAAGTATTGTCTTCACGGTCTATAATAGAAGTATTGTCTCCACGGTCTATAATAGAATGATTGTCTCCACGGTCTATACTAGAAGTATTGTCTCCACGGTCTATAATAGAATGATTGTCTCCACGGTCTATAATAGAAGTATTGTCTCCACGGTCTATAATAGAATGATTGTCTCCACGGTCTATTATATTAGTATTGTCTCCACGGTCTATTATATTAGTATTGTCTCCACGGTCTATAATGGAAGTATTGTCTCCACGGTCTATAATAGAAGTATTGTCTCCACGGTCTATAATAGAAGTATTGTCTCCACGGTCAATAATAGAAGTATTGTCTCCACGGTCTATAATAGAAGTATTGTCTCCACGGTCTATAATAGAATGATTGTCTCCACGGTCTATAATAGAAGTATTGTCTCCACAGTCTATAATAGAAGTATTGTCTCCACGGTCAATAATAGAAGTATTATCTCCACGGTCTATAATAGAATGATTGTCTCCACGGTCTATAATGGAATGATTGTCTCTACGGTCTATAATAGAATGATTGTCTCCACGGTCTATAATAGAATGATTGTCTCCACGGTCTATAATAGAATGATTGTCTCCACGGTCTATAATAGAAGTACATGTATTGTCTCCACGGTCTATAATAGAATGATTGTCTCCATGGTCTATAATAGAAGTATTGTCTTCACGGTCTATAATAGAAGTATTGTCTCCACGGTCTATAATAGAATGATTGACTCCACGGTCTATAATAGAAGTATTGTCTCCACAGTCTATAATAGAAGTATTGTCTCCACGGTCAATAATAGAAGTATTATCTCCACGGTCTATAATAGAATGATTGTCTCCACGGTCTATAATGGAATGATTGTCTCTACGGTCTATAATAGAATGATTGTCTCCACGGTCTATAATAGAATGATTGTCTCCACGGTCTATAATAGAATGATTGTCTCCACGGTCTATAATAGAAGTACATGTATTGTCTCCACGGTCTATAATAGAATGATTGTCTCCATGGTCTATAATAGAAGTATTGTCTTCACGGTCTATAATAGAAGTATTGTCTCCACGGTCTATAATAGAATGATTGTCTCCACGGTCTATACTAGAAGTATTGTCTCCACGGTCTATAATAGAATGATTGTCTCCACGGTCTATAATAGAAGTATTGTCTCCACGGTCTATAATAGAATGATTGTCTCCACGGTCTATTATATTAGTATTGTCTCCACGGTCTATTATATTAGTATTGTCTCCACGGTCTATAATGGAAGTATTGTCTCCACGGTCTATAATAGAAGTATTGTCTCCACGGTCTATAATAGAAGTATTGTCTCCACGGTCAATAATAGAAGTATTGTCTCCACGGTCTATAATAGAAGTATTGTCTCCACGGTCTATAATAGAATGATTGTCTCCACGGTCTATAATAGAAGTATTGTCTCCACAGTCTATAATAGAAGTATTGTCTCCACGGTCAATAATAGAAGTATTATCTCCACGGTCTATAATAGAATGATTGTCTCCACGGTCTATAATGGAATGATTGTCTCTACGGTCTATAATAGAATGATTGTCTCCACGGTCTATAATAGAATGATTGTCTCCACGGTCTATAATAGAATGATTGTCTCCACGGTCTATAATAGAAGTACATGTATTGTCTCCACGGTCTATAATAGAATGATTGTCTCCATGGTCTATAATAGAAGTATTGTCTTCACGGTCTATAATAGAAGTATTGTCTCCACGGTCTATAATAGAATGATTGTCTCCACGGTCTATACTAGAAGTATTGTCTCCACGGTCTATAATAGAATGATTGTCTCCACGGTCTATAATAGAAGTATTGTCTCCACGGTCTATAATAGAATGATTGTCTCCACGGTCTATTATATTAGTATTGTCTCCACGGTCTATTATATTAGTATTGTCTCCACGGTCTATAATGGAATGATTGTCTCCACGGTCTATAATAGAATGATTGTCTCCACGGTCTATGATATTAGTATTGTCTCCACGTCTATAATAAAATGATTGTCTCCACGGTCTATAATAGAATGATTGTCTCCACGGTCTATAATAGAATGATTGTCTCCACGGTCTATAATAGAATGATTGTCTCCACGGTCTATAATAGAAGTATTGTCTCCACGGTCTATAATAGAAGTATTGTCTCCACGGTCTATAATAGAAGTATTGTCTCCACGGTCTATAATAGAAGTATTGTCTCCACGGTCTATAATAGAATGATCGTCTCCACGGTCTATAATAGAAGTATTGTCTCCACAGTCTATAATAGAAGTATTGTCTCCACGGTCTATAATAGAAGTATTGTCTCCACGGTCTATTATAGAATGATTGTCTCCACGGTCTATACTAGAAGTATTGTCTCCACGGTCTATAATAGAATGATTGTCTCCACGGTCTATACTAGAATGATTGTCTCCACGGTCTATAATTAAAATGATTGTCTCCACGGTGTATAATAGAAGTATTGTCTCCACGGTCTATAATAGAATGATTGTCTCCACGGTCTATAATAGAATGATTGTCTCAACGGTCTATAATAGAATGATTGTCTCCACGGTCTATAATAGAAGTATTGTCTCCACGGTCTATAATAGAAGTATTTTCTCCACGGTCTATAATAGAATGATTGTCTCCACAGTCTATAATAGAAGTATTGTCTCCACGGTCTATAATAGAATGATTGTCTCCATGGTCTATAATAGAATGATTTTCTCCACGGTCTATAATAGAATGATTGTCTCCACGGTCTATAATAGAATGATTGTCTCCACGGTCTATAATAGAAGTACATGTATTGTCTCCACGGTCTTTAATAGAATGATTGTCTCCATGGTCTATAATAGAAGTATTGTCTCCACGGTCTATAATAGAAGTATTATCTCCACGGTCTATAATAGAATGATTGTCTCCACGGTCTATACTAGAAGTATTGTCTCCACGGTCTATAATAGAATGATTGTCTCCACGATCTATAATAGAAGTATTGTCTCCACGGTCTATAATAGAATGATTGTCTCCACGGTCTATTATATTAGTATTGTCTCCACGGTCTATTAAATTAGTATTGTCTCCACGGTCTATAATGGAATGATTGTCTCCACGGTCTATAATAGAATGATTGTCTCCACGGTCTATAATATTAGTATTGTCTCCACGGTCTATAATAGAATGATTGTCTCCACGGTCTATGATAGAATGATTGTCTCCACGGTCTATAATAGAATGAGTGTCTCCACGGTCTATAAAAGAATGATTGTCTCCACGGTCTATAATAGAATGATTGTCTCCACGGTCTATACTAGAATGATTGTCTCCACGGTCTATAATAGAAGTATTGTCTCCACGGTCTATAATAGAAGTATTGTCTCCACGGTCTATAATAGAAGTATTGTCTCCACGGTCTATAATAGAATGATGGTCTCCACGGTCTATAATGGAATGATTTTCTCCACGGTCTATAATAGAAGTATTTTCTCCACGGTCTATACTATTAGTATTGTCTCCACGGTCTATAATAGAATGATTGTCTCCACGGTGTATACTAGAAGTATTGTCTCCACGGTCTATAATAGAATGATTGTCTCCACGGTCTATAATAGAAGTATTGTCTCCACGGTCTATAATAGAATGATTGTCTCCACGGTCTATAATAGAAGTATTGTCTCCACAGTCTATAATAGAAGTATTGTCTCCACGGTCAATAATAGAAGTATTGTCTCCACCGTCTATAATAGAATGATTGTCTCCACGGTCTATAATGGAATGATTGTCTCTACGGTCTATAATAGAATGATTGTCTCCACGGTCTATAATAGAATGATTGTCTCCACGGTCTATAATAGAATGATTGTCTCCACGGTCTATAATAGAAGTACATGTATTTTCTCCACGGTCTATAATAGAATGATTGTCTCCATGGTCTATAATAGAAGTATTGTCTCCACGGTCTATAATAGAAGTATTGTCTCCACGGTCTATAATAGAATGATTGTCTCCACGGTCTATACTAGAAGTATTGTCTCCACGGTCTATAATAGAATGATTGTCTCCACGGTCTATAATAGAAGTATTGTCTCCACGGTCTATAATAGAATGATTGTCTCCACGGTCTATTATATTAGTATTGTCTCCACGGTCTATTATATTAGTATTGTCTCCACGGTCTATAATGGAATGATTGTCTCCACGGTCTATAATAAAATGATTGTCTCCACGGTCTATAATATTAGTATTGTCTCCACGGTCTATAATAGAATGATTGTCTCCACGGTCTATAATAGAATGATTGTCTCCACGGTCTATAATAGAATGATTGTCTCCACGGTCTATAAAAGAATGATTGTCTCCACGGTCTATAATAGAATGATTGTCTCCACGGTCTATACTAGAATGATTGTCTCCACGGTCTATAATAGAAGTATTGTCTCCACGGTCTATAATAGAAGTATTGTCTCCACGGTCTATAATAGAAGTATTGTCTCCACGGTCTCTAATAGAATGATTGTCTCCACGGTCTATAATAGAATGATTTTCTCCACGGTCTATAATAGAAGTATTTTCTCCACGGTCTATAATAGAATGATTGTCTCCACGGTCTATAATAGAATGATTGTCTCCACGGTCTATAATAGAAGTATTGTCTCCACGGTCTATAATAGAAGTCTTGTCTCCACGGTCTATAATAGAAGTCTTGTCTCCACGGTCTATTATAGAAGTATTGTCTCCACGGTCTATAATAGAATGATTGTCTCCACGGTCTATAATGGAAGTATTGTCTCCACGGTCTATAATAGAAGTATTGTCTCCACGGTCTATTATAGAATGATTGTCTCCACGGTCTATAATAGAAGTATTGTCTCCACGGTCTATAATAGAATGATTGTCTCCACGGTCTATACTAGAATGATTGTCTCCACGGTCTATAAATAGAATGATTGTCTCCACGGTGTATAATAGAACTATTGTCTCCACGGTCTATAATAGAATGATTGTCTCCACGGTCTATAATAGAATGATTGTCTCCACGGTCTATAATAGAATGATTGTCTCCACGGTCTATAATAGAAGTATTGTCTCCACGGTCTATAATAGAAGTATTTTCTCCACGGTCTATAATAGAATGATTGTCTCCACGGTCTATAATAGAAGTACATGTATTTTCTCCACAGTCTATAATAGAAGTATTGTCTCCACGGTCTATAATAGAAGTATTGTCTCCACGGTCTATAATATTAGTATTGTCTCCACGGTCTATAATAGAATGATTGTCTCCACGGTCTATAATAGAAGTATTGTCTCCACGGTCTATAATAGAAGTATTGTCTCCACGGTCTATAATAGAAGTATTGTCTCCACGGTCTATAATAGAATGATTGTCTCCACGGTCTATAATAGAAGTATTGTCTCCACGGTCTATAATAGAATGATTGTCTCCACGGTCTATAATAGAAGTATTGTCTCCACGGTCTATAAGAGAAGTATTGTCTCCACGGTCTATACTAGAATGATTGTCTCCACGGTCTATAATAGAAGTATTGTCTCCACGGTCTATAATAGAATGATTGTCTCCACGGTCTATACTAGAATGATTGTCTCAACGGTCTATAATAGAATGATTGTCTCCACGGTCTATAATAGAAGTATTGTCTCCACGGTCTATAATAGAAGTATTTTCTCCACGGTCTATAATAGAATGATTGTCTCCACGGTCTATAATAGAAGTACATGTATTGTCTCCACAGTCTATAATAGAAGTATTGTCTCCACGGTCTATAATAGAATGATTGTCTCCACGGTCTATACTAGAAGTACATGTATTGTCTCCACAGTCTATAATAGAAGTATTGTCTCCACGGTCTATTATAGAAGTATTGTCTCCACGGTCTATAATAGAAGTATTGTCTCCACGTTCAATAATAGAAGTATTGTCTCCACGGTCTATAATAGAAGTATTGTCTCCACGGTCTATAATAGAATGATTGTCTCCACGGTCTATAATAGAAGTATTGTCTCCACGGTCTATAATAGAATGATTGTCTCCACGGTCTATAATAGAAGTATTGTCTCCACGGTCTATAATAGAAGTATTGTCTCCACGGTCTATAATAGAATGATTGTCTCCACGGTCTATAATAGAAGTATTGTCTCCACGGTCTATAATAGAATGATAGTCTCCATGGTCTATACTAGAATGATTGTCTCCACGGTCTATAAATAGAATGATTGTCTCCACGGTCTATAATAGAATGATTGTCTCAACGGTCTATAATAGAATGATTGTCTCCACGGTCAATAATAGAAGTATTGTCTCCACGGTCTATAATATTAGTATTTTCTCCACGGTCTATAATAGAATGATTGTCTCCACGGTCTATAATAGAAGTACATGTATTGTCTCCACAGTCTATTTGTCTCCACGGTCTATAATAGAATGATTGTCTCCACGGTCTATAATAGAAGTATTGTCTCCACGGTCTATAATAGAAGTATTGTCTCCACGGTCTATAATAGAAGTATTGTCTCCACGGTCTATAATAGAATGATTGTCTCCACGATCTGTAATAGAAGTATTGTCTCTATGGTCTATAATAGAAGTATTGTCTCCACGGTCTATAATAGAAGTATTGTCTCCACGGTCTATAATAGAATGATTGTCTCCACGGTCTATAATATTAGTATTGTCTCCACGGTCTATAATAGAATGATTGTCTCCACGGTCTATAATAGAAGTATTGTCTCCACGGTCTATAATAGAATGATTGTCTCCACGGTCTATTATATTAGTATTGTCTCCACGGTCTATAATGGAATGATTGTCTCTACGGTCTATAATAGAATGATTTTCTCCACGGTCTATAATATTAGTATTGTCTCCACGGTCTATAATATTAGTATTGTCTCCACGGTCTATAATAGAATGATTGTCTCCACGGTCTATAATAGAATGATTGTCTCCACGGTCTATAATAGAATGATTGTCTCCACGGTCTATAATAGAATGATTGTCTCCACGGTCTATAATAGAAGTATTGTCTCCACGGTCTATAATAGAAGTATTGTCTCCACGGTCTATAATAGAAGTATTGTCTCCACGGTCTATAATAGAATGATTGTCTCCACGGTCTGTAATAGAAGTATTGTCTCCATGGTCTATAATAGAAGTATTGTCTCCACGGTCTATAATAGAAGTATTGTCTCCACGGTCTATAATAGAATGATTGTCTCCACGGTCTATAATAGAAGTATTGTCTCCACGGTCTATAATAGAATGATTGTCTCCACGGTCTATAATAGAAGTATTGTCTCCACGGTCTATAATAGAATGATTGTCTCCACGGTCTATAATTGAAGTATTGTCTCCACGGTCTATAATAGAAGTATTGTCTCCACGGTCTATAATAGAAGTATTGTCTCCACGGTCTATAATAGAAGTATTGTCTCCACGGTCTATAATAGAAGTATTGTCTCCACGGTCTATAATAGAATGATTTTCTCCACCGTCTATAATAGAAGTATTTTCTCCACGGTCTATAATAGAAGTATTGTCTCCACGGTGTATAATAGAAGTATTGTCTCCACGGTCTATAATAGAATGATTGTCTCCACGGTCTATAATAGAAGTACATGTATTGTCTCCACAGTCTATAATAGAAGTATTGTCTCCACGGTCTATAATAGGATGATTGTCTCCACGGTCTATAATAGAAGTATTGTCTCCACGGTCTATAATAGAAGTATTGTCTCCACGGTCTATGATAAAATGATTGTCTCCACGGTCTATAATAGAAGTATTGTCTCCACGGTCTATAATAGAATGATTGTCTCCACGGTCTATTATAGAAGTATTGTCTCCACGGTCTATAATATGATTGTCTCCACGGTCTATTATATTAGTATTGTCTCCACGGTCTATAATGGAATGATTGTCTCTACGGTCTGTAATAGAATGATTGTCTCCACGGTCTATAATAGAATGATTGTCTCCACGGTCTATAATATTAGTATTGTCTCCACGGTCTATAATAGAATGATTGTCTCCACGGTCTATAATAGAATGATTGTCTCCACGGTCTATAATAGAAGTATTGTCTCCACGGTCTATAATAGAATGATTGTCTCCACGGTCTATAATAGAAGTATTGTCTCCACGGTCTATAATAGAAGTATTGTCTCCACGGTGTATAATAGAAGTATTGTCTCCACGGTCTATAATAGAATGATTGTCTCCACGGTCTATAATAGAAGTACATGTATTGTCTCCACAGTCTATAATAGAAGTATTGTCTCCACGGTCTATAATAGAAGTATTGTCTCCACGGTCTATAATAGAATGATTGTCTCCACGGTCTATAATAGAATGATTGTATCCACGGTCTATAACAGAAGTATTGTCTCCACTGTCTATAATAGAATGATTGTCTCCACGGTCTATAATAGAAGTATTGTATCCACGGTCTATAATATAAGCATTGTCCCCATGGTCTACAATAGAAGTATTGTCTCCACGGTCTATAATAGAAGCATTTTCTCCCCGGTCTATAATAGAAGTATTGTCTCCACGGTCTATAATAGAAGTATTGTCTCCACGGTCTATAATAGAAGTATTGTCTCCACGGTCTATAATAGAATGATTGTCTCCACGGTCTATAATAGAAGTAATGTCTCCACGGTCTATAATAGAAGTATTGTCTCCACGGTCTATAATAGAATGATTGTCTCCACGGTCTATAATAGAAATATTGTCTCGACGGTCTATAATAGAATGATTGTCTCCACGGTCTATAATAGAAGTAAGTATTGTCTCCACGGTCTATAATAGAATGATTGTCTCCACGGTGTATAATAGAATGATTGTCTCCACGGTTTATAACAGAAGTATTGTCTCCACGGTCTATAATGGAATGATTGTCTCCACGGTCTATATTAGAAGTATTGTCTCCACGGTCTATAATAGAAGTGCATGTATTGTCTCCACAGTCTATAATAGAAGTATTGTCTCCACGGTCTATAATAGAATGATTGTCTCCACGGTCTATAATAGAAGTATTGTCTCCACGGTCTATAATAGAAGTAATGTCTCCACGGTCTATAATAGAAGTATTGTCTCCACGGTCTATAATAGAATGATTGTCTCCACGGTCTATAATAGAATGATTGTCTCCACGGTCTATAATAGAAGCATTGTCTCCACGGTCTATAATAGAAGTATTGTCTCCACGGTCTATAATAGAAGCATTGTCTCCACGGTCTATAATAGAAGTATTGTTTCCACGGTCTATAATAGAATGATTGTCTCCACGGTCTATAATAGAAGTATTGTCTCCACGGTCTATAATATTAGTATTGTTTCCACGGTCTATAATGGAATGATTGTCTCTACGGTCTATAATAGAATGATTGTCTCCACGGTCTATAATGGAATGATTGTCTCTACGGTCTATAATAGAATGATTGTCTCCATGGTCTATAATAGAATGATTGTCTCCATGGTCTATACTATTAGTATTGTCTCCACGGTCTATAATAGAATTATTGTCTCCACGGTCTATAATAGAATGATTGTCTCCACGGTCTATAATAGAATGATTGTCTCCACGGTATATAATAGAATGATTGTCTCCACGGTCTACAATGGAAGTATTGTCTCCACGGTCTATAATAGAATGATTGTCTCCACGGTCTATAATAGAATGATTGTCTCCACGGTCTATAATAGAATGATTGTCTCCACGGTCTATACTAGAATGATTGTCTCCACGGTCTATAATAGAAGTATTGTCTCCACGGTCTATAAAAGAAGCATTGTCTCCACGGTCTATAATAGAAGTATTGTCTCCACGGTCTATAATAGAATGATTGTCTCCACGGTCTATAATAGAAGTATTGTCTCCACGGTCTATAATAGAATGATTGTCTCCACGGTCTATAATAGAATGATTGTCTCCACGGTCTATAATAGAAGTATTGTCTCCACGGTCTATACTAGAATGATTGTCTCCACGGTCTATAATAGAATGATTGTCTCCACGGTCTATAATAGAAGTATTGTCTCCACGGTCTATAATAGAATGATTGTCTCCACAGTCTATAATAGAAGTATTGTCTCCACGGTCTATAATAAAAGTATTGTCTCCACGGTCTATAATAGAATGATTGTCTCCACGGTCTATAATAGAAGTATTGTCTCCACGGTCTATAATAGAAGTATTGTCTCCACGGTCTATGATAGAATGATTGTCTCCACGGTCTATAATAGAAGTATTGTCTCCACGGTCTATAATAGAAGTATTGTCTCCACGGTCTATAATAGAATGATTGTCTCCACGGTCTATTATAGAAGTATTGTCTCCACGGTCTATAATATGATTGTCTCCACGGTCTATTATATTAATATTGTCTCCACGGTCTATAATGGAATGATTGTCTCTACGGTCTATAATAGAATGATTGTCTCCACGGTCTATAATAGAATGATTGTCTCCACGGTTTATAATAGAATGATTGTCTCCACGGTCTATAATAGAATGATTGTCTCCACGGTTTATAATAGAAGTATTGTTTCCACGGTCTATAATAAAAGTATTGTCTCCACGGTCTATAATAGAAGTATTGTCTCCACGGTCTATAATAGAATGATTGTCTCCACGGTCTATAATAAAAGTATTGTCTCCATGGGCTATAATAGAAGTATTGTCTCCACGGTCTATAATAGAAGTATTGTCTCCACGGTCTATAATAGAATGATTGTCTCCACGGTCTATAATAGAATGATTGTCTCCACGGTCTATAATATTAGTATTGTCTCCACGGTCTATAATAGAATGATTGTCTCCACGGTCTATAATAGAAGTATTGTCTCCACGGTCTATAATAGAATGATTGTCTCCACGGTCTATAATAGAATGATTGTCTCCACGGTCTATAATAGAATGATTGTCTCCACGGTCTATAATAGAAGTATTGTCTCCACGGTCTATAATAGAAGTATTGTCTCCACGGTCTATAATAGAAGTATTGTCTTCACGGTCTATAATAGAATGATTGTCTCCACGGTGTATAATAGAAGTATTGTCTCCACGGTCTATAATAGAAGTATTGTCTCCACGGTCTATAATAGAATGATTGTCTCCACGGTCTATAATAGAAGTATTGTCTCCACGTCTATAATAGAATGATTGTCTCCACGGTCTATAATATTAGTATTGTCTCTACGGTCTATAATATTAGTATTGTCTCCACGGTCTATAATAGAATGATTGTCTCCACGGTCTATAATAGAATGATTGTCTCCACGGTCTATAATAGAATGATTGTCTCCATGGTCTATAATATTAGTATTGTCTCCACGGTCTATAATAGAATGATTGTCTTCACGGTCTATAATAGAATGATTGTCTCCACGGTCTATAATAGAATGATTGTCTCCACGGTTTATAATAGAAGTATTGTTTCCACGGTCTATAATAGAAGTATTGTCTCCACGGTCTATAATAGAAGTATTGTCTCCACGGTCTATAATAGAATGATTGTCTCCATGGTCTATAATAAAAGTATTGTCTCCATGGTCTATAATAGAATGAGTGTCTCCACGGACTATAATAGAATGATTGTCTCCACGGTCTATAATAGAAGCATTTTCTCCACGGTCTATAATAGAATGATTGTCTCCACGGTCTATTATAGAAGCATTTTCTCCACGGTCTATAATAGAAGTATTGTCTCCACGGTCTATAATAGAATGATTGTCTCCACGGTCTATAATAGAATGATTGTATCCACGGTCTATAACAGAAGTATTGTCTCCACTGTCTATAATAGAATGATTGTCTCCACGGTCTATAATAGAAGTATTGTATCCACGGTCTATAATATAAGCATTGTCTCCATGGTCTACAATAGAAGTATTGTCTCCACGGTCTATAATAGAAGCATTTTCTCCCTGGTCTATAATAGAAGTATTGTCTCCACGGTCTATAATAGAAGTATTGTCTCCACGGTCTATAATAGAAGTATTGTCTCCACGGTCTATAATAGAAGCATTTTCTCCACGGTCTATAATAGAAGTATTGACACCACGATCTATAATAGAAGTATTGTCTCCACGGTCTATAATAGAATGATTGTCTCCACGGTCTATAATAGAAGTATTGTCTCCACGGTCTATAATAGAAGTATTGTCTCCACGGTCTATAATAGAATGATTGTCTCCACGGTCTATAATAGAATGATTGTCTCCACGGTCTATAACAGAAGTATTGTCTCCACGGTCTATAATAGAATGATTGTCTCCACGGTCTATAATAGAAATATTGTCTCCACGGTCTATAATAGAATGATTGTCTCCACGGTCTATAATAGAAGTAAGTATTGTCTCCACGGTCTATAATAGAATGATTGTCTCCACGGTGTATAATAGAATGATTGTCTCCACGGTTTATAACAGAAGTATTGTCTCTACGGTCTATAATGGAATGATTGTCTCCACGGTCTATATTAGAAGTATTGTCTCCACGGTCTATAATAGAATGATTGTCTCCACGGTCTATAATAGAATGATTGTCTCCACGGTCTATAACAGAAGTATTGTCTCCACGGTCTATAATAGAATGATTGTCTCCACGGTCTATAATAGAATGATTGTCTCCACGGTCTATAATAGAAGTGCATGTATTGTCTCTACAGTCTATAATAGAAGTATTGTCTCCACGGTCTATAATAGAATGATTGTCTCCACGGTCTATAATAGAAGTATTGTCTCCACGGTCTATAATAGAAGTATTGTCTCCACGGTCTATAATAGAATGATTGTCTCCACGGTCTATAATAGAAGTATTGTCTCCACGTCTATAATAGAATGATTGTCTCCACGGTCTATAATATTAGTATTGTCTCTACGGTCTATAATATTAGTATTGTCTCCACGGTCTATAATAGAATGATTGTCTCCACGGTCTATAATAGAATGATTGTCTCCACGGTCTATAATAGAATGATTGTCTCCATGGTCTATAATATTAGTATTGTCTCCACGGTCTATAATAGAATGATTGTCTTCACGGTCTATAATAGAATGATTGTCTCCACGGTCTATAATAGAATGATTGTCTCCACGGTTTATAATAGAAGTATTGTTTCCACGGTCTATAATAGAAGTATTGTCTCCACGGTCTATAATAGAAGTATTGTCTCCACGGTCTATAATAGAATGATTGTCTCCATGGTCTATAATAAAAGTATTGTCTCCATGGTCTATAATAGAATGAGTGTCTCCACGGACTATAATAGAATGATTGTCTCCACGGTCTATAATAGAAGCATTTTCTCCACGGTCTATAATAGAATGATTGTCTCCACGGTCTATTATAGAAGCATTTTCTCCACGGTCTATAATAGAAGTATTGTCTCCACGGTCTATAATAGAATGATTGTCTCCACGGTCTATAATAGAATGATTGTATCCACGGTCTATAACAGAAGTATTGTCTCCACTGTCTATAATAGAATGATTGTCTCCACGGTCTATAATAGAAGTATTGTATCCACGGTCTATAATATAAGCATTGTCTCCATGGTCTACAATAGAAGTATTGTCTCCACGGTCTATAATAGAAGCATTTTCTCCCTGGTCTATAATAGAAGTATTGTCTCCACGGTCTATAATAGAAGTATTGTCTCCACGGTCTATAATAGAAGTATTGTCTCCACGGTCTATAATAGAAGCATTTTCTCCACGGTCTATAATAGAAGTATTGACACCACGATCTATAATAGAAGTATTGTCTCCACGGTCTATAATAGAATGATTGTCTCCACGGTCTATAATAGAAGTATTGTCTCCACGGTCTATAATAGAAGTATTGTCTCCACGGTCTATAATAGAATGATTGTCTCCACGGTCTATAATAGAATGATTGTCTCCACGGTCTATAACAGAAGTATTGTCTCCACGGTCTATAATAGAATGATTGTCTCCACGGTCTATAATAGAAATATTGTCTCCACGGTCTATAATAGAATGATTGTCTCCACGGTCTATAATAGAAGTAAGTATTGTCTCCACGGTCTATAATAGAATGATTGTCTCCACGGTGTATAATAGAATGATTGTCTCCACGGTTTATAACAGAAGTATTGTCTCTACGGTCTATAATGGAATGATTGTCTCCACGGTCTATATTAGAAGTATTGTCTCCACGGTCTATAATAGAATGATTGTCTCCACGGTCTATAATAGAATGATTGTCTCCACGGTCTATAACAGAAGTATTGTCTCCACGGTCTATAATAGAATGATTGTCTCCACGGTCTATAATAGAATGATTGTCTCCACGGTCTATAATAGAAGTGCATGTATTGTCTCTACAGTCTATAATAGAAGTATTGTCTCCACGGTCTATAATAGAATGATTGTCTCCACGGTCTATAATAGAAGTATTGTCTCCACGGTCTATAATAGAAGTATTGTCTCCACGGTCTATAATAGAATGATTGTCTCCACGGTCTATAATAGAAGTATTGTCTCCACGTCTATAATAGAATGATTGTCTCCACGGTCTATAATATTAGTATTGTCTCTACGGTCTATAATATTAGTATTGTCTCCACGGTCTATAATAGAATGATTGTCTCCACGGTCTATAATAGAATGATTGTCTCCACGGTCTATAATAGAATGATTGTCTCCATGGTCTATAATATTAGTATTGTCTCCACGGTCTATAATAGAATGATTGTCTTCACGGTCTATAATAGAATGATTGTCTCCACGGTCTATAATAGAATGATTGTCTCCACGGTTTATAATAGAAGTATTGTTTCCACGGTCTATAATAGAAGTATTGTCTCCACGGTCTATAATAGAAGTATTGTCTCCACGGTCTATAATAGAATGATTGTCTCCATGGTCTATAATAAAAGTATTGTCTCCATGGTCTATAATAGAATGAGTGTCTCCACGGACTATAATAGAATGATTGTCTCCACGGTCTATAATAGAAGCATTTTCTCCACGGTCTATAATAGAATGATTGTCTCCACGGTCTATTATAGAAGCATTTTCTCCACGGTCTATAATAGAAGTATTGTCTCCACGGTCTATAATAGAATGATTGTCTCCACGGTCTATAATAGAATGATTGTATCCACGGTCTATAACAGAAGTATTGTCTCCACTGTCTATAATAGAATGATTGTCTCCACGGTCTATAATAGAAGTATTGTATCCACGGTCTATAATATAAGCATTGTCTCCATGGTCTACAATAGAAGTATTGTCTCCACGGTCTATAATAGAAGCATTTTCTCCCCGGTCTATAATAGAAGTATTGTCTCCACGGTCTATAATAGAAGTATTGTCTCCACGGTCTATAATAGAAGTATTGTCTCCACGGTCTATAATAGAAGCATTTTCTCCACGGTCTATAATAGAAGTATTGACACCACGATCTATAATAGAAGTATTGTCTCCACGGTCTATAATAGAATGATTGTCTCCACGGTCTATAATAGAAGTATTGTCTCCACGGTCTATAATAGAAGTATTGTCTCCACGGTCTATAATAGAATGATTGTCTCCACGGTCTATAATAGAATGATTGTCTCCACGGTCTATAACAGAAGTATTGTCTCCACGGTCTATAATAGAATGATTGTCTCCACGGTCTATAATAGAAATATTGTCTCCACGGTCTATAATAGAATGATTGTCTCCACGGTCTATAATAGAAGTAAGTATTGTCTCCACGGTCTATAATAGAATGATTGTCTCCACGGTGTATAATAGAATGATTGTCTCCACGGTTTATAACAGAAGTATTGTCTCTACGGTCTATAATGGAATGATTGTCTCCACGGTCTATATTAGAAGTATTGTCTCCACGGTCTATAATAGAATGATTGTCTCCACGGTCTATAATAGAATGATTGTCTCCACGGTCTATAACAGAAGTATTGTCTCCACGGTCTATAATAGAATGATTGTCTCCACGGTCTATAATAGAATGATTGTCTCCACGGTCTATAATAGAAGTGCATGTATTGTCTCCACAGTCTATAATAGAAGTATTGTCTCCACGGTCTATAATAGAATGATTGTCTCCACGGTCTATAATAGAAGTATTGTCTCCACGGTCTATAATAGAAGTAATGTCTCCACGGTCTATAATAGAAGTATTGTCTCCACGGTCTATAATAGAATGATTGTCTCCACGGTCTATAATAGAATGATTGTCTCCACGGTCTATAATAGAAGCATTGTCTCCACGGTCTATAATAGAAGTATTGTCTCCACGGTCTATAATAGAAGCATTGTCTCCACGGTCTATAATAGAAGTATTGTTTCCACGGTCTATAATAGAATGATTGTCTCCACGTCTATAATAGAAGTATTGTCTCCACGGTCTATAATATTAGTATTGTTTCCACGGTCTATAATGGAATGATTGTCTCTACGGTCTATAATAGAATGATTGTCTCCACGGTCTATAATGGAATGATTGTCTCTACGGTCTATAATAGAATGATTGTCTCCATGGTCTATAATAGAATGATTGTCTCCACGGTCTATACTATTAGTATTGTCTCTACGGTCTATAATAGAATTATTGTCTCCACGGTCTATAATAGAATGATTGTCTCCACGGTCTATAATAGAATGATTGTCTCCACGGTATATAATAGAATGATTGTCTCCACGGTCTACAATGGAAGTATTGTCTCCACGGTCTATAATAGAATGATTGTCTCCACGGTCTATAATATAATGATTGTCTCCACGGTCTATAATAGAATGATTGTCTCCACGGTATATAATAGAAGTATTGTCTCCACGGTCTATAAAAGAAGTATTGTCTCCACGGTCTATAATAGAAGTATTGTCTCCACGGTCTATAATAGAATGATTGTCTCCACGGTCTATAATAGAAGTATTGTCTCCACGGTCTATAATAGAAGTATTGTCTCCACGGTCTATAATAGAAGTATTGTCTCCACGGTCTATAATAGAAGTATTGTCTCCACGGTCTACAATAGAATGATTGTCTCCACGGTCTATAATAGAATGATTGTCTCCACGGTCTATAATAGAAGTATTGTCTCCACGGTCTATAATAGAATGATTGTCTCCACGGTCTATAATAGAATGATTGTCTCCACGGTCTATAATAGAAGTATTGTCTCCACGGTCTATAATATAAGCATTGTCTCCACGGTCCACAATAGAAGTATTGTCTCCACGGTCTATAATAGAATGATTGTCTCCACGGTCTATAATAGAATGATTGTCTCCACGGTCTACAACAGAAGTATTGTCTCCACGCTCTATAATAGAATGATTGTCTCCACGGTCTATAATAGAATGATTGTCTCCACGGTCTATAATAGAATGATTGTCTCCACGGTCTATAATAGAATGATTGTCTCCACAGTCTACAATAGAAGTATTGTCTCCACGGTCTATAATAGAAGTATTGTCTCCACGGTCTATAATAGAATGATTGTCTCCACGGTCTATAATAGAAGCATTGTCTCCACGGTCTATAATACAAGCATTGTCTCCACGGTCTATAATAGAAGTATTGTCTCCACGGTCTATAATAGAAGTATTGTCTCCACGGTCTATAATAGAATGATTGTCTCCACGGTCTATAATAGAATGATTGTCTCCACGGTTTATAATATTAGTATTGTCTCAACGGTATATAAAAGAGTGATTGTCTCCACGGTCTATAATAGAATGATTGTCTCCACGGTCTATAATAGAATGATTGTCTCCACGGTCTATAATAGAATGATTGTCTCCACGGTCTATAATAGAATGATTGTCTCCACGGTCTATAATAGAATGATTGTCTCCACGGTCTATAATAGAAGTATTGTCTCCACGGTCTATAATAGAAGTATTGTCTCCACGGTCTACAATAGAAGTATTGTCTCCACGGTCTATAATAGAATGATTGTCTCCAGGTCTATAATAGAAGTATTGTCTCCACGGTCTATAATAGAAGTATTGTCTCCACGGTCTATAATAGAAGTATTGTCTCCACGGTCTTTAATAGAATGATTGTCTCCACGGTCTATAATAGAATGATTGTCTCCACGGTCTATAATAGAATGATTGTCTCCACGGTCTATAATAGAATGATTGTCTCCACGGTCTATAATAGAAGTATTGTCTCCACGGTCTATAATAGAAGTATTGTCTCCACGGTCTATAATAGAAGTATTGTCTCCACGGTCTATAATAGAATGATTGTCTCCAGGTCTATAATAGAAGTATTGTCTCCACGGTCTATAATAGAAGTATTGTCTCCACGGTCTAAAATAGAAGTATTGTCTCCACGGTCTTTAATAGAATGATTGTCTCCACGGTCTATAATAGAATGATTGTCTCCACGGTCTATAATATTAGTATTGTCTCCACGGTCTATAATAGAATGATTGTCTCCACGGTCTATAATAGAAGTATTGTCTCCACGGTCTATAATAGAAGTATTGTCTCCACGGTCTATAATAGAAGTATTGTCTCCACGGTCTATAATAGAATGATTGTCTCCACGGTCTATAATAGAATGATTGTCTCCACGGTCTACAACAGAAGTATTGTCTCCACGCTCTATAATAGAATGATTGTCTCCACGGTCTATAATAGAATGATTGTCTCCACGGTCTATAATAGAATGATTGTCTCCACGGTCTATAATAGAATGATTGTCTCCACAGTCTACAATAGAAGTATTGTCTCCACGGTCTATAATAGAAGTATTGTCTCCACGGTCTATAATAGAATGATTGTCTCCACGGTCTATAATAGAAGCATTGTCTCCACGGTCTATAATAGAAGCATTGTCTCCGCGGTCTATAATAGAAGTATTGTCTCCACGGTCTATAATAGAAGTATTGTCTCCACGGTCTATAATAGAATGATTGTCTCCACGGTCTATAATAGAATGATTGTCTCCACGGTTTATAATATTAGTATTGTCTCAACGGTATATAAAAGAGTGATTGTCTCCACGGTCTATAATAGAATGATTGTCTCCACGGTCTATAATAGAATGATTGTCTCCACGGTCTATAATAGAATGATTGTCTCCATGGTCTATAATAGAATGATTGTCTCCACGGTCTATAATAGAATGATTGTCTCCACGGTCTATAATAGAAGTATTGTCTCCACGGTCTATAATAGAAGTATTGTCTCCACGGTCTATAATAGAAGTATTGTCTCCACGGTATATAATAGAATGATTGTCTCCAGGTCTATAATAGAAGTATGTCTCCACGGTCTATAATATAAGCATTGTCTCCACGGTCCACAATAGAAGTATTGTCTCCACGGTCTATAATAGAATGATTGTCTCCACGGTCTATAATAGAATGATTGTCTCCACGGTCTACAACAGAAGTATTGTCTCCACGCTCTATAATAGAATGATTGTCTCCACGGTCAATAATAGAATGATTGTCTCCACGGTCTATAATAGAATGATTGTCTCCACGGTCTATAATAGAATGATTGTCTCCACAGTCTACAATAGAAGTATTGTCTCCACGGTCTATAATAGAAGTATTGTCTCCACGGTCTATAATAGAATGATTGTCTCCACGGTCTATAATAGAAGCATTGTCTCCACGGTCTATAATAGAAGCATTGTCTCCACGGTCTATAATAGAAGTATTGTCTCCACGGTCTATAATAGAAGTATTGTCTCCACGGTCTATAATAGAATGATTGTCTCCACGGTCTATAATATAATGATTGTCTCCACGGTTTATAATATTAGTATTGTCTCAACGGTATATAAAAGAGTGATTGTCTCCACGGTCTATAATAGAATGATTGTCTCCACGGTCTATAATAGAATGATTGTCTCCACGGTCTATAATAGAATGATTGTCTCCACGGTGTATAATAGAATGATTGTCTCCACGGTCTATAATAGAATGATTGTCTCCACGGTCTATAATAGAAGTATTGTCTCCACGGTCTATAATAGAAGTATTGTCTCCACGGTCTATAATAGAAGTATTGTCTCCACGGTCTATAATAGAATGATTATCTCCAGGTCTATAATAGAAGTATTGTCTCCACGGTCTATAATAGAAGTATTGTCTCCACGGTCTATAATAGAAGTATTGTCTCCACGGTCTATAATAGAATGATTGTCTCCACGGTCTATAATAGAATGATTGTCTCCACGGTCTATAATATTAGTATTGTCTCCACGGTCTATAATAGAATGATTGTCTCCACGGTCTATAATAGAAGTATTGTCTCCACGGTCTATAATAGAAGTATTGTCTCCACGGTCTATTATAGAAGTATTGTCTCCACGGTCTATAATAGAATGATTGTCTCCACGGTCTATAATAGAATGATGTTCTCCGTGGTCTATAATAGAAGTATTTTCTCCACGGTCTATAATAGAATGATTGTCTCCACGGTCTATAATAGAATGATTGTATCCACGGTCTATACTAGAAGTATTGTCTCCACGGTCTATAATAGAATGAGTGTCTCCACGGTCTATAATAGAAGTATTGTCTCCACGGTCTATAATAAAATGATTGTCTCCACGGTCTATAATAGAAGTATTGTCTCCACGGTCTATAATATTAGTATTGTCTCCACGGTCTATAATAGAATGATTGTCTCCACAGTCTATAATAGAAGTATTGTCTCCACGGTCTATAATAAAAGTATTGTCTCCACGGTCTATATTGTCTCCACGGTCTATAATAGAAGTATTGTCTCCACGGTCTATAATAGAAGTATTGTCTCCACGGTCTATAATAGAAGTATTGTCTCCACGGTCTATAATAGAATGATTGTCTCCACGGTCTACAACAGAAGTATTGTCTCCACGCTCTATAATAGAATGATTGTCTCCACGGTCTATAATAGAATGATTGTCTCCACGGTCTATAATAGAATGATTGTCTCCACGGTCTATAATAGAATGATTGTCTCCACAGTCTACAATAGAAGTATTGTCTCCACGGTCTATAATAGAAGTATTGTCTCCACGGTCTATAATAGAATGATTGTCTCCACGGTCTATAATAGAAGCATTGTCTCCACGGTCTATAATACAAGCATTGTCTCCACGGTCTATAATAGAAGTATTGTCTCCACGGTCTATAATAGAAGTATTGTCTCCACGGTCTATAATAGAATGATTGTCTCCACGGTCTATAATAGAATGATTGTCTCCACGGTTTATAATATTAGTATTGTCTCAACGGTATATAAAAGAGTGATTGTCTCCACGGTCTATAATAGAATGATTGTCTCCACGGTCTATAATAGAATGATTGTCTCCACGGTCTATAATAGAATGATTGTCTCCACGGTCTATAATAGAATGATTGTCTCCACGGTCTATAATAGAATGATTGTCTCCACGGTCTATAATAGAAGTATTGTCTCCACGGTCTATAATAGAAGTATTGTCTCCACGGTCTACAATAGAAGTATTGTCTCCACGGTCTATAATAGAATGATTGTCTCCAGGTCTATAATAGAAGTATTGTCTCCACGGTCTATAATAGAAGTATTGTCTCCACGGTCTATAATAGAAGTATTGTCTCCACGGTCTTTAATAGAATGATTGTCTCCACGGTCTATAATAGAATGATTGTCTCCACGGTCTATAATAGAATGATTGTCTCCACGGTCTATAATAGAATGATTGTCTCCACGGTCTATAATAGAAGTATTGTCTCCACGGTCTATAATAGAAGTATTGTCTCCACGGTCTATAATAGAAGTATTGTCTCCACGGTCTATAATAGAATGATTGTCTCCAGGTCTATAATAGAAGTATTGTCTCCACGGTCTATAATAGAAGTATTGTCTCCACGGTCTAAAATAGAAGTATTGTCTCCACGGTCTTTAATAGAATGATTGTCTCCACGGTCTATAATAGAATGATTGTCTCCACGGTCTATAATATTAGTATTGTCTCCACGGTCTATAATAGAATGATTGTCTCCACGGTCTATAATAGAAGTATTGTCTCCACGGTCTATAATAGAAGTATTGTCTCCACGGTCTATAATAGAAGTATTGTCTCCACGGTCTATAATAGAATGATTGTCTCCACGGTCTATAATAGAATGATTGTCTCCACGGTCTACAACAGAAGTATTGTCTCCACGCTCTATAATAGAATGATTGTCTCCACGGTCTATAATAGAATGATTGTCTCCACGGTCTATAATAGAATGATTGTCTCCACGGTCTATAATAGAATGATTGTCTCCACAGTCTACAATAGAAGTATTGTCTCCACGGTCTATAATAGAAGTATTGTCTCCACGGTCTATAATAGAATGATTGTCTCCACGGTCTATAATAGAAGCATTGTCTCCACGGTCTATAATAGAAGCATTGTCTCCGCGGTCTATAATAGAAGTATTGTCTCCACGGTCTATAATAGAAGTATTGTCTCCACGGTCTATAATAGAATGATTGTCTCCACGGTCTATAATAGAATGATTGTCTCCACGGTTTATAATATTAGTATTGTCTCAACGGTATATAAAAGAGTGATTGTCTCCACGGTCTATAATAGAATGATTGTCTCCACGGTCTATAATAGAATGATTGTCTCCACGGTCTATAATAGAATGATTGTCTCCATGGTCTATAATAGAATGATTGTCTCCACGGTCTATAATAGAATGATTGTCTCCACGGTCTATAATAGAAGTATTGTCTCCACGGTCTATAATAGAAGTATTGTCTCCACGGTCTATAATAGAAGTATTGTCTCCACGGTATATAATAGAATGATTGTCTCCAGGTCTATAATAGAAGTATGTCTCCACGGTCTATAATATAAGCATTGTCTCCACGGTCCACAATAGAAGTATTGTCTCCACGGTCTATAATAGAATGATTGTCTCCACGGTCTATAATAGAATGATTGTCTCCACGGTCTACAACAGAAGTATTGTCTCCACGCTCTATAATAGAATGATTGTCTCCACGGTCAATAATAGAATGATTGTCTCCACGGTCTATAATAGAATGATTGTCTCCACGGTCTATAATAGAATGATTGTCTCCACAGTCTACAATAGAAGTATTGTCTCCACGGTCTATAATAGAAGTATTGTCTCCACGGTCTATAATAGAATGATTGTCTCCACGGTCTATAATAGAAGCATTGTCTCCACGGTCTATAATAGAAGCATTGTCTCCACGGTCTATAATAGAAGTATTGTCTCCACGGTCTATAATAGAAGTATTGTCTCCACGGTCTATAATAGAATGATTGTCTCCACGGTCTATAATATAATGATTGTCTCCACGGTTTATAATATTAGTATTGTCTCAACGGTATATAAAAGAGTGATTGTCTCCACGGTCTATAATAGAATGATTGTCTCCACGGTCTATAATAGAATGATTGTCTCCACGGTCTATAATAGAATGATTGTCTCCACGGTGTATAATAGAATGATTGTCTCCACGGTCTATAATAGAATGATTGTCTCCACGGTCTATAATAGAAGTATTGTCTCCACGGTCTATAATAGAAGTATTGTCTCCACGGTCTATAATAGAAGTATTGTCTCCACGGTCTATAATAGAATGATTATCTCCAGGTCTATAATAGAAGTATTGTCTCCACGGTCTATAATAGAAGTATTGTCTCCACGGTCTATAATAGAAGTATTGTCTCCACGGTCTATAATAGAATGATTGTCTCCACGGTCTATAATAGAATGATTGTCTCCACGGTCTATAATATTAGTATTGTCTCCACGGTCTATAATAGAATGATTGTCTCCACGGTCTATAATAGAAGTATTGTCTCCACGGTCTATAATAGAAGTATTGTCTCCACGGTCTATTATAGAAGTATTGTCTCCACGGTCTATAATAGAATGATTGTCTCCACGGTCTATAATAGAATGATGTTCTCCGTGGTCTATAATAGAAGTATTTTCTCCACGGTCTATAATAGAATGATTGTCTCCACGGTCTATAATAGAATGATTGTATCCACGGTCTATACTAGAAGTATTGTCTCCACGGTCTATAATAGAATGAGTGTCTCCACGGTCTATAATAGAAGTATTGTCTCCACGGTCTATAATAAAATGATTGTCTCCACGGTCTATAATAGAAGTATTGTCTCCACGGTCTATAATATTAGTATTGTCTCCACGGTCTATAATAGAATGATTGTCTCCACAGTCTATAATAGAAGTATTGTCTCCACGGTCTATAATAAAAGTATTGTCTCCACGGTCTATATTGTCTCCACGGTCTATAATAGAAGTATTGTCTCCACGGTCTATAATAGAAGTATTGTCTCCACGGTCTATAATAGAAGTATTGTCTCCACGGTCTATAATAGAATGATTGTCTCCACGGTCTATAATAGAATGATTGTCTCTACGGTCTATAATAGAATGATTGTCTCCACGGTCTATAATAGAATAATTGCCTCCACGGGCTATAATAGAAGTACATGTATTGTCTCCACAGTCTATAATAGAAGTATTGTCTCCACGGTCTATAATAGAATGATTGTCTCCACGGTCTATAATAGAAGTATTGTCTCCACGGTCTATAATAGAAGTATTGTCTCCACGGTCTATAATAGAAGTATTGTCTCCACGGTCTATAATAGAATGATTGTCTCCACGGTCTATTATATTAGTATTGTCTCCACGGTCTATAATGGAATGATTGTCTCTACGGTCTATAATAGAATGATTTTCTCCACGGTCTATAATAGAATGATTTTCTCCACGGTCTATAATATTAGTATTGTCTCCACGGTCTATAATAGAATGATTGTCTCCACGGTCTATAATAGAAGTATTGTCTCCACGGTCTATAATAGAAGTATTGTCTCCACGGTCTATAATAGAAGTATTGTCTCCACGGTCTATAATAGAAGTATTGTCTCCACGGTCTATAATAGAATGATTGTCTCCACGGTCTATAATAGAATGATTGTCTCCACGGTCTATAATAGAATGATTGTCTCCACGGTCTATAATAGAATAATTGTCTGCACGGGCTATAATAGAATACCTTGACAATTGTGATTGGTATCGGGGAGTGAACCCTGGTCAGTGGTGTTAGGATTGTAATATTAAGTCAGCAAACTTTAATTACTCAGCCACTAAGTAATATAATTAATTACTCAGCCACCAAGGAATATAATTAATTACTCAGCCACCAAGGAATATAATTAATTACTCAGCCACCAAGGAATATAATTAATTACTTAGCCACCAAGCAATATAATTAATTACTCAGCCACCAAGAAGTATAATTAATTACTCAGCCACCAAGGAATATAATTAATTACTTAGCCACCAAGGAATATAATTAATTACTCAGCCACCAAGGAATATAATTAATTACTTAGCCACCAAAGAATATAATTAATTACTCAGCCACCAAGGAATATAATTAATTACTCAGCCACCAAGGAATATTATTAATTACTCAGCCACCAAGGAATATAATTAATTACTCAGTCACCAAGGAATATAATTAATTACTTAGCCACCAAGGAATATAATTAATTACTCAGCCACCAAGAAGTATAATTAATTACTCAGCCACCAAGGAATATAATTAATTACTCAGCCATCAAGGAATATAATTAATTACTCAGCCACCAAGGAATATAATTAATTACTCAGCCACCAAGGAATATAATTAATTACTTAGCCACCAAGGAATATAATTAATTACTCAGCCACCAAGAAGTATAATTAATTACTTAGCCACCAAGGAATATAATTAATTACTTAGCCACCAAGGAATATAATTAATTACTCAGCCACCAAGGAATATAATTAATTACTCAGCCACCAAGAAATATAATTAATTACTTAGCCACCAAGGAATATAATTAATTACTTAGCCACCAAGGAATATAATTAATTACTCAGCCACCAAGAAATATATTTAATTACTCAGCCACCAAGGAATATAATTAATCACTCAGCCACCAAGGAATATAATTAATTACTCAGCCACCAAGAAATATAATTAATTACTCAGCCACCAAGGAATATTATTAATTACTCAGCCACCAAGGAATATAATTAATTACTCAGTCACCAAGGAATATAATTAATTACTTAGCCACCAAGGAATATAATTAATTACTCAGCCACCAAGAAGTATAATTAATTACTTAGCCACCAAGGAATATAATTAATTACTTAGCCACCAAGGAATATAATTAATTACTCAGCCACCAAGGAATATAATTAATTACTCAGCCACCAAGGAATATAATTAATTACTTAGCCACCAAGGAATATAGTTAATTACTCAGCCACCAAGAAGTATAATTAATTAATTAGCCACCAAAGAATATAATTAATTACTTAGCCACCAAGGAATATAATTAATTACTCAGCCACCAAGGAATATAATTAATTACTCAGCCACCAAGGAATATAATTAATTACTCAGCCACCAAGAAGTATAAGTAATTACTCAGCCACCAAGGAATATAATTAATTACTTAGCCACCAAGGAATATAATTAATTACTCAGCCACCAAGAAGTATAATTAATTACTTAGCCACCAAGGAATATAATTAATTACTTAGCCACCAAGGAATATAATTAATTACTCAGCCACCAAGAAATATAATTAATTACTTAGCCACCAAGGAATATAATTAATTACTCAGCCACCAAGAAATATAATTAATTACTCAGCCACCAAGGAATATAATTAATTACTCAGCCACCAAGAAATATAATTAATTACTTAGCCACCAAGGAATGTAATTAATTACTTAGCCACCAAGGAATATAATTAATTACTCAGCCACCAAGAAATATAATTAATTACTCAGCCACCAAGGAATATAATTAATTACTCAGCCACCAAGGAATATAATTAATTACTTAGCCACCAAGGAATATAATTAATTACTCAGCCACCAAGAAATATAATTAATTACTTAGCCACCAAGGAATATAATTAATTACTCAGCCACAAAGGAATATAATTAATTACTCAGCCACTAAGGAATATAATTAAAATATAAATATATAATTTAGTATGTGTGACAAGTTTCTCTAATAACCTTCATCAGGCTCATTTATACAGTCGCATTAAACGTTGGAGAAAATAGAAGGAGCAATCAGGATGGACAACACAGAGACATTGGCAACACAGGACACACAATACACAGAACGAAGAACACACAAAGCACAACACAGAGACACTGCCAACACAGGACACACCAGACACAGAATGAAGACAAACAAAACACAACACAGAGACACTGGCAACACAGGACACAGAACGAAGACAAACAAAACACAACACACACAGAGACACTGGCAACACAGGACACACAAGACACAGAACAAAGACAAACAAAACACAACACAGAGACACTGGCAACACAGAACGAAGAACAACACAACACAGAGACACTGGCAACACAGGACACACAAGACACAGAACGAAGAACACACAAAACACAACACAGAGACACTGGCAACACAAGACACAGAACGAAGAACAACACAACACAGAGACACTGGCAACACAGGACACAGAACGAAGACAAACAAAACACAACACAGAGACACTGGCAACACAGGACACACAATACACAGAACGAAGAACACACAAAACACAACACAGGACACACAAGACACAGAATGAAGACAAACAAAACACAACACACACAGAGACACTGGCAACACAGGACACACAAGACACAGAACGAAGAACACACAAAACACAACACAGACACTGACAACACAGGACACAGAACGAAGACAAACAAAACACAACACAGAGACACTGGCAACACAGGACACACAAGACACAGAACGAAGACAAAGAAAACACAACACAGAGACACTGGCAACACAAGACACAGAACGAAGACAAACAAAACACAACACACACAGAGACACTGGCAACACAGGACACAGAACGAAGACAAACAAAACACAACACAGAGACACTGGCAACACAAGACACAGAATGAAGAACAACACAACACAGAGACACTGGCAACACAAGACACAGAACAAAGACAAACAAAACACAACACAGAGACACTGGCAACACAGGACACACAAGACACAGAACGAAGAACACACAAAACACAACACAGAGACACTGGCAACACAAGACACAGAATGAAGAACAACACAACACAGAGACACTGGCAACACAAGACACAGAATGAAGAACAACACAACACAGAGACACTGGCAACACAAGACACAGAATGAAGAACAACACAACACAGAGACACTGGCAACACAAGACACAGAACGAAGACAAACAAAACACAACACAGAGACACTGGCAACACAAGACACATAATGAAGAACAACACAACACAGAGACACTGGCAACACAAGACACAGAACAAAGACAAACAAAACACAACACAGACACTGGCAACACAGGACACAGAACGAAGAACAAACAAAACACAACACAGACACTGGAAACACAGGACACACAAGACACAGAACGAAGACAAACAAAACACAACACAGAGACACTGGCAACACAGGACACACAAGACACAGAACGAAGAACACACAAAACACAACACAGAGACACTGCCAACACAGGACACACCATACACAGAATGAAGACAAACAAAACACAACACAGAGACACTGGCAACACAGGACACAGAACAAAGACAAACAAAACACAACACAGAGACACTGGCAACACAAGACACAGAACGAAGAACAACACAACACAGAGACACTGGCAACACAAGACACAGAACGAAGACAAACAAAACACAACACACACAGAGACACTGGCAACACAGGACACACATGACACAGAACAAAGACTAACAAAACACAACACAGAGACACTGGCAACACAGAACGAAGACAAACAAAACACAACACAGAGACACTGCCAACACAGGACACACCAGACACAGGATGAAGACAAAGAAAACACAACACAGAGACACTGGCAACACAGGACACACAAGACACAGAACGGAGACAAACAAAACACAACACAGAGACACTGGCAACACAAGACACAGAACAAAGACAAACAAAACACAACACACACAGAGACACTGGCAACACAGGACACAGAACAAAGACAAACAAAACACAACACAGAGACACTGGCAACACAAGACACAGAACGAAGACAAACAAAACACAAAACACACAGTGACACTGGCAACACAGGACACAGAACGAAGACAAACAAAACACAACACAGAGACACTGGCAACACAGGACACACAATACACAGAACGAAGAACACACAAAACACAACACAGAGACACTGCCAACACAGAACACACAAGACACAGAATGAAGACAAACAAGACACAACACACACAGAGACACTGGCAACACAGGACACACAAGACACAGAACGAAGAACACACAAAACACAACACAGAGACACTGCCAACACAGGACACAGAACGAAGACAAACAAAACACAACACAGAGATACTGGCAACACAGGACACACAAGACACAGAACGAAGACAAACAAAACACAACACAGAGACACTGGCAACACAAGACACAGAACGAAGAACAACACAACACAGAGACACTGGCAACACACGACACAGAACGAAGACAAACAAAACACAACACACACAGAGACACTGGCAACACAGGACACACAAGACACAGAACAAAGACAAACAAAACACAACACAGAGACACTGGCAACACAAGACACAGAATGAAGAACAACACAACACAGAGACACTGGCAACACAAGACACAGAACGAAGACAAACAAACACAACACAGAGACACTTGCAACACAAGACACAGAATGAAGAACAACACAACACAGAGACACTGGCAACACAGGACACAGAACAAAGACAAACAAAACACAACACAGAGACACTGGCAACACAGGACACAGAACGAAGAACACAAAAAACAAAACACAGAGACACTGGCAACACAAGACACAGAATGAAGAACAACACAACACAGAGACACTGGCAACACAAGACACAGAATGAAGAACAACACAACACACAGACACTGGCAACACAAGACACAGAATGAAGAACAACACAACACAGAGACACTGGCAACACAAGACACAGAACAAAGACAAACAAAACACAACACAGACACTGGCAACACAGGACACACAAAACACAGAACGAAGACAAACAAAACACAACACAGAGACACTGGCAACACAGGACACAGAACGAAGAACACACAAAACACAACACAGAGACACTGCCAACACAGGACACACCAGACACAGAATGAAGACAAACAAAACACAACACAGAGACACTGGCAACACAGGACACACAAGACACAGAACGAAGACAAACAAAACACAACACAGAGACACTGGCAACACAAGACACAGAACGAAGAACAACACAACACAGAGACACTGGCAACACAAGACACAGAACGAAGACAAACAAAACACAACACACACAGAGACACTGGCAACACAGGACACACAAGACACAGAACAAAGACAAACAAAACACAACACAGAGACACTGGCAACACAGAACGAAGACAAACAAAACACAACATAGATACACTGGCAACACAGGACACACAAGACACAGAACGAAGAACACACAAAACACAACACAGAGACACCGCCAACACAGGACACACCAGACACAGAATGAAGACAAACAAAACACAACACAGAGACACTGGCAACACAGGACACACAAGACACAGAACGAAGACAAGCAAAACACAACACAGAGACACTGGACACACAAGACACAGAACGAAGACAAACAAAACACAACACAGAGACACTGGCAACACAGGACACACAAGACACAGAACGAAGAACACACAAAACACAACACAGAGAAACTGCCAACACAGGACACAGAACGAAGACAAACAAAACACAACACACACAGAGACACTGGCAACACAGGACACACAAGACACAGAACAAAGACAAACAAAACACAACACAGAGACACTGGCAACACAAGACACAGAACGAAGAAAAACAAAACAAACACACACAGAGACATTGGCAACACAGGACACACAAGACACAGAACTAAGACAAACAAAACACAACACAGAGACACTGGCAACACATGACACACAAGACACAGAACGAAGAACACACAACACAGAGACACTGCCAATACAGGACACAGAACGAAGACAAACAAAACACAACACACACAGAGACACTGGCAACACAGAACACACAAGACACAGAACGAAGACAAACAAAACACAAGACAGAGACACTGGCCACACAGGACACACAAGACACAGAACGAAGAACACACAAAACACAAGACAGAGACACTGGCAACACAGGACACAGAACGAAGACAAACAAAACACAACACAGAGACACTGCCAACACAGGACACACAAGACACAGAATGAAGACAAACAAAACACAACACACACAGAGACACTGGCAACACAGGACACACAAGACACAGAACGAAGAACACACAAAACACAACACAGAGACACTGACAACACAGAACGAAGACAAACAAAACACAACACAGAGACACTGGCAACACAAGACACAGAACGAAGACAAACAAAACACAACACACACAGAGACACTGGCAACACAGGACACAGAACGAAGACAAACAAAACACAACACAGAGACACTGGCAACACAAGACACAGAATGAAGAACAACAAAACACAGAGACACTGGCAACACAAGACACAGAACGAAGACAAACAAAACACAACACAGACACTGGCAACACAAGACACAGAATGAAGAACAACACAACACAGAGACACTGGCAACACAAGACACAGAATGAAGAACAACACAACACAGAGACACTGGCAACACAAGACACAGAACAAAGACAAACAAAACACAACACAGAGACACTGGCAACACAGGACACACAAGACACAGAAGGAAGAACACACAAAACACAACACAGAGACACTGGCAACACAAGACACAGAATGAAGAACAACACAACACAGAGACACTGGCAACACAAGACACAGAATGAAGAACAACACAACACAGAGACACTGGCAACACAAGACACAGAAAGAAGAACAACACAACACAGAGACACTGGCAAGACAAGACACAGAACAAAGACAAACAAAACACAACACAGACACTGGCAACACAGGACACAGAACGAAGAACACACAAAACACAACACAGACACTGGCAACACAGGACACACAAGACACAGAACGAAGACAAACAAAACACAACACAGAGACACTGGCAACACAGGACACAGAACGAAGAACACACAAAACACAACACAGAGACACTGCCAACACAGGACACACCAGCACAGAATGAAGACAAACAAAACACAACACAGAGACACTGGCAACACAGGACACACAAGACACAGAACGAAGACAAACAAAACACAACACAGAGACACTGGCAACACAAGACACAGAACGAAGAACAACACAACACAGAGACACTGGCAACACAAGACACAGAACGAAGACAAACAAAACACAACACACACAGAGACACTGGCAACACAGGACACACAAGACACAGAACAAAGACAAACAAAACACAACACAGAACGAAGACAAACAAAACACAACATAGAGACACTGGCAACACAGGACACACAAGACACAGAACGAAGAACACACAAAACACAACACAGAGACACTGCCAACACAGGACACACCAGACACAGAATGAAGACAAACAAAACACAACACAGAGACACTGGTAACACAGGACACACAAGACACAGAACGAAGACAAACAAAGCACAACACAGAGACACTGGCAACACAAGACACAGAACGAAAACAAACAAAACACAACACACACAGAGACACTGGCAACACAGGACACACAAGACACAGAACAAAGACAAACAAAACACAAGACACAGAACAAAGACAAACAAAACACAAGACACAGAACAAAGACAAACAAAACACAACACAGAGACACTGGCAACACAGGACACAGAACGAAGAACACACAAAACACAACACAGAGACACTGCCAATAGAGGACACAGAACGAAGACAAACAAAACACAACACACACAGAGAAACTGGCAACACAGGACACACAAGACACAGAACGAAGACAAACAAAACACAACACAGAGACACTGGCAACACAGAACGAAGAACAACACAACACAGAGACACTGGCAACACAAGACACAGAACGAAGAACACACAAAACACAACACAGAGAGACTGGCAACACAAGACACAGGACGAAGATAAACACAACACAGAGACACTGGCAACACAGGACACAGCACGAAGAACAAACAAAACACAGCTCAGAGACACTGGCAACACAGGACACACAATACACAGAACAAAGAAGACACAAAACACAACACAGAGACACTGCCAACACAGGACACACAAGACACAGAATGAAGACAAACAAAAACACAACACACATAGAGACACTGGCAACACAGGACACAGAACGAAGAACACACAAAACACAACACAGAGACACTGACAACACAGGACACAGAACGAAGACAAACACAACACAACACAGACACTGGCAACACAGGACACACAAGACACAGAACGAAGACAAACAAAACACAACACAGAGACACTGGCAACACAAGACACAGAACGAAGACATACAAAACACAACACACACAGAGACACTGGCAACACAGGACACAGAAAGAAGACAAACAAAACACAACACAGAGACACTGGCAACACAAGACACAAAATGAAGAACAACACAACACAGAGACACTGGCAACACAAGACACAGAACAAAGACAAACAAAACACAACACAGAGACACTGGCAACACAGGACACACAAGACACAGAACGAAGAACACACAAAACACAACACAGAGACACTGGCAACACAAGACACAGAATGAAGAACAACACAACACAGAGACACTGGCAACACAAGACACAGAATGAAGTACAACACAACACAGAGACACTGGCAACACAAGACACAGAATGAAGAACAACACAACACAGAGACACTGGCAACACAAGACACAGAATGAAGAACAACACAACACAGAGACACTGGCAACACAAGACACAGAACGAAGACAAACAAAGCACAACACAGAGACACTGGCAACACAAGACACAGAATGAAGAACAATACAACACAGAGACACTGGCAACACAAGACACAGAATGAAGAACAACACAACACAGAGACACTGGCAACACAAGACACAGAACAAAGACAAACAAAACACAACACAGACACTGGCAACACAGGACACAGAACGAAGAACACACAAAACACAACACAGACACTGGCAACACAGGACACACAAGACACAGAACGAAGACAAAAAAACACAACACAGAGACACTGGCAACACAGGACACGCAAGACAGAGAACGAAGAACACACAAAACACAACACAGAGACACTGGCAACACAGGACACACCAGACACAGAATGAAGACAAACAAAACACAACACAGAGACACTGGCAACACAGGACACAGAACGAAGACAAACAAAACACAACACAGAGACACTGGCAACACAAGACACAGAACGAAGAACAACACAACACAGAGACACTGGCAACACAAGACACATAACGAAGACAAACAAAACACAACACACTGGCAACACAGGACACACAAGACACATAACAAAGACAAACAAAACACAACACAGAGACACTGGCAACACAGAACGAAGACAAACAAAACACAACATAGAGACACTGGCAACACAGAACGAAGAACACACAAAACACAACACAGAGACACTGCCAACACAAGACACACCAGACACAGGATGAAGACAAACAAAACACAACACAGAGATACTGGCAACACAGGACACAGAACGAAGAACACACAAAACACAACACAGAGACACTGGCAACACAAGACACAGAATGAAGAACAACACAACACAGAGACACTGGCAACACAAGACACAGAATGAAGAACAACACAACACACAGACACTGGCAACACAAGACACAGAATGAAGAACAACACAACACAGAGACACTGGCAACACAAGACACAGAACGAAGACAAACAAAACACAACACAGAGACACTGGCAACACAGGACACAGAACGAAGATAAACAAAACACAACACAGAGACACTGGCAACACAAGACACAGAATGAAGAACAACACAACACAGAGACACTGGCAACACAAGACACAGAACAAAGACAAACAAAACACAACACACACAGAGACACTGGCAACACAGGACACAGAACAAAGACAAACAAAACACAACACAGAGACACTGGCAACACAAGACACAGAACGAAGACAAACAAAACACAAAACACACAGTGACACTGGCAACACAGGACACAGAACGAAGACAAACAAAACACAACACAGAGACACTGGCAACACAGGACACACAATACACAGAACGAAGAACACACAAAACACAACACAGAGACACTGCCAACACAGAACACACAAGACACAGAATGAAGACAAACAAGACACAACACACACAGAGACACTGGCAACACAGGACACACAAGACACAGAACGAAGAACACACAAAACACAACACAGAGACACTGCCAACACAGGACACAGAACGAAGACAAACAAAACACAACACAGAGATACTGGCAACACAGGACACACAAGACACAGAACGAAGACAAACAAAACACAACACAGAGACACTGGCAACACAAGACACAGAACGAAGAACAACACAACACAGAGACACTGGCAACACACGACACAGAACGAAGACAAACAAAACACAACACACACAGAGACACTGGCAACACAGGACACACAAGACACAGAACAAAGACAAACAAAACACAACACAGAGACACTGGCAACACAAGACACAGAATGAAGAACAACACAACACAGAGACACTGGCAACACAAGACACAGAACGAAGACAAACAAACACAACACAGAGACACTTGCAACACAAGACACAGAATGAAGAACAACACAACACAGAGACACTGGCAACACAGGACACAGAACAAAGACAAACAAAACACAACACAGAGACACTGGCAACACAGGACACAGAACGAAGAACACAAAAAACAAAACACAGAGACACTGGCAACACAAGACACAGAATGAAGAACAACACAACACAGAGACACTGGCAACACAAGACACAGAATGAAGAACAACACAACACACAGACACTGGCAACACAAGACACAGAATGAAGAACAACACAACACAGAGACACTGGCAACACAAGACACAGAACAAAGACAAACAAAACACAACACAGACACTGGCAACACAGGACACACAAAACACAGAACGAAGACAAACAAAACACAACACAGAGACACTGGCAACACAGGACACAGAACGAAGAACACACAAAACACAACACAGAGACACTGCCAACACAGGACACACCAGACACAGAATGAAGACAAACAAAACACAACACAGAGACACTGGCAACACAGGACACACAAGACACAGAACGAAGACAAACAAAACACAACACAGAGACACTGGCAACACAAGACACAGAACGAAGAACAACACAACACAGAGACACTGGCAACACAAGACACAGAACGAAGACAAACAAAACACAACACACACAGAGACACTGGCAACACAGGACACACAAGACACAGAACAAAGACAAACAAAACACAACACAGAGACACTGGCAACACAGAACGAAGACAAACAAAACACAACATAGATACACTGGCAACACAGGACACACAAGACACAGAACGAAGAACACACAAAACACAACACAGAGACACCGCCAACACAGGACACACCAGACACAGAATGAAGACAAACAAAACACAACACAGAGACACTGGCAACACAGGACACACAAGACACAGAACGAAGACAAGCAAAACACAACACAGAGACACTGGACACACAAGACACAGAACGAAGACAAACAAAACACAACACAGAGACACTGGCAACACAGGACACACAAGACACAGAACGAAGAACACACAAAACACAACACAGAGAAACTGCCAACACAGGACACAGAACGAAGACAAACAAAACACAACACACACAGAGACACTGGCAACACAGGACACACAAGACACAGAACAAAGACAAACAAAACACAACACAGAGACACTGGCAACACAAGACACAGAACGAAGAAAAACAAAACAAACACACACAGAGACATTGGCAACACAGGACACACAAGACACAGAACTAAGACAAACAAAACACAACACAGAGACACTGGCAACACATGACACACAAGACACAGAACGAAGAACACACAACACAGAGACACTGCCAATACAGGACACAGAACGAAGACAAACAAAACACAACACACACAGAGACACTGGCAACACAGAACACACAAGACACAGAACGAAGACAAACAAAACACAAGACAGAGACACTGGCCACACAGGACACACAAGACACAGAACGAAGAACACACAAAACACAAGACAGAGACACTGGCAACACAGGACACAGAACGAAGACAAACAAAACACAACACAGAGACACTGCCAACACAGGACACACAAGACACAGAATGAAGACAAACAAAACACAACACACACAGAGACACTGGCAACACAGGACACACAAGACACAGAACGAAGAACACACAAAACACAACACAGAGACACTGACAACACAGAACGAAGACAAACAAAACACAACACAGAGACACTGGCAACACAAGACACAGAACGAAGACAAACAAAACACAACACACACAGAGACACTGGCAACACAGGACACAGAACGAAGACAAACAAAACACAACACAGAGACACTGGCAACACAAGACACAGAATGAAGAACAACAAAACACAGAGACACTGGCAACACAAGACACAGAACGAAGACAAACAAAACACAACACAGACACTGGCAACACAAGACACAGAATGAAGAACAACACAACACAGAGACACTGGCAACACAAGACACAGAATGAAGAACAACACAACACAGAGACACTGGCAACACAAGACACAGAACAAAGACAAACAAAACACAACACAGAGACACTGGCAACACAGGACACACAAGACACAGAAGGAAGAACACACAAAACACAACACAGAGACACTGGCAACACAAGACACAGAATGAAGAACAACACAACACAGAGACACTGGCAACACAAGACACAGAATGAAGAACAACACAACACAGAGACACTGGCAACACAAGACACAGAAAGAAGAACAACACAACACAGAGACACTGGCAAGACAAGACACAGAACAAAGACAAACAAAACACAACACAGACACTGGCAACACAGGACACAGAACGAAGAACACACAAAACACAACACAGACACTGGCAACACAGGACACACAAGACACAGAACGAAGACAAACAAAACACAACACAGAGACACTGGCAACACAGGACACAGAACGAAGAACACACAAAACACAACACAGAGACACTGCCAACACAGGACACACCAGCACAGAATGAAGACAAACAAAACACAACACAGAGACACTGGCAACACAGGACACACAAGACACAGAACGAAGACAAACAAAACACAACACAGAGACACTGGCAACACAAGACACAGAACGAAGAACAACACAACACAGAGACACTGGCAACACAAGACACAGAACGAAGACAAACAAAACACAACACACACAGAGACACTGGCAACACAGGACACACAAGACACAGAACAAAGACAAACAAAACACAACACAGAACGAAGACAAACAAAACACAACATAGAGACACTGGCAACACAGGACACACAAGACACAGAACGAAGAACACACAAAACACAACACAGAGACACTGCCAACACAGGACACACCAGACACAGAATGAAGACAAACAAAACACAACACAGAGACACTGGTAACACAGGACACACAAGACACAGAACGAAGACAAACAAAGCACAACACAGAGACACTGGCAACACAAGACACAGAACGAAAACAAACAAAACACAACACACACAGAGACACTGGCAACACAGGACACACAAGACACAGAACAAAGACAAACAAAACACAAGACACAGAACAAAGACAAACAAAACACAAGACACAGAACAAAGACAAACAAAACACAACACAGAGACACTGGCAACACAGGACACAGAACGAAGAACACACAAAACACAACACAGAGACACTGCCAATAGAGGACACAGAACGAAGACAAACAAAACACAACACACACAGAGAAACTGGCAACACAGGACACACAAGACACAGAACGAAGACAAACAAAACACAACACAGAGACACTGGCAACACAGAACGAAGAACAACACAACACAGAGACACTGGCAACACAAGACACAGAACGAAGAACACACAAAACACAACACAGAGAGACTGGCAACACAAGACACAGGACGAAGATAAACACAACACAGAGACACTGGCAACACAGGACACAGCACGAAGAACAAACAAAACACAGCACAGAGACACTGGCAACACAGGACACACAATACACAGAACAAAGAAGACACAAAACACAACACAGAGACACTGCCAACACAGGACACACAAGACACAGAATGAAGACAAACAAAAACACAACACACATAGAGACACTGGCAACACAGGACACAGAACGAAGAACACACAAAACACAACACAGAGACACTGACAACACAGGACACAGAACGAAGACAAACAAAACACAACACAGAGACACTGGCAACACAAGACACAGAACGAAGACATACAAAACACAACACACACAGAGACACTGGCAACACAGGACACAGAAAGAAGACAAACAAAACACAACACAGAGACACTGGCAACACAAGACACAAAATGAAGAACAACACAACACAGAGACACTGGCAACACAAGACACAGAACAAAGACAAACAAAACACAACACAGAGACACTGGCAACACAGGACACACAAGACACAGAACGAAGAACACACAAAACACAACACAGAGACACTGGCAACACAAGACACAGAATGAAGAACAACACAACACAGAGACACTGGCAACACAAGACACAGAATGAAGTACAACACAACACAGAGACACTGGCAACACAAGACACAGAATGAAGAACAACACAACACAGAGACACTGGCAACACAAGACACAGAATGAAGAACAACACAACACAGAGACACTGGCAACACAAGACACAGAACGAAGACAAACAAAGCACAACACAGAGACACTGGCAACACAAGACACAGAATGAAGAACAATACAACACAGAGACACTGGCAACACAAGACACAGAATGAAGAACAACACAACACAGAGACACTGGCAACACAAGACACAGAACAAAGACAAACAAAACACAACACAGACACTGGCAACACAGGACACAGAACGAAGAACACACAAAACACAACACAGACACTGGCAACACAGGACACACAAGACACAGAACGAAGACAAAAAAACACAACACAGAGACACTGGCAACACAGGACACGCAAGACAGAGAACGAAGAACACACAAAACACAACACAGAGACACTGGCAACACAGGACACACCAGACACAGAATGAAGACAAACAAAACACAACACAGAGACACTGGCAACACAGGACACAGAACGAAGACAAACAAAACACAACACAGAGACACTGGCAACACAAGACACAGAACGAAGAACAACACAACACAGAGACACTGGCAACACAAGACACATAACGAAGACAAACAAAACACAACACACTGGCAACACAGGACACACAAGACACATAACAAAGACAAACAAAACACAACACAGAGACACTGGCAACACAGAACGAAGACAAACAAAACACAACATAGAGACACTGGCAACACAGAACGAAGAACACACAAAACACAACACAGAGACACTGCCAACACAAGACACACCAGACACAGGATGAAGACAAACAAAACACAACACAGAGATACTGGCAACACAGGACACAGAACGAAGAACACACAAAACACAACACAGAGACACTGGCAACACAAGACACAGAATGAAGAACAACACAACACAGAGACACTGGCAACACAAGACACAGAATGAAGAACAACACAACACACAGACACTGGCAACACAAGACACAGAATGAAGAACAACACAACACAGAGACACTGGCAACACAAGACACAGAACGAAGACAAACAAAACACAACACAGAGACACTGGCAACACAGGACACAGAACGAAGATAAACAAAACACAACACAGAGACACTGGCAACACAAGACACAGAATGAAGAACAACACAACACAGAGACACTGGCAACACAAGACACAGAACAAAGACAAACAAAACACAACACAGACACTGGCAACACAGGACACACAAAACACAACACAGACACTGGCAACACAGGACACACAAGACACAGAACGAAGACAAACAAAACACAACACAGAGACACTGGCAACACAGGACACAGAACGAAGAACACACAAAACACAACACAGAGACACTGCCAACACAGGACACACCAGACACAGAATGAAGACAAAGAAAACACAACACAGAGACACTGGCAACACAGGACACACAAGACACAGAACGAAGACAAACAAAACACAACACAGAGACACTGGCAACACAAGACACAGAACGAAGAACAACACAACACAGAGACACTGGCAACACAAGACACAGAACGAAGACAAACAAAACACAACACACACAGAGACACTGGCAACACAGGACACACAAGACACAGAACAAAGACAAACAAAACACAACACAGAGACACTGGCAACACAGAACAAAGACAAACAAAACACAACATAGAGACACTGGCAACACAGGACACACAAGACACAGAACGAAGAACACACAAAACACAACACAGAGACACTGCCAACACAGGATACACCAGACACAGAATGAAGACAAACAAAACACAACACAGAGACACTGGCAACACAAGACACAGGACAAAGACAAACAAAACAAAACACAGAGACACTGGCAACACAGGACACACAAGACACAGAACGAAGACAAACAAAACACAACACAGAGACACTGGCAACACAAGACACAGAACAAAGACAAACAAAACACAACACAGAGACACTGGCAACACAGGACACACAAGACACAGAACAAAGACAAACAAAACACAACACAGAGACACTGGCAACACAAGACACAGAACAAAGACAAACAAAACACAACACAGAGACACTGGCAACACAGGACACACAAGACACAGAACGAAGAACACACAAAACACAACACAGAGACACTGACAACACAGGACACACAAGACACAGAACAAAGACAAACAAAACACAACACAGAGACACTGGCAACACAGGACACAGAACGAAGACAAACAAAACACAACACAGAGACACTGGCAACACAGGACACAGAACAAAGACAAACAAAACACAACACAGAGACACTGGCAACACAGGACACAGAACGAAGACAAACAAAACATAACACAGAGACACTGGCAACACAGGACACACAAGACACAGAACAAAGACAAACAAAACACAACACAGAGACACTGGCAACACAGGACACAGAACGAAGACAAACAAAACACAACACAGAGACACTGGCAACACAGGACACACAAGACACAGAACAAAGACAAACAAAACACAACACAGAGACACTGGCAACACAAGACACAAAATGAAGAACAACACAACACAGAGACACTGGCAACACAAGACACAGAACAAAGACAAACAAAACACAACACAGAGACACTGGCAACACAGGACACACAAGACACAGAACGAAGAACACACAAAACACAACACAGAGACACTGGCAACACAAGACACAGAATGAAGAACAACACAACACAGAGACACTGGCAACACAAGACACAGAATGAAGTACAACACAACACAGAGACACTGGCAACACAAGACACAGAATGAAGAACAACACAACACAGAGACACTGGCAACACAAGACACAGAATGAAGAACAACACAACACAGAGACACTGGCAACACAAGACACAGAACGAAGACAAACAAAGCACAACACAGAGACACTGGCAACACAAGACACAGAATGAAGAACAATACAACACAGAGACACTGGCAACACAAGACACAGAATGAAGAACAACACAACACAGAGACACTGGCAACACAAGACACAGAACAAAGACAAACAAAACACAACACAGACACTGGCAACACAGGACACAGAACGAAGAACACACAAAACACAACACAGACACTGGCAACACAGGACACACAAGACACAGAACGAAGACAAAAAAACACAACACAGAGACACTGGCAACACAGGACACGCAAGACAGAGAACGAAGAACACACAAAACACAACACAGAGACACTGGCAACACAGGACACACCAGACACAGAATGAAGACAAACAAAACACAACACAGAGACACTGGCAACACAGGACACAGAACGAAGACAAACAAAACACAACACAGAGACACTGGCAACACAAGACACAGAACGAAGAACAACACAACACAGAGACACTGGCAACACAAGACACATAACGAAGACAAACAAAACACAACACACTGGCAACACAGGACACACAAGACACATAACAAAGACAAACAAAACACAACACAGAGACACTGGCAACACAGAACGAAGACAAACAAAACACAACATAGAGACACTGGCAACACAGAACGAAGAACACACAAAACACAACACAGAGACACTGCCAACACAAGACACACCAGACACAGGATGAAGACAAACAAAACACAACACAGAGATACTGGCAACACAGGACACAGAACGAAGAACACACAAAACACAACACAGAGACACTGGCAACACAAGACACAGAATGAAGAACAACACAACACAGAGACACTGGCAACACAAGACACAGAATGAAGAACAACACAACACACAGACACTGGCAACACAAGACACAGAATGAAGAACAACACAACACAGAGACACTGGCAACACAAGACACAGAACGAAGACAAACAAAACACAACACAGAGACACTGGCAACACAGGACACAGAACGAAGATAAACAAAACACAACACAGAGACACTGGCAACACAAGACACAGAATGAAGAACAACACAACACAGAGACACTGGCAACACAAGACACAGAACAAAGACAAACAAAACACAACACACACAGAGACACTGGCAACACAGGACACAGAACAAAGACAAACAAAACACAACACAGAGACACTGGCAACACAAGACACAGAACGAAGACAAACAAAACACAAAACACACAGTGACACTGGCAACACAGGACACAGAACGAAGACAAACAAAACACAACACAGAGACACTGGCAACACAGGACACACAATACACAGAACGAAGAACACACAAAACACAACACAGAGACACTGCCAACACAGAACACACAAGACACAGAATGAAGACAAACAAGACACAACACACACAGAGACACTGGCAACACAGGACACACAAGACACAGAACGAAGAACACACAAAACACAACACAGAGACACTGCCAACACAGGACACAGAACGAAGACAAACAAAACACAACACAGAGATACTGGCAACACAGGACACACAAGACACAGAACGAAGACAAACAAAACACAACACAGAGACACTGGCAACACAAGACACAGAACGAAGAACAACACAACACAGAGACACTGGCAACACACGACACAGAACGAAGACAAACAAAACACAACACACACAGAGACACTGGCAACACAGGACACACAAGACACAGAACAAAGACAAACAAAACACAACACAGAGACACTGGCAACACAAGACACAGAATGAAGAACAACACAACACAGAGACACTGGCAACACAAGACACAGAACGAAGACAAACAAACACAACACAGAGACACTTGCAACACAAGACACAGAATGAAGAACAACACAACACAGAGACACTGGCAACACAGGACACAGAACAAAGACAAACAAAACACAACACAGAGACACTGGCAACACAGGACACAGAACGAAGAACACAAAAAACAAAACACAGAGACACTGGCAACACAAGACACAGAATGAAGAACAACACAACACAGAGACACTGGCAACACAAGACACAGAATGAAGAACAACACAACACACAGACACTGGCAACACAAGACACAGAATGAAGAACAACACAACACAGAGACACTGGCAACACAAGACACAGAACAAAGACAAACAAAACACAACACAGACACTGGCAACACAGGACACACAAAACACAGAACGAAGACAAACAAAACACAACACAGAGACACTGGCAACACAGGACACAGAACGAAGAACACACAAAACACAACACAGAGACACTGCCAACACAGGACACACCAGACACAGAATGAAGACAAACAAAACACAACACAGAGACACTGGCAACACAGGACACACAAGACACAGAACGAAGACAAACAAAACACAACACAGAGACACTGGCAACACAAGACACAGAACGAAGAACAACACAACACAGAGACACTGGCAACACAAGACACAGAACGAAGACAAACAAAACACAACACACACAGAGACACTGGCAACACAGGACACACAAGACACAGAACAAAGACAAACAAAACACAACACAGAGACACTGGCAACACAGAACGAAGACAAACAAAACACAACATAGATACACTGGCAACACAGGACACACAAGACACAGAACGAAGAACACACAAAACACAACACAGAGACACCGCCAACACAGGACACACCAGACACAGAATGAAGACAAACAAAACACAACACAGAGACACTGGCAACACAGGACACACAAGACACAGAACGAAGACAAGCAAAACACAACACAGAGACACTGGACACACAAGACACAGAACGAAGACAAACAAAACACAACACAGAGACACTGGCAACACAGGACACACAAGACACAGAACGAAGAACACACAAAACACAACACAGAGAAACTGCCAACACAGGACACAGAACGAAGACAAACAAAACACAACACACACAGAGACACTGGCAACACAGGACACACAAGACACAGAACAAAGACAAACAAAACACAACACAGAGACACTGGCAACACAAGACACAGAACGAAGAAAAACAAAACAAACACACACAGAGACATTGGCAACACAGGACACACAAGACACAGAACTAAGACAAACAAAACACAACACAGAGACACTGGCAACACATGACACACAAGACACAGAACGAAGAACACACAACACAGAGACACTGCCAATACAGGACACAGAACGAAGACAAACAAAACACAACACACACAGAGACACTGGCAACACAGAACACACAAGACACAGAACGAAGACAAACAAAACACAAGACAGAGACACTGGCCACACAGGACACACAAGACACAGAACGAAGAACACACAAAACACAAGACAGAGACACTGGCAACACAGGACACAGAACGAAGACAAACAAAACACAACACAGAGACACTGCCAACACAGGACACACAAGACACAGAATGAAGACAAACAAAACACAACACACACAGAGACACTGGCAACACAGGACACACAAGACACAGAACGAAGAACACACAAAACACAACACAGAGACACTGGCAACACAGGACACAGAACGAAGACAAACAAAACACAACACAGAGACACTGGCAACACTGGACACACAAGACACAGAACGAAGACAAACAAAACACAACACAGAGACACTGGCAACACAGGACACACAAGACACAGAACGAAGAACACACAAAACACAACACAGAGACACTGCCAAACAGGACACAGAACGAAGACAAACAAAACACAACACACACAGAGACACTGGCAACACAGGACACAGAACAAAGACAAACAAAACACAACACAGAGACACTGGCAACACAAGACACAGAACGAAGACAAACAAAACACAACACACACAGAGACACTGGCAACACAGGACACACAAGACACAGAACAAAGACAAACAAAACACAACACAGAGACACTGGCAACACATGACACACAAGACACAGAACGAAGAACACACAACACAGAGACACTGCCAATACAGGACACAGAACGAAGACAAACAAAACACAACACACACAGAGACACTGGCAACACAGGACACACAAGACACAGAACGAAGACAAACAAAACACAACACAGAGACACTGGCAACACAGGACACAGAACGAAGACAAACAAAACACAACACAGAGACACTGGCAACACAGGACACACAAGACACAGAACGAAGAACAGACAAAAAACAACACAGAGACACTGGCAACACAGGACACAGAACGAAGACAAACAAAACACAACACAGAGACACTGGCAACACAGGACACACAATACACAGAACGAAGAACACACAAAACACAACACAGAGACACTGCCAACACAGGACACACAAGACACAGAATGAAGACAAACAAACACAACACACACAGAGACACTGGCAACACAGGACACACAAGACACAGAACGAAGAACACACAAAACACAACACAGAGACACTGACAACACAGGACACAGAACGAAGACAAACAAAACACAACACAGAGACACTGGCAACACAAGACACAGAACGAAGACAAACAAAACACAACACACACAGAGACACTGGCAACACAGGACACAGAACGAAGACAAACAAAACACAACACAGAGACACTGGCAACACAAGACACAGAACGAAGACAAACAAAACACAACACAGAGACACTGGCAACACAAGACACAGAATGAAGAACAACACAACACAGAGACACTGGCAACACAAGACACAGAACAAAGACAAACAAAACACAACACAGAGACACTGGCAACACATGACACACAAGACACAGAACGAAGAACACAGAACACAGAGACACTGCCAATACAGGACACAGAACGAAGACAAACAAAACACAACACACACAGAGACACTGGCAACACAGGACACACAAGACACAGAACGAAGACAAACAAAACACAACACAGAGACACTGGCAACACAGGACACAGAACGAAGACAAACAAAACACAACACAGAGACACTGGCAACACAGGACACACAGGACACAGAACGAAGAACAGACAAAAAACAACACAGAGACACTGGCAACAGAGGACACAGAACGAAGACAAACAAAACACAACACAGAGACACTGGCAACACAGGACACACAATACACAGAACGAAGAACACACAAAACACAACACAGAGACACTGCCAACACAGGACACACAAGACACAGAATGAAGACAAACAAACACAACACACACAGAGACACTGGTAACACAGGACACACAAGACACAGAACGAAGAACACACAAAACACAACACAGAGACACTGACAACACAGGACACAGAACGAAGACAAACAAAACACAACACAGAGAAACTGGCAACACAAGACACAGAACGAAGACAAACAAAACACAACACACACAGAGACACTGGCAACACAGGACACAGAACGAAGACAAACAAAACACAACACAGAGACACTGGCAACACAAGACACAGAACGAAGACAAACAAAACACAACACAGAGACACTGGCAACACAAGACACAGAATGAAGAACAACACAACACAGAGACACTGGCAACGCAAGACACAGAACAAAGACAAACAAAACACAACACAGAGACACTGGCAACACAGGACACACAAGACACAGAACGAAGAACACACAACACAGAGACACTGGCAACACAAGACACAGAATGAAGAACAATAAAACACAGAGACACTGGCAACACAAGACACAGAATGAAGAACAACACAACACAGAGACACTGGCAACACAAGACACAGAATGAAGAACAACACAACACAGAGACACTGGCAACACAAGACACAAAACAAAGACAAACAAAACACAACACAGACACTGGAAACACAGGACACACAAGACACAGAACGAAGAACACACAAAACACAACACAGACACTGGCAACACAGGACACAGAACGAAGAGAAACAAAACACAACACAGAGACACTGGCAACACAGGACACAGAACGAAGAACACACAAAACACAACACAGAGACACTGCCAACACAGGACACACCAGACACAGAATGAAGACAAACAAAACACAACACAGAGACACTGGCAACACAGGACACACAAGACACAGAACGAAGACAAACAAAACACAACACAGAGACACTGGCAACACAAGACACAGAACGAAGAACAACACAACACAGAGACACTGGCAACACAAGACACAGAACGAAGACAAACAAAACACAACACACACAGAGACACTGGCAACACAGGACACACAAGACACAGAACAAAGACAAACAAAACACAACACAGAGACACTGGCAACACAGAACGAAGACAAACAAAACACAACATAGAGACACTGGCAACACAGGACACACAAGACACAGAACGAAGAACACACAAAACACAACACAGAGACACTGCCAACACAGGACACACCAGACACAGAATGAAGACAAACAAAACACAACACAGAGACACTGGCAACACAGGACACACAAGACACAGAACGAAGACAAACAAAACACAACACAGAGACACTGGCAACACAAGACACAGAACGAAGACAAACAAAACACAACACACACAGAGACACTGGCAACACAGGACACACAAGACACAGAACAAAGACAAACAAAACACAACACAGAGACACTGGCAACACAGGACACAGAACGAAGAACACACAAAACACAACACAGAGACACTGCCAATACAGGACACAGAACGAAGACAAACAAAACACAACACACACAGAGACACTGGCAACACAGGACACACAAGACACAGAACGAAGACAAACAACACACAACACAGAGACACTGGCAACACAGGACACACCAGACACGGAATGAAGACAAACAAAACACAACACAGAGACACTGGCAACACAGGAAACACAAGACACAGAACGAAGAACACACAAAACACAGCACAGAGACACTGCCAATACAGGACACACCAGACACAGAATGAAGACAAACAAAACACATCACAGAGACACTGGCAACACAGGACACACAAGACACAGAACGAAGACAAACAAAACACAACACAGAGACACTGGCAACACAAGACACAGAATGAAGAACAACACAACACAGAAACACTGGCAACACAAGACACAGAACGAAGACAAACAAAACACAACACAGAGACACTGGCAACACAAGACACAGAACGAAGACAAACAAAACACAACACACACAGAGACATTGGCAACACAGGACACACAAGACACAGAACAAAGACAAACAAAACACAACACAGAGACACTGGCAACACATGACAAAGAACAAAGACAAGCAAAACACAACACAGAGACACTGGCAACACAAGACACAGAACGAAGAAAAACAAAACACAACACACACAGAGACACTGGCAACACAGGACACACAAGACACAGAACAAAGACAAACAAAACACAACACAGAGACACTGGCAACACAAGACACAGAACAAAGACAAACAAAACACAACACAGAGACACTGGCAACACAGGACACACAAGACACAGAACGAAGAACACACAAAACACAACACAGAGACACTGGCAACACAGGACACAGAACGAAGACAAACAAAACATAACACAGAGACACTGGCAACACAGGACACACAAGACACAGAACAAAGACAAACAAAACACAACACAGAGACACTGGCAACATAGGACACAGAACGAAGACAAACAAAACACAACACAGAGACACTGGCAACACAGGACACACAAGACACAGAACAAAGACAAACAAAACACAACACAGAGACACTGGCAACACAGGACACAGAACGAAGACAAACAAAACACAACACAGAGACACTGGCAACACAGGACACAGAACGAAGACAAACAAAACACAACACAGAGACACTGGCAACACTGGACACACAAGACACAGAACGAAGACAAACAAAACACAACACAGAGACACTGGCAACACAGGACACACAAGACACAGAACAAAGACAAACAAAACACAACACAGAGACACTGGCAACACAGGACACAGAACGAAGACAAACAAAACACAACACAGAGACACTGGCAACACAGGACACAGAACGAAGACAAACAAAACATAACACAGAGACACTGGCAACACTGGACACACAAGACACAGAACGAAGACAAACAAAACACAACACAGAGACACTGCCAACACAGGACACAGAACGAAGACAAACAAAACACAACACACACAGAGACACTGGCAACACAGGACACAGAACAAAGACAAACAAAACACAACACAGAGACACTGGCAACACAAGACACAGAACGAAGACAAACAAAACACAACACACACAGAGACACTGGCAACACAGGACACACAGGACACAGAACAAAGACAAACAAAACACAACACAGAGACACTGGCAACACATGACACACAAGACACAGAACGAAGAACACACAACACAGAGACACTGCCAATACAGGACACAGAACGAAGACAAACAAAACACAACACACACAGAGACACTGGCAACACAGGACACACAAGACACAGAACGAAGACAAACAAAACACAACACAGAGACACTGGCAACACAGGACACACCAGACACAGAATGAAGACAAACAAAACACAACACAGAGACACTGGCAACACAGGACACACAAGACACAGAACGAAGAACACACAAAACACAACACAGAGACACTGCCAATACAGGACACACCAGACACAGAATGAAGACAAACAAAACACATCACAGAGACACTGGCAACACAGGACACACAAGACACAGAACGAAGACAAACAAAACACAACACAGAGACACTGGCAACACAAGACACAGAATGAAGAACAACACAACACAGAGACACTGGCAACACAAGACACAGAACGAAGACAAACAAAACACAACACAGAGACACTGGCAACACAAGACACAGAACGAAGACAAACAAAACACAACACACACAGAGACATTGGCAACACAGGACACACAAGACACAGAACGAAGACAAACAAAACACAACACAGAGACACTGGCAACACATGACACAGAACAAAGACAAACAAAACACAACACAGAGACACTGGCAACACAAGACACAGAACGAAGACAAACAAAACACAACACACACAGAGACACTGGCAACACAGGACACACAAAACACAGAACAGAGACAAACAAAACACAACACAGAGATACTGGCAACACAAGACACAGAACAAAGACAAACAAAACACAACACAGAGACACTGGCAACACAGGACACACAAGACACAGAACGAAGAACACACAAAACACAACACAGAGACACTGACAACACAGGACACACAAGACACAGAACAAAGACAAACAAAACACAACACAGAGACACTGGCAACACAGGACACAGAACGAAGACAAACAAAACACAACACAGAGACACTGGCAACACAGGACACAGAACAAAGACAAACAAAACACAACACAGAGACACTGGCAACACAGGACACAGAACGAAGACAAACAAAACATAACACAGAGACACTGGCAACACAGGACACACAAGACACAGAACAAAGACAAACAAAACACAACACAGAGACACTGGCAACACAGGACACAGAACGAAGACAAACAAAACACAACACAGAGACACTGGCAACACAGGACACACAAGACACAGAACAAAGACACACAAAACACAACACAGAGACACTGGCAACACAGGACACAGAACGAAGAACACACAAAACACAACACAGAGACACTGCCAATACAGGACAAAGAACGAAGACAAACAAAACACAACACACACAGAGACACTGGCAACACAGGACACACAAGACACAGAACGAAGACAAACAAAACACAACACAGAGACACTGGCAACACAGGACACAGAACGAAGAACACACAAAACACAACACAGAGACACTGCCAACACAGGACACACCAGACACAGAATGAAGACAAAGAAAACACAACACAGAGACACTGGCAACACAGGACACACAAGACACAGAACGAAGACAAACAAAACACAACACAGAGACACTGGCAACACAAGACACAGAACGAAGAACAACACAACACAGAGACACTGGCAACACAAGACACAGAACGAAGACAAACAAAACACAACACACACAGAGACACTGGCAACACAGGACACACAAGACACAGAACAAAGACAAACAAAACACAACACAGAGACACTGGCAACACAGAACAAAGACAAACAAAACACAACATAGAGACACTGGCAACACAGGACACACAAGACACAGAACGAAGAACACACAAAACACAACACAGAGACACTGCCAACACAGGATACACCAGACACAGAATGAAGACAAACAAAACACAACACAGAGACACTGGCAACACAAGACACAGGACAAAGACAAACAAAACAAAACACAGAGACACTGGCAACACAGGACACACAAGACACAGAACGAAGACAAACAAAACACAACACAGAGACACTGGCAACACAAGACACAGAACAAAGACAAACAAAACACAACACAGAGACACTGGCAACACAGGACACACAAGACACAGAACAAAGACAAACAAAACACAACACAGAGACACTGGCAACACAAGACACAGAACAAAGACAAACAAAACACAACACAGAGACACTGGCAACACAGGACACACAAGACACAGAACGAAGAACACACAAAACACAACACAGAGACACTGACAACACAGGACACACAAGACACAGAACAAAGACAAACAAAACACAACACAGAGACACTGGCAACACAGGACACAGAACGAAGACAAACAAAACACAACACAGAGACACTGGCAACACAGGACACAGAACAAAGACAAACAAAACACAACACAGAGACACTGGCAACACAGGACACAGAACGAAGACAAACAAAACATAACACAGAGACACTGGCAACACAGGACACACAAGACACAGAACAAAGACAAACAAAACACAACACAGAGACACTGGCAACACAGGACACAGAACGAAGACAAACAAAACACAACACAGAGACACTGGCAACACAGGACACACAAGACACAGAACAAAGACAAACAAAACACAACACAGAGACACTGGCAACACAGGACACAGAACGAAGACAAACAAAACACAACACAGAGACACTGGCAACACAGGACACAGAACGAAGACAAACAAAACACAACACAGAGACACTGGCAACACTGGACACACAAGACACAGAACGAAGACAAACAAAACACAACACAGAGACACTGGCAACACAGGACACACAAGACACAGAACGAAGAACACACAAAACACAACACAGAGACACTGCCAAACAGGACACAGAACGAAGACAAACAAAACACAACACACACAGAGACACTGGCAACACAGGACACAGAACAAAGACAAACAAAGCACAACACAGAGACACTGGCAACACAAGACACAGAACGAAGACAAACAAAACACAACACACACAGAGACACTGGCAACACAGGACACACAAGACACAGAACAAAGACAAACAAAACACAACACAGAGACACTGGCAACACATGACACACAAGACACAGAACGAAGAACACACAACACAGAGACACTGCCAATACAGGACACAGAACGAAGACAAACAAAACACAACACACACAGAGACACTGGCAACACAGGACACACAAGACACAGAACGAAGACAAAAAAAACACAACACAGAGACACTGGCAACACAGGACACAGAACGAAGACAAACAAAACACAACACACACAGAGACACTGGCAACACAGGACACACAAGACACAGAACAAAGACAAACAAAACACAACACAGAGACACTGGCAACACATGACACACAAGACACAGAACGAAGAACACACAACACAGAGACACTGCCAATACAGGACACAGAACGAAGACAAACAAAACACAACACACACAGAGACACTGGCAACACAGGACACACAAGACACAGAACGAAGACAAAAAAAACACAGCTCAGAGACACTGGCAACACAGGACACACAATACACAGAACAAAGAAGACACAAAACACAACACAGAGACACTGCCAACACAGGACACACAAGACACAGAATGAAGACAAACAAAAACACAACACACATAGAGACACTGGCAACACAGGACACAGAACGAAGAACACACAAAACACAACACAGAGACACTGACAACACAGGACACAGAACGAAGACAAACACAACACAACACAGACACTGGCAACACAGGACACACAAGACACAGAACGAAGACAAACAAAACACAACACAGAGACACTGGCAACACAAGACACAGAACGAAGACATACAAAACACAACACACACAGAGACACTGGCAACACAGGACACAGAAAGAAGACAAACAAAACACAACACAGAGACACTGGCAACACAAGACACAAAAGGAAGAACAACACAACACAGAGACACTGGCAACACAAGACACAGAACAAAGACAAACAAAACACAACACAGAGACACTGGCAACACAGGACACACAAGACACAGAACGAAGAACACACAAAACACAACACAGAGACACTGGCAACACAAGACACAGAATGAAGAACAACACAACACAGAGACACTGGCAACACAAGACACAGAATGAAGTACAACACAACACAGAGACACTGGCAACACAAGACACAGAATGAAGAACAACACAACACAGAGACACTGGCAACACAAGACACAGAATGAAGAACAACACAACACAGAGACACTGGCAACACAAGACACAGAACGAAGACAAACAAAGCACAACACAGAGACACTGGCAACACAAGACACAGAATGAAGAACAATACAACACAGAGACACTGGCAACACAAGACACAGAATGAAGAACAACACAACACAGAGACACTGGCAACACAAGACACAGAATGAAGAACAACACAACACACAGACACTGGCAACACAAGACACAGAATGAAGAACAACACAACACAGAGACACTGGCAACACAAGACACAGAACGAAGACAAACAAAACACAACACAGAGACACTGGCAACACAGGACACAGAACGAAGATAAACAAAACACAACACAGAGACACTGGCAACACAAGACACAGAATGAAGAACAACACAACACAGAGACACTGGCAACACAAGACACAGAACAAAGACAAACAAAACACAACACAGACACTGGCAACACAGGACACACAAAACACAACACAGACACTGGCAACACAGGACACACAAGACACAGAACGAAGACAAACAAAACACAACACAGAGACACTGGCAACACAGGACACAGAACGAAGAACACACAAAACACAACACAGAGACACTGCCAACACAGGACACACCAGACACAGAATGAAGACAAAGAAAACACAACACAGAGACACTGGCAACACAGGACACACAAGACACAGAACGAAGACAAACAAAACACAACACAGAGACACTGGCAACACAAGACACAGAACGAAGAACAACACAACACAGAGACACTGGCAACACAAGACACAGAACGAAGACAAACAAAACACAACACACACAGAGACACTGGCAACACAGGACACACAAGACACAGAACAAAGACAAACAAAACACAACACAGAGACACTGGCAACACAGAACAAAGACAAACAAAACACAACATAGAGACACTGGCAACACAGGACACACAAGACACAGAACGAAGAACACACAAAACACAACACAGAGACACTGCCAACACAGGATACACCAGACACAGAATGAAGACAAACAAAACACAACACAGAGACACTGGCAACACAAGACACAGGACAAAGACAAACAAAACAAAACACAGAGACACTGGCAACACAGGACACACAAGACACAGAACGAAGACAAACAAAACACAACACAGAGACACTGGCAACACAAGACACAGAACAAAGACAAACAAAACACAACACAGAGACACTGGCAACACAGGACACACAAGACACAGAACAAAGACAAACAAAACACAACACAGAGACACTGGCAACACAAGACACAGAACAAAGACAAACAAAACACAACACAGAGACACTGGCAACACAGGACACACAAGACACAGAACGAAGAACACACAAAACACAACACAGAGACACTGACAACACAGGACACACAAGACACAGAACAAAGACAAACAAAACACAACACAGAGACACTGGCAACACAGGACACAGAACGAAGACAAACAAAACACAACACAGAGACACTGGCAACACAGGACACAGAACAAAGACAAACAAAACACAACACAGAGACACTGGCAACACAGGACACAGAACGAAGACAAACAAAACATAACACAGAGACACTGGCAACACAGGACACACAAGACACAGAACAAAGACAAACAAAACACAACACAGAGACACTGGCAACACAGGACACAGAACGAAGACAAACAAAACACAACACAGAGACACTGGCAACACAGGACACACAAGACACAGAACAAAGACAAACAAAACACAACACAGAGACACTGGCAACACAGGACACAGAACGAAGACAAACAAAACACAACACAGAGACACTGGCAACACAGGACACAGAACGAAGACAAACAAAACACAACACAGAGACACTGGCAACACTGGACACACAAGACACAGAACGAAGACAAACAAAACACAACACAGAGACACTGGCAACACAGGACACACAAGACACAGAACGAAGAACACACAAAACACAACACAGAGACACTGCCAAACAGGACACAGAACGAAGACAAACAAAACACAACACACACAGAGACACTGGCAACACAGGACACAGAACAAAGACAAACAAAGCACAACACAGAGACACTGGCAACACAAGACACAGAACGAAGACAAACAAAACACAACACACACAGAGACACTGGCAACACAGGACACACAAGACACAGAACAAAGACAAACAAAACACAACACAGAGACACTGGCAACACATGACACACAAGACACAGAACGAAGAACACACAACACAGAGACACTGCCAATACAGGACACAGAACGAAGACAAACAAAACACAACACACACAGAGACACTGGCAACACAGGACACACAAGACACAGAACGAAGACAAAAAAAACACAACACAGAGACACTGGCAACACAGGACACAGAACGAAGACAAACAAAACACAACACACACAGAGACACTGGCAACACAGGACACACAAGACACAGAACAAAGACAAACAAAACACAACACAGAGACACTGGCAACACATGACACACAAGACACAGAACGAAGAACACACAACACAGAGACACTGCCAATACAGGACACAGAACGAAGACAAACAAAACACAACACACACAGAGACACTGGCAACACAGGACACACAAGACACAGAACGAAGACAAAAAAAACACAGCTCAGAGACACTGGCAACACAGGACACACAATACACAGAACAAAGAAGACACAAAACACAACACAGAGACACTGCCAACACAGGACACACAAGACACAGAATGAAGACAAACAAAAACACAACACACATAGAGACACTGGCAACACAGGACACAGAACGAAGAACACACAAAACACAACACAGAGACACTGACAACACAGGACACAGAACGAAGACAAACACAACACAACACAGACACTGGCAACACAGGACACACAAGACACAGAACGAAGACAAACAAAACACAACACAGAGACACTGGCAACACAAGACACAGAACGAAGACATACAAAACACAACACACACAGAGACACTGGCAACACAGGACACAGAAAGAAGACAAACAAAACACAACACAGAGACACTGGCAACACAAGACACAAAATGAAGAACAACACAACACAGAGACACTGGCAACACAAGACACAGAACAAAGACAAACAAAACACAACACAGAGACACTGGCAACACAGGACACACAAGACACAGAACGAAGAACACACAAAACACAACACAGAGACACTGGCAACACAAGACACAGAATGAAGAACAACACAACACAGAGACACTGGCAACACAAGACACAGAATGAAGTACAACACAACACAGAGACACTGGCAACACAAGACACAGAATGAAGAACAACACAACACAGAGACACTGGCAACACAAGACACAGAATGAAGAACAACACAACACAGAGACACTGGCAACACAAGACACAGAACGAAGACAAACAAAGCACAACACAGAGACACTGGCAACACAAGACACAGAATGAAGAACAATACAACACAGAGACACTGGCAACACAAGACACAGAATGAAGAACAACACAACACAGAGACACTGGCAACACAAGACACAGAACAAAGACAAACAAAACACAACACAGACACTGGCAACACAGGACACAGAACGAAGAACACACAAAACACAACACAGACACTGGCAACACAGGACACACAAGACACAGAACGAAGACAAAAAAACACAACACAGAGACACTGGCAACACAGGACACGCAAGACAGAGAACGAAGAACACACAAAACACAACACAGAGACACTGGCAACACAGGACACACCAGACACAGAATGAAGACAAACAAAACACAACACAGAGACACTGGCAACACAGGACACAGAACGAAGACAAACAAAACACAACACAGAGACACTGGCAACACAAGACACAGAACGAAGAACAACACAACACAGAGACACTGGCAACACAAGACACATAACGAAGACAAACAAAACACAACACACTGGCAACACAGGACACACAAGACACATAACAAAGACAAACAAAACACAACACAGAGACACTGGCAACACAGAACGAAGACAAACAAAACACAACATAGAGACACTGGCAACACAGAACGAAGAACACACAAAACACAACACAGAGACACTGCCAACACAAGACACACCAGACACAGGATGAAGACAAACAAAACACAACACAGAGATACTGGCAACACAGGACACAGAACGAAGAACACACAAAACACAACACAGAGACACTGGCAACACAAGACACAGAATGAAGAACAACACAACACAGAGACACTGGCAACACAAGACACAGAATGAAGAACAACACAACACACAGACACTGGCAACACAAGACACAGAATGAAGAACAACACAACACAGAGACACTGGCAACACAAGACACAGAACGAAGACAAACAAAACACAACACAGAGACACTGGCAACACAGGACACAGAACGAAGATAAACAAAACACAACACAGAGACACTGGCAACACAAGACACAGAATGAAGAACAACACAACACAGAGACACTGGCAACACAAGACACAGAACAAAGACAAACAAAACACAACACACACAGAGACACTGGCAACACAGGACACAGAACAAAGACAAACAAAACACAACACAGAGACACTGGCAACACAAGACACAGAACGAAGACAAACAAAACACAAAACACACAGTGACACTGGCAACACAGGACACAGAACGAAGACAAACAAAACACAACACAGAGACACTGGCAACACAGGACACACAATACACAGAACGAAGAACACACAAAACACAACACAGAGACACTGCCAACACAGAACACACAAGACACAGAATGAAGACAAACAAGACACAACACACACAGAGACACTGGCAACACAGGACACACAAGACACAGAACGAAGAACACACAAAACACAACACAGAGACACTGCCAACACAGGACACAGAACGAAGACAAACAAAACACAACACAGAGATACTGGCAACACAGGACACACAAGACACAGAACGAAGACAAACAAAACACAACACAGAGACACTGGCAACACAAGACACAGAACGAAGAACAACACAACACAGAGACACTGGCAACACACGACACAGAACGAAGACAAACAAAACACAACACACACAGAGACACTGGCAACACAGGACACACAAGACACAGAACAAAGACAAACAAAACACAACACAGAGACACTGGCAACACAAGACACAGAATGAAGAACAACACAACACAGAGACACTGGCAACACAAGACACAGAACGAAGACAAACAAACACAACACAGAGACACTTGCAACACAAGACACAGAATGAAGAACAACACAACACAGAGACACTGGCAACACAGGACACAGAACAAAGACAAACAAAACACAACACAGAGACACTGGCAACACAGGACACAGAACGAAGAACACAAAAAACAAAACACAGAGACACTGGCAACACAAGACACAGAATGAAGAACAACACAACACAGAGACACTGGCAACACAAGACACAGAATGAAGAACAACACAACACACAGACACTGGCAACACAAGACACAGAATGAAGAACAACACAACACAGAGACACTGGCAACACAAGACACAGAACAAAGACAAACAAAACACAACACAGACACTGGCAACACAGGACACACAAAACACAGAACGAAGACAAACAAAACACAACACAGAGACACTGGCAACACAGGACACAGAACGAAGAACACACAAAACACAACACAGAGACACTGCCAACACAGGACACACCAGACACAGAATGAAGACAAACAAAACACAACACAGAGACACTGGCAACACAGGACACACAAGACACAGAACGAAGACAAACAAAACACAACACAGAGACACTGGCAACACAAGACACAGAACGAAGAACAACACAACACAGAGACACTGGCAACACAAGACACAGAACGAAGACAAACAAAACACAACACACACAGAGACACTGGCAACACAGGACACACAAGACACAGAACAAAGACAAACAAAACACAACACAGAGACACTGGCAACACAGAACGAAGACAAACAAAACACAACATAGATACACTGGCAACACAGGACACACAAGACACAGAACGAAGAACACACAAAACACAACACAGAGACACCGCCAACACAGGACACACCAGACACAGAATGAAGACAAACAAAACACAACACAGAGACACTGGCAACACAGGACACACAAGACACAGAACGAAGACAAGCAAAACACAACACAGAGACACTGGACACACAAGACACAGAACGAAGACAAACAAAACACAACACAGAGACACTGGCAACACAGGACACACAAGACACAGAACGAAGAACACACAAAACACAACACAGAGAAACTGCCAACACAGGACACAGAACGAAGACAAACAAAACACAACACACACAGAGACACTGGCAACACAGGACACACAAGACACAGAACAAAGACAAACAAAACACAACACAGAGACACTGGCAACACAAGACACAGAACGAAGAAAAACAAAACAAACACACACAGAGACATTGGCAACACAGGACACACAAGACACAGAACTAAGACAAACAAAACACAACACAGAGACACTGGCAACACATGACACACAAGACACAGAACGAAGAACACACAACACAGAGACACTGCCAATACAGGACACAGAACGAAGACAAACAAAACACAACACACACAGAGACACTGGCAACACAGAACACACAAGACACAGAACGAAGACAAACAAAACACAAGACAGAGACACTGGCCACACAGGACACACAAGACACAGAACGAAGAACACACAAAACACAAGACAGAGACACTGGCAACACAGGACACAGAACGAAGACAAACAAAACACAACACAGAGACACTGCCAACACAGGACACACAAGACACAGAATGAAGACAAACAAAACACAACACACACAGAGACACTGGCAACACAGGACACACAAGACACAGAACGAAGAACACACAAAACACAACACAGAGACACTGACAACACAGAACGAAGACAAACAAAACACAACACAGAGACACTGGCAACACAAGACACAGAACGAAGACAAACAAAACACAACACACACAGAGACACTGGCAACACAGGACACAGAACGAAGACAAACAAAACACAACACAGAGACACTGGCAACACAAGACACAGAATGAAGAACAACAAAACACAGAGACACTGGCAACACAAGACACAGAACGAAGACAAACAAAACACAACACAGACACTGGCAACACAAGACACAGAATGAAGAACAACACAACACAGAGACACTGGCAACACAAGACACAGAATGAAGAACAACACAACACAGAGACACTGGCAACACAAGACACAGAACAAAGACAAACAAAACACAACACAGAGACACTGGCAACACAGGACACACAAGACACAGAAGGAAGAACACACAAAACACAACACAGAGACACTGGCAACACAAGACACAGAATGAAGAACAACACAACACAGAGACACTGGCAACACAAGACACAGAATGAAGAACAACACAACACAGAGACACTGGCAACACAAGACACAGAAAGAAGAACAACACAACACAGAGACACTGGCAAGACAAGACACAGAACAAAGACAAACAAAACACAACACAGACACTGGCAACACAGGACACAGAACGAAGAACACACAAAACACAACACAGACACTGGCAACACAGGACACACAAGACACAGAACGAAGACAAACAAAACACAACACAGAGACACTGGCAACACAGGACACAGAACGAAGAACACACAAAACACAACACAGAGACACTGCCAACACAGGACACACCAGCACAGAATGAAGACAAACAAAACACAACACAGAGACACTGGCAACACAGGACACACAAGACACAGAACGAAGACAAACAAAACACAACACAGAGACACTGGCAACACAAGACACAGAACGAAGAACAACACAACACAGAGACACTGGCAACACAAGACACATAACGAAGACAAACAAAACACAACACACTGGCAACACAGGACACACAAGACACATAACAAAGACAAACAAAACACAACACAGAGACACTGGCAACACAGAACGAAGACAAACAAAACACAACATAGAGACACTGGCAACACAGAACGAAGAACACACAAAACACAACACAGAGACACTGCCAACACAAGACACACCAGACACAGGATGAAGACAAACAAAACACAACACAGAGATACTGGCAACACAGGACACAGAACGAAGAACACACAAAACACAACACAGAGACACTGGCAACACAAGACACAGAATGAAGAACAACACAACACAGAGACACTGGCAACACAAGACACAGAATGAAGAACAACACAACACACAGACACTGGCAACACAAGACACAGAATGAAGAACAACACAACACAGAGACACTGGCAACACAAGACACAGAACGAAGACAAACAAAACACAACACAGAGACACTGGCAACACAGGACACAGAACGAAGATAAACAAAACACAACACAGAGACACTGGCAACACAAGACACAGAATGAAGAACAACACAACACAGAGACACTGGCAACACAAGACACAGAACAAAGACAAACAAAACACAACACAGACACTGGCAACACAGGACACACAAAACACAACACAGACACTGGCAACACAGGACACACAAGACACAGAACGAAGACAAACAAAACACAACACAGAGACACTGGCAACACAGGACACAGAACGAAGAACACACAAAACACAACACAGAGACACTGCCAACACAGGACACACCAGACACAGAATGAAGACAAAGAAAACACAACACAGAGACACTGGCAACACAGGACACACAAGACACAGAACGAAGACAAACAAAACACAACACAGAGACACTGGCAACACAAGACACAGAACGAAGAACAACACAACACAGAGACACTGGCAACACAAGACACAGAACGAAGACAAACAAAACACAACACACACAGAGACACTGGCAACACAGGACACACAAGACACAGAACAAAGACAAACAAAACACAACACAGAGACACTGGCAACACAGAACAAAGACAAACAAAACACAACATAGAGACACTGGCAACACAGGACACACAAGACACAGAACGAAGAACACACAAAACACAACACAGAGACACTGCCAACACAGGATACACCAGACACAGAATGAAGACAAACAAAACACAACACAGAGACACTGGCAACACAAGACACAGGACAAAGACAAACAAAACAAAACACAGAGACACTGGCAACACAGGACACACAAGACACAGAACGAAGACAAACAAAACACAACACAGAGACACTGGCAACACAAGACACAGAACAAAGACAAACAAAACACAACACAGAGACACTGGCAACACAGGACACACAAGACACAGAACAAAGACAAACAAAACACAACACAGAGACACTGGCAACACAAGACACAGAACAAAGACAAACAAAACACAACACAGAGACACTGGCAACACAGGACACACAAGACACAGAACGAAGAACACACAAAACACAACACAGAGACACTGACAACACAGGACACACAAGACACAGAACAAAGACAAACAAAACACAACACAGAGACACTGGCAACACAGGACACAGAACGAAGACAAACAAAACACAACACAGAGACACTGGCAACACAGGACACAGAACAAAGACAAACAAAACACAACACAGAGACACTGGCAACACAGGACACAGAACGAAGACAAACAAAACATAACACAGAGACACTGGCAACACAGGACACACAAGACACAGAACAAAGACAAACAAAACACAACACAGAGACACTGGCAACACAGGACACAGAACGAAGACAAACAAAACACAACACAGAGACACTGGCAACACAGGACACACAAGACACAGAACAAAGACAAACAAAACACAACACAGAGACACTGGCAACACAAGACACAAAATGAAGAACAACACAACACAGAGACACTGGCAACACAAGACACAGAACAAAGACAAACAAAACACAACACAGAGACACTGGCAACACAGGACACACAAGACACAGAACGAAGAACACACAAAACACAACACAGAGACACTGGCAACACAAGACACAGAATGAAGAACAACACAACACAGAGACACTGGCAACACAAGACACAGAATGAAGTACAACACAACACAGAGACACTGGCAACACAAGACACAGAATGAAGAACAACACAACACAGAGACACTGGCAACACAAGACACAGAATGAAGAACAACACAACACAGAGACACTGGCAACACAAGACACAGAACGAAGACAAACAAAGCACAACACAGAGACACTGGCAACACAAGACACAGAATGAAGAACAATACAACACAGAGACACTGGCAACACAAGACACAGAATGAAGAACAACACAACACAGAGACACTGGCAACACAAGACACAGAACAAAGACAAACAAAACACAACACAGACACTGGCAACACAGGACACAGAACGAAGAACACACAAAACACAACACAGACACTGGCAACACAGGACACACAAGACACAGAACGAAGACAAAAAAACACAACACAGAGACACTGGCAACACAGGACACGCAAGACAGAGAACGAAGAACACACAAAACACAACACAGAGACACTGGCAACACAGGACACACCAGACACAGAATGAAGACAAACAAAACACAACACAGAGACACTGGCAACACAGGACACAGAACGAAGACAAACAAAACACAACACAGAGACACTGGCAACACAAGACACAGAACGAAGAACAACACAACACAGAGACACTGGCAACACAAGACACATAACGAAGACAAACAAAACACAACACACTGGCAACACAGGACACACAAGACACATAACAAAGACAAACAAAACACAACACAGAGACACTGGCAACACAGAACGAAGACAAACAAAACACAACATAGAGACACTGGCAACACAGAACGAAGAACACACAAAACACAACACAGAGACACTGCCAACACAAGACACACCAGACACAGGATGAAGACAAACAAAACACAACACAGAGATACTGGCAACACAGGACACAGAACGAAGAACACACAAAACACAACACAGAGACACTGGCAACACAAGACACAGAATGAAGAACAACACAACACAGAGACACTGGCAACACAAGACACAGAATGAAGAACAACACAACACACAGACACTGGCAACACAAGACACAGAATGAAGAACAACACAACACAGAGACACTGGCAACACAAGACACAGAACGAAGACAAACAAAACACAACACAGAGACACTGGCAACACAGGACACAGAACGAAGATAAACAAAACACAACACAGAGACACTGGCAACACAAGACACAGAATGAAGAACAACACAACACAGAGACACTGGCAACACAAGACACAGAACAAAGACAAACAAAACACAACACACACAGAGACACTGGCAACACAGGACACAGAACAAAGACAAACAAAACACAACACAGAGACACTGGCAACACAAGACACAGAACGAAGACAAACAAAACACAAAACACACAGTGACACTGGCAACACAGGACACAGAACGAAGACAAACAAAACACAACACAGAGACACTGGCAACACAGGACACACAATACACAGAACGAAGAACACACAAAACACAACACAGAGACACTGCCAACACAGAACACACAAGACACAGAATGAAGACAAACAAGACACAACACACACAGAGACACTGGCAACACAGGACACACAAGACACAGAACGAAGAACACACAAAACACAACACAGAGACACTGCCAACACAGGACACAGAACGAAGACAAACAAAACACAACACAGAGATACTGGCAACACAGGACACACAAGACACAGAACGAAGACAAACAAAACACAACACAGAGACACTGGCAACACAAGACACAGAACGAAGAACAACACAACACAGAGACACTGGCAACACACGACACAGAACGAAGACAAACAAAACACAACACACACAGAGACACTGGCAACACAGGACACACAAGACACAGAACAAAGACAAACAAAACACAACACAGAGACACTGGCAACACAAGACACAGAATGAAGAACAACACAACACAGAGACACTGGCAACACAAGACACAGAACGAAGACAAACAAACACAACACAGAGACACTTGCAACACAAGACACAGAATGAAGAACAACACAACACAGAGACACTGGCAACACAGGACACAGAACAAAGACAAACAAAACACAACACAGAGACACTGGCAACACAGGACACAGAACGAAGAACACAAAAAACAAAACACAGAGACACTGGCAACACAAGACACAGAATGAAGAACAACACAACACAGAGACACTGGCAACACAAGACACAGAATGAAGAACAACACAACACACAGACACTGGCAACACAAGACACAGAATGAAGAACAACACAACACAGAGACACTGGCAACACAAGACACAGAACAAAGACAAACAAAACACAACACAGACACTGGCAACACAGGACACACAAAACACAGAACGAAGACAAACAAAACACAACACAGAGACACTGGCAACACAGGACACAGAACGAAGAACACACAAAACACAACACAGAGACACTGCCAACACAGGACACACCAGACACAGAATGAAGACAAACAAAACACAACACAGAGACACTGGCAACACAGGACACACAAGACACAGAACGAAGACAAACAAAACACAACACAGAGACACTGGCAACACAAGACACAGAACGAAGAACAACACAACACAGAGACACTGGCAACACAAGACACAGAACGAAGACAAACAAAACACAACACACACAGAGACACTGGCAACACAGGACACACAAGACACAGAACAAAGACAAACAAAACACAACACAGAGACACTGGCAACACAGAACGAAGACAAACAAAACACAACATAGATACACTGGCAACACAGGACACACAAGACACAGAACGAAGAACACACAAAACACAACACAGAGACACCGCCAACACAGGACACACCAGACACAGAATGAAGACAAACAAAACACAACACAGAGACACTGGCAACACAGGACACACAAGACACAGAACGAAGACAAGCAAAACACAACACAGAGACACTGGACACACAAGACACAGAACGAAGACAAACAAAACACAACACAGAGACACTGGCAACACAGGACACACAAGACACAGAACGAAGAACACACAAAACACAACACAGAGAAACTGCCAACACAGGACACAGAACGAAGACAAACAAAACACAACACACACAGAGACACTGGCAACACAGGACACACAAGACACAGAACAAAGACAAACAAAACACAACACAGAGACACTGGCAACACAAGACACAGAACGAAGAAAAACAAAACAAACACACACAGAGACATTGGCAACACAGGACACACAAGACACAGAACTAAGACAAACAAAACACAACACAGAGACACTGGCAACACATGACACACAAGACACAGAACGAAGAACACACAACACAGAGACACTGCCAATACAGGACACAGAACGAAGACAAACAAAACACAACACACACAGAGACACTGGCAACACAGAACACACAAGACACAGAACGAAGACAAACAAAACACAAGACAGAGACACTGGCCACACAGGACACACAAGACACAGAACGAAGAACACACAAAACACAAGACAGAGACACTGGCAACACAGGACACAGAACGAAGACAAACAAAACACAACACAGAGACACTGCCAACACAGGACACACAAGACACAGAATGAAGACAAACAAAACACAACACACACAGAGACACTGGCAACACAGGACACACAAGACACAGAACGAAGAACACACAAAACACAACACAGAGACACTGGCAACACAGGACACAGAACGAAGACAAACAAAACACAACACAGAGACACTGGCAACACTGGACACACAAGACACAGAACGAAGACAAACAAAACACAACACAGAGACACTGGCAACACAGGACACACAAGACACAGAACGAAGAACACACAAAACACAACACAGAGACACTGCCAAACAGGACACAGAACGAAGACAAACAAAACACAACACACACAGAGACACTGGCAACACAGGACACAGAACAAAGACAAACAAAACACAACACAGAGACACTGGCAACACAAGACACAGAACGAAGACAAACAAAACACAACACACACAGAGACACTGGCAACACAGGACACACAAGACACAGAACAAAGACAAACAAAACACAACACAGAGACACTGGCAACACATGACACACAAGACACAGAACGAAGAACACACAACACAGAGACACTGCCAATACAGGACACAGAACGAAGACAAACAAAACACAACACACACAGAGACACTGGCAACACAGGACACACAAGACACAGAACGAAGACAAACAAAACACAACACAGAGACACTGGCAACACAGGACACAGAACGAAGACAAACAAAACACAACACAGAGACACTGGCAACACAGGACACACAAGACACAGAACGAAGAACAGACAAAAAACAACACAGAGACACTGGCAACACAGGACACAGAACGAAGACAAACAAAACACAACACAGAGACACTGGCAACACAGGACACACAATACACAGAACGAAGAACACACAAAACACAACACAGAGACACTGCCAACACAGGACACACAAGACACAGAATGAAGACAAACAAACACAACACACACAGAGACACTGGCAACACAGGACACACAAGACACAGAACGAAGAACACACAAAACACAACACAGAGACACTGACAACACAGGACACAGAACGAAGACAAACAAAACACAACACAGAGACACTGGCAACACAAGACACAGAACGAAGACAAACAAAACACAACACACACAGAGACACTGGCAACACAGGACACAGAACGAAGACAAACAAAACACAACACAGAGACACTGGCAACACAAGACACAGAACGAAGACAAACAAAACACAACACAGAGACACTGGCAACACAAGACACAGAATGAAGAACAACACAACACAGAGACACTGGCAACACAAGACACAGAACAAAGACAAACAAAACACAACACAGAGACACTGGCAACACATGACACACAAGACACAGAACGAAGAACACAGAACACAGAGACACTGCCAATACAGGACACAGAACGAAGACAAACAAAACACAACACACACAGAGACACTGGCAACACAGGACACACAAGACACAGAACGAAGACAAACAAAACACAACACAGAGACACTGGCAACACAGGACACAGAACGAAGACAAACAAAACACAACACAGAGACACTGGCAACACAGGACACACAGGACACAGAACGAAGAACAGACAAAAAACAACACAGAGACACTGGCAACAGAGGACACAGAACGAAGACAAACAAAACACAACACAGAGACACTGGCAACACAGGACACACAATACACAGAACGAAGAACACACAAAACACAACACAGAGACACTGCCAACACAGGACACACAAGACACAGAATGAAGACAAACAAACACAACACACACAGAGACACTGGTAACACAGGACACACAAGACACAGAACGAAGAACACACAAAACACAACACAGAGACACTGACAACACAGGACACAGAACGAAGACAAACAAAACACAACACAGAGAAACTGGCAACACAAGACACAGAACGAAGACAAACAAAACACAACACACACAGAGACACTGGCAACACAGGACACAGAACGAAGACAAACAAAACACAACACAGAGACACTGGCAACACAAGACACAGAACGAAGACAAACAAAACACAACACAGAGACACTGGCAACACAAGACACAGAATGAAGAACAACACAACACAGAGACACTGGCAACGCAAGACACAGAACAAAGACAAACAAAACACAACACAGAGACACTGGCAACACAGGACACACAAGACACAGAACGAAGAACACACAACACAGAGACACTGGCAACACAAGACACAGAATGAAGAACAATAAAACACAGAGACACTGGCAACACAAGACACAGAATGAAGAACAACACAACACAGAGACACTGGCAACACAAGACACAGAATGAAGAACAACACAACACAGAGACACTGGCAACACAAGACACAAAACAAAGACAAACAAAACACAACACAGACACTGGAAACACAGGACACACAAGACACAGAACGAAGAACACACAAAACACAACACAGACACTGGCAACACAGGACACAGAACGAAGAGAAACAAAACACAACACAGAGACACTGGCAACACAGGACACAGAACGAAGAACACACAAAACACAACACAGAGACACTGCCAACACAGGACACACCAGACACAGAATGAAGACAAACAAAACACAACACAGAGACACTGGCAACACAGGACACACAAGACACAGAACGAAGACAAACAAAACACAACACAGAGACACTGGCAACACAAGACACAGAACGAAGAACAACACAACACAGAGACACTGGCAACACAAGACACAGAACGAAGACAAACAAAACACAACACACACAGAGACACTGGCAACACAGGACACACAAGACACAGAACAAAGACAAACAAAACACAACACAGAGACACTGGCAACACAGAACGAAGACAAACAAAACACAACATAGAGACACTGGCAACACAGGACACACAAGACACAGAACGAAGAACACACAAAACACAACACAGAGACACTGCCAACACAGGACACACCAGACACAGAATGAAGACAAACAAAACACAACACAGAGACACTGGCAACACAGGACACACAAGACACAGAACGAAGACAAACAAAACACAACACAGAGACACTGGCAACACAAGACACAGAACGAAGACAAACAAAACACAACACACACAGAGACACTGGCAACACAGGACACACAAGACACAGAACAAAGACAAACAAAACACAACACAGAGACACTGGCAACACAGGACACAGAACGAAGAACACACAAAACACAACACAGAGACACTGCCAATACAGGACACAGAACGAAGACAAACAAAACACAACACACACAGAGACACTGGCAACACAGGACACACAAGACACAGAACGAAGACAAACAACACACAACACAGAGACACTGGCAACACAGGACACACCAGACACGGAATGAAGACAAACAAAACACAACACAGAGACACTGGCAACACAGGAAACACAAGACACAGAACGAAGAACACACAAAACACAGCACAGAGACACTGCCAATACAGGACACACCAGACACAGAATGAAGACAAACAAAACACATCACAGAGACACTGGCAACACAGGACACACAAGACACAGAACGAAGACAAACAAAACACAACACAGAGACACTGGCAACACAAGACACAGAATGAAGAACAACACAACACAGAAACACTGGCAACACAAGACACAGAACGAAGACAAACAAAACACAACACAGAGACACTGGCAACACAAGACACAGAACGAAGACAAACAAAACACAACACACACAGAGACATTGGCAACACAGGACACACAAGACACAAAACAAAGACAAACAAAACACAACACAGAGACACTGGCAACACATGACAAAGAACAAAGACAAGCAAAACACAACACAGAGACACTGGCAACACAAGACACAGAACGAAGAAAAACAAAACACAACACACACAGAGACACTGGCAACACAGGACACACAAGACACAGAACAAAGACAAACAAAACACAACACAGAGACACTGGCAACACAAGACACAGAACAAAGACAAACAAAACACAACACAGAGACACTGGCAACACAGGACACACAAGACACAGAACGAAGAACACACAAAACACAACACAGAGACACTGGCAACACAGGACACAGAACGAAGACAAACAAAACATAACACAGAGACACTGGCAACACAGGACACACAAGACACAGAACAAAGACAAACAAAACACAACACAGAGACACTGGCAACATAGGACACAGAACGAAGACAAACAAAACACAACACAGAGACACTGGCAACACAGGACACACAAGACACAGAACAAAGACAAACAAAACACAACACAGAGACACTGGCAACACAGGACACAGAACGAAGACAAACAAAACACAACACAGAGACACTGGCAACACAGGACACAGAACGAAGACAAACAAAACACAACACAGAGACACTGGCAACACTGGACACACAAGACACAGAACGAAGACAAACAAAACACAACACAGAGACACTGGCAACACAGGACACACAAGACACAGAACAAAGACAAACAAAACACAACACAGAGACACTGGCAACACAGGACACAGAACGAAGACAAACAAAACACAACACAGAGACACTGGCAACACAGGACACAGAACGAAGACAAACAAAACATAACACAGAGACACTGGCAACACTGGACACACAAGACACAGAACGAAGACAAACAAAACACAACACAGAGACACTGCCAACACAGGACACAGAACGAAGACAAACAAAACACAACACACACAGAGACACTGGCAACACAGGACACAGAACAAAGACAAACAAAACACAACACAGAGACACTGGCAACACAAGACACAGAACGAAGACAAACAAAACACAACACACACAGAGACACTGGCAACACAGGACACACAGGACACAGAACAAAGACAAACAAAACACAACACAGAGACACTGGCAACACATGACACACAAGACACAGAACGAAGAACACACAACACAGAGACACTGCCAATACAGGACACAGAACGAAGACAAACAAAACACAACACACACAGAGACACTGGCAACACAGGACACACAAGACACAGAACGAAGACAAACAAAACACAACACAGAGACACTGGCAACACAGGACACACCAGACACAGAATGAAGACAAACAAAACACAACACAGAGACACTGGCAACACAGGACACACAAGACACAGAACGAAGAACACACAAAACACAACACAGAGACACTGCCAATACAGGACACACCAGACACAGAATGAAGACAAACAAAACACATCACAGAGACACTGGCAACACAGGACACACAAGACACAGAACGAAGACAAACAAAACACAACACAGAGACACTGGCAACACAAGACACAGAATGAAGAACAACACAACACAGAGACACTGGCAACACAAGACACAGAACGAAGACAAACAAAACACAACACAGAGACACTGGCAACACAAGACACAGAACGAAGACAAACAAAACACAACACACACAGAGACATTGGCAACACAGGACACACAAGACACAGAACGAAGACAAACAAAACACAACACAGAGACACTGGCAACACATGACACAGAACAAAGACAAACAAAACACAACACAGAGACACTGGCAACACAAGACACAGAACGAAGACAAACAAAACACAACACACACAGAGACACTGGCAACACAGGACACACAAAACACAGAACAGAGACAAACAAAACACAACACAGAGATACTGGCAACACAAGACACAGAACAAAGACAAACAAAACACAACACAGAGACACTGGCAACACAGGACACACAAGACACAGAACGAAGAACACACAAAACACAACACAGAGACACTGACAACACAGGACACACAAGACACAGAACAAAGACAAACAAAACACAACACAGAGACACTGGCAACACAGGACACAGAACGAAGACAAACAAAACACAACACAGAGACACTGGCAACACAGGACACAGAACAAAGACAAACAAAACACAACACAGAGACACTGGCAACACAGGACACAGAACGAAGACAAACAAAACATAACACAGAGACACTGGCAACACAGGACACACAAGACACAGAACAAAGACAAACAAAACACAACACAGAGACACTGGCAACACAGGACACAGAACGAAGACAAACAAAACACAACACAGAGACACTGGCAACACAGGACACACAAGACACAGAACAAAGACACACAAAACACAACACAGAGACACTGGCAACACAGGACACAGAACGAAGAACACACAAAACACAACACAGAGACACTGCCAATACAGGACAAAGAACGAAGACAAACAAAACACAACACACACAGAGACACTGGCAACACAGGACACACAAGACACAGAACGAAGACAAACAAAACACAACACAGAGACACTGGCAACACAGGACACAGAACGAAGAACACACAAAACACAACACAGAGACACTGCCAACACAGGACACACCAGACACAGAATGAAGACAAAGAAAACACAACACAGAGACACTGGCAACACAGGACACACAAGACACAGAACGAAGACAAACAAAACACAACACAGAGACACTGGCAACACAAGACACAGAACGAAGAACAACACAACACAGAGACACTGGCAACACAAGACACAGAACGAAGACAAACAAAACACAACACACACAGAGACACTGGCAACACAGGACACACAAGACACAGAACAAAGACAAACAAAACACAACACAGAGACACTGGCAACACAGAACAAAGACAAACAAAACACAACATAGAGACACTGGCAACACAGGACACACAAGACACAGAACGAAGAACACACAAAACACAACACAGAGACACTGCCAACACAGGATACACCAGACACAGAATGAAGACAAACAAAACACAACACAGAGACACTGGCAACACAAGACACAGGACAAAGACAAACAAAACAAAACACAGAGACACTGGCAACACAGGACACACAAGACACAGAACGAAGACAAACAAAACACAACACAGAGACACTGGCAACACAAGACACAGAACAAAGACAAACAAAACACAACACAGAGACACTGGCAACACAGGACACACAAGACACAGAACAAAGACAAACAAAACACAACACAGAGACACTGGCAACACAAGACACAGAACAAAGACAAACAAAACACAACACAGAGACACTGGCAACACAGGACACACAAGACACAGAACGAAGAACACACAAAACACAACACAGAGACACTGACAACACAGGACACACAAGACACAGAACAAAGACAAACAAAACACAACACAGAGACACTGGCAACACAGGACACAGAACGAAGACAAACAAAACACAACACAGAGACACTGGCAACACAGGACACAGAACAAAGACAAACAAAACACAACACAGAGACACTGGCAACACAGGACACAGAACGAAGACAAACAAAACATAACACAGAGACACTGGCAACACAGGACACACAAGACACAGAACAAAGACAAACAAAACACAACACAGAGACACTGGCAACACAGGACACAGAACGAAGACAAACAAAACACAACACAGAGACACTGGCAACACAGGACACACAAGACACAGAACAAAGACAAACAAAACACAACACAGAGACACTGGCAACACAGGACACAGAACGAAGACAAACAAAACACAACACAGAGACACTGGCAACACAGGACACAGAACGAAGACAAACAAAACACAACACAGAGACACTGGCAACACTGGACACACAAGACACAGAACGAAGACAAACAAAACACAACACAGAGACACTGGCAACACAGGACACACAAGACACAGAACGAAGAACACACAAAACACAACACAGAGACACTGCCAAACAGGACACAGAACGAAGACAAACAAAACACAACACACACAGAGACACTGGCAACACAGGACACAGAACAAAGACAAACAAAGCACAACACAGAGACACTGGCAACACAAGACACAGAACGAAGACAAACAAAACACAACACACACAGAGACACTGGCAACACAGGACACACAAGACACAGAACAAAGACAAACAAAACACAACACAGAGACACTGGCAACACATGACACACAAGACACAGAACGAAGAACACACAACACAGAGACACTGCCAATACAGGACACAGAACGAAGACAAACAAAACACAACACACACAGAGACACTGGCAACACAGGACACACAAGACACAGAACGAAGACAAAAAAAACACAACACAGAGACACTGGCAACACAGGACACAGAACGAAGACAAACAAAACACAACACACACAGAGACACTGGCAACACAGGACACACAAGACACAGAACAAAGACAAACAAAACACAACACAGAGACACTGGCAACACATGACACACAAGACACAGAACGAAGAACACACAACACAGAGACACTGCCAATACAGGACACAGAACGAAGACAAACAAAACACAACACACACAGAGACACTGGCAACACAGGACACACAAGACACAGAACGAAGACAAAAAAAACACAGCTCAGAGACACTGGCAACACAGGACACACAATACACAGAACAAAGAAGACACAAAACACAACACAGAGACACTGCCAACACAGGACACACAAGACACAGAATGAAGACAAACAAAAACACAACACACATAGAGACACTGGCAACACAGGACACAGAACGAAGAACACACAAAACACAACACAGAGACACTGACAACACAGGACACAGAACGAAGACAAACACAACACAACACAGACACTGGCAACACAGGACACACAAGACACAGAACGAAGACAAACAAAACACAACACAGAGACACTGGCAACACAAGACACAGAACGAAGACATACAAAACACAACACACACAGAGACACTGGCAACACAGGACACAGAAAGAAGACAAACAAAACACAACACAGAGACACTGGCAACACAAGACACAAAAGGAAGAACAACACAACACAGAGACACTGGCAACACAAGACACAGAACAAAGACAAACAAAACACAACACAGAGACACTGGCAACACAGGACACACAAGACACAGAACGAAGAACACACAAAACACAACACAGAGACACTGGCAACACAAGACACAGAATGAAGAACAACACAACACAGAGACACTGGCAACACAAGACACAGAATGAAGTACAACACAACACAGAGACACTGGCAACACAAGACACAGAATGAAGAACAACACAACACAGAGACACTGGCAACACAAGACACAGAATGAAGAACAACACAACACAGAGACACTGGCAACACAAGACACAGAACGAAGACAAACAAAGCACAACACAGAGACACTGGCAACACAAGACACAGAATGAAGAACAATACAACACAGAGACACTGGCAACACAAGACACAGAATGAAGAACAACACAACACAGAGACACTGGCAACACAAGACACAGAATGAAGAACAACACAACACACAGACACTGGCAACACAAGACACAGAATGAAGAACAACACAACACAGAGACACTGGCAACACAAGACACAGAACGAAGACAAACAAAACACAACACAGAGACACTGGCAACACAGGACACAGAACGAAGATAAACAAAACACAACACAGAGACACTGGCAACACAAGACACAGAATGAAGAACAACACAACACAGAGACACTGGCAACACAAGACACAGAACAAAGACAAACAAAACACAACACAGACACTGGCAACACAGGACACACAAAACACAACACAGACACTGGCAACACAGGACACACAAGACACAGAACGAAGACAAACAAAACACAACACAGAGACACTGGCAACACAGGACACAGAACGAAGAACACACAAAACACAACACAGAGACACTGCCAACACAGGACACACCAGACACAGAATGAAGACAAAGAAAACACAACACAGAGACACTGGCAACACAGGACACACAAGACACAGAACGAAGACAAACAAAACACAACACAGAGACACTGGCAACACAAGACACAGAACGAAGAACAACACAACACAGAGACACTGGCAACACAAGACACAGAACGAAGACAAACAAAACACAACACACACAGAGACACTGGCAACACAGGACACACAAGACACAGAACAAAGACAAACAAAACACAACACAGAGACACTGGCAACACAGAACAAAGACAAACAAAACACAACATAGAGACACTGGCAACACAGGACACACAAGACACAGAACGAAGAACACACAAAACACAACACAGAGACACTGCCAACACAGGATACACCAGACACAGAATGAAGACAAACAAAACACAACACAGAGACACTGGCAACACAAGACACAGGACAAAGACAAACAAAACAAAACACAGAGACACTGGCAACACAGGACACACAAGACACAGAACGAAGACAAACAAAACACAACACAGAGACACTGGCAACACAAGACACAGAACAAAGACAAACAAAACACAACACAGAGACACTGGCAACACAGGACACACAAGACACAGAACAAAGACAAACAAAACACAACACAGAGACACTGGCAACACAAGACACAGAACAAAGACAAACAAAACACAACACAGAGACACTGGCAACACAGGACACACAAGACACAGAACGAAGAACACACAAAACACAACACAGAGACACTGACAACACAGGACACACAAGACACAGAACAAAGACAAACAAAACACAACACAGAGACACTGGCAACACAGGACACAGAACGAAGACAAACAAAACACAACACAGAGACACTGGCAACACAGGACACAGAACAAAGACAAACAAAACACAACACAGAGACACTGGCAACACAGGACACAGAACGAAGACAAACAAAACATAACACAGAGACACTGGCAACACAGGACACACAAGACACAGAACAAAGACAAACAAAACACAACACAGAGACACTGGCAACACAGGACACAGAACGAAGACAAACAAAACACAACACAGAGACACTGGCAACACAGGACACACAAGACACAGAACAAAGACAAACAAAACACAACACAGAGACACTGGCAACACAGGACACAGAACGAAGACAAACAAAACACAACACAGAGACACTGGCAACACAGGACACAGAACGAAGACAAACAAAACACAACACAGAGACACTGGCAACACTGGACACACAAGACACAGAACGAAGACAAACAAAACACAACACAGAGACACTGGCAACACAGGACACACAAGACACAGAACGAAGAACACACAAAACACAACACAGAGACACTGCCAAACAGGACACAGAACGAAGACAAACAAAACACAACACACACAGAGACACTGGCAACACAGGACACAGAACAAAGACAAACAAAGCACAACACAGAGACACTGGCAACACAAGACACAGAACGAAGACAAACAAAACACAACACACACAGAGACACTGGCAACACAGGACACACAAGACACAGAACAAAGACAAACAAAACACAACACAGAGACACTGGCAACACATGACACACAAGACACAGAACGAAGAACACACAACACAGAGACACTGCCAATACAGGACACAGAACGAAGACAAACAAAACACAACACACACAGAGACACTGGCAACACAGGACACACAAGACACAGAACGAAGACAAAAAAAACACAACACAGAGACACTGGCAACACAGGACACAGAACGAAGACAAACAAAACACAACACACACAGAGACACTGGCAACACAGGACACACAAGACACAGAACAAAGACAAACAAAACACAACACAGAGACACTGGCAACACATGACACACAAGACACAGAACGAAGAACACACAACACAGAGACACTGCCAATACAGGACACAGAACGAAGACAAACAAAACACAACACACACAGAGACACTGGCAACACAGGACACACAAGACACAGAACGAAGACAAAAAAAACACAGCTCAGAGACACTGGCAACACAGGACACACAATACACAGAACAAAGAAGACACAAAACACAACACAGAGACACTGCCAACACAGGACACACAAGACACAGAATGAAGACAAACAAAAACACAACACACATAGAGACACTGGCAACACAGGACACAGAACGAAGAACACACAAAACACAACACAGAGACACTGACAACACAGGACACAGAACGAAGACAAACACAACACAACACAGACACTGGCAACACAGGACACACAAGACACAGAACGAAGACAAACAAAACACAACACAGAGACACTGGCAACACAAGACACAGAACGAAGACATACAAAACACAACACACACAGAGACACTGGCAACACAGGACACAGAAAGAAGACAAACAAAACACAACACAGAGACACTGGCAACACAAGACACAAAATGAAGAACAACACAACACAGAGACACTGGCAACACAAGACACAGAACAAAGACAAACAAAACACAACACAGAGACACTGGCAACACAGGACACACAAGACACAGAACGAAGAACACACAAAACACAACACAGAGACACTGGCAACACAAGACACAGAATGAAGAACAACACAACACAGAGACACTGGCAACACAAGACACAGAATGAAGTACAACACAACACAGAGACACTGGCAACACAAGACACAGAATGAAGAACAACACAACACAGAGACACTGGCAACACAAGACACAGAATGAAGAACAACACAACACAGAGACACTGGCAACACAAGACACAGAACGAAGACAAACAAAGCACAACACAGAGACACTGGCAACACAAGACACAGAATGAAGAACAATACAACACAGAGACACTGGCAACACAAGACACAGAATGAAGAACAACACAACACAGAGACACTGGCAACACAAGACACAGAACAAAGACAAACAAAACACAACACAGACACTGGCAACACAGGACACAGAACGAAGAACACACAAAACACAACACAGACACTGGCAACACAGGACACACAAGACACAGAACGAAGACAAAAAAACACAACACAGAGACACTGGCAACACAGGACACGCAAGACAGAGAACGAAGAACACACAAAACACAACACAGAGACACTGGCAACACAGGACACACCAGACACAGAATGAAGACAAACAAAACACAACACAGAGACACTGGCAACACAGGACACAGAACGAAGACAAACAAAACACAACACAGAGACACTGGCAACACAAGACACAGAACGAAGAACAACACAACACAGAGACACTGGCAACACAAGACACATAACGAAGACAAACAAAACACAACACACTGGCAACACAGGACACACAAGACACATAACAAAGACAAACAAAACACAACACAGAGACACTGGCAACACAGAACGAAGACAAACAAAACACAACATAGAGACACTGGCAACACAGAACGAAGAACACACAAAACACAACACAGAGACACTGCCAACACAAGACACACCAGACACAGGATGAAGACAAACAAAACACAACACAGAGATACTGGCAACACAGGACACAGAACGAAGAACACACAAAACACAACACAGAGACACTGGCAACACAAGACACAGAATGAAGAACAACACAACACAGAGACACTGGCAACACAAGACACAGAATGAAGAACAACACAACACACAGACACTGGCAACACAAGACACAGAATGAAGAACAACACAACACAGAGACACTGGCAACACAAGACACAGAACGAAGACAAACAAAACACAACACAGAGACACTGGCAACACAGGACACAGAACGAAGATAAACAAAACACAACACAGAGACACTGGCAACACAAGACACAGAATGAAGAACAACACAACACAGAGACACTGGCAACACAAGACACAGAACAAAGACAAACAAAACACAACACACACAGAGACACTGGCAACACAGGACACAGAACAAAGACAAACAAAACACAACACAGAGACACTGGCAACACAAGACACAGAACGAAGACAAACAAAACACAAAACACACAGTGACACTGGCAACACAGGACACAGAACGAAGACAAACAAAACACAACACAGAGACACTGGCAACACAGGACACACAATACACAGAACGAAGAACACACAAAACACAACACAGAGACACTGCCAACACAGAACACACAAGACACAGAATGAAGACAAACAAGACACAACACACACAGAGACACTGGCAACACAGGACACACAAGACACAGAACGAAGAACACACAAAACACAACACAGAGACACTGCCAACACAGGACACAGAACGAAGACAAACAAAACACAACACAGAGATACTGGCAACACAGGACACACAAGACACAGAACGAAGACAAACAAAACACAACACAGAGACACTGGCAACACAAGACACAGAACGAAGAACAACACAACACAGAGACACTGGCAACACACGACACAGAACGAAGACAAACAAAACACAACACACACAGAGACACTGGCAACACAGGACACACAAGACACAGAACAAAGACAAACAAAACACAACACAGAGACACTGGCAACACAAGACACAGAATGAAGAACAACACAACACAGAGACACTGGCAACACAAGACACAGAACGAAGACAAACAAACACAACACAGAGACACTTGCAACACAAGACACAGAATGAAGAACAACACAACACAGAGACACTGGCAACACAGGACACAGAACAAAGACAAACAAAACACAACACAGAGACACTGGCAACACAGGACACAGAACGAAGAACACAAAAAACAAAACACAGAGACACTGGCAACACAAGACACAGAATGAAGAACAACACAACACAGAGACACTGGCAACACAAGACACAGAATGAAGAACAACACAACACACAGACACTGGCAACACAAGACACAGAATGAAGAACAACACAACACAGAGACACTGGCAACACAAGACACAGAACAAAGACAAACAAAACACAACACAGACACTGGCAACACAGGACACACAAAACACAGAACGAAGACAAACAAAACACAACACAGAGACACTGGCAACACAGGACACAGAACGAAGAACACACAAAACACAACACAGAGACACTGCCAACACAGGACACACCAGACACAGAATGAAGACAAACAAAACACAACACAGAGACACTGGCAACACAGGACACACAAGACACAGAACGAAGACAAACAAAACACAACACAGAGACACTGGCAACACAAGACACAGAACGAAGAACAACACAACACAGAGACACTGGCAACACAAGACACAGAACGAAGACAAACAAAACACAACACACACAGAGACACTGGCAACACAGGACACACAAGACACAGAACAAAGACAAACAAAACACAACACAGAGACACTGGCAACACAGAACGAAGACAAACAAAACACAACATAGATACACTGGCAACACAGGACACACAAGACACAGAACGAAGAACACACAAAACACAACACAGAGACACCGCCAACACAGGACACACCAGACACAGAATGAAGACAAACAAAACACAACACAGAGACACTGGCAACACAGGACACACAAGACACAGAACGAAGACAAGCAAAACACAACACAGAGACACTGGACACACAAGACACAGAACGAAGACAAACAAAACACAACACAGAGACACTGGCAACACAGGACACACAAGACACAGAACGAAGAACACACAAAACACAACACAGAGAAACTGCCAACACAGGACACAGAACGAAGACAAACAAAACACAACACACACAGAGACACTGGCAACACAGGACACACAAGACACAGAACAAAGACAAACAAAACACAACACAGAGACACTGGCAACACAAGACACAGAACGAAGAAAAACAAAACAAACACACACAGAGACATTGGCAACACAGGACACACAAGACACAGAACTAAGACAAACAAAACACAACACAGAGACACTGGCAACACATGACACACAAGACACAGAACGAAGAACACACAACACAGAGACACTGCCAATACAGGACACAGAACGAAGACAAACAAAACACAACACACACAGAGACACTGGCAACACAGAACACACAAGACACAGAACGAAGACAAACAAAACACAAGACAGAGACACTGGCCACACAGGACACACAAGACACAGAACGAAGAACACACAAAACACAAGACAGAGACACTGGCAACACAGGACACAGAACGAAGACAAACAAAACACAACACAGAGACACTGCCAACACAGGACACACAAGACACAGAATGAAGACAAACAAAACACAACACACACAGAGACACTGGCAACACAGGACACACAAGACACAGAACGAAGAACACACAAAACACAACACAGAGACACTGACAACACAGAACGAAGACAAACAAAACACAACACAGAGACACTGGCAACACAAGACACAGAACGAAGACAAACAAAACACAACACACACAGAGACACTGGCAACACAGGACACAGAACGAAGACAAACAAAACACAACACAGAGACACTGGCAACACAAGACACAGAATGAAGAACAACAAAACACAGAGACACTGGCAACACAAGACACAGAACGAAGACAAACAAAACACAACACAGACACTGGCAACACAAGACACAGAATGAAGAACAACACAACACAGAGACACTGGCAACACAAGACACAGAATGAAGAACAACACAACACAGAGACACTGGCAACACAAGACACAGAACAAAGACAAACAAAACACAACACAGAGACACTGGCAACACAGGACACACAAGACACAGAAGGAAGAACACACAAAACACAACACAGAGACACTGGCAACACAAGACACAGAATGAAGAACAACACAACACAGAGACACTGGCAACACAAGACACAGAATGAAGAACAACACAACACAGAGACACTGGCAACACAAGACACAGAAAGAAGAACAACACAACACAGAGACACTGGCAAGACAAGACACAGAACAAAGACAAACAAAACACAACACAGACACTGGCAACACAGGACACAGAACGAAGAACACACAAAACACAACACAGACACTGGCAACACAGGACACACAAGACACAGAACGAAGACAAACAAAACACAACACAGAGACACTGGCAACACAGGACACAGAACGAAGAACACACAAAACACAACACAGAGACACTGCCAACACAGGACACACCAGCACAGAATGAAGACAAACAAAACACAACACAGAGACACTGGCAACACAGGACACACAAGACACAGAACGAAGACAAACAAAACACAACACAGAGACACTGGCAACACAAGACACAGAACGAAGAACAACACAACACAGAGACACTGGCAACACAAGACACAGAACGAAGACAAACAAAACACAACACACACAGAGACACTGGCAACACAGGACACACAAGACACAGAACAAAGACAAACAAAACACAACACAGAACGAAGACAAACAAAACACAACATAGAGACACTGGCAACACAGGACACACAAGACACAGAACGAAGAACACACAAAACACAACACAGAGACACTGCCAACACAGGACACACCAGACACAGAATGAAGACAAACAAAACACAACACAGAGACACTGGTAACACAGGACACACAAGACACAGAACGAAGACAAACAAAGCACAACACAGAGACACTGGCAACACAAGACACAGAACGAAAACAAACAAAACACAACACACACAGAGACACTGGCAACACAGGACACACAAGACACAGAACAAAGACAAACAAAACACAAGACACAGAACAAAGACAAACAAAACACAAGACACAGAACAAAGACAAACAAAACACAACACAGAGACACTGGCAACACAGGACACAGAACGAAGAACACACAAAACACAACACAGAGACACTGCCAATAGAGGACACAGAACGAAGACAAACAAAACACAACACACACAGAGAAACTGGCAACACAGGACACACAAGACACAGAACGAAGACAAACAAAACACAACACAGAGACACTGGCAACACAGAACGAAGAACAACACAACACAGAGACACTGGCAACACAAGACACAGAACGAAGAACACACAAAACACAACACAGAGAGACTGGCAACACAAGACACAGGACGAAGACAAACAAAACACAAAACACACAGTGACACTGGCAACACAGGACACAGAACGAAGACAAACAAAACACAACACAGAGACACTGGCAACACAGGACACACAATACACAGAACGAAGAACACACAAAACACAACACAGAGACACTGCCAACACAGAACACACAAGACACAGAATGAAGACAAACAAGACACAACACACACAGAGACACTGGCAACACAGGACACACAAGACACAGAACGAAGAACACACAAAACACAACACAGAGACACTGCCAACACAGGACACAGAACGAAGACAAACAAAACACAACACAGAGATACTGGCAACACAGGACACACAAGACACAGAACGAAGACAAACAAAACACAACACAGAGACACTGGCAACACAAGACACAGAACGAAGAACAACACAACACAGAGACACTGGCAACACACGACACAGAACGAAGACAAACAAAACACAACACACACAGAGACACTGGCAACACAGGACACACAAGACACAGAACAAAGACAAACAAAACACAACACAGAGACACTGGCAACACAAGACACAGAATGAAGAACAACACAACACAGAGACACTGGCAACACAAGACACAGAACGAAGACAAACAAACACAACACAGAGACACTTGCAACACAAGACACAGAATGAAGAACAACACAACACAGAGACACTGGCAACACAGGACACAGAACAAAGACAAACAAAACACAACACAGAGACACTGGCAACACAGGACACAGAACGAAGAACACAAAAAACAAAACACAGAGACACTGGCAACACAAGACACAGAATGAAGAACAACACAACACAGAGACACTGGCAACACAAGACACAGAATGAAGAACAACACAACACACAGACACTGGCAACACAAGACACAGAATGAAGAACAACACAACACAGAGACACTGGCAACACAAGACACAGAACAAAGACAAACAAAACACAACACAGACACTGGCAACACAGGACACACAAAACACAGAACGAAGACAAACAAAACACAACACAGAGACACTGGCAACACAGGACACAGAACGAAGAACACACAAAACACAACACAGAGACACTGCCAACACAGGACACACCAGACACAGAATGAAGACAAACAAAACACAACACAGAGACACTGGCAACACAGGACACACAAGACACAGAACGAAGACAAACAAAACACAACACAGAGACACTGGCAACACAAGACACAGAACGAAGAACAACACAACACAGAGACACTGGCAACACAAGACACAGAACGAAGACAAACAAAACACAACACACACAGAGACACTGGCAACACAGGACACACAAGACACAGAACAAAGACAAACAAAACACAACACAGAGACACTGGCAACACAGAACGAAGACAAACAAAACACAACATAGATACACTGGCAACACAGGACACACAAGACACAGAACGAAGAACACACAAAACACAACACAGAGACACCGCCAACACAGGACACACCAGACACAGAATGAAGACAAACAAAACACAACACAGAGACACTGGCAACACAGGACACACAAGACACAGAACGAAGACAAGCAAAACACAACACAGAGACACTGGACACACAAGACACAGAACGAAGACAAACAAAACACAACACAGAGACACTGGCAACACAGGACACACAAGACACAGAACGAAGAACACACAAAACACAACACAGAGAAACTGCCAACACAGGACACAGAACGAAGACAAACAAAACACAACACACACAGAGACACTGGCAACACAGGACACACAAGACACAGAACAAAGACAAACAAAACACAACACAGAGACACTGGCAACACAAGACACAGAACGAAGAAAAACAAAACAAACACACACAGAGACATTGGCAACACAGGACACACAAGACACAGAACTAAGACAAACAAAACACAACACAGAGACACTGGCAACACATGACACACAAGACACAGAACGAAGAACACACAACACAGAGACACTGCCAATACAGGACACAGAACGAAGACAAACAAAACACAACACACACAGAGACACTGGCAACACAGAACACACAAGACACAGAACGAAGACAAACAAAACACAAGACAGAGACACTGGCCACACAGGACACACAAGACACAGAACGAAGAACACACAAAACACAAGACAGAGACACTGGCAACACAGGACACAGAACGAAGACAAACAAAACACAACACAGAGACACTGCCAACACAGGACACACAAGACACAGAATGAAGACAAACAAAACACAACACACACAGAGACACTGGCAACACAGGACACACAAGACACAGAACGAAGAACACACAAAACACAACACAGAGACACTGACAACACAGAACGAAGACAAACAAAACACAACACAGAGACACTGGCAACACAAGACACAGAACGAAGACAAACAAAACACAACACACACAGAGACACTGGCAACACAGGACACAGAACGAAGACAAACAAAACACAACACAGAGACACTGGCAACACAAGACACAGAATGAAGAACAACAAAACACAGAGACACTGGCAACACAAGACACAGAACGAAGACAAACAAAACACAACACAGACACTGGCAACACAAGACACAGAATGAAGAACAACACAACACAGAGACACTGGCAACACAAGACACAGAATGAAGAACAACACAACACAGAGACACTGGCAACACAAGACACAGAACAAAGACAAACAAAACACAACACAGAGACACTGGCAACACAGGACACACAAGACACAGAAGGAAGAACACACAAAACACAACACAGAGACACTGGCAACACAAGACACAGAATGAAGAACAACACAACACAGAGACACTGGCAACACAAGACACAGAATGAAGAACAACACAACACAGAGACACTGGCAACACAAGACACAGAAAGAAGAACAACACAACACAGAGACACTGGCAAGACAAGACACAGAACAAAGACAAACAAAACACAACACAGACACTGGCAACACAGGACACAGAACGAAGAACACACAAAACACAACACAGACACTGGCAACACAGGACACACAAGACACAGAACGAAGACAAACAAAACACAACACAGAGACACTGGCAACACAGGACACAGAACGAAGAACACACAAAACACAACACAGAGACACTGCCAACACAGGACACACCAGCACAGAATGAAGACAAACAAAACACAACACAGAGACACTGGCAACACAGGACACACAAGACACAGAACGAAGACAAACAAAACACAACACAGAGACACTGGCAACACAAGACACAGAACGAAGAACAACACAACACAGAGACACTGGCAACACAAGACACAGAACGAAGACAAACAAAACACAACACACACAGAGACACTGGCAACACAGGACACACAAGACACAGAACAAAGACAAACAAAACACAACACAGAACGAAGACAAACAAAACACAACATAGAGACACTGGCAACACAGGACACACAAGACACAGAACGAAGAACACACAAAACACAACACAGAGACACTGCCAACACAGGACACACCAGACACAGAATGAAGACAAACAAAACACAACACAGAGACACTGGTAACACAGGACACACAAGACACAGAACGAAGACAAACAAAGCACAACACAGAGACACTGGCAACACAAGACACAGAACGAAAACAAACAAAACACAACACACACAGAGACACTGGCAACACAGGACACACAAGACACAGAACAAAGACAAACAAAACACAAGACACAGAACAAAGACAAACAAAACACAAGACACAGAACAAAGACAAACAAAACACAACACAGAGACACTGGCAACACAGGACACAGAACGAAGAACACACAAAACACAACACAGAGACACTGCCAATAGAGGACACAGAACGAAGACAAACAAAACACAACACACACAGAGAAACTGGCAACACAGGACACACAAGACACAGAACGAAGACAAACAAAACACAACACAGAGACACTGGCAACACAGAACGAAGAACAACACAACACAGAGACACTGGCAACACAAGACACAGAACGAAGAACACACAAAACACAACACAGAGAGACTGGCAACACAAGACACAGGACGAAGATAAACACAACACAGAGACACTGGCAACACAGGACACAGCACGAAGAACAAACAAAACACAGCACAGAGACACTGGCAACACAGGACACACAATACACAGAACAAAGAAGACACAAAACACAACACAGAGACACTGCCAACACAGGACACACAAGACACAGAATGAAGACAAACAAAAACACAACACACATAGAGACACTGGCAACACAGGACACAGAACGAAGAACACACAAAACACAACACAGAGACACTGACAACACAGGACACAGAACGAAGACAAACAAAACACAACACAGAGACACTGGCAACACAAGACACAGAACGAAGACATACAAAACACAACACACACAGAGACACTGGCAACACAGGACACAGAAAGAAGACAAACAAAACACAACACAGAGACACTGGCAACACAAGACACAAAATGAAGAACAACACAACACAGAGACACTGGCAACACAAGACACAGAACAAAGACAAACAAAACACAACACAGAGACACTGGCAACACAGGACACACAAGACACAGAACGAAGAACACACAAAACACAACACAGAGACACTGGCAACACAAGACACAGAATGAAGAACAACACAACACAGAGACACTGGCAACACAAGACACAGAATGAAGTACAACACAACACAGAGACACTGGCAACACAAGACACAGAATGAAGAACAACACAACACAGAGACACTGGCAACACAAGACACAGAATGAAGAACAACACAACACAGAGACACTGGCAACACAAGACACAGAACGAAGACAAACAAAGCACAACACAGAGACACTGGCAACACAAGACACAGAATGAAGAACAATACAACACAGAGACACTGGCAACACAAGACACAGAATGAAGAACAACACAACACAGAGACACTGGCAACACAAGACACAGAACAAAGACAAACAAAACACAACACAGACACTGGCAACACAGGACACAGAACGAAGAACACACAAAACACAACACAGACACTGGCAACACAGGACACACAAGACACAGAACGAAGACAAAAAAACACAACACAGAGACACTGGCAACACAGGACACGCAAGACAGAGAACGAAGAACACACAAAACACAACACAGAGACACTGGCAACACAGGACACACCAGACACAGAATGAAGACAAACAAAACACAACACAGAGACACTGGCAACACAGGACACAGAACGAAGACAAACAAAACACAACACAGAGACACTGGCAACACAAGACACAGAACGAAGAACAACACAACACAGAGACACTGGCAACACAAGACACATAACGAAGACAAACAAAACACAACACACTGGCAACACAGGACACACAAGACACATAACAAAGACAAACAAAACACAACACAGAGACACTGGCAACACAGAACGAAGACAAACAAAACACAACATAGAGACACTGGCAACACAGAACGAAGAACACACAAAACACAACACAGAGACACTGCCAACACAAGACACACCAGACACAGGATGAAGACAAACAAAACACAACACAGAGATACTGGCAACACAGGACACAGAACGAAGAACACACAAAACACAACACAGAGACACTGGCAACACAAGACACAGAATGAAGAACAACACAACACAGAGACACTGGCAACACAAGACACAGAATGAAGAACAACACAACACACAGACACTGGCAACACAAGACACAGAATGAAGAACAACACAACACAGAGACACTGGCAACACAAGACACAGAACGAAGACAAACAAAACACAACACAGAGACACTGGCAACACAGGACACAGAACGAAGATAAACAAAACACAACACAGAGACACTGGCAACACAAGACACAGAATGAAGAACAACACAACACAGAGACACTGGCAACACAAGACACAGAACAAAGACAAACAAAACACAACACAGACACTGGCAACACAGGACACACAAAACACAACACAGACACTGGCAACACAGGACACACAAGACACAGAACGAAGACAAACAAAACACAACACAGAGACACTGGCAACACAGGACACAGAACGAAGAACACACAAAACACAACACAGAGACACTGCCAACACAGGACACACCAGACACAGAATGAAGACAAAGAAAACACAACACAGAGACACTGGCAACACAGGACACACAAGACACAGAACGAAGACAAACAAAACACAACACAGAGACACTGGCAACACAAGACACAGAACGAAGAACAACACAACACAGAGACACTGGCAACACAAGACACAGAACGAAGACAAACAAAACACAACACACACAGAGACACTGGCAACACAGGACACACAAGACACAGAACAAAGACAAACAAAACACAACACAGAGACACTGGCAACACAGAACAAAGACAAACAAAACACAACATAGAGACACTGGCAACACAGGACACACAAGACACAGAACGAAGAACACACAAAACACAACACAGAGACACTGCCAACACAGGATACACCAGACACAGAATGAAGACAAACAAAACACAACACAGAGACACTGGCAACACAAGACACAGGACAAAGACAAACAAAACAAAACACAGAGACACTGGCAACACAGGACACACAAGACACAGAACGAAGACAAACAAAACACAACACAGAGACACTGGCAACACAAGACACAGAACAAAGACAAACAAAACACAACACAGAGACACTGGCAACACAGGACACACAAGACACAGAACAAAGACAAACAAAACACAACACAGAGACACTGGCAACACAAGACACAGAACAAAGACAAACAAAACACAACACAGAGACACTGGCAACACAGGACACACAAGACACAGAACGAAGAACACACAAAACACAACACAGAGACACTGACAACACAGGACACACAAGACACAGAACAAAGACAAACAAAACACAACACAGAGACACTGGCAACACAGGACACAGAACGAAGACAAACAAAACACAACACAGAGACACTGGCAACACAGGACACAGAACAAAGACAAACAAAACACAACACAGAGACACTGGCAACACAGGACACAGAACGAAGACAAACAAAACATAACACAGAGACACTGGCAACACAGGACACACAAGACACAGAACAAAGACAAACAAAACACAACACAGAGACACTGGCAACACAGGACACAGAACGAAGACAAACAAAACACAACACAGAGACACTGGCAACACAGGACACACAAGACACAGAACAAAGACAAACAAAACACAACACAGAGACACTGGCAACACAAGACACAAAATGAAGAACAACACAACACAGAGACACTGGCAACACAAGACACAGAACAAAGACAAACAAAACACAACACAGAGACACTGGCAACACAGGACACACAAGACACAGAACGAAGAACACACAAAACACAACACAGAGACACTGGCAACACAAGACACAGAATGAAGAACAACACAACACAGAGACACTGGCAACACAAGACACAGAATGAAGTACAACACAACACAGAGACACTGGCAACACAAGACACAGAATGAAGAACAACACAACACAGAGACACTGGCAACACAAGACACAGAATGAAGAACAACACAACACAGAGACACTGGCAACACAAGACACAGAACGAAGACAAACAAAGCACAACACAGAGACACTGGCAACACAAGACACAGAATGAAGAACAATACAACACAGAGACACTGGCAACACAAGACACAGAATGAAGAACAACACAACACAGAGACACTGGCAACACAAGACACAGAACAAAGACAAACAAAACACAACACAGACACTGGCAACACAGGACACAGAACGAAGAACACACAAAACACAACACAGACACTGGCAACACAGGACACACAAGACACAGAACGAAGACAAAAAAACACAACACAGAGACACTGGCAACACAGGACACGCAAGACAGAGAACGAAGAACACACAAAACACAACACAGAGACACTGGCAACACAGGACACACCAGACACAGAATGAAGACAAACAAAACACAACACAGAGACACTGGCAACACAGGACACAGAACGAAGACAAACAAAACACAACACAGAGACACTGGCAACACAAGACACAGAACGAAGAACAACACAACACAGAGACACTGGCAACACAAGACACATAACGAAGACAAACAAAACACAACACACTGGCAACACAGGACACACAAGACACATAACAAAGACAAACAAAACACAACACAGAGACACTGGCAACACAGAACGAAGACAAACAAAACACAACATAGAGACACTGGCAACACAGAACGAAGAACACACAAAACACAACACAGAGACACTGCCAACACAAGACACACCAGACACAGGATGAAGACAAACAAAACACAACACAGAGATACTGGCAACACAGGACACAGAACGAAGAACACACAAAACACAACACAGAGACACTGGCAACACAAGACACAGAATGAAGAACAACACAACACAGAGACACTGGCAACACAAGACACAGAATGAAGAACAACACAACACACAGACACTGGCAACACAAGACACAGAATGAAGAACAACACAACACAGAGACACTGGCAACACAAGACACAGAACGAAGACAAACAAAACACAACACAGAGACACTGGCAACACAGGACACAGAACGAAGATAAACAAAACACAACACAGAGACACTGGCAACACAAGACACAGAATGAAGAACAACACAACACAGAGACACTGGCAACACAAGACACAGAACAAAGACAAACAAAACACAACACAGACACTGGCAACACAGGACACACAAAACACAACACAGACACTGGCAACACAGGACACACAAGACACAGAACGAAGACAAACAAAACACAACACAGAGACACTGGCAACACAGGACACAGAACGAAGAACACACAAAACACAACACAGAGACACTGCCAACACAGGACACACCAGACACAGAATGAAGACAAAGAAAACACAACACAGAGACACTGGCAACACAGGACACACAAGACACAGAACGAAGACAAACAAAACACAACACAGAGACACTGGCAACACAAGACACAGAACGAAGAACAACACAACACAGAGACACTGGCAACACAAGACACAGAACGAAGACAAACAAAACACAACACACACAGAGACACTGGCAACACAGGACACACAAGACACAGAACAAAGACAAACAAAACACAACACAGAGACACTGGCAACACAGAACAAAGACAAACAAAACACAACATAGAGACACTGGCAACACAGGACACACAAGACACAGAACGAAGAACACACAAAACACAACACAGAGACACTGCCAACACAGGATACACCAGACACAGAATGAAGACAAACAAAACACAACACAGAGACACTGGCAACACAAGACACAGGACAAAGACAAACAAAACAAAACACAGAGACACTGGCAACACAGGACACACAAGACACAGAACGAAGACAAACAAAACACAACACAGAGACACTGGCAACACAAGACACAGAACAAAGACAAACAAAACACAACACAGAGACACTGGCAACACAGGACACACAAGACACAGAACAAAGACAAACAAAACACAACACAGAGACACTGGCAACACAAGACACAGAACAAAGACAAACAAAACACAACACAGAGACACTGGCAACACAGGACACACAAGACACAGAACGAAGAACACACAACACAGAGACACTGCCAATACAGGACACAGAACGAAGACAAACAAAACACAACACACACAGAGACACTGGCAACACAGGACACAGAACAAAGACAAACAAAGCACAACACAGAGACACTGGCAACACAAGACACAGAACGAAGACAAACAAAACACAACACACACAGAGACACTGGCAACACAGGACACACAAGACACAGAACAAAGACAAACAAAACACAACACAGAGACACTGGCAACACATGACACACAAGACACAGAACGAAGAACACACAACACAGAGACACTGCCAATACAGGACACAGAACGAAGACAAACAAAACACAACACACACAGAGACACTGGCAACACAGGACACACAAGACACAGAACGAAGACAAAAAAAACACAACACAGAGACACTGGCAACACAGGACACAGAACGAAGACAAACAAAACACAACATAGAGACACTGGCAACACAGGACACACAAGACACAGAACGAAGAACAGACAAAAAACACCACAGAGACACTGGCAACACAGGACACAGAACGAAGACAAACAAAACACAACACAGAGACACTGGCAACACAGGACACACAATACACAGAACGAAGAACACACAAAACACAACACAGAGACACTGCCAACACAGGACACACAAGACACAGAATGAAGACAAACAAACACAACACACACAGAGACACTGGCAACACAGGACACACAAGACACAGAACGAAGAACACACAAAACACAACACAGAGACACTGACAACACAGAACACAGAACGAAGACAAACAAAACACAACACAGAGACACTGGCAACACAAGACACAGAACGAAGACAAACAAAACACAACACACACAGAGACACTGGCAACACAGGACACAGAACGAAGACAAACAAAACACAACACAGAGACACTGGCAACACAAGACACAGAACGAAGACAAACAAAACACAACACAGAGACACTGGCAACACAAGACACAGAATGAAGAACAACACAACACAGAGACACTGGCAACACAAGACACAGAACAAAGACAAACAAAACACAACACAGAGACACTGGCAACACATGACACACAAGACACAGAACGAAGAACACACAACACAGAGACACTGCCAATACAGGACACAGAACGAAGACAAACAAAACACAACACACACAGATACACTGGCAACACAGGACACACAAGACACAGAACGAAGACAAACAAAACACAACACAGAGACACTGGCAACACAAGACACAGAACGAAGACAAACAAAACACAACACAGAGACACTGGCAACACAGGACACACAAGACACAGAACGAAGAACAGACAAAAAACAACACAGAGACACTGGCAACACAGGACACAGAACGAAGACAAACAAAACACAACACAGAGACACTGGCAACACAGGACACACAATACACAGAACGAAGAACACACAAAACACAACACAGAGACACTGCCAACACAGGACACACAAGACACAGAATGAAGACAAACAAACACAACACACACAGAGACACTGGCAACACAGGACACACAAGACACAGAACGAAGAACACACAAAACACAACACAGAGACACTGACAACACAGGACACAGAACGAAGACAAACAAAACACAACACAGAGACACTGGCAACACAAGACACAGAACGAAGACAAACAAAACACAACACACAGAGAGACACTGGCAACACAGGACACAGAACGAAGACAAACAAAACACAACACAGAGACACTGGCAACACAAGACACAGAACGAAGACAAACAAAACACAACACAGAGACACTGGCAACACAAGACACAGAATGAAGAACAACACAACACAGAGACACTGGCAACACAAGACACAGAACAAAGACAAACAAAACACAACACAGAGACACTGGCAACACAGGACACACAAGACACAGAACGAAGAACACACAACACAGAGACACTGGCAACACAAGACACAGAATGAAGAACAATAAAACACAGAGACACTGGCAACACAAGACACAGAATGAAGAACAACACAACACAGAGACACTGGCAACACAAGACACAGAATGAAGAACAAGACAACACAGAGACACTGGCAACACAAGACACAAAACAAAGACAAACAAAACACAACACAGACACTGGAAACACAGGACACACAAGACACAGAACGAAGAACACACAAAACACAACACAGACACTGGCAACACAGGACACAGAACGAAGAGAAACAAAACACAACACAGAGACACTGGCAACACAGGACACAGAACGAAGAACACACAAAACACAACACAGAGACACTGCCAACACAGGACACACCAGACACAGAATGAAGACAAACAAAACACAACACAGAGACACTGGCAACACAGGACACACAAGACACAGAACGAAGACAAACAAAACACAACACAGAGACACTGGCAACACAAGACACAGAACGAAGAACAACACAACACAGAGACACTGGCAACACAAGACACAGAACGAAGACAAACAAAACACAACACACACAGAGACACTGGCAACACAGGACACACAAGACACAGAACAAAGACAAACAAAACACAACACAGAGACACTGGCAACACAGAACGAAGACAAACAAAACACAACATAGAGACACTGGCAACACAGGACACACAAGACACAGAACGAAGAACACACAAAACACAACACAGAGACACTGCCAACACAGGACACACCAGACACAGAATGAAGACAAACAAAACACAACACAGAGACACTGGCAACACAGGACACACAAGACACAGAACGAAGACAAACAAAACACAACACAGAGACACTGGCAACACAAGACACAGAACGAAGACAAACAAAACACAACACACACAGAGACACTGGCAACACAGGACACACAAGACACAGAACAAAGACAAACAAAACACAACACAGAGACACTGGCAACACAGGACACAGAACGAAGAACACACAAAACACAACACAGAGACACTGCCAATACAGGACACAGAACGAAGACAAACAAAACACAACACACACAGAGAAACTGGCAACACAGGACACACAAGACACAGAACGAAGACAAACAAAACACAACACAGAGACACTGGCAACACAGAACGAAGAACAACACAACACAGAGACACTGGCAACACAAGACACAGAACGAAGAACACACAAAACACAACACAGAGAGACTGGCAACACAAGACACAGAACGAAGAACAACACAACACAGAGACACTGGCAACACAGGACACAGAACGAAGAACAAACAAAACACAACACAGAGACACTGCCAACACAGGACACACAAGACACAGAATGAAGACAAACAAAACACAACACACATAGAGACACTGGCAACACAGGACACAGAACGAAGAACACACAAAACACAACACAGAGACACTGACAACACAGGACACAGAACGAAGACAAACACAACACAACACAGACACTGGCAACACAGGACACACAAGACACAGAACGAAGACAAACAAAACACAACACAGAGACACTGGCAACACAAGACACAGAACGAAGACAAACAAAACACAACACACACAGAGACACTGGCAACACAGGACACAGAACGAAGACAAACAAAACACAACACAGAGACACTGGCAACACAAGACACAAAATGAAGAACAACACAACACAGAGACACTGGCAACACAAGACACAGAACAAAGACAAACAAAACACAACACAGAGACACTGGCAACACAGGACACACAAGACACAGAACGAAGAACACACAAAACACAACACAGAGACACTGGCAACACAAGACACAGAATGAAGAACAACACAACACAGAGACACTGGCAACACAAGACACAGAATGAAGTACAACACAACACAGAGACACTGGCAACACAAGACACAGAATGAAGAACAACACAACACAGAGACACTGGCAACACAAGACACAGAATGAAGAACAACACAACACAGAGACACTGGCAACACAAGACACAGAACGAAGACAAACAAAACACAACACAGAGACACTGGCAACACAAGACACAGAATGAAGAACAACACAACACAGAGACACTGGCAACACAAGACACAGAATGAAGAACAACACAACACAGAGACACTGGCAACACAAGACACAGAACAAAGACAAACAAAACACAACACAGACACTGGCAACACAGGACACAGAACGAAGAACACACAAAACACAACACAGACACTGGCAACACAGGACACACAAGACACAGAACGAAGACAAAAAAACACAACACAGAGACACTGGCAACACAGGACACACAAGACACAGAACGAAGAACACACAAAACACAACACAGAGACACTGCCAACACAGGACACACCAGACACAGAATGAAGACAAACAAAACACAACACAGAGACACTGGCAACACAGGACACAGAACGAAGACAAACAAAACACAACACAGAGATACTGGCAACACAAGACACAGAACGAAGAACAACACAACACAGAGACACTGGCAACACAAGACACATAACGAAGACAAACAAAACACAACACACTGGCAACACAGGACACACAAGACACATAACAAAGACAAACAAAACACAACACAGAGACACTGGCAACACAGAACGAAGACAAACAAAACACAACATAGAGACACTGGCAACACAGAACGAAGAACACACAAAACACAACACAGAGACACTGCCAACACAGGACACACCAGACACAGGATGAAGACAAACAAAACACAACACAGAGATACTGGCAACACAGGACACAGAACGAAGAACACACAAAACACAACACAGAGACACTGGCAACACAAGACACAGAATGAATAACAACACAACACAGAGACACTGGCAACACAAGACACAGAATGAAGAACAACACAACACACAGACACTGGCAACACAAGACACAGAATGAAGAACAACACAACACAGAGACACTGGCAACACAAGACACAGAACGAAGACAAACAAAACACAACACAGAGACACTGGAAACACAGGACACAGAACGAAGATAAACAAAACACAACCAGAGACACTGGCAACACAAGACACAGAATGAAGAACAACACAACACAGAGACACTGGCAACACAAGACACAGCACAAAGACAAACAAAACACAACACAGACACTGGCAACACAGGACACACAAAACACAACACAGACACTGGCAACACAGGACACACAAGACACAGAACGAAGACAAACAAAACACAACACAGAGACACTGGCAACACAGGACACAGAACGAAGAACACACAAAACACAACACAGAGACACTGCCAACACAGGACACACCAGACACAGAATGAAGACAAAGAAAACACAACACAGAGACACTGGCAACACAGGACACACAAGACACAGGACGAAGACAAACAAAACACAACACAGAGACACTGGCAACACAAGACACAGAACGAAGAACAACACAACACAGAGACACTGGCAACACAAGACACAGAACGAAGACAAACAAAACACAACACACACAGAGACACTGGCAACACAGGACACACAAGACACAGAACAAAGACAAACAAAACACAACACAGAGATACTGGCAACACAGAACGAAGACAAACAAAACACAACATAGAGACACTGGCAACACAGGACACACAAGACACAGAACGAAGAACACACAAAACACAACACAGAGACACTGCCAACACAGGATACACCAGACACAGAATGAAGACAAACAAAACACAACACAGAGACACTGGCAACACAAGACACAGAACAAAGACAAACAAAACAAAACACAGAGACACTGGCAACACAGGACACACAAGACACAGAACGAAGACAAACAAAACACAACACAGAGACACTGGCAACACAAGACACAGAACAAAGACAAACAAAACACAACACAGAGACACTGGCAACACAGGACACACAAGACACAGAACAAAGACAAACAAAACACAACACAGAGACACTGGCAACACAAGACACAGAACAAAGACAAACAAAACACAACACAGAGACACTGGCAACACAGGACACACAAGACACAGAACGAAGAACACACAAAACACAACACAGAGACACTGGCAACACAGGACACAGAACGAAGACAAACAAAACACAACACAGAGACACTGGCAACACAGGACACAGAACGAAGACAAACAAAACACAACACAGAGACACTGGCAACACAGGACACAGAACAAAGACAAACAAAACACAACACAGAGACACTGGCAACACAGGACACAGAACGAAGACAAACAAAACATAACACAGAGACACTGGCAACACAGGACACACAAGACACAGAACAAAGACAAACAAAACACAACACAGAGACACTGGCAACACAGGACACAGAACGAAGACAAACAAAACACAACACAGAGGCACTGGCAACACAGGACACACAAGACACAGAACAAAGACAAACAAAACACAACACAGAGACACTGGCAACACAGGACACAGAACGAAGACAAACAAAACACAACACAGAGACACTGGCAACACAGGACACAGAACGAAGACAAACAAAACACAACACAGAGACACTGGCAACACTGGACACACAAGACACAGAACGAAGACAAACAAAACACAACACAGAGACACTGGCAACACAGGACACACAAGACACAGAACGAAGAACACACAAAACACAACACAGAGACACTGCCAAACAGGACACAGAACGAAGACAAACAAAACACAACACACACAGAGACACTGGCAACACAGGACACAGAACAAAGACAAACAAAACACAACACAGAGACACTGGCAACACAAGACACAGAACGAAGACAAACAAAACACAACACACACAGAGACACTGGCAACACAGGACACACAAGACACAGAACAAAGACAAACAAAACACAACACAGAGACACTGGCAACACATGACACACAAGACACAGAACGAAGAACACACAACACAGAGACACTGCCAATACAGGACACAGAACGAAGACAAACAAAACACAACACACACAGAGACACTGGCAACACAGGACACACAAGACACAGAACGAAGACAAACAAAACACAACACAGAGACACTGGCAACACAGGACACAGAACAAAGACAAACAAAACACAACACAGAGACACTGGCAACACAGGACACACAAGACACAGAACGAAGAACAGACAAAAAACAACACAGAGACACTGGCAACACAGGACACAGAACGAAGACAAACAAAACACAACACAGAGACACTGGCAACACAGGACACACAATACACAGAACGAAGAACACACAAAACACAACACAGAGACACTGCCAACACAGGACACACAAGACACAGAATGAAGATAAACAAACACAACACACACAGAGACACTGGCAACACAGGACACACAAGACACAGAACGAAGAACACACAAAACACAACACAGAGACACTGACAACACAGGACACAGAACGAAGACAAACAAAACACAACACAGAGACACTGGCAACACAAGACACAGAACGAAGACAAACAAAACACAACACACACAGAGACACTGGCAACACAGGACACAGAACGAAGACAAACAAAACACAACACAGAGACACTGGCAACACAAGACACAGAACGAAGACAAACAAAACACAACACAGAGACACTGGCAACACAAGACACAGAATGAAGAACAACACAACACAGAGACACTGGCAACACAAGACACAGAACAAAGACAAACAAAACACAACACAGAGACACTGGCAACACATGACACACAAGACACAGAACGAAGAACACAGAACACAGAGACACTGCCAATACAGGACACAGAACGAAGACAAACAAAACACAACACACACAGAGACACTGGCAACACAGGACACACAAGACACAGAACGAAGACAAACAAAACACAACACAGAGACACTGGCAACACAGGACACAGAACGAAGACAAACAAAACACAACACAGAGACACTGGCAACACAGGACACACAGGACACAGAACGAAGAACAGACAAAAAACAACACAGAGACACTGGCAACAGAGGACACAGAACGAAGACAAACAAAACACAACACAGAGACACTGGCAACACAGGACACACAATACACAGAACGAAGAACACACAAAACACAACACAGAGACACTGCCAACACAGGACACACAAGACACAGAATGAAGACAAACAAACACAACACACACAGAGACACTGGTAACACAGGACACACAAGACACAGAACGAAGAACACACAAAACACAACACAGAGACACTGACAACACAGGACACAGAACGAAGACAAACAAAACACAACACAGAGAAACTGGCAACACAAGACACAGAACGAAGACAAACAAAACACAACACACACAGAGACACTGGCAACACAGGACACAGAACGAAGACAAACAAAACACAACACAGAGACACTGGCAACACAAGACACAGAACGAAGACAAACAAAACACAACACAGAGACACTGGCAACACAAGACACAGAATGAAGAACAACACAACACAGAGACACTGGCAACGCAAGACACAGAACAAAGACAAACAAAACACAACACAGAGACACTGGCAACACAGGACACACAAGACACAGAACGAAGAACACACAACACAGAGACACTGGCAACACAAGACACAGAATGAAGAACAATAAAACACAGAGACACTGGCAACACAAGACACAGAATGAAGAACAACACAACACAGAGACACTGGCAACACAAGACACAGAATGAAGAACAACACAACACAGAGACACTGGCAACACAAGACACAAAACAAAGACAAACAAAACACAACACAGACACTGGAAACACAGGACACACAAGACACAGAACGAAGAACACACAAAACACAACACAGACACTGGCAACACAGGACACAGAACGAAGAGAAACAAAACACAACACAGAGACACTGGCAACACAGGACACAGAACGAAGAACACACAAAACACAACACAGAGACACTGCCAACACAGGACACACCAGACACAGAATGAAGACAAACAAAACACAACACAGAGACACTGGCAACACAGGACACACAAGACACAGAACGAAGACAAACAAAACACAACACAGAGACACTGGCAACACAAGACACAGAACGAAGAACAACACAACACAGAGACACTGGCAACACAAGACACAGAACGAAGACAAACAAAACACAACACACACAGAGACACTGGCAACACAGGACACACAAGACACAGAACAAAGACAAACAAAACACAACACAGAGACACTGGCAACACAGAACGAAGACAAACAAAACACAACATAGAGACACTGGCAACACAGGACACACAAGACACAGAACGAAGAACACACAAAACACAACACAGAGACACTGCCAACACAGGACACACCAGACACAGAATGAAGACAAACAAAACACAACACAGAGACACTGGCAACACAGGACACACAAGACACAGAACGAAGACAAACAAAACACAACACAGAGACACTGGCAACACAAGACACAGAACGAAGACAAACAAAACACAACACACACAGAGACACTGGCAACACAGGACACACAAGACACAGAACAAAGACAAACAAAACACAACACAGAGACACTGGCAACACAGGACACAGAACGAAGAACACACAAAACACAACACAGAGACACTGCCAATACAGGACACAGAACGAAGACAAACAAAACACAACACACACAGAGACACTGGCAACACAGGACACACAAGACACAGAACGAAGACAAACAACACACAACACAGAGACACTGGCAACACAGGACACACCAGACACGGAATGAAGACAAACAAAACACAACACAGAGACACTGGCAACACAGGAAACACAAGACACAGAACGAAGAACACACAAAACACAGCACAGAGACACTGCCAATACAGGACACACCAGACACAGAATGAAGACAAACAAAACACATCACAGAGACACTGGCAACACAGGACACACAAGACACAGAACGAAGACAAACAAAACACAACACAGAGACACTGGCAACACAAGACACAGAATGAAGAACAACACAACACAGAAACACTGGCAACACAAGACACAGAACGAAGACAAACAAAACACAACACAGAGACACTGGCAACACAAGACACAGAACGAAGACAAACAAAACACAACACACACAGAGACATTGGCAACACAGGACACACAAGACACAGAACAAAGACAAACAAAACACAACACAGAGACACTGGCAACACATGACAAAGAACAAAGACAAGCAAAACACAACACAGAGACACTGGCAACACAAGACACAGAACGAAGAAAAACAAAACACAACACACACAGAGACACTGGCAACACAGGACACACAAGACACAGAACAAAGACAAACAAAACACAACACAGAGACACTGGCAACACAAGACACAGAACAAAGACAAACAAAACACAACACAGAGACACTGGCAACACAGGACACACAAGACACAGAACGAAGAACACACAAAACACAACACAGAGACACTGGCAACACAGGACACAGAACGAAGACAAACAAAACATAACACAGAGACACTGGCAACACAGGACACACAAGACACAGAACAAAGACAAACAAAACACAACACAGAGACACTGGCAACATAGGACACAGAACGAAGACAAACAAAACACAACACAGAGACACTGGCAACACAGGACACACAAGACACAGAACAAAGACAAACAAAACACAACACAGAGACACTGGCAACACAGGACACAGAACGAAGACAAACAAAACACAACACAGAGACACTGGCAACACAGGACACAGAACGAAGACAAACAAAACACAACACAGAGACACTGGCAACACTGGACACACAAGACACAGAACGAAGACAAACAAAACACAACACAGAGACACTGGCAACACAGGACACACAAGACACAGAACAAAGACAAACAAAACACAACACAGAGACACTGGCAACACAGGACACAGAACGAAGACAAACAAAACACAACACAGAGACACTGGCAACACAGGACACAGAACGAAGACAAACAAAACATAACACAGAGACACTGGCAACACTGGACACACAAGACACAGAACGAAGACAAACAAAACACAACACAGAGACACTGCCAACACAGGACACAGAACGAAGACAAACAAAACACAACACACACAGAGACACTGGCAACACAGGACACAGAACAAAGACAAACAAAACACAACACAGAGACACTGGCAACACAAGACACAGAACGAAGACAAACAAAACACAACACACACAGAGACACTGGCAACACAGGACACACAGGACACAGAACAAAGACAAACAAAACACAACACAGAGACACTGGCAACACATGACACACAAGACACAGAACGAAGAACACACAACACAGAGACACTGCCAATACAGGACACAGAACGAAGACAAACAAAACACAACACACACAGAGACACTGGCAACACAGGACACACAAGACACAGAACGAAGACAAACAAAACACAACACAGAGACACTGGCAACACAGGACACACCAGACACAGAATGAAGACAAACAAAACACAACACAGAGACACTGGCAACACAGGACACACAAGACACAGAACGAAGAACACACAAAACACAACACAGAGACACTGCCAATACAGGACACACCAGACACAGAATGAAGACAAACAAAACACATCACAGAGACACTGGCAACACAGGACACACAAGACACAGAACGAAGACAAACAAAACACAACACAGAGACACTGGCAACACAAGACACAGAATGAAGAACAACACAACACAGAGACACTGGCAACACAAGACACAGAACGAAGACAAACAAAACACAACACAGAGACACTGGCAACACAAGACACAGAACGAAGACAAACAAAACACAACACACACAGAGACATTGGCAACACAGGACACACAAGACACAGAACGAAGACAAACAAAACACAACACAGAGACACTGGCAACACATGACACAGAACAAAGACAAACAAAACACAACACAGAGACACTGGCAACACAAGACACAGAACGAAGACAAACAAAACACAACACACACAGAGACACTGGCAACACAGGACACACAAAACACAGAACAGAGACAAACAAAACACAACACAGAGATACTGGCAACACAAGACACAGAACAAAGACAAACAAAACACAACACAGAGACACTGGCAACACAGGACACACAAGACACAGAACGAAGAACACACAAAACACAACACAGAGACACTGACAACACAGGACACACAAGACACAGAACAAAGACAAACAAAACACAACACAGAGACACTGGCAACACAGGACACAGAACGAAGACAAACAAAACACAACACAGAGACACTGGCAACACAGGACACAGAACAAAGACAAACAAAACACAACACAGAGACACTGGCAACACAGGACACAGAACGAAGACAAACAAAACATAACACAGAGACACTGGCAACACAGGACACACAAGACACAGAACAAAGACAAACAAAACACAACACAGAGACACTGGCAACACAGGACACAGAACGAAGACAAACAAAACACAACACAGAGACACTGGCAACACAGGACACACAAGACACAGAACAAAGACACACAAAACACAACACAGAGACACTGGCAACACAGGACACAGAACGAAGAACACACAAAACACAACACAGAGACACTGCCAATACAGGACAAAGAACGAAGACAAACAAAACACAACACACACAGAGACACTGGCAACACAGGACACACAAGACACAGAACGAAGACAAACAAAACACAACACAGAGACACTGGCAACACAGGACACACCAGACACAGAATGAAGACAAACAAAACACAACACAGAGACACTGGCAACACAGGACACACAAGACACAGAACGAAGAACACACAAAACACAACACAGAGACACTGCCAATACAGGACACACCAGACACAGAATGAAGACAAACAAAACACATCACAGAGACACTGGCAACACAGGACACACAAGACACAGAACGAAGACAAACAAAACACAACACAGAGACACTGGCAACACAAGACACAGAATGAAGAACAACACAACACAGAGACACTGGCAACACAAGACACAGAACGAAGACAAACAAAACACAAGACAGAGACACTGGCAACACAAGACACAGAACGAAGACAAACAAAACACAACACACACAGAGACATTTGCAACACAGGACACACAAGACACAGAACAAAGACAAACAAAACACAACACAGAGACACTGGCAACACATGACACAGAACAAAGACAAACAAAACACAACACAGAGACACTGGCAACACAAGACACAGAACGAAGACAAACAAAACACAACACACACAGAGACACTGGCAACACAGGACACACAAGACACAGAACAAAGACAAACAAAACACAACACAGAGACACTGGCAACACAAGACACAGAACAAAGACAAACAAAACACAACACAGAGACACTGGCAACACAGGACACACAAGACACAGAACGAAGAACACACAAAACACAACACAGAGACACTGACAACACAGGACACACAACACACAGAACAAAGACAAACAAAACACAACACAGAGACACTGGCAACACAAGACACAGAACGAAGACAAACAAAACACAACACAGAGACACTGGCAACACAGGACACAGAACAAAGACAAACAAAACACAACACAGAGACACTGGCAACACAGGACACAGAACGAAGACAAACAAAAACATAACACAGAGACACTGGCAACACAGGACACACAAGACACAGAACAAAGACAAATAAAACACAACACAGAGACACTGGCAACACAGAACGAAGACAAACAAAACACAACACAGAGACACTGGCAACACAGGACACACAAGACACAGAACAAAGACAAACAAAACACAACACAGAGACACTGGCAACACAGGACACAGAACGAAGACAAACAAAACACAACACAGAGACACTGGCAACACAGGACACAGAACGAAGACAAACAAAACACAACACAGAGACACTGGCAACACTGGACACACAAGACACAGAACGAAGACAAACAAAACACAACACAGAGACACTGGCAACACAGGACACACAAGACACAGAACGAAGAACACACAAAACACAACACAGAGACACTGCCAACACAGGACACAGAACGAAGAGAAACAAAACACAACACACACAGAGACACTGGCAACACAGGACACAGAACAAAGACAAACAAAACACAACACAGAGACACTGGCAACACAAGACACAGAACGAAGACAAACAAAACACAACACACACAGAGACACTGGCAACACAGGACACACAAGACACAGAACAAAGACAAACAAAACACAACACAGAGACACTGGCAACACATGACACACAAGACACAGAACGAAGAACACACAACACAGAGACACTGCCAATACAGGACACAGAACGAAGACAAACAAAACACAACACACACAGAGACACTGGCAACACAGGACACACAAGACACAGAACGAAGACAAACAAAACACAACACAGAGACACTGGCAACACAGGACACACCACACACAGTATGAAGACAAACAAAAGACAACACAGAGACACTGGCAACACAGGACACACAAGACACAGAACGAAGAACACACAAAACACAACACAGAGACACTGGCAACACAAGACACAGAATGAAGAACAACACAACACAGAGACACTGGCAACACAAGACACAGAACGAAGACAAACAAAACACAACACAGAGACACTGGCAACACAAGACACAGAACTAAGACAAACAAAACACAACACACACAGAGACACTGGCAACACAGGACACACAAGACACAGAACAAAGACAAACAAAACACAACACAGAGACACTGGCAACACATGACACAGAACAAAGACAAACAAAACACAACACAGAGACAGTGGCAACACAAGACACAGAACGAAGACAAACAAAACACAACACACACAGAGACACTGGCAACACAGGACACACAAGACACAGAACAAAGACAAACAAAACACAACACAGAGACACTGGCAACACAAGACACAGAACAAAGACAAACAAAACACAACACAGAGACACTGGCAACACAGGACACACAAGACACAGAACGTAGAACACACAAAGCACAACACAGAGACACTGACAACACAGGACACACAAGACACAGAACAAAGACAAACAAAACACAACACAGAGACACTGGCAACACAGAACACAGAACGAAGACAAACAAAACACAACACAGAGACACTGGCAACACAGGACACAGAACAAAGACAAACAAAGCACAACACAGAGACACTGGCAACACAGGACACAGAACGAAGACAAACAAAACATAACACAGAGACACTGGCAACACAGGACACACAAGACACAGAACAAAGACAAACAAAACACAACACAGAGACACTGGCAACACAGGACACAGAACGAAGACAAACAAAACATAACACAGAGACACTGGCAACACAGGACACACAAGACACAGAACAAAGACAAACAAAACACAACACAGAGACACTGGCAACACAGGAGACAGAACGAAGACAAACAAAACACAACACAGAGACACTGGCAACACAAGACACAGAACGAAGACAAACAAAACACAACACACACAGAGACACTGGCAACACAGGACACACAAGACACAGAACAAAGACAAACAAAACACAACACAGAGACACTGGCAACACATGACACACAAGACACAGAACGAAGAACACACAACACAGAGACACTGCCAATACAGGACACAGAACGAAGACAAACAAAACACAACACACACAGAGACACTGGCAACACAGGACACACAAGACACAGAACGAAGACAAACAAAACACAACACAGAGACACTGGCAACACAGTATACACCAGACACAGAATGAAGACAAACAAAACACAACACAGAGACACTGGCAACACAGGACACACAAGACACAGAACGAAGAACACACAAAACACAACACAGAGACACTGCCAATACAGGACACACCAGACACAGAATGAAGACAAACAAAACACATCACAGAGACACTGGCAACACAGGACACACAAGACACAGAACGAGGAAAAACAAAACACAACACAGAGACACTGGCAACACAAGACACAGAATGAAGAACAACACAACACAGAGACACTGGCAACACAAGACACAGAACGAAGACAAACAAAACACAACACACACAGAGACACTGGCAACACAGGACACACAAGACACAGAACAAAGACAAACAAAACACAACACAGAGACACTGGCAACACAAGACACAGAACAAAGACAAACAAAACACAACACAGAGACACTGGCAACACAGGACACACAAGACACAGAACGAAGAACACACAAAACACAACACAGAGACACTGACAACACAGGACACACAAGACACAGAACAAAGACAAACAAAACACAACACAGAGACACTGGCAACACAGGACACAGAACGAAGACAAACAAAACACAACACAGAGACACTGGCAACACAGGACACAGAACGAAGACAAACAAAACATAACACAGAGACACTGGCAACACAGGACACACAAGACACAGAACGAAGACAAACAAAACACAACACAGAGACACTGACAACACAGGACACACAAGACACAGAACGAAGAACACACAAAACACAACACAGAGACACTGACAACACAGGACACACAAGACACAGAACAAAGACAAACAAAACACAACACAGAGACACTGGCAACACAGGACACAGAACGAAGACAAACAAAACACAACACAGAGACACTGACAACACAGGACACACAAGACACAGAACAAAGACAAACAAAACACAACACAGAGACACTGGCAACACAGGACACAGAACGAAGACAAACAAAATATAACACAGAGACACTGGCAACACAGGACACACAAGACACAGAACAAAGACAAACAAAACACAACACAGAGACACTGGCAACACAGGAGACAGAACGAAGACAAACAAAACACAACACAGAGACATTGGCAACACAAGACACAGAACGAAGACAAACAAAACACAACACACACAGAGACACTGGCAACACAGGACACACAAGACACAGAACAAAGACAAACAAAACACAACACAGAGACACTGGCAACACATGACACACAAGACACAGAACGAAGAACACACAACACAGAGACACTGCCAATACAGGACACAGAACGAAGACAAACAAAACACAACACACACAGAGACACTGGCAACACAGGACACACAAGACACAGAACGAAGACAAACAAAACACAACACAGAGACACTGGCAACACAGTATACACCAGACACAGAATGAAGACAAACAAAACACAACACAGAGACACTGGCAACACAGGACACACAAGACACAGAACGAAGAACACACAAAACACAACACAGAGACACTGCCAATACAGGACACACCAGACACAGAATGAAGACAAACAAAACACATCACAGAGACACTGGCAACACAGGACACACAAGACACAGAACGAGGAAAAACAAAACACAACACAGAGACACTGGCAACACAAGACACAGAATGAAGAACAACACAACACAGAGACACTGGCAACACAAGACACAGAACGAAGACAAACAAAACACAACACACACAGAGACACTGGCAACACAGGACACACAAGACACAGAACAAAGACAAACAAAACACAACACAGAGACACTGGCAACACATGACACACAAGAAACAGAACGAAGAACACACAACACAGAGACAGTGCCAATACAGGACACAGAACGAAGACAAACAAAACACAACACACACAGAGACACTGGCAACACAGGACACACAAGACACAGAACGAAGACAAACAAAACACAACACAGAGACACTGGCAACACAGTATACACCAGACACAGAATGAAGACAAACAAAACACAACACAGAGACACTGGCAACACAGGACACACAAGACACAGAACGAAGAACACACAAAACACAACACAGAGACACTGCCAATACAGGACACACCAGACACAGAATGAAGACAAACAAAACACATCACAGAGACACTGGCAACACAGGACACACAAGACACAGAACGAAGAAAAACAAAACACAACACAGAGACACTGGCAACACAAGACACAGAATGAAGAACAACACAACACAGAGACACTGGCAACACAAGACACAGAACGAAGACAAACAAAACACAACACAGAGACACTGGCAACACAAGACACAGAACGAAGACAAACAAAACACAACACACACAGAGACATTGGCAACACAGGACACACAAGACACAGAACAAGGACAAACAAAACACAACACAGAGACACTGGCAACACATGACACAGAACAAAGACAAACAAAACACAACACAGAGACACTGGCAACACAAGACACAGAACGAAGACAAACAAAACACAACACACACAGAGACACTGGCAACACAGGACACACAAGACACAGAACAAAGACAAACAAAACACAACACAGAGACACTGGCAACACAAGACACAGAACAAAGACAAACAAAACACAACACAGAGACACTGGCAACACAGGACACACAAGACACAGAACGAAGAACACACAAAACACAACACAGAGACACTGGCAACACAGGACACAGAACGAAGACAAACAAAACATAACACAGAGACACTGGCAACACAGGACACACAAGACACAGAACAAAGACAAACAAAACACAACACAGAGACACTGGCAACACAGGACACAGAACGAAGACAAACAAAACACAACACAGAGACACTGGCAACACAGGACACACAAGACACAGAACAAAGACAAACAAAACACAACACAGAGACACTGGCAACACAGGACACAGAACGAAGACAAACAAAACACAACACAGAGACACTGGCAACACAGGACACAGAACGAAGACAAACAAAACACAACACAGAGACACTGGCAACACAGGACACAGAACGAAGACAAACAAAACACAACACAGAGAAACTGACAACACAGGACACACAAGACACAGAACAAAGACAAACAAAACACAACACAGAGACACTGGCAACACAGGACACAGAACAAAGACAAACAAAACACAACACAGAGACACTGGCAACACAGGACACAGAACGAAGACAAACAAAACACAACACACACAGAGACACTGGCAACACAGGACACACAAGACACAGAACAAAGACAAACAAAACACAACACAGAGACACTGGCAACACAGGACACAGAACGAAGACAAACAAAACACAACACAGAGACACTGGCAACACAGGACACACAAGACACAGAACAAAGACAAACAAAACACAACACAGAGACACTGGCAACACAGGACACAGAACGAAGACAAACAAAACACAACACAGAGACACTGGCAACACAGGACACAGAACGAAGACAAACAAAACACAACACAGAGACACTGACAACACAGGACACACAAGACACAGAACAAAGACAAACAAAACACAACACAGAGACACTGGCAACACAGGACACACAAGACACAGAACAAAGAAAAACAAAACACAACATAACACAGAAAACTAAAAAGATGAACAATGCGGACCCCACAAAAAACCGGGAGTGAACCCAGGTGCTCTCAAAGGGTAAGCAGTTCTTGCTTCGTATAAGACACTGCCGTTTTACTTTATATAAATATATAAGTAAAACGGCGGTGTCTTATATAGTCAAAAGAAAGATTGGAAAGCCAATTTACTTAAGTCTAGTTTTGGGAAGTAAACCATAGGGCATCTGCTATAGTGATCTATACCTGAGGGCGTTTGGTCTTAAGAATTTCTACATGATTTCATAATTTATTTCAGGGATATGGTTACGTTACTACTGAGGAGATTAAGTTAAATCCTGATGGTCAAGTCAAGAATTCTGGACCTCTCGATTACAAGATTCCAGGCCTTAGAAATATACCAAGGAAGCTCAATGTCACTTTACTGAAAGATTCTAAAGGAACAAAGGCTGTGTATTCGTCAAAAGTAATTAGAATTTAGAATATACTTCTTTGAAATAATATATAACTGAATTTCTTCCTAACTGTGAATCAGTCAGCATAGAGGTGTGTGGTGTTTAACACCACTTTCAACAATATTTTAGTTTTATTGGTGGAGGAAACTGGAGTACCCTGAGAAAACTACCGACCTGTCGCAAGTCACAAATCACATAATTTTGCATCGAATACACATCCCCATGATCGTGGTGATATGCACTGATTGCACAGGTAGTTGCAGTCAGCATAGAAACTACTGAGTCATTTCACACTCATTTTAGTGTAGGAGTTATCCTCCTGGTTCTTCTTCTTCCGTCGAGCGGCCTCCGTCATCTGATTGACTATTCTGCCACTTTGGGTGTGCACATGTAAGAACTACTAAATTTGCGTGCTGAATATTTAGTGAGATTAAAAACGGCACTGGCAACTTACTGACGGAGGCAAGCCTTGAAAGCTTCAAGACTTGGTGCACCAACACTGCCCTCCTTTAGAGCATTCCAATCCGTGGTGGTTCTTGGATAGAATGATTCCTTCCGTATGGATGTTCTGCATGATGGAATGCTGAATGCCACGGTGTTACAATTTGTTGATGCTCTTTGGAGTGGCATAAGTTTGTCTCTAGTGTCAACATTTGCTAGATTTTTCGTCATTTTATACATCATAGTAAGCCGGGAGTTTGTTCTTCGGCTTTCTAGAGATGGCCATTCAAGCTGATCGAGCATATCACTAACAGATGAGGTGTTGTGGTATCTGTTAGTGACGTATCTGTGTATCCTTTCTAGGCGTTGTTTATCCTGTTGTTGATGTTGATCCCATACTGCACTAGAATATTCTAAGGATGGTCTCACTAGTGACTGATAAGCCCTTCCTTTGACTGATTTGTCGGCAATATTCAGATTTCTCTTGAGGAAGCCGATGGTAGAGTTTGCTTTGTTGCAGATGTTGTTGATGTGCGGTCCCCATTTTAGATCAGATGTTATTGTACAGCCGAGATATTTTGCTGAGGTCACATGTTCAAGTGAATGTCCGTGGAGAGTGTAGTTGAACTTAATTGGATTTCTTTTCTTTGTAATGGTTAGAACATTGCATTTTTCTGGATGGAATGCCATTAACCATGATGTTTCCCATTTTTCTAGCTTATCTAGATCTGATTGAAGCGTTCTTGCATCTTGGTCTGATGAAATTGTCAAGTATGCAATTGTGTCGTCTACGAAAAGTCTCACTTTTGATGTTATCCCTTCTGGTATGTCATTGATATAAAAAAAGAAATAAGCTGGTCCTAGGACTGACCCTTTGGATACTCCCGATTCCACCGGTATCTTATCTGATGACTCTCCTTCAATAACGACAGACTGGCTTCGGTCTCAGAGGAAGGTCTTGATCCACTCACCAGTCTTTCCACGGATGCCGTAGTGATCTAATTTATGTTGAAGGAGACTATGGCTGACCTTGTCGAAGGCTTTTGAAAAGTCCATTATTAAGCAGTCGGTTTGTTTACCTGCGTCTATGTTTCGTGTGATGTCATCAACAAATTCAATTACTTGGGTTTCACATGATAGGCCTTTCCGGAATCCATGCTGTAGCGGATAGAGGATATTGTGTGTGTCAGTGTGTTTCATTATATGGCTAGTAATGATGTGTTCCATCAGCTTGCATGCAATACATGTGAGCGAGATTGGTCTGTAGTTGATGACTTCAAATGTTTTCCCTTTCTTAAATACAGGACAGATGTTTGCTGTTTTCCATATGGCTGGTATAGTTCCTGATTCATATGATATTTTAAATATGACTGTAAGTATTGGTGCTATGAATGGTGCAAGTTCTTTCAAGACCCTTGGTGTTATATTGTCTAGTCCCGCAGCTTTAGTTGGGTTTAGCTTACTAAGAAGTTTTTCCACGCCAGATACTGTTATGTTGATGTCATTTATCTCTGGTGTCGTGCCTTGCATCTTACAGCAGTTTGAGAATTCTTCCTTTGAGATATTTGTCTTTTTGGAGAAAGCATTCTGAAACTGGTTATTAAGAATGTTTGCTTTTTCTACTGGTTCTGAGTGTAGGAGTCCTGATTTTAATGGCGGCATCTGTCTACCATCTGATCTTTTATGCTTAATGAGGGTCCAGAACCGCTTCATAGTGTTGCCCCTTTTTCCTGTCTCTAGTTCAGATTTAGTTTCGCTTGACATGATACCATCTATGTACTTTCAGTAGGCTCGGCTGATTTCTTTTTGCGTTGTGCATTTCAGATCTTTAAACTTTTTGTTATCGCCACTGTGTCCTGATTTGCTTGAGCGCTTATACCACCTGACTCTCTTCCTGATGAGTCTTTTGATGTCAGATGTTATCCATGGACATCCATCTTTTTTCGGAGTGGTTTTTATTGGTACATTGCGTTTAGGGAACGACCATTTAAATTGAATGGGGGGGGGGGGGGGGGGTTATGTTTTTTTTCTAAAAATATTTTGATTTTGGTGGAGGAAAAAAAAAAATCTGATTCAGAGTTTTTGTCATATAACCTAATGTGGAATCCTGGAAACAAATTCGCGTTTTGTGCGACAAAAAAAATAAATATCCTCACTCTCGTGATTTTCTGAACGAAACAAAAAACCATACCCCCCTGCAAGTTAAATGTTCGGTCCCTTAACGCTTTCCTCAAGGCTAGTTTTAAAATGATCCCAGATGGAATTGATGGGATGGATCATTTCCTTCATGGATTTAACAGTATTTTTTTTATTGATTTCAGATCTTCCTTGATGTTTTCCCAGTTTGCTTTTTTATATAATGGAATATCTCGTGGTTTTTGTTTTGCTCTTTGTGGATTGATGTCAAGTTCAGTAAACACTATATCGTGATCAAGACCATACTATGAAATGAAGAACAGCAATAGAAACTACTGAGTCATTTCACACTCATTTTAGTGTAGGAGTTATCCTCCTGGTTCAAGACTGTAACTGTGAAATGAAGAACAGCAATATAAACTACTGAATGAGTCATTTCACACTCAATAAAAGCACTGTTCCTCTACATTTACATCCATATCATTTCTTACCAATTGATGATTTGTTATCTCTATAAGTTAGTGAGTTTTGGTAAGCTAAGTTACATGGCTGAAACAAATACTGTATTTTATCATGCACTTGTTCTATTTGAGTAGTCAAATAGCATTGACTGAATAATTTTATATGCTATGTACTGGTAATGTCACTGACAGAATTATAGTTTTTGTTTTGGTACTCCTTCCACATGTTACCTACAGTGTCTTAAAATATAAACAACATCGCCTTTATCCCAATTTTTAAGCCTCATACACATAAACTTTATATATAAGACACTGCACTAATATTGACTATGTAGTAGAATATATACTGTAATGTTTAGCTCAGCTGACCCGAAGTGTCATGTGAGCTATTGCCATCACCTGGTGTCCATCGTCGTCGTACGTCGTAAGCTTTTTCAAAAATCTTCTCCTCTGAAAGTATTAGACCAATGGAAACCAAACTGGTCTGAATCTTTACTAGGGTGTCTAGTTTCTAAATTGTGTCCGGTGATGCCATGCACCAACCAACATGGTCGCTGTTACTAAAAATAGAACATATGGTAAAATTGCATGTTTTGGGTAATAACCCAAAAACCATTAATAATATCAAAAATCTGATCTGTGGTAAAAATGATCTGCACAGCAAGATCTACCTATCCTGCAATTTTGAAGTAAATCTGATTACCCATCTTGGAGTTATTGCCCTTTTTTCATCAATTTTTTTAAATTTTAATACTTTTCGTCTTATATTTCAGAAACTATAAGAGATAAAGGTTAAGTTTAAATTGTAAAAATGTGCAGTATGTCAAGACCTACCCACCCTGCAATGTTGAAGTAAATCCCATTACCCATTTTGGAGTTACTTTCCTTTTTTTTAATCAAATTTTCAAAATATTAATACTTTTCGTCCTTTATTTCAAAAACTATAAGAGACAGATGTTAAGTTGAAACTGCAAAGATGTTCAGCATGTCAAGATCTACTTACCCTGCAATTTTGAAGTAAATCTGATAACCCATTTTGGAATTATTGCCCTTTTTTCATCAAATTTTCTAAATTTTAATAGTTTTTGTCCTATATTTCAAAATCTATAAGAGATACTCACTAAGTTTAAACAACAAACATGTTCAGTATGTCAAGATCTACCTACCCTTCAATTCTGAAGTAAATCTGATTACCCATCTTGGAGTTATTGCCCTTTTGTCATCATTTTTTTTTATTTTAATACTTTTCGTCTTCTATTACAAAACCTATAAGAGATAAAGGTTAAGTTTAAATTGCAAAAATTTGCAGCATGTCAAGATCTACCTACCCCACAATTTTGAAGTAAATCCCATTACCCATTTTGGAGTTATTGCCCTTTTTTCATCAAAATGTTCTAAATTTTAATACTTTCATCTTATATCTCAAAAACTATTAGAGATAGAGGGAAAGTTTAAACTGTAAAAATGTTCCGCATGTCAAGATCTACAAAAAATTTTCCCACACTTGAAAATGTGTGACAACTGTGTGAAGAGTTATTCCTCTTGAAATGCCTTTTTTTGTTGACTCACAGCTTTTGGTTACTCAAATAATCAAAGGGAAGCAACTATATTACAAAATGTGAAGTAGCAAAAGCTAAATTTTAGAATCAATTACATATATGTTTTTTTACAGCAATTTTGATAACTTACATTAAAGGGGGGAATCCCTGCCCACATTTTTTTGTAGAAGGGGTCTGCAATGACGAGGGCTACATTTGTTATTTTTTTACCCAAGTTATCAAGTTTTATTGACTGATGTTATTATACCCAGGTGGGCTATACAGGCTCCTGGGAGCCTCTAGTTTTTACATTTCATCACTAATGATGAAGAATTATTTTTGAACCTTTAAAGTAAAAAGAAACATTGATGAGGAGGATCAACATATATCACAACTCTGTTTCAATGTCTTTTTTTCTATGTCAATAAAAACATAGATATCTAAGAAGTATGCAAGCAATGTTTCTGGAATAACCTTCATCAGATACATTCATAGACAAAAGGAGGCCAAATAATATAAAAGTCTTTAAAAGTAAGTACACCAAAGGACGTAAACTGGATTATTTTTATTTTATTTTAGTTTTCTTTATAGCCAAAATAAGGTTTCCTATGCCTATGGCCCCTTTTATTAACATTGTTTTTTCTTGAAAATGAAGCTAATAATAGACGTTTGATATTTCAGGGCATCGGTGAACCACCATTCCTACTGGCTATTTCAGTTCATACTGCTTTACAAGAAGCTGTCATTTCTGCACGTAAAGATGCTGGAGCTGAAGGCCACTATCAACTTCCATGTCCAGCAACAGTTGATAGAATTAGAATGGCATGTTGTGACAAACTATTACAAAAGGTTACTATTTATATTTTGTTTCCATTTATTTCCTTATTTGATTGAATGATTAATCATTGTTCAACGTCTGCAAATTTCTAGAACAAGTTATCTGTTCTTCTTCGATTTACGGATTCTGAATTTTCATTCTCTCCTTGCAAACTAAAAATATTATGTAGGTAAAATAGTGGCACAAGAATAGGCTTATGTATGCTTTAAGCTATAGCTAACACTTGAGCAGTCAGTTGAATGAAAGAAGAGAGTTTAGGGAGTGAAAGCATGAATTGGTTTGTCAAATGCACAAACATGATGTATATAATAGCAATATATTTCACATTAAATAGTGTTGTAAAATATTCTCACACAAATATAGGAATAAATTGACTTGATAGAGAACACAGTTACCTATTGGAATACCAACTGTCTTTTGAAAATAAAACAACAAATAAGTTGCTGTTAAAAAATTAAAACACATATTAAATTGTGATTACCAAGAAAACTTAAATACATTTCTTAGTACACATAAAAACAATTCAAGCAAAACAAATTGTCATAGTAGTGATATATGCCTTGGTTTGTAAAAAAATAACAGACATAAACTGAATCAATGGAACCTATACAGAGCACCAGCTAGAATGCTTGTTTACCCTCCTTGGGGAAAAATTGTACTATAAAAACGTAAATATCAAATTTAGTGTGCACAATGCGTTTCTAGAATAACCTTCATCAGGTGACGCTCAAAATCGAAAGCAAAATAATTTAAATGTTTGTGAGCAATACAACCAAAGGACTTAAACAGGATCGCCATAATCGGCTAAGGTCACCTATGCCTGAGGGAGGATAACCTTAGTTTTATTAATAGATACATTAATTAGGAACTGTAAATTACTATACTGCAGTATGAAACATTTATATTACTCTTGTTTTTTCTCTATTCTTACAGTGTGATAAAATTGTTGGCCAATCATCCCAAAGTACAGAAATATTGCTGTAGAAAAAGATGACGCAGACCTATATCAAACATATCAAAAGTGCACCTGATAATGAATAATATCTTAGATACAGTGAAACATCTGAACAGAACCCAGTATAAAATGGAATCCTGTATGAACCATACTTAAAATAAAGTCTCAATGTTGGAAATATTTGTTAATTTAACCTGTATTAAATGAACACCTGTCGATTCTGAACACAAAAGTTGGTCTCGATGAGGTTTGGTATAGAGAGGTTTCACAGTATGTGTTATAGTGAGGTAGTGTTTTGTGATACATGGTACTTAATTTTGTTTGCTCAATAAATAAACAAGACTGATAGGTTCTTACATACGTTCTTGGGAAAGACCGGGTGATCTTCCACGAGTGATAGAAATGATATGTCTTTTCGCGAGTGGAGCGTAGCGAAACGAGCGAAAAAAAAACCCAACAATTTCTATTACGAGAGGAAGATCACCCGGGCTTTCCCAACAACGCATGTAAGTACCCATTTCTTCCGTAAATCAACAACTTTCACTATCGCGAACTCCTAGAGACGCCCGCCATTGATCTGTAACTAATTTGCATAAATTATCAGATCAATATCATTGAGCGTTATGAAATACACATCACATAAAATTGACTTTTGTGACACCGACTAATAAACTAAGTAGCTTTCTACTGATATTTGAGCTTTTCTCACTAATATTTTATTGAAAGTACAGTATTTTCCTTCATGAGAAACCCCATACATGAAATATGACGCGACACATATTTTGACGTCATTGAAGAATGACGTCAAAGGTACGGAAAAGGACATCTAGAAATACGAAAAAATGAAAATAAAAGACACAAATATATTTAATACGGTTGGAGTCTGTTTTGGAAAAAAAATCAATGGTTAAATCCGAAATATATCTGTTATTCAGCTATCAGACAGTGTGACATTCCCGGCTTAGGGTATATATTTAAACGATTTTTTTCTCGTTAGAGGCGTTCTGATTGGATGTCACAACGGGTAAAGACGAGTGCACGTAGACTCGTCTTACCTCGGTCATCTTCACCCGAAAACGGCCATTTACGGAAGATTATATAAACTCTATCTAACTAACTTTATTTTATTTGCAAAGTTTATTACATCCACGATATAACTGAAATATTGTTGAAATTGACATTAAACACCACAACCCCTGATATTTATTATATCCTACATTATAAGCTTGCCTGACCCAAAGGGGGTGTAATGTGACCTACTGTCATCACTTTGAATCTGTGGTCTGTAGGCTTTTGACATTTTCAATCTTCTTCTCCGAAACCACTGAGACAAAACTTGGTTGGAATGTTCATTGATCGATACTCTAAAATGTCTTTTTTCTATCAGAAATCAACATAATGAACAAGAGGCCCATAGGTGTCACAAATGATGTTTTGCTTTTGTATGCAAAACATATTTTACAACCGATATGGAGTTTTTTTTCTTTGTGCTTCATAAAGAATTCTCTTTTGTAAAGTGTGCCCACAAATCTTACTGTTTAAGAAATAAATCATGGAAGCCAAAATGTGTTTTGAGTTTTAACATGGGTTGGCTGATATTAGTAATAGTATTTTATGCCGAGTCGGCTTCCATGAATTATTTCGATTCTGATATGTCTAACAGTACAAACACGGTAGTATAATTTGATTGGAAGATGGTAATTTATATCTACATTTGCGGACAATGTCGACACAATTTATCGTACCCAATTCGAGCAGATGATAATTCATGAACATGTACATTTACGACAGGAAAGTCAGTCACATATACATTTATGACAGGAAAGTCAGTCGTATTTATGGAGCATTAGTAGCAATAATATTGTGCTTGCATGTTTTAATTGCAGGTCACATATTATTAATTTTGGATATGTTGATTATTTTCAGTGAATATAGATGTTATTAACGCATTAGCAACAGTGTAAATAATTTTATTTAATTATTTTATTATCTGTCTTACATGTGTGCAACGGCGCATGTGCTAATGAGATTATACCCAATCGATAAATCGCTTGTTTGTTTGCAAAGCGTAAGAAGGACGTCATGTTAGAATTCAAGATATATAGGGGTCAAAATGAGGTCAACACACATAATTTTGAAGTCAGAGTTTTTTTAAGATTCCTTATGAAATTTGTCGTAATCACAATCATCCAGTATAAAAAAATTAGAAAAAGATGACTCCATAGATACAGTTTCGCTAAGAATGTCAAGTGTCCAACTCGGTTATTCAAAATTCAGATCATCAATCTTACAAAAAAATCTAAGATTTATGTATGTCACCTTATTCTGTTCGACTACATGATGGTATGAATTTTACTGATTCTGAACAACATTGCATTATTTCCAAATGTCGAACTAAAAGTTGAAAATATGCCAAATTCTGATTACAGATGCTCAATTCACTTGCAATATAGAAAAAAATAGTTAGTTTAAACATATTTTATTAATTAATTCAATATAACATAATATTACAATATTCAACTATATAAAATACATAATAGGAAAAAATTAATTGGATTGGGAAACAAGTTGCTGGAACTTATATTAATTGGATTGGGAAACAAGTTGCTGGAACTTATATTAATTGGATTGGGAAACAAGTTGCTGGAACTTATATTAAATGGATTGGGAAACAAGTTGCTGGAAATTATTTTAATTGGATTGGGAAACAAGTTGCTGGAACTTATATTAAATGGATTGGGAAACAAGTTGCTGGAACTTATATTAAATGGATTGGGAAACAAGTTGCTGGAACTTATATTAAATGGATTGGGAAACAAGTTGCTGGAACTTGTATTAATTGGATTGGGAAACAAGTTGCTGGAACTTATATTAATTGGATTGGGAAACAAGTTGCTGGAATTATATTAATTGGATTGGGAAACAGGTTGCTGGAACTTATATTAATTGGATTGGGAAACAGGTTGCTGGAACTTATATTAATTGGATTGGGAAACAAGTTGCTGGAACTTATATTAAATGGATTGGGAAACAAGTTGCTGGAACTTATATTAATCCCTATCTGTAAGGAGTTGTGATGATCTGAGTTGTAAATAAACTATACATATATATATATATATATATATATAATGTTTCTTACGGATTAGACTGCAACCTTTGTAGCTTGATATATATCGGTGAAGCTGGAAGTAAACAAACCACAGAAATGTATTTGCCGTCATTCATCAGACATAATTAATATGTTAATGATATTGTTTACCAGTATTTTGATAAATCTGTTCATTCAGTCCTTTTCAATGGGAGTTTGTATTATCAAAAAAATATACCATAGGACTAACAATGCAAACCTAAAAATGCCTCTCATTAGACATAGGGAAAACGAGAATTAAGTCCTGCGGCAACCAATGGTCGTAACTTCAAAATTGATGGTATAGATGTTCTTTCTAGCTCTCTGTGAATGTGATTGATATTTTCAACTCCGCTCCCCGCCATGTATGAAGCAAGCCATGATCATTGTCTGTATACCTCACATATAATCCATGATGTGTGAATGTGATTGATATTTTCAACTCCACTCCCCGCCATGTACGAAGCAAGCCATGATCATTGTCTTTATACCTCATATGATCCATGATGTATGAATGTGATTGATATTTTCAACTCCGCTCCCCGCCATGTACGAAGCAAGCCATGATCATTGTCTTTATACCTCACATGATCCATGTTGTGTGAATGTGATTGATATTTTCAACTCCGCTCCCCGCCATGTACGAAGCAAGCCATGATCATTGTCTTTATACCTCACATATGATCTTACCTAACCTCTGTATCTCCACAATCTTCTAAGGATAACCATGCCATTTGGCATGTAGAACATCCCATCTCCAATAAAAACCATGTGTAGTATTTACAAGTGCAGCATAATAAATATTAACAATAAAAGTCCATGATATATATACACGGTGCATACGCATAAAATGTAATAAATCCAGGATAAAAAGTCTCTGCTAAAACATTAGGGTTTAAGATAGTTGACGTTCCTTGTGTAAAATATATATGATTTTAAATTATAAAACTGTGATTATACACGTTCAATAATGAGTCTAAAAAAGAAAGCTTATCTTATCTTGTTACTGTATTTGCACAACAGATCAATAATGATGGTGGCTGTATATTAGTAGCGCCGGATTATTTATGACTTTTCTTTAATTTCCAATGCATGTTCAAGATTTTGTATCTCTCACTGTGGAGTGCATATATTAGTCTCCTTATTTGATATTCAATTTGTCTGATTTGATCATCTGTTAATCTCAACACTTTCGATATTCTGGTGATGTCTAGTAGTATCTGCATTTGAACTGATGTTGATTGTTGACATAGGTCGTATTCCGTATGATGAAGGAATATATCCTGAATCTGTCCGTAAGATCGGGTTTCGGATATTTAATGGCTCTGTGCAGTCCAACAATAAGTGTTCCAGAGTTTCAGTTTCTACTTTGCATAGTTGACATTTCGCATCTTCGTCGGCATACATTTTTGTTCTAATAGTTTGCAATATATATGTTCCTGTTAACATTTTCAGTTTTGGTGGAATTCTACTTATTTCTATAGATGATGAGCATTTAATTTTCAATAGTGGATGTATATTTCCCGGTCGGTAGTCTGCGGAGTTTAGGTATTTCAATCTCGGGTAGTATGAAGCTATTGATGTTATGAGTTCTTGCCAGTAATTTAGAATTTCTCTCTTTATTGATGTTATCCACATCCTTTTTGTCATAGGGTTGTCCAAGTAGTACTCTGGGTCTTGCAGGTTGTATTTTATCAACATTTTCTTAATTTCTATAAACCAGCTGTTGCTGTTGATGGTTTTTGTTCTTAGTTGTTGCCTTGCTAGTCATTTTTCTATGCTTTTCTCTTCTTGGTTACAGATGTTATTGAAGAAATTTAATGCTCGTATATGTAGTTGAGCCTCGACTGGCAATGTTCCGGATAGTAAATAAACTGCTGGGTCGGGTGTATTCGGTGGTAATGATAGTAGTTGTTTGAGAAGCTTCTTTTGATATCGTTCTAACTGTTCTAGTGCTGTGGTCTTTGGGATGATTAGTTCCATACCGTACATTAATACTGGCGTTATGTATGTATTGAATAAATGTATTAGAGTTTCAGGATCTAGTCCATTGTTGCCATGGAATCCTCCTCCAAATAGACCATAAGCGCTTCTTCTAGATTTCTTGATATTCTCTTCTACATTTACTGTCATGTTGTCAGCTAATGTGTTTGTTCTTATTATTCCCAAATGAATGGCTTGCTTTACATTAGGCATTACATTATTTTCAAGAATATATTCTTGATCCATCATACTTTGCTTTCTCTTGTTTGGTTGTATGTTGATGATAACACTTTTAGATGGCTGAAGTTTGTATCCTTCCATTGTAGCAAATTCATGTGCTATATTAATCATGACTTGCGTTTCATGTTCACGTCTACTCATTAGTGCTACATCATCTGCACATGCACTAGCATTACAGTTTACATTTCCGATTTCATTCCTAGATATGAGTCACTAAGATTGTTTAATTGAGGATTTATGTAGACTTTGTATAGGTCACTGCTTAGGATACCCCCTTGTCGAACTCCTTGAGTTACTGGGAATTGTTGTGATATTTTGTTATCCTATTTTACCGAACTACTAGCTTTCTGGTGCATACTGTTGATTAGTGACCAGTGTTTGTCCTGTATTCCAGTATGGTATACCCGTCTAATCAGATGACTATGTATAACAACGTCAAATGCCGATTTTGCATCCAGTAATACTAGCTGACATTCATTTTTGTTATCTGCATTTTCTCTGTATGTCTCTTCAACTGGCAAAGCCGGATTTAAGGGTGATGATCCTTTAGTGAATCCACGTTGTATTGGATTCTGGATTGCCAGTATATTATGGTTTGTCCGGTTTTTTATGATGGTTTCAATTATTTTATTGATGACTGGTAAGACGGTTATGCCTCTGTAGTTTATCACTATATTCCCTTTGTTCTTAAAGACCGGTGTAAGTAGGCCTACTTTCAGAATGTCGGGTACACTGCCATGATCAAATATGGCGTTTACTATTTGTAGCAATATGGTTATCATTTGTTCTCCAGCGTTGATGATATGTTCAATGGTGATGTTGTATATATCTGCCGACTTCCCTGTATTGATGGATTTGATACTGTTTTCCAATTCGGATATTGTTGCCACCGGTATCGCTTTATTTTTGACAAGCTGATTTATCAGTTGGATTTCTTGTTCTATTTTCCTGTGATATTCACTCTCATTATTTTGGTTATTTGTTGCTAGTTGTCGAAAGTGTTCTGTAAATCCTTGTAGTACATTTTCCTTTCCTGAATACGTTTCACCATTTACATAAAGGTCGTCAATAAGATTATGTCCTTTTTTCCTGTTGTTTCTTACTAGTATATGGAATAATCTCATGTCTCTAGCTAGTTATTGTGTCTAGTATCATGTCGCGTTCAGATTCTCTTTGCTTCGCCTCTTCGATGCGTATAGCGTTTCTAAAAACTTTCCTGCTCAATATTCTCTGAGAGTATATTATATTTGTTGGATTCGTTGGTTTTCCGTAAGTTACCCATCGTTTGTAGTTACTTCTCATATTTTCTAATAGATCCTTGATTTTTGGAGTCCACACTTTAAGCTTAGGTTTTGCCGAATATCTAGCTTTCACAGTTGTGCTTTTTGTAGCAGCTTCATTCATGATTGTACATATCTTTTCTGTCAAGTGTTCTGTATCGCTTAATGTTCTTGTGGTCTTGTTTAAGGCATCAATAGATTGGTCTGTTAAAGCTTTATACAAGTCTATATCAACCTTTTCCCACTTTACCTTCAGACGAATATTGCTATTTTGTCGTGGTGTTGCATTTTAGTCATTTTTACAGGATGATGGTCTGACACATTTGTGATAGTATTGTTGAGCACTTCTTTCTTTGTGCAGAACTTGTAGTTGATGGTATGTAGGAAATAGTCTAATTCAGAACATTCTTCCCCATTTGGTTTAATGAATGTTTTTACGCTGTTATCATATGATAAGCCACACTCTTTGATAAAATCAAATAAGTGTTTTTTCCTCTTATTTGTCTTTTCATTGTTGAGGTCTTCATTTAGATCACCACCGATTATAATTGTATGTGTTCCTTGATACTTTTGGAAGATTTCATATAGTTGGTCTATGCAGTCATAGAATTCATCGACATAGTCATGGCTTCCTTTTGATGGTAAATAGACTGAAGCTACTAAGAATGTTGTATCATTATTACTATTGATTTCTACACACTGTAATCTTTCAGTGCCATCTGGTAGTATTTTTATTAAATGATCAATGTTTTCCCTCCAAATAATTGCAACTCCTCCATATCCTCTCGGCATGCTTTTTGGTAAGACTGGATTGTATTTATCAACTCCTTTTCGACAAAATTGATGTTTTTATTCAGATCGCCAATTGTGTTGATTTGAGCCTCAAATAGCCAATGTTCTTGTATTAAGATAATTTGATGTTGTTTCAATAGCTCTTCTATAATGTAGGCACTGGGTTTTAAGTTTTTGCAATTCAAGGACGCTATATGTATCTCTCCTTCTCCCTTAGAACTAGTTGGAATATGTGCTATCTCAGTTGCTGCTGGAGGCATGTCTCGCCTAAAAAAGGATAGTTGGCATTCAACCTGTAAGTGTTATCATTGGTATTTGATCCATAGTTTTCTCGGTCTTGTATAGTCGGTATCCTATATGCTTTAGTTTGCTGTTGAGGTCGGCGATATGGTTTTGTTACATTATTTGAGCTTCTCTGTTTGTAATATATTGGAATACCTGTTGCTAACTCAGGTGTAATCATATGAGGGGTTTTATCTTCTCGGATTGTCTGTGAGGTACATGTATCTTGAGAATTGTTGATCAGCCTGTTGTCACGACTAGTCGTCGTTGCTTCATTGTTCCATTTGGGCATATTGTCTCTAGCTGTGCTCATTTTAGTCATTTCTTTATATCAATCGGAGTTAATTTGATTTGTAGTTTGACTAGTACTGTTCATTGAAATATTGACTAACTCAAGTTGTTTATCGATTTGTTCGAAAACCATGTTTGTAATCTTATCATGTACTGCCAATATCTTGTTGTTAAGTTGTTCTTTCATTCTAGAGTTAATATCCGAGTTGGTAGTTGTATTTACAGGTGAAGTTGATGGATTATCACTTGACTGTTCATGTTGTTCTATACTCATTTGTAATGTTTTTACCATTAATTCGAGTTCGGTGTTCTTAGCTTCAAGTTTATTACAATACGTTTCCATTTCTATTCTACTTTTCCTTTGCTCAGTTAGAGATTTTTCTCTTATTTTGAGTGTTTCCTCTTGTTTTTTTAATTTTGTTTCTTTATTTCGTAGTTCTCTTAATTTGGCTGATATGGATTCCTCATCATGACTTTTAGTTATTGAACTTGGTAGTAAAAGTCTTTTAGGCGATGTCTCGTGTTTGTTGGCATTGTTGCTATGGTTTTCATTCAGATTATTTTGACTTTGTGTTTGTATTGCACCAGTACATCTATTGTTGTTACTGCTGGTTTCTTTCAGAATAGTGGTATGTTCATCTAATTCTGGTTGTTTGACTTCACTCTCATTTTGATTTTCCAATTCATCTATATATGATTTACACGAGTAGCATGTTTTGTGATCGTTGTTAGTTTCCATACACGTCAGATGGTATGTGTTGTTACATGATGTACATAAGTCATAATTTACGTCGTCAATTGTTTTATCACATAGATTACAACGAGTTTCATCTTGTACTTCATCTGTCCTTAGATTACATTCATCTAGAATAGCTAGTGCATTAGCACAAATATTAGATTTTCCATTCTGGCAGAGTGTACATGTATAGTCTGCTGTTGTTGTTGCTTCTATTGCTGTTATCTGTTCAGGATTAAGCTTTTCACATTTGTAGTGTATCCAATGTTCGCCTACAGTACAGTATGTGCTACGTGTTTTACAGTTCTTTCTGCATTTGTTACATGATATGTCTTCAATTTCATGTTGTTTTGTTGCTGGTGTCTTCCCGAGTTCATCCATGCTTGTAGTTGTTCCTATTATACGTTGCAATTGTTCGGCTAGTATGTTGTTCAGTTTATTCAGATTTATCTGGTTGCCATTACATGTGGCTGCATGAATGATGTCATGAACTCCAGTAATATCTCTTTCCACAAATAGTGTCAGCTTTTTGCCATTTACTAGGATTCTGCTACTAGTGAAATACAGATTGATTGTATATGCAGGTTGTTCTTGTTCATGTACTCGTATTGTAATCTGCACATTGTTGCATTTTGTAGAGTCAGTACTTTGTGTTATATAAGCCTTTCCAGGTGATTCTGGGAGGTTTTCATAATAAATATTTGCGGCTATCCTTAATAGCTCAAATGTTGCTGCATCCGCAGTTATAACTAGTCCTCCTTTGGTGTATTCATACAGTACATTTTGTTGACGTTTGGTAGCATCTAGTTTTTTCTTCAACGCTTTGTCTATATTGAGAGTGTACGTATTTGTAATCGAGCTAGCTGTGCCACGCATGCTTCTAGTTTGATGTTTATTGTCCTTTTTATATCTTGCAATAGATCCATTGGTTGCCATTACTATTTTAAGTTGCCAGGTTTTTGTCTGTTAATGTTTCAGAGCTAGTATATACAAAATAAAGGAGATGATCTAACCGATAATAGTACGTTGTGGATGCCCCCACAGTTGACTAGTGCCAGTTTTCCCAACAGTCCTTTTTTATTTGTAATTTTAGTTTCTTTAACCAAACTTTTGACAAATTTATGCCTGGGTGAAGTTCGTCCTTGAGCAAGTTATAATTATATTGATCTCGGGGTGTTTGTTTTGCCTTTGAGTTTTTCCCGTGCTGCCGGCTGATATCAGTTGAGAATACAGGTGATGTATTGTTTAATCCAATATTTATTTCCCTGGTAATTTGGTTTAGCTCATTAATTTGCGATAGGAGTTTGTTGTCCAACTTCTTGAATTCAGAGTCTGTTTGTCCTTTGTATTTGTTATGCTCGTATATCGAGTACACAGGCGTTTCAAGAAATGTTACTCTACAGTGTGGGTAATGATTCACCGTTTCAGTAATTTGATGATATGTGTCAATTATATGATGAATAACATCATTGTTTTCACAAGCCAGATATATAAATGGTGGATTGTAGCTAGTAAGATCACATGTTGCTAGCCAGATGTAGAAATGAATATTATCGTGTTGTCCTATTTGATGATCTATGTTTTGTAATAGCCAGCTATAGCCCTCGTATGTTGTTCTACCACCCTTGTATTGCCATATGATTTGATTTTCTACCGGCGATTGGATATGTTCTCGTAGGTATCTTCCTTTACTGTCCGATATAATAAACGGTTTTCTAATATGTGGTCCTATAGAGGCTTGGTCTGTCTTTGAATTGATCTTTTCAAGGTATTTTATTAATTTGGAGTCAGTCATGAATAGTGCATATACTGTTAAAATGTTTCAATAGAATATTGTTTAAAATTATATACTTTGTTTATATATATCGTCACTAAAATCTAAAACACAGATGTGCTCTGGTTGCATGATAATTTAACGATTATCTCCCTTTGCGTGGTTTTCACATCTTTTATGATTTTTACTTGATTGAACCTTGGATAAATAATTTTGTGTCTTTTTCTACTGCTACCTGTTTCAATAGATTTCTGTCATCAAGAGTTTAAGCCGCCACCTTTTGTGTTTACATACGGACAGGGGGTGTTATCCAACGAATGTTCGGTGACAATCTCTCAATTATAAATTTTAATCTGCTATCTATTTCATATTTTATAGGGTACAATAAAATATAAAAATATAATTCTTTAAATTAATTTAACACTATAAACAAGGTAAAAGAAATGTACTAATCAAAATATTAAAAGTCGGCTATTTTTTCACGCTTTTGTCTCAATAAATGGCGGGTAATCAAACTTCAGTAAAAATTGTATGTATCTGTCGCTAAAGAACAATGTTTCTGGTAGATGATATATAATTAGATGATGTGATGTATTAAAAATAGGATACAATCTTTAAAAACCAATAAATCTATGCCGACACCAATAATTCCACATAACATTCAGGAGCTCCCAAAAAGACGTCTGCCACCATCAAATATCAATTCCGCTTCCATGATGTGTGAATGTGATTGATATTTTCAACTGCGCTCCCCGCCATGTACGAAGCAAGCCATGATCATTGTCTTTATACCTCACATATGATTCATGTTGTGTGAATGTGATTGATGTTTTCACCTCCGCTCCCCGCCATGTACGAAGTAAGCCATGATCATTGTCTTTATACATCATATGATCCATGATGTGTGAATGTCATTGATATTTTCAACTCCGCTCCCCGCCATGTACGAAGCAAGCCATGATCATTGTCTTTATACCTCACATATGATTCATGATGTGTGAATGTGATTGATATTTTCAACTCCACTCCTCGCCATGTACGAAGTAAGTCATGATCATTGTCTTTATACATCATATGATCCATGATGTGTGAATGTCATTGATATTTTCAACTCCACTCCCCGCCATGTACGAAGCAAGCCATGATCATTGTCTTTATACCTCACATATCATTCATGATGTGTGAATGTGATTGATATTTTCAACTCCGCTCCACGCCATGTACGAAGCAAGCCATGATCATTGTCTTTATACCTCACATATCATTCATGATGTGTGAATGTGATTGATATTTTCAACTCCGCTCCACGCCATGTGCGAAGCAAGCCATGATCATTGCTTTATACCTCACATATGATCCATGATGTGTGAATGTGATTGATATTTTCAACTCCGCTCCCCGCCATGTACGAAGCAAGCCATGATCATTGCTTTATACCTCACATATGATCCATGATGTGTGAATGTGATTGATATTTTCAACTCCGCTCCCCGCCATGTACGAAGCAAGCCATGATCATTGTCTTTATACCTCACATATCATTCATGATGTGTGAATGTGATTGATATTTTCAACTCCACTCCCCGCCATGTACGAAGCAAGCCATGATCATTGTCTTTATACCTCACATATGATCCATGATGTGTGAATGTGATTCATATTTTCAACTCCGCTCCCCGCCATGTACGAAGCAAGCCATGATCATTGCTTTATACCTCACATATGATCCATGATGTGTGAATGTGATTGATATTTTCAACTCCGCTCCCCGCCATGTACGAAGCAAGCCATGATCATTGTCTTTATACCTCACATATGATCCATGTTGTGTGAATGTGATTGATATTTTCAACTCCGCTCCCCGCCATGTACGAAGTAAGCCATGATCATTGTCTTTATACCTCACATATGATCCATGTTGTGTGAATGTGATTGATATTTTCAACTCCGCTCCTCGCCATGTACGAAGCAAGCCATGATCATTGTCTTTATACCTCACATATGATCCATGATGTGTGAATGTGATTGATATTTTCAACTCCGCTCCACGCCATGTACGAAGCAAGCCATGATCATTGTCTTTATACCTCACATATGATCCATGTTGTGTGAATGTGATTGATATTTTCAACTCCGCTCCCCGCCATGTACGAAGCAAGCCATGATCATTGTCTTTATACCTCACATATGATCCATGATGTGTGAATGTGATTGATATTTTCAACTGCGCTCCCCGCCATGTACGAAGCAAGCCATGATCATTGTCTTTATACCTCACATATGATCCATGATATTTCACCATATCAATGCATATAGTCGAATTTAAAAGCTCGTTAGAGCTTGTGTTATGCTTGTTGTACATGCTTCAACTTTAAATAAAACTTATTTATTTATTTATTTATTTATTTATTTATTTATTTATCACATTCGCTTGGAAATATTTTCATTACCCCTTTCAAAATTATATTCCTTGGAAAATTCGTTACCAATTCAAATCAATACTGCAATTGTCCTGGATATTCAAACGTATAAAAGTTCCTGTCTAAGCCTTTCGTTTGCCAACAAAGTTCTTGAAGCAATTACCTTGAGCAATATTATTCTTAATCAGTCGATTTTAAATTCCTCTTATTTTAAAAATCAGTTTATTCCTAAAATCTTTTACACCTATACTGCATCTATTGCAACCAAAATATAAAATTACAAACACAACATTACATATCAACATTGACGACTGTAAGTCTACACATCCTGAAGTTCCTATTCATATATAATCAAGCTGGCCACGTTATACTTGCTGACCTTAACATCATCATCAAAACCTCTCTGTGATATGTGTTCGCCAAAGGGCCGAGATATCGTGAGTAAATCTATACACAAAGAAAAAAGTTAAGCACCCCCTGATATATTAAAACATAATAAGTTACATTAAGTTTAGATTCTAATATTTATATTGATTATAGCAAGAACAATGTTCCATTAAAAAGATGTGCTCACACAGGTGTGACCATTATGTCTAAGATCGACCAGTCATGCATGTGAATCATGCCTCTCACGCATTACTCCAAATTCAGTATGTTCACGCTTCGAATTTGGGCATTTAAGTCCGATGTTTTAAAAACAATTATTCATTCTTAGTAAGCATGGTACCGTACGAAGGCGAATATGAGAAGCCCAAAGATGGCAAATAATCGGCATGCATACAACAGGGATGTCCTGCAAAGCTATTGGACGTCAGATGGGCTACCACTATACTGTAGTCAGCCGACTGGTGAGAAAACACACACAAACCAACAATGTGAAAGACTTGCCATGATCCGATAGACCACGTTTAACATCTGATCGTGACGACAGGGAATTGCAGCGTTTGATTAGACGGATGCCATTCACAACCAGTCCCGTATTCAAACAACACTGGCTGCCCAATAGACGTCTGTCAACAAGAACAGTTAGAAACCGTCTGAAATCAGCAGGACGTAAGTCAAAGAGAGTCATTAAACGTCCACTGTTGGTAGACCGACATCGATGAACACGTTTGGCATGGTGTTTAGCACGATGTGGTTGGAATTTAAGGACATGGCACAAGATCCATTGATCAGACGAGAACTGGTTTCTGCTTCATGCAACCGACGGCCGGATGAGGGTTTGGAGACACAAAAATACAGCCTATATCCCAAGGAACATCCAGCCAACTGTCCCTTACGGTGGAGGCTCAGTAGTGATTTGGGGGTGTATTTCTCATGACTGCAAGCTGGATTTAGTCACCATACAAGGCAACCTAACTGGTGATCAGTACATCAGAGACGTCTTGCAACCAGTTGTCCCCCATTTCGACAACCACCCACTAGCTACAAGGCCTGTGTATATGGATGACAACGCCAGGCCTCATCGTTCAAGAGCAGTAACCGCCTACCTACAAAGCTAAGTCGTGACTTCTGTTCCTTGGCAAGTCATCAGCCCGGATTTGAATCACATAGAGCATATTTGGGACATGTTAGGCCGTCGTATGCAGGCTCGGGAACCTCCTGTGCAAAACATTCGTCAGTTGGAAGCAGCATTGCATCGGGAATCGCAGCAGCTATCACAACAGGACATCCGACGTCTAACTGGAGGGATGAGAGGCAGGGTTGAGCCCGTCATCCAAACACGTGGGAGTTACACCAGCTACTGAACTTTGAACAATGGATGTCGTCAAGTGATTCATAAGTGACGTTTTCAAATTGAAATGACAATCTTCTCGTGCTTTTTGAACTGTGAAGGCCAATACTTAATATGGACATGTTTTACTGCAAAACTGGCCTTGTGATATTGTGATTAAATATTCATTAAATTAACATTTTTCTTGGGTGGTTTCTTACAGCCAATGTAATGTCCTAACAGGTCACCATTGCGTTCTTGAGATTATCTGGTCAGTAATCTCGTGATACTTGTATCATTTGTCATTTCAAAAAAACATGGGGGTGCTTAACTTTTTTCTTTGTGTATATAAATTGGAAAAATTACTTTAAAATTCTTATGGATTCCGTCGATCGTCGATAATCATTCCAGATAATGAGCAAAGCGTCAAAGAGAATACAGATACTCTTTCTTTCCGAATTGTGCGGTCGTTGATACAAATTCAGAATTTAAAAAAAGCTTAATGTGTCAATGAGCACTGGCGCCATAATATTCCTATTTAGACTCCACGAGAACCATGTGTTTGTCCATATCTACAGGTTTAAGACCCTTCAGCACATCGTTTTGTGCTTCTCAATCACATTACATAGACTGCTTCATAAGAAGGAAGCTAATGAACCAAGGGTTCCTCTTGGTTAGGTTGAAGTCATCACTGCGAATGTTTTACGGTGCCACAATGACTTGGTTGACCGCTATGGAATATCTGTGTCACAAATGACTACGGATACAAAAAATATGTATGTTCCACTTGTAAGATCTTCCCGGTCCTTTCTTCATTCATGACTTATCACCGGATTTTTAGCTAGATTACGACGGATACCACTAGTGGGGCAGAAACTACTTACGATACCAGAGCACATGAGTTCACCCCCGGTTTTTAGTGAGGTTCGTGTTACTCGATCTTTAGTTTTATGTGTAGATCGTTGTTTGTCCTTTTATACATTTTCTTTTGGCCATTGTGTTGTCTGTCCTTTGATTTACGGATTCTGATTACCCCTTTGGTATCATCTTACTCCTCTTACTGACAATTCAAATGGCAACCCTGCATACACCACGACGACACTTACGAAGGAGGACATCCTGGATAATCATAGGCATATATATTCCTTTGAATTTCAATCAAAAATGACGAACTAAAGTTCCCATCACTTTACTGAATACCTAAATTGCACGAATGTCTTTATAAACAGCATTATTTTGTTGGATCAATCAAATGCTTAAGGATACCCGATTACAAATAATTAACATATATTCTATGAAATCCGGGCTTCAGAGTACTGTGACACCAGCCACACCAGGGCTGGTGTGAATCGGATATTAATTCTGAAAATATATAAACATTTGTTGCAATCTAAGTTCCTCTCCTCATGCAATATCATTAAAACTTTTGACTTATCCACCGCTTTTTAACCGTTATGGAATAGCTGTGTCCCAAATGACCATGGATATGTTCCGATTGTGGTAATCAAATGCCAGTTCTTTCCTCATTCACGACTTATTACCTGGTTTTTTTACAACAATAGCACGACAGGCGCCACATGTGGAGCAGGCACTGCTTACCCTTCCGGAGCATCCGAGTTCATTCCCGGTTTTAAAAGGGGTTCATGTTGCTCGATATTTAGTTTTGTAGATCGTTATTTGTACTTTCTCTTTTTTCTCTTGGCCATTGTGTTTTCTGTCGTGCTTCCATTTACGGCTTTTGTTGTATTAGGCTACAATTCCACATATTTTTCAAACAAAATTAAAATAGGTAAACATGCTACTCCGAGGAACAAGTGATCAGTATGCTGGAGTTCCTCATCGATAACATATTTGTCTCCTTTGGAGGGGCACTGTTTCAGCAGATCGTCGGCATACCAATGGGTACGAATTGTGCCCCTCTTCTAGCTAATTCATTTTTATACTCGTATGAGTCGGAGTTTCTTCAAAATCTTGTAAAAGATAAGAAGATTCATGAAGCTAGAGCCCTTAATTTCAGATATAGGTATATTGATGACGTTTTATCTATCAATAATCCTAGATTTGCAGAATTTCTTCCATTGATATATCCTCCAGAGCTGGAAATTACAGAGACTACAGACACAGCTTCGTCCGCATCATTATTGGACTTAAACGTCGAATGTGACGACAGTGGTCAACTCAGTACTAAAATTTATGCTAAACGAGATGACTTAAATTTTAAAATCATAAATTTTCCAAATATGTGCAGCAATATACCTGCTTCTCCTGCATATGGTGTTTACATATCGCAATTGATTCGCTATGTAAGGGCCAGTAGCAATTATTCTGATTTCTTGAAATGTTATCTTTATCTGAGAAGCAGGCTACTGGACCAGGGCCATAAAAAGATTCGCCGTATTCGATCTCTTATAAAGTTTATATTCCGATACCAAGATCTTGTCGAAAAATATTCTGTCTCTGCAGAGACGATAACAAACGATGGATTTTCATAAAGTAAATATGGAAAATGTATAAAGATCAGGATTAAGTAATCGTGGTTTAGACATGACGTCATTCAACATCTCATTTGAAATTAAATTGTGTAAGAAGATGACCGTTTAGTTAAACCGTTCCGCAGAGACGATAATAAACGATGGATTTTTATAAAGTACTGCGTTGACTACTATTATACCTAATTTGTCCCAGTATTGTTAAAACTGCTGTTATAGTGACAACCGGAACCTTTTAACCGTAATGGAAGCGGAAGGCTTGGCGCCGTAAAATCTGATTGAACCCACTATTTCCTTGGAAATGCCTGTACCAAGTCAGGGCCATTGCGGTTTTCCCAGTTTTTCGGTTGTTGATTGATTTTGTCTGTTTGCTGACTTATGAGTTTTGCCTTTCCCTTTGGAAGATAGCTCGGTGTTCGGTAATTTTGTTATTACCCTTTTTTGATTACCCCTTTAGTATCTTCAAGCTTTTCGTACACAATTATTCCTTACTAAAAACTAAATGACACATTAAAGTAGTTAGTCTAACTTTGTTTAATTAAAAAGAATGACCAACGTAGATATAAAGGCCTTGCTTTAGGAGAAGACAACTCATATTATGTAAAACAATACACTGACTTGAGCGAAAAGGTCTCTGAAACAGACCTCATCAAGATGTTCAAGTTTGTCATTGATAACATATTTGTTATGTTTGGTGGACGTCCTTCTCAGCAGAAAGTCGGCATACCTCTGGGTTCTAACTGTATTCCTCTTCTCCCATTTATTCGTACGGTGCGGACTTTATACAGCGGCTTCACAAATACAAACGAAAAGAAGCTAGCCTGGTTCTTTAATTTCACGTTCCTCTATAAAGATGATGTTCTTTCACGAAATAATTTCAAATTGGTGAGTATGCAGTAACATTCCAGCAGCACCTGCATATTGAGTATATATATCTCCATTGATATTCAAGAGCTTGTGGTTTCCTGCATAATGCCCTTGATATAAGGATGCTGATAACATGGAAGCAAGTGAACCAATGGTTCCTATTGGCTAAAGTTAAAGTCATTACTTCGAAAGTTGTGTGATCACCACTATGACTAGGTTAACCGTTACGTTACGGATTTCGATCCCACTATCACCTTTTCCTCATTCGTGAATTGCCATCGGAATTATGGACACACGAGTAACACGATGGGTGCCACTTGTGGAGCACCTGAGGTCGCCCCTGGTTTTTGTCGTGGAGTTCATGTTGCTCAATCTTTTTCTTTTGTGTTGTCCTATTATGTGTCTTTACGTTCTGTGTTCCGTGTTGTGATGTCCGTTACGATTTCCACATAAAAAGGATGTTCGGTTCTTTTCGTACCTCCAGTTGTTTGTAGAGAGCTCATATCTTATTAACGTCATGTGTGTGTGTTTGCGCATAATGTTGTCCAACATATTTTGTGTTGCGTTTTTATTTTGTTTTTCTTCGTCTTGTGTGCCATATGTTGGCAGTTTCTGTAGATTGTCCATTGTTGATTGCCTCTTCGGTATTTTCTGCTGTTTATGATAAATCATTGCTTGTCCTTTTTCTATTGACCATTGCTTTACCTGTACTTCGGCTTATGACATCTTCAAACTTTTCTTAATCGATACGCAATGTCTGTGTCACAAATGATCACGGATATGTTCCGTCTGTCTTAATCACAATTGAGTTCTGTTCCTATCGACTTATCACAGGGTTTGTAACATAGATAACGTGACGGGTGTTACTAGCGGAGCAGAAACTGCCACTCTTCCGCTGCACCTGAGTTTACCAACGGGTTTTGTGTATTTCGTGGTGGACAATCTTTAATTTTCTGTGCAGTGTTTTGTAGATCATTCTTTGTCTTTTTGTCAATTTTTTCTTATGACCATATACATATTGTGCATCTTTCTTCGATTTACGGCTTCTGATTACCATCTTTGGTACTTTCAAACATTTCTCAGATGATACCACATTCCCTCCTCTTTTATAATTATCCCAGACTACCCATTATTCGTTCACATAATAATGTTCTTGTTAAAAAAAATATTTCATAATAGTTTTTTATCAAATTAAATTCATTTTTCTATTAAGCAAATATTTGCCTTTTAATCCATCAATAATATGGGATTCTAATGTATATTTTGACATCTATGTACGTGTTTGTTTACATGTAACTCCATTTTTAGAACTGGTGACGTCATACCTTATTTTCGTACACCTACCAAAAATAGGCCAAGACTATTGAAATAATAGTTTTTAGACCATGTATATGTTGAGATCGTTTCAATAAATCAGGGAATCAATTAAAACATATAATTGTTGTGTTAATTTGTTTAACAGATTGATTTATTGTCATTAAGAACATATATAGCTCATATTAATACAACAAATATTTACATATGTTGCAAATTTAATGGTTTTTGTTGTTTTTGTCATTAATTTGTTTCAGTTTAATTTTAATTGCTTTGCTTTTTTTATATTTGTTATGTTTGTGTGTTTTAATTTCTTCGTTGTTTTTTAAATGTTTTCTTAAACAAACTGGAAGTAAAAGTTAATCATTTTTATTAAATATTAATGAAGATGATTTGTGTTTATTATTTCACTACTAATCACTCTTGCAGTGGGAGGCATACAAATCCATCTCCTTTCCTGATCACACGTTTTCAGTACAGTAGATCAAATGAACCCAGTGTCTGCATTGGTCACATTGTACCCATTTCGTGAATATCAAACATGGGCTCTCTCGGACTTCTTCATCGCTTATTTGATCTTCGTCCTCAAAATCAGATTCAGAAGTGTTATTGGTATTGGTTGTGGGAATGTGGCGTGGACCTGGCATTTGAGAATCCATAATTTTCGCTTTGTTTACCTTTGACTTTGCTTTTTGACAGTCAGTATTTCTTTTTTTGCTTGTTTTTATAATTGTTTCTTTGGCAATCATTGTCATTTTGTTAGTCCTATATTTGTTATGATGCTCTAACATTTTGTCTCTGACATTCTCCTCTGTAATACAGTGTCCTGATGTTATTTTAGACATTGTGTTTCTGCTCTTTGTTGCATGCTCAGATTTTAACCTTTTCAGTGTTGCGATGCGAGAAGTGAAAAATTATCCTGTCATGTCCACAGGCACTTGATTCATTCAAAAAATATATGTCCCCTCCTCTTCCTTACTTCAAGGTAAATATCTGCCCTTTTCCCCTTCCCCAATTCGCCTCAATATTTTTCGCTTATTTGTGATCCTTTCGCTGACCCAATTATATCGTTACACTCCCGAGATATTTCTCTTTTCGACTGCCACATTTAGATATACCTACCGGGCCGTCCTCAGACGAATTGGACAAGAATATTCAGCGAACTTCGCTTCGTTTACTTTTCAGTCATTGAAACGGATACAGCCACTTCCGGTTTGCGCTGGATTTATCATATGCATTCGGAATTATCTAGACCGGCCATGAGTAACAATGTCATCATGATCATCTCCTCTCAAATGTAAAGTAAGCCTTTGCAATACAGATAATTGTTCTAATGCAGATTATAAAAATATTACTGACATTTGATTTTTAAAACACTTTTTTTTTATTTTCTAAATCAATTTAGACCGGACCGGAAGTGGCTGTATCTCTTTCAATGACTGAAAAGTAGACGAAGCGACGTTCGCTGAATATTCTTGTCCAATTCATCTGAGTGGGGCCTGGTAGGTATTTCTAAATGTGGCAGTCGAAAAGAGAAATATCTCGGAAGTGTAAGGATCTCAAATAAGCGAAATATATTGAGGCAAATTAGGGAAGGGGAAAAGGACAGATATTTACCTTGAAGTAAGGAAGAGGAGGGGACATATATTTTGTGAATGTGGTCATGTCTGGTAGTGGTGTTCTGATTTCCTGAATAAATGTTTCTTCACTGCTGTCTCCAGCTGGTCCGGAGATATCATTTTCAGACACTTCTAGTTGTGACACATGGTCAATGGGTCCAGGTACAAGGATATCATCTTCCTGGTGATTAGTTTCATCATCATCATCATCATCATCATCTTCTTCTTTATTTTTCTTTTCTTTTCCAGGTATATTCTCTAAACATGTAAAAACTTGTGCAGGTACTAAGTAATCAGTATTGATAGATGTTCGTTCAAGAGGAAATATGCCAGTCCTTCTATATTGCATGCCTAAGATTTTCTACACTAAGGGCCTTGGAATAAGCTCTGCAGGCTGTATCACAGATGTTGTATTTTGTTATAACAGTTGACTGGTTTTTCATTTCTTTATGACATTCATTATTAAAGATTCTATGGAATGGTCCATAGCAATCAACATCTAGGGGTTGAAGAAAATGACTAGTGCGAGCTGGTAAAACAAATAGAATAATATTACGAGTAATTGCCCAGTCAACCAATCCAACTGAAGTATGTGACTTGTGTCCATCTAGTAGCAGTAATATTGGATCATCTCCCCTTCCTGGGGCATATTTAAAAAAGTGCTCTTCAATATATCTCATAAATACATCTGTGTTTGACCAGCCTGTCTTTGACACTGTTCCGTCTGCACCAGGAGATTTGCCTTCCATCAAATCCTGTCTCATCCTGGTTCCCTCAAACACGAAAAAAGGAGGGATGGCCACACCAGCTGCGCTTCCACATCCCAAAACGGTGGTAGTTGAAGATTTTGGAGAATGGTTCTGTTGGATGCCTTTTTCGTCCACATTTAAAATAAGATGTGGTTTATCTTTTAGGTTGTACTTGGTGATCACCTTTTCCAACTCATCAAAGAAGGAATTCACGGATCTTTGGTTCCCTGCTTTTGCCCTTTGTATTTCCAATGCTCTTGGTTTAACCAATTTGATATCATTTTCCCATCTTGACATGAAACACTGGTACCACCTCATGGTAAGTGGGTTTTTCCTATCCCTTTTCTGTAGAACTTGCGCAAAGTCAGTCGCAATATCTACCACTTCTCTTCTGGTATAGCCATACCCTAAACTTGCCATCTCTTTTAAATGGTTCACAAGCCTTGCCTCCTCTTCCAGTGAGAAAACAGGTGCTTTTCCGGACTTGACAACATTAATAGATATTTTCACGGTGATCCTATCTCTCAAAGTTTGCAACGGAACACCATGTTGCCTAGCTGTCGCACGTAATGATTATAAACGATGGATTTTCACATAGTGAAACTGTATAAAGATAAGGTGTCAACAAAAATGTCAAAAATATTTGTTTATCAATGTGTGACGTAAAAGTGTCTTTGACATTTACTTCACTGAGTTTGGTGCTGCTTTGACAACTGTTTTACCTGTTTTGTTCAAGTATTGTTGTAAATACTGACAGTGACAGCCGGAAACTTTGAGCCGTAATGAAAGGGGGAGGTTTGGCGCTTTAAAATCTGATTCAACCCACCATTTCTTTAGAAATGCCTGTACCAAGTCAGGGTCATGACAGTTTTCACAGTTTTCCGGTTGTTGACTGATTTTGTCTGTTTATATAATTATGAGTTTTGACTTTCCCTTAGTAAGATTGTTCGGAGTCCGGTAATTTTGTTATTACCCTTATTTCTACGAGCCTTATAAATGCAGAGTTTCCATTTTTGACTGCACCTTCGGTTTTCTCTATTTCTACCAGCCTTGTATGCTAGACAAGCATTTGTCATCTGTGCTGGACTGTATAATCTGTACTTAGATATCACCTGCTGGGGTTTAACCTGAAAAGACAAAATAAGACCAAATTTAATCACACAGTTTTAATGTTTTTTTATAGACATTTCTTTTACATGTATTTATTATAGATGCAGAGATATACATAACTATTACTCCATAAAAGATCTGTTCTTTTTCATTGTTATCATTTTTTTCACATTTATATGATAAAACTGACCTCCACGATATAACTGAAATATATTGTTGAAAGTGGTGTTAAACACTATAAACCAAACCATTTGTAAGTTGTTGTCTTTATGTTTTTGATCTTGGTTTTTGTTGTTAATAATTTTTATTTAAACAGTCATTGAATTTATAGTGCATTAAAGGATTTGTTTGTGCTTTTCATCTGTGTTGTCCATAACGTCATGTTACTGATTTATATCGATTTTCGACGCCATTTTCGTAATATTGTCGTGTACCGTATAAGGAACAAACCATTTTTAAACGCAATTTATTATTTGTGTGGCCTATTACACATTAAGCGCATCTGTGACTCTGATGCTGATGACAACAAAGATGGCGTGTGAGGAGGAATATTTGAATTCCGATGTGTTTTGATGGAAAAACGATGGAAATAAACTATTGATTTATTTGGGATTAAGGAACACAGTAGGTTTTAAGATGCTTGATAAATATATAGTCATAATACCTACTTGAAACGCATTTTCTTCTCTTGAAATACACAGTTGCTTTCTTTCTTTTCAAGGCACTTTGAATTTCGGCGAAAGTGACGTAAAAATGCATTTTTGTAGCACGTACGGCGCGCGTGAAAATTCGTACGAATTTACGGTATTAGCGAATATAGGGTTACTGACGATAAGTCTCTGTTTGGAGATGATTTGTTCCCATTTTCTTGTTGCATTTCTTTGTCGACATTAAGTATGTACTTAGCTTGTATCACCAGGTCTACTTTTGATGTAATGACGTTATATACGTTCTATTCAAAATATATTACATAAGATTAGATTAGAAGTGTAGATATTACATAAGATTAGATTAGAAGTGTAGATATTACATAAGATTAGATTAGTAGTGTAGGTATTACATAAGATTAGATTAGAAGTGTAGATATTACATAAGATTAGATTAGAAGTGTAGATATTACATAAGATTAGATTAGAAGTGTAGATATTACATAAGATTAGATTAGAAGTGTAGATATTACATAAGATTAGATTAGAAGTGTAGATATTACATAAGATTAGATTAGAAGTGTAGATATTACATAAGATTAGATTAGTAGTGTAGGTATTACATAAGATTAAATTAGAAGTGTAGATATTACATAAGATTAGATTAGAAGTGTAGATATTCCATAAGATTAGATTAGAAGTGTAGATATTACATAAGATTAGATTAGAAGTGTAGATATTACATACGATTAGATTAGAAGTTTAGATATTACATAAGATTAGATTAGAAGTGTAGATATTACATAAGATTAGATTAGAAGTGTAGATATTACATAAGATTAGATTAGAAGTGTAGATATTACATAAGATTAGATTAGAAGTGTAGATATTACATAAGATTAGATTAAAAGTGTAGATATTACATAAGATTAGATTAGAAGTATAGATATTACATAAAATTAGATTAGAAGTGTAGATATTGCATAAGATTAGATTAGAAGTGTAGATATTACATAAGATTAGATTAGTAGTGCAGATATTACATAAGATTAGATTAGAAGTGTAGATATTACATAAAATTAGATTAGAAGTGTAGATATTACATAAGATTAGATTAGAAGTGTAGGTATTACATAAGATTAGATTAAAAGTGTAGATATTACATAAGATTAGATTAGAAGTATAGATATTACATAAAATTAGATTAGAAGTGTAGATATTGCATAAGATTAGATTAGAAGTGTAGATATTACATAAGATTAGATTAGTAGTGCAGATATTACATAAGATTAGATTAGAAGTGTAGATATTACATAAAATTAGATTAGAAGTATAGATATTACATAAGATTAGATTAGAAGTGTAGATATTACATAAGATTAGATTAGAAGTGTAGATATTACATAAAATTAGATTAGAAGTGTAGATATTGCATAAGATTAGATTAGTAGTGCAGATATTACATAAGATTAGATTAGAAGTGTAGATATTACATAAAATTAGATTAGAAGTGTAGATATTACATAAGATTAGATTAAAAGTGTAGATATTACATAAAATTAGATTAGAAGTGTAGATATTACATAAAATTAGATTAGAAGTGTAGATATTACATAAGATTAGATTAGAAGTGTAGATATTACATAAAATTAGATTAGAAGTTTAGATACTACATAAGATTAGATTAGAAGTGTAGATATTACATAAAATTAGATTAGAAGTGTAGATATTGCATAAAATTAGATTAGAAGTGTAGATATTACATAAGATTAGATTAGAAGTGTAGATATTACATAAAATTAGATTAGAAGTGTAGATATTACATAAGATTAGATTAAAAGTGTAGATATTACATAAAATTAGATTAGAAGTGTAGATATTACATAAAATTAGATTAGAAGTGTAGATATTACATAAGATTAGATTAGAAGTGTAGATATTACATAAAATTAGATTAGAAGTTTAGATACTACATAAGATTAGATTAGAAGTGTAGATATTACATAAAATTAGATTAGAAGTGTAGATATTGCATAAAATTAGATTAGAAGTGTAGATATTACATAAGATTAGATTAGAAGTGTAGATATTAGTGTCATATTTAAAGTAATATCTTTCAATGGGGGAAATGTAATTAGATGAACCTCAACAAAAGCTATAAAATTAATGTAAAAATGGGTGGATTAGAGTCCTCCATCATCAACCAAAGGTTAAAAAGTTCCAGATATTATTCCATTGGTACTACGAGTCAATCGTCATGGATACTTTTGACACGTGACGTCAGAGAATTAAATTCGATTAAATTATCAAAACAAAACATTAACTCGCATTATGTCATTCAAATACAGAGGTCACTATTTAAAAAATCCCTCAATTTCACTATCCTTAACTCATAACCTGTCACGTGTTTCAAGAAGTCACATGGTGTGAACAGTTATAATTATATATATTGTAATAGATGAAAAGTAGGTGAAAGCCGATTTGCTTGTTCACGAATGATGATATTCGCCCGACTAACATTTCAAATAGCTACACGATTTTAAAATGGAGGATGTTGGTAACGTTCTCGGTTTACTTCTTGCCGCCATTATTGTCGTATTTCATGCTTGCTCCTTGTTCATATCTTAGTCTCAGTGATTGTGCTTTAGGACTAGAAATTGTTTATTTCCATGTGTTACAGTATTTAAAACATGGAGGCGATGCCTACTTACTTCAGTGTATGGTGATCACTAATATCATAGGAAGGACAGTCTTGTCATCATTACTGCAGACTTTGTTGATATGTTTGGAGAGACTAAATGCAACATATCCTATCAAATTAAAAATATTAGAAGCTTTAACTGGAAACAAGGCTGTTGGTATTTGCTTCGGTTCATGTCATTGCTTTGGTCTGGTAAGGTTCGGAATAACGACCATAGGTGGCATATTACCTTGTGATGACAAATATACGATAAATCCAATAATTCTGTTTTCAAACGATCTTATAGTAATTATTTTGATAATTACGATCAGCGTGTGCTATATCATTGTTATAATGCGATTGCTAAAACTACAGAAATATATTGGATTAATTTTAACAGGAGTATCAGAGAATCAAGGGGCGAGGAGGAATACTTCGTCATTAAGGATGCGCAAAAATGCGCTGACGCTAGGAATGATTATAATACTTAGCGTGATAACTACATTACCACGAACTATAACTGGAATGTATTCCTACGCTGTTGGAGGTTCAGAGAAAGCTATCTCCGTGATGTGGTTGGCCAATAAAATAATATTGGTGAATCCTCTTGTGGATCTTTCATTTACATTTTCAGGATAAAGAGATATCGAGATCGGCTGACATGTAAACGGTAACACGAATGATGACACTGAAACTACTATTTAAATACCAAACAAATATATACTATAGTGACCCTTTATTGTGAGAGGTCAAACTTATATTAATATTGTTGTATCTTAGAAATGTTGTATAATTCATGAATTATTTGATTTTATGAGACTAGTTTAACCCCGTCATATTTCATTGAATTAGTTGTATCAAGCTAGTAAGCTGAGCAGTCATGTAAATGTGCGTTAGGAGTAACGGTGTTGCTTATTTGTACCTTTTTCAATTGGACTTTGGAACTGTTTTCAACAGTGTGATATTTGTTTTTTTTTCATTTTATTATGTACTACATTTAATGATTTCATAACATTTAAATCCAATAAGACGATTACATAACGAAATTAGGACAGACTTTTATAGAATTTCAGCGTATGCATATTAGAATAGAAGGTAAACAATTTCTGTCTTGTTCTTTTACTATGAAATCTGATTTAAACCTCTTTATACGATGTTTCGATTAGATTTTAGTATCTTTTCAACAGTATTGTATTTTTTTTTGTCATTTAATTATGCTAAATATGCTTTCGCCGCCACACCCCATTTCACCCCTTTACATCTGATATCACTCGTTTGTGTACCGCACCCTCTAAATAATGTTTTAGTTGTATCTTGTGATTTCGATGTTGTAGAATTAAGTCTGTGATAGTTTTGTAATTGATGTGTTATTTAATGTGTTTATACTATAATTTCAGTGTTATATATCAATATATTATTGATTTGGTAATAATAAAGAATCTCGACCCTAAGATGGTGTTTATCATTTATACCCCTAAAAAGGCACTTACTACAAATGGTGCCCACGTATTTAAAATGATGGAATAGAACCGGAAACCAGTTAGATGTCACATGTTACCAGTTGGCAGTGTTTGTTTACCTTTCCAGTGATGACATGCGCAGATACCAGTGTATGTTTTTTCAAGCATTAATTTACAAAACAATGTTTGTCCTAATGAGGTCTCCTCCGTTTTGTAATGGAATAGTGGGACTTGTGTTGTTCATTCTGGCAAATTACATGTTTTTATGCTTTTTGTTCCGTGTTAAGATGAGCGCTACGATCTCCGCGTAAAAATGTTAATATATGAGACAATACATTACTATGCAGATAACTATTTAATATGACAAAAATCTAAATCACATTATCTCATTTACATAAAACAATATTAGTTTGTTTTCTTATCTATGGCGTTTAATTACAAACATACACCGAATATAATGTTCAATCTAAGTATAAAAATAGATCAAGTTTTCAAGTTATAAGCTCGATATCTGGCTACAAGTAATATACACTTTGTATTAGCATTTTCTTCTTCTTTAACTTTTCATTCACAAATTTATTCACAATGAGAGTTTCAAATAATGGTTCCTACGCATTGCCTTGTGAATTCAAAGAATAGCATATCACAAAAACACGAACCACACCTCTGGAAAATATCTTTGTTTATCATATACTTGTAGATAATATAACTAAAATGTTACCCTGTGATAACACTTTGAGTTTTGTTTAGAATAATAAGAGGAATCATGTTTATTTCACCCCAGTTTCACAAGAATGGTCCAAGAGGGCTGATGAAGCAAGTGTATTAACTGCTTCTGGAGTGTTATTACATGCCATTCCGTCCATGTTCGTAAGCCCTCGTTCATATATCATCCATTGAGCCTATCGGCTCTCGGGCTGATATCATGACCTATGGCTGATAAAGGGTATGATATGAAAAATACCATATAATAATCTATATATCTAAGCACAGAAATGACAACAATAGAAGAGAATTGAATTATAATGGGAAACTACGGTTAGATATCAGGGTCGTGTGGAGCAGTAAATATCCAATCAAGCGCACCAATTTGTTTGACGTCAAATATTTATCGAAGAAATATGCTCTTGCATTTAGTCAACATTAACGATAGGAATATCTGCCATTCGTGTGAGATATAATATATTTCAAATCACATTTCGCTGTGCTACATTCGATGAAAGACAGTCGTAGAAGATCACTGTGATCTTCAAAATGAGCTCGGGTAAGAGTCTATTTATCTTGATGTATGGCAAAATTAAATAATAACATGGGATCCTAGCATACAGGTACCATATCTTGGTGTCTGGACACCGGAAGAGCAAACAGAAATAAACAGACAACGGACAAACATCAGCACAGATTCGTCCCACTTCGAACCTACACTCAAAGACAATCAACAATAAAACGTAGATATCAAATTTAGTCCGCTTCTGGAATAACCTTCATTAGGTACGCTCATAATAACATTCATTAGGTACGCTCAGAATAACCTTCATTAGGTACGCTCAGAATAACCTTCATTAGGTACGCTCAAAATAACATTCATTAGGTACGCTCAAAATAACATTCATTAGGTACGCTCAAAATAACATTCATTAGGTACGCTCAAAATAACATTCATTAGGTACGCTCATAATAACATTCATTAGGTACGCTCAGAATAACCTTCATTAGGTACGCTCAGAATAACCTTCATTAGGTACGCTCATAATAACATTCATTAGGTACGCTCAAAATAACATTCATTAGGTACGCTCAAAATAACATTCATTAGGTACGCTCAAAATAACATTCATTAGGTACGCTCATAATAACATTCATTAGGTACGCTCAGAATAACCTTCATTAGGTACGCTCAGAATAACCTTCATTAGGTACGCTCATAATAACATTCATTAGGTACGCTCAGAATAACCTTCATTAGGTACGCTCAAAATAACATTCATTAGGTACGCTCAAAATAACATTCATTAGGTACGCTCAGAATAACATTCATTAGGTACGCTCAAAATAACATTCATTAGGTACGCTCAAAATAACATTCATTAGGTACGCTCAGAATAACCTTCATTAGGTACGCTCATAATAACATTCATTAGGTACGCTCAGAATAACCTTCATTAGGTACGCTCAAAATAACATTCATTAGGTACGCTCAAAATAACATTCATTAGGTACGCTCAGAAGAACATTCATTAGGTACGCTCAGAATAACCTTCATTAGGTACGCTCAGAATAACCTTCATTAGGTACGCTCATAATAACATTCATTAGGTACGCTCATAATAACATTCATTAGGTACGCTCAGAATAACCTTCATTAGGTACGCTCAAAATAACATTCATTAGGTACGCTCAAAATAACATTCATTAGGTACGCTCAGAATAACCTTCATTAGGTACGCTCAAAATAACATTCATTAGGTACGCTCAAAATAACATTCATTAGGTACGCTCAGAAGAACATTCATTAGGTACGCTCAAAATAACATTCATTAGGTACGCTCAAAATAACATTCATTAGGTACGCTCAAAATCGAGACTGGAAACCCAAATAATTTAAAGTTTTGGGAGCAATAAAACCAAAGGGTCTAAACAGGATAGCCTAAATCGGCCAATTCGTTGTTCAATGCTTGCATCATTGTTATCAGTGCATGGCTTCACTCTTGTCATCTGTCTGGTTTGATCTTAAGTTATTTCACAGTAATTTGACTTATTCTTGTCATCTGTCTGGTTTGATCTTAAGTTATTTCACAGTAATTTGACTTATTCTTGTCATCTGTCTGGTTTGATCTTAAGTTATTTCACAGTAATTTGACTTATACTTGTCATCTGTCTGGTTTGATCTTAAGTTATTTCACAGTAATTTGACTTATTCTTGTCATCTGTCTGGTTTGATGTTCCATATTAATTTTACATTGTTAATATGATGTTTTATCGATGTTAAGTCTGATACTATAATAGCACCAATGATGAAGATGAGGAACACTATTCCTATTGAGCCAATATGTTTAGCAACAGAACTGTGCAGCAATTCACTATGGTTTTAAAGCATACCCTTGTCCAAATATCCTTATACCCTTGGCTAAATGGACAATATATGCTCCCACACTAAAGTAAAAAAGCTTTTTTTTCTTAAATTTAATGCCAAAAAGTGAGCAAAACTATTTTGCCCCCCCCCCCCTCAATTTTTAGAAGTAGGGAGGGCAATTAATTGCCCCCAGCTCTTTCGCCCATGAAGTGGTATTAGTGAACTTCGAACTACAGACTCATATGGAGCATCTGAGTTCATGTCAGTCCGGATTTTTAGTTGTTTGTGCGTCTCAGTCTTCAGTTTTCTGGGTATTCGTAATTTTTTGTCAGCCATTAAATATTTGTCTTTTTGTCATGTTATACCTGTATATTTATATCATATATTGTTATCAAGGGTACCTGAAAAGTGCGAAACGAAATAGAAACGAAACGAAACCAAACGAAACGAAACGAATCGAAACGAACCGAAACGAAATGAAATGAATTTTTTCCAAAACAAAATGTAACGAAAACAAAATGAAAAATTCAATATGGCATGAAGACTAAGAGGGTTTATAATATATTGATTATCCAAATTTAGAAGAGTTTAATAAAGAAACGCGTTTTGTGCGAAAAAAAAGAAGAAATATCACTGCACTGAAAATCAAAACTTAAATCTGAACACTGAAAGGCACCGACAAACGAGCCTGTGAATAGGGTTTTTGATTATTAGATGATTTGGCAATTTAAAAGTGATAATTTTATTTACATGGGTAATTTTTCCTGATCATCTGATTCCCAAAGTCATTTCTGATTATTTGAGTATCGCGTTTAGGGAAAAATTAATGATTACTGTGGCAAAACATGTGATTATATTAGTGATTATACGATCCCTGGCTACCCCTTACGCAGGGCCTCACAAACTGTTCAAAATGTTTTTGAAGTTACCCCGCTGTATCTTTACTGTCGACGAGAGAAAACAATCAAAGGTGGTAATTTCCTTTGAAGAATGAAACTGAAAAAGTTGTTCAGCGGCTTTGCAATTTCGCAAGCCCTGTGAACGATTTTTTAGCTTTTTAAGTCACGTGCATCTTCAGCCCTTCAGTTTTATTAGCTCACCAGGCGACCGTTTCACTAAAGTGATCGTAAATCGTAAGTCTAAGATCACTCTTAAGATTTCCTTACGTGCACGTATACGTGCGTTTCACTAAACTAGTCCTAAGCTTAAGAGTTACGACTTACGACTTGCGACAAGTAACATCTCCTATAATGGAGGTAAAAAAGAGATTTTATCCTGCAATCAGTACATTTGCTGTACAAATATGCTATACGAATAATTTGTTGCTTTATTCGTACTAGACGAATAAACTTTTCAGCCTACGAATAAACTTTCCTGGTACCCTGTAGCTATTTACAGCGGAGGGCGCAGACAAGTATGAAACAGGTACTAATGTAACGCGGACCACGAAGAAGACACCGTTGACAACATTTATGAAAGGCGAGGAATGACGCTTGTTTCTGTCCTTTTTGTTTAAATCTGACAAGTTTTCCGACTTTTTTGACATTGCAGGATAAACACAATATACGTACATTGTCGTTAAATATAAAATTCATTTGTACTCGCTGCGAAACAGGCCTGAAAAGCTCGCCAAAGGCTCGCTATTCTGCCTGTTTCTAAAGCTCGTACACATAAATTTTATATTTACCGACAATGTACGTATATTGTATATTTATCCTGCAATCAGTACATTTGCTGTACAAATATGCTATACGAATACATTTTTGCTTTATTCGTACTAGACGAATAAACTTTTCAGCCTGCGAATAAACTTTCCTGGTACCCTTTAGCTATGTACAGCGGAGGGCGCAGACAAGTATGAAACTGGTACTAATGTAACGCGGACCACGAAGAAGACACCATTGACAACATTTATGAAAGGCGAGGAATGACGCTTGTTTCTGTCCTTTTTGTTTAAATCTGACAAGTTTTCCGACTTTTTTTTACATTGCAGAATAAACACAATATACGTACATTGTCGGTAAATATAAAATTCATTTGTACTCGCTGCGAAACAGGCATGAAAAGCTCGCCGAAGGCTCGCTATTCTGCCTGTTTCTAAAGCTCGTACAAATAAATTTTATATTTACCGACAATGTACGTATATTGTATATATATTGTATCATATATTTTATATATAATAAACCCAACAGCTCAAAAGCTGATTAGGGGCCCGGGTGGCTCAATTAGTTAGGTCGTTGGATCTAACAACTCATACAAGCCTATCCCCAATGCGGAGTGGGTTCGAGCCCGGCTTTGTAAATTACAAAAAGGGTGCACTCGACTCGCAGCCGATATAGCTGAAATACTGCTGAAAGTGGCGTTAAAACACCAAAAAATCAAATCAAAAGCTGATTACATTAATAATCACATTTTAAATGTGTTTAAATACATTTTTATTATTCAACTAATTATAAAATTCCAAAGTGATTTTTTAAATGAATAAACCAAAGCTATCAGGAAACAATGTTAAGTGTAAAAAGTTACCGAAATTTGAGAAGAAATTTTTGCTATGGAATATATTTTAACAAATTTCGTGCTTATATGTAAGGGGAAATTTCAAAAATGTGTCCATATATATATTTGGCAATACATTAACATTCTGCACTGAAATTCCGTTTGCGGTGCATTTCAATTGCGCGGAAAAAGAACCTACATTTATACGTGAAGAACATCAACTAAAGACAATTGGGGAGGGGGGGGGGAGGGGGGAGGGGAGGGGTAGGATTTGGGTAGTTTTATTGCATCACTATATTCACGCATATAATATGTTTCATCAACACATAAAACAACAAAAATACACATCTTACAATATCAAACCTTAACATGTACATGAACTGTTGATTTATATTCATAGTGAGTGTTTAACGCTTTATATAATCAATAAAAACTACCAATGAATTTTAACATTTGGACTGCCTTCAAAATTATTGTTTTTTTTATACATGTATGTTCCACTATTTTTTTTAAAATTTATATTTCATATATTTGTATAGATGTTATTCTTATATTTTTGGTTTTCATTTTAAAGGCTGACCAAAGAGGCGAATAATCCATATTGCATCGTCAGTCGTGCTGCAAAATGCAGAAAATGTTATGAGTAAATCAAATATATTCTAAATAACAGGTAATCCGCGCAAATGTAAAAAAAAAAGTCTTGGGTATATTTTACCGGCAATTGTAATGCTCTTTCTCCGTGCAAAAGTGATACCTGTTAATCCTCAAATCCACGGAAATGTAATGTGCCCTCTGTTTGTGCTGTTTGTACATGCACCCGATATCATTGTTTTCTTGAAATTTCATCTAGGTACATACACTCGTTAATAAAATATGTTGATATTGTAAATGCAGAACTGATAGAAAGTACACTGAAACAAACAATAATGTGTAGCTGTTTTAATGATTTGTTATGGCTCTCGAAATATAAACAATGTTGCGTGCATCTAATATTTGTTGATTGCTTCATTTGATTAATGTTCATATTAAAAAAATATATAGATAGCAATTCTTCTCTTCAAAAATAGGTTTACGATTTACGACTTGCGAGTACCTTCCACCACTCTTAACTTTGCGATCACTTTTTATCGTAAGTCGTAAATCCGAACTATTAGTGAAACGGTCGTAACTCTTAAGAGTACACTTACGTCTACGTTTACGACTTACGACCTTTAGTGAAACGGTCGCCTGGCCTTTGTGAGCTATTGTCATCACTTTTCGTCCGTCGTCTGTCGTCCGTCCGTCAACATTTCACATTTTAATCTTCTCCTCAGAAACCACTGGGCCAATTGCAACCAAACTTTGGTGGAATGGTCCTTGGATGGCCCCCTTCCAAAATTGTGTCCGGTGATCCCGACTTCCAACCAAGATGGCCGCCAAGCTAAAAATAGAAAAAAGAGGGGATGAAATTTTAATTGTCCATTGCTGCTTTAGTGTAAGTCAAAATGAGCTCAAATGTTAACTGCAGCTACATGGCAAGGAGAAGTTTAACATATATTCCGAGTTTTTCTGTGAAATTTTTTTTCAACCGATATATACCGATTATGCAAATTAGGCATATTTTGATAAAAGATCACATTTAAATCTTCTTCTCTGAAACCGCTGAACCAAATTAAACCAAACCTGGCAGGGATGGTCTCTGGGTGGGTCCCTTTCAAAATTGTGTCCGACAGCCCCGCCCTCTATTCAAGATGGCTGCTGTTACTAAAAATAGAAATTTCTTCAATTGTCCATTGCAGCTTTAGTATAAGTCAAAATGAGCTCAAATTTTAACTGCAGCTACATGGCTAGGAGTAGTTTAACATATATTCCGGGTTTTTCTGTGAAATTTTTCTTTCAGCCGATTTATACCGATTATGCAAATTAGGCATATTTTGATAACAGATCACATTTAAATCTTCTCCTCTGAAACCCCTGAACCAAATTAAACCAAACCTGGCAGTGGTGGTCCCTGGGTGGGTCCTTTTCAAACTTGTGTCCGTCAGCGCCGTCCTGTATCCAAGATGGCCGCCGTTATTAAAAATATAAATTTCTTCAAATGGCCAAAACTGCTCTATTTTAAGCCAACATGTGCCCAAATTTGAACTGTATAAGCATAATGATGAGCTTTTTAACATATGCTACAGGATTTTTTATGAACTTTGAACTTTTGCCGATTTTGACCGATTATGCAAATTAGAAAAAAGGGGGGATGAAATTAAAAAAAAATATTCTCTTCTGAAACTACTGAGCCAATCTCAACCAAGCTTTGCTGAAGTGATTCTTGGGTGGTCTTCTTCCAAAATTGTGTCCAGCATTTCAGAACTCCGACCAAGATGGCCACCACAGCCGAACTTAATTTAACATAGGACCCTATGGGAAATTCCCATAAAAATCTTCTTGTCTGAAACCATTTGCTCAATAAGAACAACATTTTGAAGAAATAGTCATTGGATGGTTCTCTTCCAAAAATGGGTCCGGTGATCCCGACTTCCAACCAAGATGGCCGCCAAGCTAAAAATAGAAAAAAGGGGGGATGAAATTAAAAAAAAATCTTCTCCTCTGTAACTACTGAGCCAATCTCAACCAAACTTTGCTGAAATGATCCTTTGGTGGTCCCCTTCCACAATTATGTCTGGCATTTCAGACCTCCGACCAAGATGGCCGCCACAGCCAAACTTAATTTAACATAGGACCCTATGAGAAATTCCCATAAAAATCTTCTTGTTTGAAACCATTTGCTCAATAAGAACTAAATGTTGATGAAATAGTCATTGGATGGTTGTCTTCCTAAAATATGTCAGGCGGTTCAGCCCTTCGACCAAGATGGCCCCCACAGCCGAACTTAGTTTAACATAGGAACCGATGGGAAATTCACATAAAAATCTTCTTGTCTGGAACCAGTTGCTCAATTGGAACCAAATTTTTATAAAATAGTCATTGCATAGTTCTTTTCCAAAATTGTATCTGGTGGTCCCACCGTCTGACCAAGATGGCTGCACAGCTGTACTTAGTTTAACATAGGACCCTATGGGAAATTCACACAAAAAACATCTTTTCTGGAACCAGTAGCTCAATTAGAACCAAACTTTGATGGAATAGTCATTGGATGGTCCTCTTCCAAAATTGTGTCCGGCAGTCGCGCTCTCCCACCAAGATGGCCACCACAGTGCAGTTGCGTTGTTATTGAAAGCAGCTTTGATCCAGGTGAGCGATTACAGGCTCCTGGGAGCCTCTGGTTCTGAATCCCAAGGCAGTGAAGTGTTTACACACCTTTGAAATCCAAAACACAGCTAACGTTGTAGCCATGGACGAAACTGCAATTTACGATTACAGTTCGGTAAGAATAGAATAGAATAGAATATAATAGAATATATTGTATTGCCTAATCATAGGGTCCACATGAGGCATCATTAACAATACAAACATTCATGATTGATAAATGAGACATACACACAAAAGAAAAAGGACATAGTTTAAGGTTTTTATATTTCTAAAAATATAAATATAATTATTATTATTTAGTGGATCATGTTCTGGTTTGTCCCCTATATCTCAGATCCAGTGTGAAACTCTACATATGTTGCATATTCCTTAACAAGTAGTGAACCTGCTAAAAACACCAAGGGACGGTGCTTCTGACACACCCTATCTGATAATAGCATTGTCTCACAATTATATATTAAATAATTATATATAATATTAAATACTTATCACATATATAAATAAATAAAATAAAAAAAATAGTTAATTATTATATCTATTATTATTATTCTAAATGCAACTATACCTACAGCTACTTTCCTCTTTATAAACAGGTGGTGTAAAGCGAAGAAACCGTCTTTAATGAGGGGGAGGGGGATACCGATCCGCAAGCACTCCACCACGGGATCCACCTTTTAACAAGCTTGCCTAGAAGAAGAAAAATCACATATTTTTTTTACCTCTTTTCTGTTCGATAAAATAATGCTTATCTGATACAAAATACCACACTATCAATGTGGATTTTGTGCAGTGTCTGAAAAATGATATTTCCTAGTATACGGCGCAGTATATCATATAAACATAATTTTATTGAACAGAAGAGAAAATATGTGATTTTTCTTGATATAGGCGACATTCTCGAAAAGGGGGTCCACGAATCGAGTGTTTGTGATACGGGCGTATATAAATTTCCTAATTTCCACATTTTTAAGCAATTCCCATTCCAAATTCCCTACAATTTGGACCATTTTTTTCAATTCTCAATTACATTTAGCAATTCCTTTTTGCCTTTTCAATTCCCTTATCCTTCAATATTTGCCACATGTTACCCATTTCCCGAAATCTTTACCTCTTTCCCATTTCCCCCCAACCGCGCCAACTCTCCCTTTTATCCGTCCGTTCGCTCGTCTTCGCCGACATATTTTACATCAACATTTATTTCTAATTCAGCCGATGGTTTAGTGTACCCCTCCACACTAAGTGGCGAGGTATTATGTGATACCCTTCGTTTGGTTTGATGTGTATGTGTCCGTCCACCCCTCTGTCCGCCCCCAATGGTTTCCAGATATAACTTAAGAACGGATTTCAAATTTTGTACTGTTGTTTGGTACCATCAAATACAGATCAAGTTCGAATTTCAGTGTGATCAGATAATTGGTTCAAAAGTTGTGACAGTTTGAAGACTGAAAATATGTGAAACGTGGCGGGGTATGAAGATCTAGTTTTTAATATGCTACACTGGGGATGAACTTTTTATTAAATACAATTAGTTCTAAGATTTCATTTTTTACTAAACCCACCGTCAAAAGAGGGTACCTGTAAAGTGCGAAACGAAATAGAAACAAAACAAAACGAAACGAAACCGAACGAAGCGAAACGAAATCAAACAAAACGGAACGAAACCGAACGAAACGAAACGAAATGTAACGTCGTTTCGTTTCGTTTCGCTTGATTTCGTTTCGTTTCGTTTCGATCGGTTTCGTTTTCGTTTCGTTTCTATTTCGTTTCGCACTTTACAGGTACCCATAGATAATGCACGCTTTTATTACTTTGTGCGGATAAACATTCAATGTCGGGTGTGTTTGAATGTTACTATTCGTGACTGTTGAAAATAAAAAAAACATGTCTTAACGGAAGCCAAATTGGACAGATAGAGACAAAGTTGTATTGTTGGAGGAGTACGAGAAGAGAAAAGTTATTTTGAAAGCAAAGTTTTCCTCGTCGATAACTTTTGGGGAAAAAAATAGGGCATGACAGGAAATTGCAAACATAGTAAATGCCGGGAATTCCGTAAAAAGATACATTAAAGAAATACACAAAAAATGGGACAATATATGTGCAACTGCAAAATCTGGGGTTTCTTTACATCGTCGGAACCAAAGACAAACAAGTAATTGATAACTTATATATTAAGAAAAAAATATAATTGTAGAATCGCCCAAAACCAAACAATAGTTTTTCGACACTGGAATTCATAATTCACAAGCTCCCTTTAAGGTGAGGCAATCACCGAGGCTTTTTTAGAGGGGGTAAACATATCCCGTATCCTCTGAAGTATTGACACCAATATCCCTGTAATCAAAAGCATAAAATAATTTAAGATATCCCTAAAATTCAATTTGAATACCCCATATCTCCGTGATTGATTATTTACACAAATAACCAATATCCCATTAATTAAAAGGGCCAATAGCCAGTATCCCAATATGCCCTAAAGAAGCCTCATTACATGTTGCCAAAGAAAAGTTGTATGTTTTATTACCCCCCCCTTTTTTTTTTACATATATGCGTAGTAAGAAGGGGTAAACATATTACATAAATATATGGTTCCAACAACGAATATTGATATTTTTGACGCAATAAATCAAGTAAACCCATCGGATATTCATTTAAATATGAATATCAACGATATTGAAAATATTTCGTTGTTAATTGGTTCGAAGTCGCTGCATTTTACATTTTTAAGATACCTCAATAGGTACCTTAGTTTTAAGTGAAAACTTAAGTGTATTTTTATTTAAGGAGCTTTATACATACTACTTAAGTGGGATTGGCGGAGCTATTTAAAACTAAGATTTTGCAAAGGCAATTCTTAGTTTAAGCAGTATTATGCATACCACTTAAGTAAAAGGAGCGGAGTTACCTTAACTTAAGTGTTTTCTAAGGAAAATCTTAACTTAAAGAGGCATTAGCTACAATTTTGACCAAGAAAATTACATGTTTTGGAAATTGGTAAATAGCTTTAAAATGATAAAATAAAGGTAAATATTTAACATTCAACAGCTTATCGTACCACTTTTCGCCTTTGAGAACGAACATTACCATTGATTTGTTATTTCCTTGCAAGCTAATAATTTGACCTCGCTTTCTCCGTATACAACTGACCTTACTAGTGACAGGTAAAAACGAAAAATTTGTATTTTGTCGCTTATTAACTGTAAACTTGCATGGTTCTTTGTCCGTAATTAACGCCGATTAAAAGCAGATTCACGGAAAATAAGAAATAAGTGCATTGTTGTACTGATTTAATGACGATTCGACAAACCCAGTAAACAATGTCGATAATTAATAAGATGGCGTCCATCTCTTGATCGATCTCAAAACACGAGCAGTTGCACCTTTTTTCGCCGATGCGCGTACATTTCATAACATTTATAAGTTACATAAACACGTTTTATTAAGGCATCAATCATATCTGATAGTTTTTATGGGTAACACAAATTTACGATTTTGGCAGATAATGCCCCTTTGAGTAGTTTTATGTTAGCCCTTTTCACAAAAATTCGTAAGTATAATCTTAACTTTTCCACTTACGATTAATCCTACGACAATTCCTAAGTCATTTTCACAGATTATCTTACGACTAAAATTACACTTACGATAAAAAAAGTTTTTCCTTAGGTGTGCTCGATACAACATTATGTAATAACATTTGTCAGTGACTTGCGGCAGGTCGGTGGTAATCTCCGGGTACTCCGGTTTCTTCCACCAATAAAACTGACCGCCACGATATAACTGAAATATTGTTGAAAGGGGCGTTAAACACTATAAACTATCTTCCTTAGAGAATATACTCATACAAAAAAAATATATAATTTTAAATAAACATACACAAATGTATTTTATAAAACATTCCCGGCACTAATTTATAAGCAGTGTTTAGCTCACCTTGCCGAAGGCAAGGTGAGCGTTTGCCATCACTTGGCGTCTGTCGTCCGTCGTCCGTTAACTTTTCACATTTTAATCTTCTCCTCTGAAATCCCTCAGTCAAATGAACTGAAACTTGGTAGGAAGCATCTATGGAAGGTCCTCTATCAAGACTGCTAATTTCATCCCGATCTGTTAACAACCATGGCTGCCATAGGCAATTCTTGTTTGTGGTTGGTTGATTTTTAAAAATCTTCTTCTCTGAAACTGCTTGGCCAAATGAACCGAAACTTGGTGGGAAGCACCTATGGAAGGTTTTGTATCAAGTTTCCTAAAAGTATAATGAAAGGTCAGCGACACAGGCTCAGACCACTGAGCCTCTAGTTATGTTATGATAATATGAAACAGGCACTGCCTGGAAAGCTCGCGAAGCTAATCACTAATTAGATATCCATGGTCTTGAATGAGCAAACATATGCACAACTTTATGCTTATGTACATATAATTATTTACCAACTTTGCCTGAAAATAGAAATATGGTTTACTAGTGACCACCAGTAGACATAATAGAGTATGTAAATGTTGCACATAGCATAGGATCTGAGACACTCTTCAAGATCACAGGTACTTGTGGACAGGACCCTATGTTGCCTCTGATTGTCCATCCCTCCTTTTTTTTAACATCAATTATTTTTCATGTACACAACATTTTGCAACTTTCTATGTATTACTGTATGACATATATACAAAAAAAAGAAACAATCAAACAGCAGTTTCTATCCATACTGGGTTTCTGACATATGCATAAGGTTTTGAAAGTGTTTTTGTTTGAGACATTTTGGGCAATTGTGTATTTTATCAATACCTGATGCAATTAAGCGAATATAAATATAAGCTTAAGTTTGCTCTAGGAATAATCCAGAGCAGACGATCGGGTAGCGCAATCGTGTTACTTTCAGTGACTCGTTACTTTCCGTGTAGGATTCGATAATTATCGGTTACCAATTTCACGTTACCGCCGCCATTATGGTTCAAAGGTCAATCGGAGTGAAAAAAAACGTAAACAAGACGTCATTGCATTGGTATACATGGTGACGCAGTTTATTCATCGTGGCAGTTATGCACATATCGTCACGGTTGTAAGGAAGTTTTCGTGAATTTGTTGGTGAGGAAAATAATTTATCCCGTAGATCTTGAAAATAATGAGAGATCGTGTGAATATTCAGCTATAGTAGAATACATGTAGCGGCACCTCGAAAGTGAGTCCACAACAAAGAACAAGAGTCCAGATGATCCCAGAAGCACACAATGATATTAAAATGCATTTTTATGATTTCTATCAAATAAATTTATGTTTTTGATAAATTTCAAATATATTTCATAAATTACAGTGGCTTTTAAGATCCTTACAGTAGAAATTTGGGCGAGACCAGAAATATTCGTTATCGGGCGATTTTAAAAGGAAAGTCAATTACGAATCGCGCATGAAAAATTCCGGATGAATAAGTGGTTTAGCGATAACTTTTAGAAAAGAAAGTTAAGAAAATGAAAATAAATAGTTATTTCATATATATTATATTCTTGTTATAAAATGTGTAAATTTGTAAAAAAATAAATAACAAACAAACAAAAACAAAAAAACTATATCAATGTTCTTACTTATTTTTTTCTTTTTCTCTCTTTTTGTTAGTTTTTTCTTAATCACGGCTGGTAATCGGCACAAGCAGAACAGTTGGTTCTGCAAAGAAATTCGTGAGGATAACTTCCGGTTTTGATGGAGGAGAGTTCACGAAGACGCTTCGCAAGGTATGTACATGTCAAAAATTGAAATTTTCTTTTTTACTGCTCGAATATTGCAAAATCAGAGAATGCTATGCTGTGGCGAATGCTTTCACGATTAGAAACGTGTATATTTTATTCTTGTATATGAAGTGTAACTCTCGCAAAATCAATCGTCCCACGAAAAACATGACGAAAATTGTGACACTCTTACATTTATAAGTTGTTCTTGACAAAGAAGCAAGTAAAAATTTTTTATTATTTTTTTTTATATGGGAGTTTAAATGTAATCGGGGATAAATTCCGATTCGTCAGAAGTAAATTGAAGTCTAGATAAATCTACAAACTGTCAATTTTCTCGTTTTCCTGCTTGAGGAGATCGGTTCTGATAGAGCACATTGCGAATGCATGAGAAGATTTGCTAGTTTTGTTAATTGTTTTCTGCAAAATTGATAAATTGGCACTTTTAAACACAAAACTGATAAAAAATATACTCTAATCAAAATAAACTATTCTCTGTCCACCTTCAGGAGATGCCAGGATTCAAGGGAAAGAGGAAAAGGGGACTGAACTGACATTGACTCTATATAAAAAACCATTTCGATATAGATTGCCTGTATCACCGCCAAGGAAACGAACAAAAACAAATAGCAGTACACCAAATTTAAAATCCCCATCAATCAGGACACTAAGTTTATTAAAAAAAATCTCTTTCAATTTAAAAATATTTATATCCTTTCAAACGGGTTTCCACATCTATTCGGCGCAACCTTTTTACTAAAGATGACGGAAACTTCATCGCAGATCTACACAAGTTATAATATTACATGATTTCAGCACATACATAGGTCTAACGTAAATAAACATTCACTTAGTGCTAGTAGTCATGAATAAATTAAACACAAGATGTCAATTAAACTGTGGACATATCCTTAAAATCGGTAAAGCGCTTTACATCTTGTAGCCACTACTAACAGAAATCTTTTTTATTTACAAGTGTGTACACATAACACACTACATAATAGAAAAACAAACCACAAATTAATATTATTCTCAACTGTATGATATTTAGTTTATAGTGTATCATTTGTATTAGAAATTATAAAGATATGATTCACATTAAGTTTAATTATTCTTGATTATAAAATTATCTTACAGTGCATTTTCATTTTTTTCCAATGTATGGGAAGTTAATCTTGTGTATCCAATACACAATGGAAGTTGTCACAAACAACAAATGATCAATAATGACAAGTTAAATCATGAGAAACCGCAGTTACAATTATGAATTGATTCCTTAAATGAAATGTTTCTTTCTAGGTGGACAGCCCATGAACAATGAAATATTACTTGTATACTTTTAAAAACCCGACGGGAAGAAGGGCATCAGTTCGTGAATTTATTACCAGACAGGCATGCACAATTTGTGATTATACAGTGGATTACATGTGTCGTACCAAAACTAGCAAATCTCCTCATGCATTCGCAATGTGCTCTATCAGAACAGATCTCCTCAAGCAGGAAAACGAGAAAATTGACAGTTTGTAGATTAATCTAGACTTCAATTTACTTCTGACGAATCGGAATTTATCACCGATTACATTTAGACTCCCATGATGAAAAAATATTGAAAATTTAACTTGCATCTTTGTCAAGAACAACTTAGAAATGTAAGAGTGTCACAATTTTCGTCATGTTTTTCGTGGGACGATTGATTTTGCGAGAGTTACACTTCATATACAAGAATAAACAATACATGTTTCTAATCGTGAAAGCATTCGCCACAGCATAGCATTCCCCGATTTTGCAATATTCGAGCGGTAAAAAAGAAAATTTCAATTTTTGACATGTACATACCTTGCGAAGCGTCTTCGTGAACTCTCCTCCACCAAAACCGGAAGTTATCCTCACGAATTTCTTTGCAGAACCAACTGTTCTGCTTGTGCCGATTACCAGCCGTGTTAATACATTTTGTAAGAATAATATTTTTTTTTATTTGCAAATTAACTTTGAAGAAATCTATGATTTGTACAAATATAAATTAAAGTTATTGAAGACCTCTAGTAGCGACAGTGGATAGAGGGCGCTGAATTATTCGAGTTACCCAATTTCCACTGTAAAGACCTTAAAAGCCACTGTAATTTATAAAATATATATGAAACTTATTTAAAACATATAAATTTATTTGATAGAAATCATAACCATGCATTTAAATATCATGTTGTGCTTCTGGACTCTTGTTCTTTGTTATGGACTCACTTTCGAGACACCCTACATGTAGTAGTTCCAACTTCCAAGATTATTGTGACACAACCTCGCAAATAGTACTGTTTACAAAACATCCTAGACCTGCAATAATAAATAAAATATATCATCCTAGCGGGTACTTATCGATTAACTTGAAGAAAATTAATCTAAATCTCGTATATTTTGTTGTCTGACTATCCTATAAAAAAAAGGGTGGGTCCTTATAAGAAAGGGAAATCAAAATAAGTCTTTTCCTCCTAAGCGACTGGCAGGTATTCGTACAAAAACCAGCTTTGTAATGTTAATGCTTTAAAGTTGGCATTATGTTAGACTTCTGCACAGTTTTATAGTTTATCATATTTATATCACATTAAACATGCAATTTGTAAATTATCATATTATGGAGCATCAAATACAACTTCTTAAAAGGCCCAACTTAAAACTGGTATGCCCCTTTTGTTAGAGAATGTATAAAGTCTGTGTGTGTAAGACATATTTGATGTACTAACTTAAAAATGACTTGGTTCAACTATATATCATTTTGTGATTTTTTAGAAGTCAAAATCCTGTAGGAATGCACACCTTTAGTATTTGTACATTAAACACACTACAAAATATTACAAAAAGGGAGGGACAGACAGGGGTTAAATAGTATGCCCTGATACAGGGCTATACATTAACAGTGATTCTTACATGTATGTCAAGCACATTATTATGGTGTGGTTTCTGTTCATGAGGCACTCCATCCTTTCTTGTGTATGCCAATGTCAGGAGACCAATAATAACATATAAGGATTAGTGTGGAAAAAGTGCTAAATTCAGGAACAAGTCAGTCTTGGTTGGGCAAAATATGTACATGCACATGTACTTTGTAAATGATTCAACTCGATAACTTTTGTAAATTATAGAGCACAAAAATTAAACAAATATTCAATTAAACAAGAAAATATTTATTGCAAAAACAAAACATTATTAAAAGGTCAGCTACATGTACAATAACAATGTTGTAAAATAACAAAACTATGAACTGGAACATTGAAGAATGGGTAATAAAACACATTCCCATCATTCTGGTGAAGTCTTAAGTTAATGATTGAATGAAAATTATATTGCTTTTAACATCAAAAAGTTAATATTGGGGGACACTATACAATTTTCTCTATCCTTTAGTTATTGAATTGAGAAGTTAAAAAGCTGACACAAGTTCCACCCCCCCCCCCCCCCCCCAAAAAAACCATACTACATGTAATAAGGTTCAAAACTCCTTTAATTTCAAAATATTTGTCTAAGACTTTTCAGGTAAATGAACAAAGCCCAAAATATTCAATAATTTTACATGAAAAGCAACACTCATATGGGGGATAAAAACATTCTATTCATAGAATTTTTAAACTATAAACAACAAGAAATATAAACTATAACATGTGGTGTGTAAACTATTTAAGCATGAGCAACAGGAAACACATTTAGATACAAAAAATGAAAAGACCAACACCCTTAGTTGGATTTTTAGAGTGCTAGTTCATTGAAACAACAGTCTGTGGGTAGATATGTCGTTCCACTCTGAAACATTGTTCTGATTCTGACCCGACCATTCTTTGTTCTTACTCCTTAATGCTGCATTCTTACCAATTTTATAATCTTTGGTTTGACTAGATAGGGGCTAGAACCCATGGAACTACCACATTCAAGGTGAGCATGCTAACCATTCCACAACATTTTTGCGGTTGTGTAAAAATCACACTGAAAAAGGAGTAGTTCTTCAAAACGTTCATTAAGCTAGGGACTTGTGTCCAAGTTAGTTAATGCAGTCAACATGATCAAGCATATATTAAAATAAACCCATAGATTAGCTTCCAGTTAGATTTGAACTGACATCTTTTCAACATTATTGAAATGTACTACCTTGTACTATAGAAGCTATTTACATGTATTGTAATTGTTAGTAGTTGACAAACCTAATATGTATGCAGATCATTAGCTTCCAGAGAGATTTGAACTGACATCTCTCAAACATTATTGAAATGTACTGATTCATTGACACCATAGTAACTACAACATTTTGTCATGAATTTGTTAGGAACATTTCAGCCAAGATTGCCCATCATTGGTTGCAATCCCTTCTGTTATTATCTAATGGTCCTGAATTGGCACTGCATAGACACATAGAGAATTAAAAAAAAATATGCATAAATTTCATACCCTGCAGTGCAAGAACAATAAGCTCCTTCTGTCAAACCATCATCTTCTTTGGCGCAATATCTATACATTGTGGGGATCATCATCCAGTGTCTGTGATGGTGAACACTTTGGTCTTAAAATACACAAGTTGTTGTTGTTGTTCGACTTAGCATTTAAGAAATATCCCTCCTGTAGCCACCCACTTGAAAAATATTCATAGGCCTTGTCAACCTTATAGTCTTTCAGCATGTCATTTGTCAATGCTACATCACCATGGGCTAGCAAGAACTGCGTTATGTCTGTCAAAAATTTTGGTGGCCAAAACTGCATACCATGATCCTTACCTTACCTCCGGATCTTCACCCCCTTTATAGGGGAACCATACAGGATCCTCTGTATGTAGAACTAGTGCTCCAAAATTATGTAGTGATTTATCCTCCACCAAACGCATATTTATGTGCACAGATTTAAAACGGATAAAAAGAGTTCGGGTAATGCCCTCACTATCTATTTACAGTCTATTCGCTAAAATCTAAAAAAAACTCCTTCATCAGAGTGTTGATTTCTGAAACTGTATAAAATAGGTATCACAGTTCGTTAAAATAAAAGGATGGCTTGTTACATGTACAAGCTGGAATTTTCCGTGGTAGGTTAAGAAATAGAGATGTCCACTTTTGTCTACCCCGCAACTGTATAAAATATTGACTAGTGAGTATATCTTCTTTTTATATTTAAAAAAACAATCACAGTTAAATCTGGTTTGGTTGTATTTTAAAATGTAAAAGTATCTTTGGCTACACATGAACTGTAATAAAATATTAGCTCCTTGTTTAATAGTTTGTCTTCTCAATAAGTTTAAAATAACACTCAATATTAAAATCTGGTACGGTTGTGTTATGTTTAAAAGGTAAAAGTATCTATGGGCTATCCCTCAACTGTAATAGAATGTTGAGACTACGCCAACGAGTGTCTTCTCATTAAATTTTAAAAACCATTCACAATTAAAATCTGGTTGGGTTATGGTATGTTTAAAAGGTAAAAGTATCTTTGAACATGATGTCCGTTATGTGGTTATGTTTAAAATCTAAAAGTGTCCATAAACGGTCTGACCACTGTTTGGCTATATCTACATTAACCACAGGTTATATGATCCTAAAAGTTCTCAGGGTTTTATGCTGAAAAACTAGTCTAAATGATTACTTCTGATCCAAGATTGCTCTGTATCTTGTAATATGGAGTTGAAAAATCAGACGTCGAGTTAGAAGTTCTACCCGTTGTGCGCTGGCTGAGGATATTTTCCTTGTTTTTCCAATAGTTGTGCTATCTAGAATTAGCTGTATTTTCTTCGTTTCATTAAGCTGCCAAAAGTCAATATCACACTCTTTTAACTTAGTTACTAGTTCATGTAACACTGGATTTCGGACTGTTTCTAAGCAACGGCACCCCAGGATGAAATGTTCCATAGTTTCCTCCTTTTCTTTGCATAGCAAGCAATATGCTTCTGTTTCGGTCTTGTACATTCGTATTCTCTTAGGGACCGACCATTTAACTTGAAGGGGGAGGGGGGGGGGGGGGGGGTTATGGTTTTTTGCTTCGTTCAGAATTTTTTTTTCGGACAACACAAGAGTTAGAATATTTATTTTTGTTGTCGCGCAAAGTGCGAATTTTTTTTCCAGAATTTAACATTAGGTTATATGACAAAAACTCTGAATCAGATTATTTTTTTTTCCTCCATCAAAATCAGAATATTTTTTTCAGCAACATTGGGAATCAGAATATTTTTTTAGAAAAAACCATAACCCCCCCTTCAAGTTAAATGGTCGTTCCCTTACTCTGTAGTATATACGATCCTGTAAGCAATTTGAGTTTCACAGAAAGTCTGGAGATGTCTTTACCCGTATGGCAGTTGACCTTAAACAATGGATGGATCTTTCCCTTTTCTAGATCATGTTCATCCGGTCATACTAAAAAGCGCCCGGGACAGCCCGGGAACAGCCCGGGTATTGGAATATTGTTTAAATCGAATTTTTGTCGAAATTATAATATATATTTGTTTTAAATAAAGTGGTGTATAAAATCTGTATGTGTATTGGATAATTAGCAAATGAATTACCGACACGTGCCTCGGTTATGACATTACACGCATGCATGCAAATGCATGAAAAAAAGAATACATTTTAAACAAATACCCCGTTTACTGTTCATAGTTGGCTTCCATTATGTTATAATGGAAGAGCCCTCACGCCACGTCAAGGCCATGCACAATGTGAGGGTGGGCGCCCTCCCAAAGGGATTTTATATGAAAATATTTACATATTTAATCACTAAACAACCATTCATTTTTAAAGCCCCCCCCCCCCCTTTATTATTTCGCTTTAAGTTAAATTTTCCCAAAATATATACAGAAATTTACAGAAAGCATCCCGTATTAAAGCTACTAAGACATCCTGCACAAGGCATAGGCATATCTGTCGTAGTCCGCGAAAACAAATTATTCATATTTTATCAAAAGTTAAACTACTAAGATATCCTGCACAAGGCACGGGCATATCGTCGTAGTCCGCGAAAACAAATTATTTATATTGTATCAAAAGTTAAACTACTAAGATATCCTGCACAAGGCACGGGCATATCGTCGTAGTCCGCGAAAACAAATTATTTATATTTTATCAAAAGTTAAACTACTAAGATATCCTGCACAAGGCACGGACATATCTGTCGTAGTCCGCGAAAACAAATTATTTATATTGTATCAAAAGTTAAACTACTAAGACATCCTGCACAAGGCACGGGCATATCGTCGTAGTCCGCGAAAACAAATTATTTATATTTTATCAAAAGTTAAACTACTAAGATATCCTACCCAAGGCACGGGCACATCGTCGTAGTCCGGGAAAACAAATTATTTATATTTTATCAAAAGTTAAACTACTAAGATATCCTGCACAAGACACGGGCATATCGTCGTAGTCCGGGAAAACAAATTATTTATATTTTATCAAAAGTTAAACTACTAAGATATCCTGCACAAGGCACGGGCATATCGTCGTAGTCCGGGAAAACAAATTATTTATATTTTATCAAAAGTTAAACTACTAAGCTATCCTACACAAGGCACGGGCATATCGTCGTAGTCCGCGAAAACAAATTATTTATATTTTATCAAAAGTTAAACTACTAAGATATCCTGCACAAGACACGGGCACATCTGTCGTAGTCCGCGAAAACAAATTATTTATATTTTATCAAAAGTTAAACTACTAAGATATCCTGCACAAGGCACGGGCATATCGTCGTAGTCCGGGAAAACAAATTATTTATATTTTATCAAAAGTTAAACTACTAAGATATCCTACACAAGGCACGGGCACATCGTCGTAGTCCGGGAAAACAAATTATTTATATTTTATCAAAAGTTAAACTACTAAGATATCCTGCACATAATTTTGAAATAATTTATTTAAAAATAAGAAAAATATATAAAAATATATTACTGTGTGATATATATTATAAATAAAAACAAAACACGAGTAATATTTGTTGTGTTGGAGTCCCGGGCGGCAATGTTTGGTTGCAAATGGCTTGTAAAATATATAAAATTAACAACATAATTTTAAAATAACACTTTATTTAAAACAATTACATATTATAATTTCGACAAAAATTCCATTTAAACAATATTCCAATACGACGAGCGTTATTTCCAGTACCCGGGCTGCTCCGGGCGCTTTTTAGTATGACCCTGTTCATCAAGCCAACCAGAATAAATCTGAAGGGGGTCTGTAATTCCACACTCACTCAAAATGTTGTCGTAGCATCTCTTGCTGTCCTTTAAAACATCATCTTGTGATGGCACCAAAGGCAAGTTCAACTTGCATGCCGAAAAACACAAGGCCGCTAGCTCCTCCTTCGACTTCGTTCCCGATTTCGTTAGATCTCTCATCGTCAAGAACTGTCTGAGATTCTGGACTTTCCAACATCGAAGCTCATCAAGAGTGTAGAGTTGATCAACAGGATCCATTTGTAGATGTATAATAAAATTTTGCAAATAAATAACGTAACTAAAACTTCGAAAAAGTTGAAAAATGATGTGGATATCGAAAATCAGCGTATAATCCAAACAGAAAGGCCGCTTACCACCCGGATTTTACTCCGATTGGACTTTGGATTAAGGCGGCTTACAACAAAAATAGGTTAATGTGAAATAGGTCTATGCCAAAAATTAAAAAAAAGAGTCTCCAATAAATGATTTTAAAACTAAAATGATATCATGAACTTCTAAAAATCGTATTTAAGTCAGGGGTTTCAAAGTTTTAAATAATAGGAGGTACTTCTTAAATTTTAGGAGGTACCTAAAAAATTAGGCTGAGGGTCGTAAGGGGTCCAGGGGGCGGAAGCTCCTGAAATCTAGCATTTTGTGGACCAAAAAATGTACTTCAGAGACTGCAAAACATTAGTGTTTTTGAAAGAAAAATCCCATTCACTTTAGAGTTCAGATTTCACCAAGAATGAAGACCATGCATAATGCCTGGAATTTTTCCCCCAATTTCTTTATTGAATATTTCAGTTTACAGACTTCAGCCAAGATTATTCATAGATAGTCTGCCATATCTTAAAAAAAAACAAAAAGACCATAAAGAGCTACGGTTCCGCAGCTAGGCTTGACCAAGCCATTGTTATCAAAGCTGAAACTTCTCAAAATTCTTTTGTTGGCTTTGTCCTTTTCTTTTTCACAATACCTTGGCTTGTGTGTGTTTTTTTTACTTTATTACCAGTAATTAAACTCATCAAAGACCATTGGCACGGATCAAGACCATATAAGTGTCATAATTAATGAAACCAAGGACGTATATAGAATACGTCCTTGATGAAACATATAAATTTAATTTGCAATCATCAATCTTTAATAAAATTTATAATTTTAATAGATCAATACAAATATAATTAAGCAAAAACAATATATATTGTTACTTTCACGACTTATGTGCAAAAAAAATGTTCGAACAAAAACGATTCGCGAGAAGATATTTATTAACATTTGAATAACAAAAGTTAAATTATTTTGGAAAAAAAGTGGGGACCGGCGTTTTGACATTACAGTGTAATTCGTATTTGAGCCATGTCCGGTCCTTTTTCAAGATTTCTAGTAATTTTCTATCTCTTATCTCATCGTACCCCCTTTTAAAAATGTTTTTCAGCACACTTTCATTTCTGTGAACAACCGCAGTAGGGCCCCGTCAAAATATGTAAATAAATTAGTCATAGGTTTTTATTTTTTTAATACCGGAAGTTAAACAATATGGACGGAGTTAAGCAACAAGACAGTTCGCCCCAGAATGATTCGACCCTGGGTTTTAAATGGATAATACAAATCGCACAACATATTGTGTAGTCATATATTCATAATACATAATGATCATACTTATATTACTGGAGATTACACTATATTGTGTTTGAACACAATTTGTAATCGGTCATTTTTTTATTTTGAAATGATGTCAGCTTTGTTCCGGTCCGAGTTTTACACAAGGATGAACAAATATTGGAACGAAAACATATCTATTTACCGCATGCGCAAACTGCTATTTACGATTCTAAGGTAAAGTTATTTTTAAAACAGGGAATATCCCATCAACTTGGTCGTGACGCAGTTGTTCGATTTGAATGCGAGAATTCAGCAATTGACGTGATCATTAATTTTTTATGAAAAATATTCCACAAGCCTATCGACCATCGTACTTGTGGTTTTGACCACCGCTATTTTTTTTTTTTTTTGGGGGGGGGGGGTTCAGTAATTTCTGCCGGTACTATACACGATCTCAAGCGGGTAAAAGTACCGGGTACCGGCCCACTTTGAAACCCCTGTTAAGTCAAAAAAATTCAAAACGACATCTATTTCATTTGTAACTGCGTCAATTCCGTAAATCGTGACATGTAAACAAACACAGCACTTTTTTCAAGCGTGTCCAGATTATTAGATACAAACCTTTCTAGTTACGGATTAGTAAAAGATGATTATAGAATAAATTTGACTTAATTTTGAACTACAATATTTTCAGAAAATATCAAATTTATTTTTTGGACCATTTGCAGCCGATGTAGAAAAACCTGGTGTGTTTTAGTTTTGTTTTATTTTTTGCAGAATCTACGCGGGTGGTCTAAATATTTACTCGGATCGATCAAAACTTTGATTAATACAACACTGCATGGTGTACGGAAAGGACTTTATGTTAACATGGACTATCAGGTTAAGGACAACAACTGTTCATTTTTCTATCACTGTGAATGACTCTTAAGACAACACGAGTCTGGTCATTTTTTGACGTATGGACATTTTATGTCACGCCCAACTGCATTTCACTGTCGCACTCCAGATTTATATTGACATTTCGTTACTGTACATATGACTTACCAGTTTAAAAGAAATCCAAACACAATTCCTGTCTCCAAGATTATTTGTACATGTACCACAATATTCTAAACTTCTACAATAAATGCGTAAATAAAAACGAATCTGGCCACCATTCTTCGTCATGTTAATATTTTTTTTATCATGCCATATTTTACGTTGCAACAAGTAAAGGTCAGCATTGAAATCGTATTTGGGTCACAACTGACACGCAAAGATGACAATGTCATCAATATTTTTTAATTCGCATCTATAGTACACGTACAATAACTAGGAGGAGATCACAGGGACCTGCTCCCGGCCTTTCGTTATCAATAATTTTAACCCTACTATCAATGTGCGGTACTAAAATATCACGAGGGATGACACCCGTTCATATTTATACTGAATTCTTACCTTTCGTACGGTTTAGTTGTGCTAAATAATGGTAATTCCAAATAAATATCACAAAAATCCTAAAGTATACTAAAAATCCAGCTTTTTAAAATTTTGCCAAAGGGGGGGGGGGGGGAGGTGGGTGTGTCCCTTGCCACCGGCTCATATGTCTCTGATAAGAAAAGATAGTGGTGAACATTAACATTTTTCATTTTTATACAATTTTTGCATTTATTATTTCTTTGGCTAAGTAACAAACATGTTCTATCCATGATGTGCTTGCAAGGAACAAGGAACGCATTAGTTTTTCCTTATTTCTGTTACTGTTAATTATTTCTATCAGTACCCATTTGTTTATTCATCTAATATTTTCCGTCAGTCTGATCCTACAAAATATTTGAATACTACCAACATCTGCCGACAATGGTTTAGAATAGTAAGACACAATGAATTTTATTTATTTAACTATTAATTATGCCGTTCATACTATATGCAGAGGCGGATTTAGAGGGGGCGTGCGCCTCCCCCCCCCTAAAATTCGCAAAGCATATGTTATTCCCGATTTGCGATAACTAGAGTTATCGTTCTTGAATCGAGTTATATTTTCCTGACAAAGGGTGTGTACACTTCCGTTTACATAACATTGTACCAAAACTTCCCAAAAGGATGGGGAAAGACTATTGTGCTATCACAAACTGTCACAATACAAAGGGATTGATATGTCGTTTTGGTAAACCTGTAAAACTTCACCATCTTCCGGGTGAGAAGCATCTCCGATCTGCTTGGATAAGAGCTATTAGTAGAAGGAATTACAGGCCAAACAGCAGCTACACTCAAGTTTGCTCAGACCATTTTCCTGGGGGTAATGGTCGTACTTGGAAACATACTGTTCCAACTCTGTTCCTGCCACAAAGGGCCCATTCGGAGACTAATGCTAGAGAAGCAACTAACAGCACTAAAAATGCATTTTGGTACAGTGGACTTGGTATTGAAGGTGACCATCCTGATAGTGATAGTACCCTGTCGTCGGAACCATTGCAGTTTGAAAACAAAATACATTCGTAAGATTTTCAATAAAAATATATCAATATAGTTAAGCTTGACGTAAAAGCCTGTAGTCCAACATCAAAGGTCCCGGTACAAATATATGTGTGGTGTTATTGGTGTGTATATAACTAAGAGACCAACCATTTAACTTGAAATGGGGGGGGGGGGGGCTTCGTTTAAAAAATATTTGGTGAGGAAGGTGAACAAAAAATCTGATTCATGCTTTTTGCCCATTATGGCATTACAATAAAGGTTAATTTTTCGGGGAATCTGACTGGGGTAAACCCCACTTTCAAGGTACATGTATACACGTATATGGTTGGCTCCTTATACCTTTGTACATGTACAGAAGATAGACTAGCCTTTTCATACGTGTGTTGACTTGACCACACAGTTTCTGTCCTGACCTGTGATGTTTCTCTTTGTTGGTTTGCTCTGATAAATTAGAGATGATTTGTTTTCAGTTTTTTAATTACGGTTATTTCATGACTATTTGTCGTTGGCGAATGAATACGTTGGTGACGTCATAATACCAACCCAGGTTATCGAGTATAACCAAAATGATCTCCAGGCGGATTAGCCAATCAGATTGAAATATTCAAATCAAATTAAATTATATGAAAATATTCTTAATGAGTACCATAATAATTTCAGTTACATTTACATGTACAATAGAAAATAACAAATATTCAGGCACTACAGTTTCAATACTTCCTTTCCAAATCTTAAGCGAAAAATGTTGATTTCTCCTGAACTGATTCATATTACTTTTCTTAGATATGTACAGTTATTTATTGTTAATATTCATTTTGATTGTTAGCCAACCATAATCTTTTGAATCATTTGTTTGTTTTCAGTTATTCAAGGCAGGAAACAGATGTTTGCAAAAAAGATGAAGATGTATATATTGATTGGTAAGATAATTCATTAATTGTTTTTGTTTGTTAACCAAATTTTTCAATTTTTTGCAAACAAATAAGCATTTTTAACAGATTGTGACCTCTTTTTCCTAGTTTTTTTTTTATTTTTTTTTCAATTTTTGAAGTTCTTTGACAAAAACAAAACTATCTGAATAACCATTTATACACATAAACAAACATTTTTATACACACATCTATCAGAATAAAATAATTGGAATTATAAGTAATAAAGAAGAGTTTGAAGATACCAAAGGGGCAATCAGAAACTGTATATCGAAGAACAGACAACACAATGGCCAAAAGAAAAAGTACAAAAGGACAAACAACGATCGACAAAACATACCGTACATATAAAACTAAAGATCGAGTAACACGAATCCCACTAAAACCAGGGGTGAACTCAGGTGCTCCGGAAAGGTAAGCAGTTCCTGCTCCACTAGTGGCATCCGTTGTGTTAATCTAGTTACAAACCCGGTAATAAGTCGTTAATGAGGAAAGGACCGGGAAGTGTTTACGACAAGTGGAACATATCCGTGGTCATTTATGACACAGATATGCCATAACGGTCAACCAAGTCATGGTGGCGACCGTAAAATTTTAGAAGTGATGACTTCAACTTTACCAAAAGGAACCCTTGGTTCAGTAGGTTTCTTGTTAGCAGCAACCCTCTATCAAGGAAATCCTGATAGGAACCACAAGTTCTGGAATATCGTATCATCTGAGAGATATATACTCCATATGCAGGTTATTCAGTTTGTGAGTGAGCTGCCGAATTTATACATCGATAAATTCTTTCAGAATAACCTTTATTCCTATTAAATAAATATTTATACTATAACTAATTGATGAGTTTCATTATCAATGACCAAATAACGCAGTAACTCACGAATGCGTGCAGCGCATGAGTGAGTTACAATATTATTTGGTCATGAGTGACATATTTTTGATAAGGAAACTCGTCAATTAGTTATATTATTATACAGATAGTAAAAAATGTTTCGAATCAAATTTAATATAAAATGAGTTTAATTGCACTATATTATGTGGGTAACGTAGAATTACAGAATTTTCCGAGTTAAATAAAAACGATAATTTCACAGTGAAATTATCGTTTTTATTTAACTCGGAAAATTCTGTTATTCACATCTATCTATATAATAAATATGTTTAATGCATTTTGAAATATCAAATAATGATCATAGTTATTGTATGTCATTCGAAGAGATTTCATGCAGAAGAAGATGGCTTTGATATGACTTATAAGTACTCTTGTTCCAAGACTATTTACCTTTCTGTTATTTATGTAAATTGTTTTCACAGTGCTGTATTTTTACATTTGTTTACTTCAGCACACAGAATACACCATTTTCTCCTATGGACATCTTGAAAATGGAAAATGTAGATTCAAAAGAGCAGATAACTCAGACCATTCAGACATTTGTAAATACAGGTGTTCAAGCAGTCAAACCAGACATCACAATCGAAGACTTTCAGAACAATAATGAACAAGTCCTCTTTTATACAGGCCTACCAGATTTTGAAACTTTCAATGCTTTGTTTGAAAGCCTCAAGAAAATTGGTGCTGATCGCATGAATGTTGATGATTGCAGTTTAATGGAAAACTGTCTCTTCGAAAACTTAGACTTGTGGATGAATTTTTAATGGTGCTAATGCGATTAAGACTAGGTTTACTTGTAAATGACCTAGAATTTAGATTTAAAATATCTGCAAGTAGAATATCTAGAATATTTACTAGCTGGATAAACATCATGGAACAAGCATTGAAATCAATAGTGTTTTTACCTCCCCTATGTACATTGCAATCAAAGATTCCAAAGTGCTTTAAGAATTTCAAAGACACAAGAATTATTTTGGACTGCACCGAACTTTTCATACAGACTCCATCTTCACTTGAAAATAAATCGCAGACATATTCCCACTACAAGTCTCACAACACATTTAAATCATTGATTGGTATAAGTACGACAGGTTCAGTTGTATTTGTGCCAACATTATATGGAGGATCTGCTTCAGATGTTTATATTTCAAGAAATAGTGGGCTGATTGATCTTTTAGAAGAAGGTGATAAAGGATTTTTCCATTTGAATACAGCTTTTAAGACTAAAGGCATTAAAATGTATTGCCCACCTTTTATGTCAGCAGCTATCAAGCAGTTTACAAAGGAACAGATTGAGTTTACAAGACGTGTTGCTTCAGCACGGATACATGTTGAGAGGAAAATGGAACAAATTAAGAATTTCAGAATTTTACAGGGAATTATGCCTTTAAGTTTAAGTGGAGTAGCCGACTCGATTTTCTTTGTATGCAGTGCTTTGACAAACCTTCTTCCACCTCTCATCAAATAAATATATGAAACATTAAGATAGTTATTTCTATTGAATGGAGTATCATTAGGTCTTGAATGATACGACATAACAAGGAGATCAAAAGTTTGCTGAAAATAAAACCATTAGGCTATCTTCAGTTCTAAGAATTACCTACATGATATATCTAAAATACAGTTGGAAAGTTTAACCAACAAATTCCATGGAGAATATCTACCAAATCAGAAACTTGAGAGCCATCTTGAAAATTCTTTTGATTAGTTTACATTTACCTCGATAGTATTCTCAGCTATATCATGACGACCAGTTTTAGGTATGATATACTGCTCGGGACAATATTCACCAATATTCATGCAATATGATTTGATTTTTGGTGTTTAATGCCACTTTCAGCAATATTTCAGCTATATCATGGCGACCAGTTTTAGTGGTGGAAGAAGCCGGAGTACCCAGAGAGAACCACGACCACGGGAAAGCAACTGGTAAACTTTATCACTTGCGGCTGCGAGTCGAGCTGGGCACTGTATTGGTAATAGGCTTGTATGAGTTGTAAGGTAATCCAACTACCTAACTCATTGAGCCACACAGGCCCCTATTTAGTTTTGAATATGCATTTTTATTGACTAACAGTTAACTCTTGTTAATAACTTTAAGTGAACTCAGGTGCTAAGAAATAGAGAACAGTTTCTGTCTGTTGTGATTGATCTTAAAATCAAATAAAGATTATTCAGATTAATTTCATATTTATTTTGTACAATTTAAGAATTGATGGAACAATATCCTTTTGTTTTGTTGAATTTGCCTCCAAAGCAAAAAGAAGACCAGAAATGTGTGTACAGCCCTCTCCTAATCTGCAATGAAACAAAGAAATGTATATGAACAATGGTACAGCAACTACATTCTGTTCTTGTATAAAATTCTGAGGTCACACTAAATTGATGCTTAGTTCTTAGAATTTGTAGCTCAAATTTTTGGAAAATGAAAATCCTTCTTCAACAAGATGAACTGTGAGCTAATGCTCACTCATGATACCCTCGCAAAATGCGCCGAAAAATATATTGGGACGGATGGAAGGACGAACAGTGGTAAAACAGTATACCCCCCCCACCCCCCCCCCCCCCCCGGTGGAGCGGGAGTATAACTATAAAAAGTAAATATCTTAACTTTGTCCAAAAAAAATTCATAATTTCAGCATTTTAAATTTTAAGTGTTCATATGTCTCAACATTAGGTGGAATAAACCTTAAACTTTAAAAGTGATCCATTCCACATCAAAAATCTCTTACAAGTTTGAAAAATTTATGATGTGAAAAATCTGAAGGTAATAAAATTTATGTGTGTCTTCCCAAAAAATTGAAAAAAATATAAGTCAATCTGGTGTGGCCTAATACAAAAAAAAATGGTGGACTGCTACAGTACATGTTATGTACATGAATTTCCTCCTTTTCTTCAATTTAAAATTGTGGTGCAAATTGATAAAAATCAACTCTAAAAAGAGCTACTTCACATTTTATGAAAAATATGTATGGACAATCATATTCAGACATAATTTAGGAATATCACCTGACAGGGTAATGCCCAAGCCACTGTTTAATTAATAAATATAGTACAATAAGATACATTTCAATATGATATAATACAAATAATTAAAGGGATTCAAAAGCAAGCTTAGAAACTTATAAAAAAAAGCTATATTAATTTGTTTCCCTGGTATATCTCTTTACAATAATCAAACTGGTCTGGAAGTTTATACAATAAAGTCAATATCAAAATATCAAAAATCCACTGTTAATCTCCCCATTACTGAAATTAGAGACATATACAGTACCAGTTATAAAATTGAATTATGTCTGAAATAAATTATTATTTTATTCCAATATTATATTATAGGGTTATTGCATGATTATAGGGCACGGGTGGCTCAATGAGTTAGGTAGTTGGATTATCTAACAACTCCTCCAAGCCTATCACCAATACAGCATACGTTCACGCCCGGGTTTGTAAATTACAAAAATGGTGCACTCAACTCGCAGCCGCAAGTGATAAAGTTTACCAGTTGCTTGGCCATGGTCAATGGTTATCTCCAGGTACTCCGGCTTCTTCCACCACTAAAACTGGTTGCCATGATATAGCTGAAAGTGGCATTAAATACCAAAAATCAAATCATATTGCATGAATATTGGTGAATACTGTCCCTAGCAGTATATCAGATTGCAAGTGCAACATGATATATTGCTGGGACAATATTCATGCAATATCCCTTTTATTATATAGTAATAAATATGTTATGCCTATTTAGCATTTTTTATATAAATATTGTATTTTATTATATTTAAGAGGGGCCCGGGTGGAATATTGAACTGCTTCAAATATTCATATTTGAACTAGTGCAATATACATTTTATCAGTATTTTAATACAAGGATGCAAATTATACAGGGATATATTGCAGTTGCACGATTATTTTCCATTGAAGTTAATAGGAAAATATGTATTACCATATAATAAATTCATAATATTGCATTAATGAATTATAATAAGTTAATTCAGATAAAAGTGTAGAGACACAAATTATAATAATTACCCAGCTGGACATGTACATGAGATAATGATTGGATTCTCCTTTGTCATCAACAACCATTGGCTATATTTTCCTGTCTTCATGGATGGAAAGCACTTTGATCTTATATAACACCGTTTTGAATCGTCATCTATCATGTTTATGTCATGTATATAATTTTCTTTATAAAAGTTAAAGCTTCTTCTGAACTGCCTATAGCAGCTCATTTTTTCATTGTCATCTGACCGGCTTTTTAAAAGATACGTCTCTACATCTTTGTGACTTATTTGAGGGAAGAGATTTTCTTTGCTGGACCATCCGGTGTTCAATTCAGATATTATGGATACCTCTTTATCTTCTACGGAATCTTTATCGGATATGACATCGTCATCGACGGAAGAATTGGCACCACATATCACTTGATTTGCATTAAAAGACCGGAGCGCAAGCTCATTCTTGTTGCCACTGATTTTTTCATTGCATTTCCGTAGAAACTGTACAAGTTCGGTTTTTTTTAAAGTTAGGAAGTCTGCAAGTGTTGCCTTGGAATCTATGTCAATTAATTTCATATTTTTTCGCACTGAATAGTATTTATTCAATCAATTTAATTTATTAAAAACCGCCAGTAAAACTTTTGCAACCGGAAATGCTATATACCCTTTGCCAAGGACGATAATTCAAATTACGAACGATAACTCCATTTTTCGCAAAGAGGGAATACAACGTCAATTAAGCAGTTCAACAAACAACTTTTTCATGAATGGTTGACTCGAGACCTGTAGTAAAATATTCCTACACATTGTAAATACACGTTGGGTGTGTTCGTTGAATCATATATGGATTGCTGTCAGTAGTTCAAAGATTATTCCATTCTGAATGGTTCCGAGGTACCAGACATCAACTATTTTCTCACGCTAATTAAACATTATTTATTCAGTCAATTTTACAACTATAAGAAAAACAAATCTTTAGAGATCAAAGCATTTAGTAAAACTTAAATCCTAATACTGATGTTCTTTCAACATCAGTATCATTCATAAGGTACGGTCCATTAAACTTCCAGAGGGGGGGGGGGGCTATGTTTTTTTTCTAAAAAATATTCTGATTCCCGATGTTGCTGGAAAAATATTCTAATTTTGGTGGAGGATAAAAAAAATAATCTGATTCAGAGTTTTTGTCATATAACCTAATGTTAAATCCTGGAACAAAATTTAGCGCTTCGCGCGACAAAAAAAGTTAATATTCTAACTCTCGTGTCGTCCGAAATAAAATTCTGAACGAAAAAAAAACCCATAGTCCCCCCCCCCCCCCCCCCCTGCAAGTTAAATGGCCGGTCCCTAACCAGATACAAATTCAGGTGAATTACACACAGAAGACATCTTCATGATCTTATTACTGTCCGCTCGGAAGAAGCTTTTCGTTTCGCCGTTGGTTCATTCAATGAAAACGTATGATTCGTTCTTGTTTATAGACAAACAAAGGCGAATATGTTAACATTAATGCTGCATGAAACGATTCTGATCATCTAATTTAGTTACGCTACTGTAGTTAATCAGAAATCAACAACAATTTCATGTATTGACAATTTCTTCCTTTGTTTGTCTATAAACAAGAACGGTCGAATCATACGTTTTCAATGAATGAATCAAACGACGAAAAGAAAAGTTCCATCCGGACGGGCAGTATTAACTAGAACCACCCGAAAGGACAAGCACCGAAAGTACAGTGAAATGAGGAATGCGTTAAAACTAGTAAACCAATAGTTCTTTGAAGGGTTAAAATATCGTGATCGATCAGTCATGAGTTGAACAATTCGCACCACGGTTGTTCCAAAAATGTTTTACTTTAGATTCTTATAATCTGACAAAAACATACTGTTAACAATTATCCGACAAAATTAAGACTCAAGAGTTTTTGTCATATAACCTAATGTTAAATTCTGGAAAAAAAACTATTACTGATGATCCCAGTCCTTGTTAAATCGGTTTGGCTGAGAAATGTATGCTTTTCAAAGATAGCAGCAACCTTGTTCAAATTTATCGATCGTTCGCCATAACCGGAAACTACGGAAGTCGGAGCTTTTCTAAATATGGTATTTCTTACTACGAAGCTTACTACCGTTGATGTAAACATTCACGCCTCAAATCGCCAAATTTGGTATCGACATCCAACTAAGGGAAATACCAAAGTGAGGCAGAAAATGACGAAATTCAAAATGTTCAGAGAGAAAGTAAACATGGATTTTCATTTTGTGGGAATTACATTCTAAAATACTGGTTGGTGATAAAAACTTGTTATAATAGTGGACAAAGGAAAGGTTATGTCTTATTATTGATAAATGCAGGCGTCAGAAACTCTGTAAGCGAGCGCAAAAAATCTCGTCGGCTGCTCCATTAAGTGTAAGGGCATCCCGTTAAAACCCTTGCGAGTAAGCGAGCATTTAGGGTTTTATTATTAGAACTAGTCATTCCTCAAACTCCCAGAGCTTCCGGGGAGCTTGACCCCCTTGGGCCCCCTACCGGGGCTCTGCCCTGGACCCGGTAGGGACCGTATGCGGTCGCCAGACCTCTCGCCTACTCACGCCCCCCCCCCTCCTAACCACAAAACCTGGATCCACCCCTGATATGTATATCTGTTATTATTTATTAAACTCAGTCTTTCTAAAATAAATGCTATAAAATTATTAACCAGCTTGTTGTTGAAACTTTAAAAGGTAATAACAAAAGGAATATATGTCTCTGTATAATCTTGTCACAGATAATTTTAAAGAGTATGATTTCGATACTGAATATTGCCTTAATATACGCCTCTACTGTGCTTTTTGCAATTAAAAAAATATTGAATATTGATAAATATTTTGTATGTGAAAGCAGAGACATGTCTGATGAAAGCGGTACCTATATAATTCTTTGAAAATTAAAACCTATTTTGTTTACTTGGAGATAGCATAATATTGGCCCAAATACACATACTTTAAAATGTCGAAATGAAGATTATCAGTATTAAAGTAACCGTACGCAGTGCGGTCTTATGTATGGGCACAATGGACAGTTGTCACACAAGCACATGAACCCCATGCTAATCTATGTATGTTCACAGTCACTTGAAGTTTCAAAAATAACAAAAAATAAGAAAAACTTCGAAACATTTTGGTCATCTATAATAAATAAGGGAAGTTATGAAATGCGATTTTTGCGCCAACATGTAAACAATGATTAACTGACGATTGCCGGTGCCAAGGGGTGTGCTTTAACAGCCTTTGTCGACTCATGACATGTTTATTTACTCATCGGTAATGGTTTAATCTACAAGCATCCCCCATCTGCGACGATTTGACAACTTTTACATCAATTTCGTGCCTACTTTCTATGAAACGGCAGGCTATGGAAATGATTATCTCCCTTGACTATATACTCAGCCATTACAAAATATAGGGGGGTGCTAATGTGTGTATCGTGTTAGGTAAATGAGTTGCCAGATATTTATTTATGGATATATTGTGACAAAATATGGATGTAATTGTTTGAAATATATATTTCCCAAGGATGTTTGTATTATTTTACATTCAACATACGTCTTCATGTAAAATTTTTGGATGTGAAGTAAAATACAATCAAAATTTGGGCCAAATGCTACCAGCGAGCTGCTGGTAAGATCAGGATCAGAATCAGGAAGATTTTTAGGTTGACAATTTTTTCTGAATGGCTTTTTGTTCTTTGTAAGGTATTTTTACCTTAATAATTATATATAAAAACAGAAAATATAGGTTATATATTTTTATGAAATAAATTAATAAAAAAAAACACGTGTTTTCTTAGAATATGGTAAATCCGAGGATTTATGATATCCAAAGCAGATGTTTGTTTACGAACAATAATTATATATATAAGTGTATTTTGTAAACAACTAATGGTACGTAGATACATTGTATCTAACATAGTTAACACTTAATCCAAATTTTATTTAGCATACATATGCATTTTGATTATTTTATTTTATGAATATATATTGTTATTAAATACAGAGGATCTATTTAGATCATAGGTGGGCCTCACACTCCTACAGGAGTACAGACAATATTGTAAAATATTTATTTCATTTTTTTTTAATCACTATTGGTTCAATTTTTTTTACACAAAAGTTGTTCAGTAGTAATTTTATAATACTACACAGTACTATGATAATCTCCTTTTATTTATATTCCTTAAAAAGCATTTTCCCCAATAATTACTGTTAATTCAACTTTTTGCATTTAATTGTTATATTTTGAAATTGTTATCAATATTAAACAATTATTTTTTAATGTTCATATTTATATGAATATTATAGTTGCAATTATTTAAATTAAATATACCTACCTTGAAGAACTTTCGATTTATTTATATAATCAACGCCCACTTTCTTGTAAATAAATTGCAGAATTCCCTTCAAAATTTTCTGTATATTACAATTATACTTCGGAATTTTCCGATTTATTTCGGTCGATTCTAAATTTGTCTAGACACTTTAAATACCAATCGTAACTACTCGGCCATTCTCGCTACCCTGCAAATAACCTCGTACGTACATAGTAGAAATTCTTCTTAAATTGTTTGCCGGAAGTTAAGTTAAGTTAAGCCACATAAAAATATAGTCCACGAATATCCAATATGGAAGACATACTAAGTAAAATCTAATCATGCAAAACTAATTAAAACTTTAATTGAAATATAGAAAATTGTTTAAAATATAACTTTATCAAACTTTCATGTAACTGACATGTGAAAAGTAGTGCGATTTATACGCCTAATGCATACGAGGTTATTTGCAGGGTAGCGAGAATGGCCGAGTAGTTACGATTGTTCAAATACGTCAAAAAATTATCAAATGAAAAGTTACTCGATATACGAGAACTAGACGAGAATTTCCTTACTTATTATAATGGTATGGTAAAATCGGCCATTTTCTAGCATTATTATTTGCTGATTCCATTCCCTTTCCCTATGACATCCCCTTGAAACGAACTCCATGGCGGTAATGTCCCGCACTGAATGAAAACTTAGACTAAACGAGGAGTCGAAGTCGGAAAATATTCGGATTATTACCCCTATTGATTTTCAAGAGCAAAGGTCTAAACTTGGCCATTCACACGGTGATACAAGTTGCATGATACAAATACTATCAATCATATTAATTGTATTAAATGCCTCTGCTTGGACATTGATTTTAGCCCCCCCCCCCCCCCCCCCCTTGAGTAATATAAAATGGTAGGTGTTGTGGAGAGCTAGTCCAGGACTTTGTTCACAAAGAAATTGCCCCCCCCCCCATTTTTTCAGTTTCTTTGAAGGCAACAACCATTTTCTTATCTGTGGGGGGAGGGGGGTCATGGGGGGCTGGTATTTTTTTGAAAAAATGGGATGTTAATGCCCTAGCTGACCGAAAAAAAAATTAGATTTTGCATTGTAACTGAAAAAAAATTATGCTGTCACCGGCTAGAAACAAAAATATTGCGCTGCTGAATATGAGTAGTCAATGTATTGTTTATATGAAAAAATGTATTTCTGTTCCACATGATAGGAAAACAATTTTTTGCTTTCCTTCTCATGAGAAAAAAATATTTTGATTGAGGAAGGTTCTGAAAAAAAATCTACGAGCACAATGAAAATCCCAGCCTCCAAAATAAGTAAATGGTTGTTGCCTAATAAAGTCATTGGAACAAAACTTCAGCTGGTGCCAGTGGTTGAAGTATGCCTTTACTGGCCCACCCCCTTTTTATTTCCTTGAATTGCGTTTTATATCAAATACAGTGAGTTGTTATTTGTGTGTTTGCTGAAACTTGACTGCAAAAAGGCGTTATAAAGACTACATTCTTTACCAAGATGCTATTTGTAACTGGTCATCTTCAAATTTTGTATGTCCCGCCATTCTCAACTTTGAAATTATCTCCCTTGTTATTCGAAGTTTTGAATGATTTCACACATGTAAACGATAACAGCTAAAATCTTTATATTGTTTCAGTAATTTTGTTATTTTTATTTATGCGTATTTACCAAAGTTCAATATTGAAAGATGTAGTTTAATATTTATTGAAATTATTACTTGATTCACTGCGGGACATTACCGCCATGGAGTCCGTTTCATAGAAAGTAGGCACGAAATTGATGAAAAAGTTGTCAAATCGTCGCAGATAGGGGATGCTTGTAGGCTAAAACATTACCGATGAGTAAATAAACATGCCATGAGTCGACAAATGCGGTTAAAGCACACCCCTTGGCACCGACAATCGTCAGTTAATCATTGTTTGCATGTTGACGCAAAACACGCATTTCATAACTTCGAAGTTTTTCTTATTTTTTTTCATTTTTTATTTTTGAAACTTCAAGTGACTGTGGTATGTTGTATACGGCATATTTTTTTATTTTTAAACACTGATTTTGTTGGAAGTATCAATACAAGAAATATATGTTTAATTTTATCGACCATTTATAATTTTATTTCTGTGAGTGTTTGTATAGATATGGGCCTCAGTGCACTGCTTTGACCGGGGCCTATATTGCTGACAAGACGGCGCTGACCGTACGTCATTCATCATTTACACTTCATGAATATATATCGGCTGTACATAGCATGGTATAGGCCAATATTGCTTATGTATGTTGGTTGCATTAATTGATATTTTCGTAATAAAACTCTTTTCTTATGACTTAAAAGACCATACTTTCATTTTACAGACACCGGCGTCTACTACCCCCTTTATGCTTTATAATGGTTGTTGCCACCCGTGTACTAGTACTAGTTAGTCTTCAATGTTTGCACTCTCCCTAGTGCAACAATAAAAGATTCCATACTTTTTTCTCATACTTTTCTATTCTACTTCATTTAACTTTCCAATGGATGTCATAGGGGATATCATTTAATTTCAAATACTAATGTCCTCTCTATGGGCCATGCCTACTCATATTATTTTGTGATATTCAACTTTCACTGGCCAGACAAAAATGCTGTGCTCGCATCTAGGCAATGCCTACTCCATATTATTTAGATATGTCAAGGTCTTTCAAATGAAACGAATCGTTTATATTTAGATATTTCAAGGTCTTTCAAGTGTCCCAAATGTTCACCTATGGTCTGTCTGATTTGTTATTACTTGTGGTTTTTGTATTGCGAGAATACATTTTAAAAGTTCACGTACTCGTCAGTTCTGGACATAAATTATGCTAGATCTGAAATACTTATATCGTGTCTTGTATATATTGATCAGTTGCTTTTTTAAACAAATTGTTGATATTCTTTTTTAACAAAGCTTACTATGATGAGTCATGTATACTACTTATATGGTATAGAAGTGTGGTCATCGTAGCCGAGTGGTTAGATGGAAGTTTTGAAAGTCAAAGTAGACTTTGAAAAGCCCAGCAGTGGTTCGAGACACGAAAGTCTCACAATAAGCATAACACGTTTCTAAGCCTAAAACAGTCAAAGGTTAAAGTTCATATATTCAAGAATAAAAGAATATACTGTAGATTCTTAAAAATAATCCACTGTTGACGTCAGAGAAATGTATTGACAACGAGTATAAAATTCAAATATTGTATTATAAAAAGAATCTCCCACTACCCAACTGATGTGCCTAGACAGCGACCGCAAGTGAATGCAGCGTACTGAGCGCCAGCCGTGATGTCAGTGCCACAAAAAGCATAAAAAATCAAGTGTTGGCGACAGTAGCAATTTAACATAGCAATAGCGATTTTTTAATTGTACAAAGTAGCTGAAATTAGGAGTCATGACGAATATTCATACCATGGATCAGGATTTATCACTTTTGAGATATTTCCTACTTATAACTATTGTTAAATTGCAATATAATGATCAATAAAAATACGATCAGTCGTATTTACATACTGACAAATCCGATTCTTATAAATGACACAACCGGTTTCTATACATGTTTATAATTTGACAAAGCCGGATTTTAAAAACATCTGTTGACATCAAGCGTTAGGCTATGACTAGTTACTAATTGACTTTTCCTCAACAACAAAATATCTTTAAGTAAAATTATCATTCTTTGATATTTTTTTCTTTTTTCGCAACATTTCATTCATTCGTAATTGCACGATATAGCGATATTTCAATTGATCGTAATGATGTTGATGCCGGATTCCTTAGTTCTTAGTGCCAACTCCGGTTCCGTGCAGCCGAATACCCGGGGTGAACATTTTGAACATGCATGCAACAAAATGGGAAAAAATAAAACTGATAAAGAAAGAATAAACCGTGATGTAATATAGAACGTTTGAAAACATGAATTAAATTCGATCGAAACACCGACTGCGTATAGTACTGAGCGTTATACTGAAACACTCGCAGAGGAAACAACATCACTTGCGAAAAAAAACCATAGGAAATTAAATAGTAAATAAATAAACAACTTGAAATCTACGAATCCGAAAAATAGTGGATATTACAATAGTAAATAGCGGTGGAAAACAAGTTAGTGAAAACATTTCAATAAATAGTTTATTTGATTTCTTTAACAACGTAAATGCATGACCACCGATAAACGGAACTGACCCGCCAGCCGGGGACAATCAACAACATGTAGAATTGAATAATTTAATTAACGCTCATTACTCTAAATAAAATAGAATCTGTTGTCAATTTTATGCTTATTTATACGCCTGATTACATTTTCTTATAAACCACTCTATTTATAAATTGATCTTTATGTTATATGGTATTTCAGTTCCGAGTTACGTTTTTGTGTCAAAGGATCAGAACAATATATTTCAAGAAAAACATTCCGCACTGTGGTACTTCAATTCCACACATTTCAGCGATTAATTTGAAAGTCAACGGCATCGGTAGTGTAATGACTATAAAATTGGTATTTGTTGCTTCTCCTCTAAGCATTAAGGAGAAAAAGCAGACTGGATGGCTCGTAATCAGGATAATATGTCCGAGTGGTCCGACATGTCTATCCGCGGACTGTTGTTTCGGTGAGTTAGCAATATAACAATCAAACTAAGCGTGTTGGTACAAAGCGAACCTCATCATCATTTTATTGAAAATTAACTTGTTTACGCCATGATATAGCTGAAAAATTGCTGAGTTGGCGCTAAACAACAATCACTCACTCACTTACTTAATTTGAAAGCCTAATAAGACAAATAAACTGGTTTGCATATTTTAATCGAAAAGTGCTATTAGGAAATGGAAATGATAGCTCTATGATATGATAGTGTTTGGCATCGGCAATCGTCAGTTAATCATTGTTTACATGATGGCGCAAAAAACTGACTTTTATCCAACAATAAACCATTTTTAACTAATAAGGGTAGTAATATAACTAAAGATATTATCTTAGAAGACAATAATAAGATCATAAATGACCAACTTCAAGTAGCAAATAATTTTAATAATTTTTTCATAAATGTGGCAAAGGATATTGGTAATGATAATAATTTATCTGCCGAAGAACATCCAAGTATTAAAATTATTAAAGAAAATAAGAAAGAAATTCCTAAATTAATATTTCATGAAATTGAAAATGATTTTGTATCAAAGCAAATAAATAAAGCAAATTCAAAAAAAGCAACCGGACGTGATGGCATTTCGGCAAAACTTCTAAAATTTGCAAAGCCAGCTATTGTTAAACCAATTACAAATTTAATAAATAAATCAATAAATAATTCCATTTTTTCAGAAAAATTCAAAGAAGCCCAAGTTGTACCACTATTCAAGAAAAATAACTCTTTAGATAAATGCAATTATAGACCTGTAAGTATCTTACCTACTATTTCAAAATTTTATGAAAGAGCAATATATGAGCAGACTGTGACCTTCTTTGACAAGGTGTTTCATCCTTTTCTGTCAGCATTCCGATCGGGTTATGGTTGCCAAACAGCTCTTCTAAAAATAATAGAAGATTGGAAAAAGGCCCTGGATGAAAATAAATTTGTAGCGGCCATCCTCATGGATTTGTCAAAAGCTTTTGACTGCCTTCCCCATAAACTGTTAATAAACAAACTAGATGCATACGGAGTAAGTGAATCTGCATTGAAACTGATAAAAAATTATCTCTCTAACAGAAAACAGTGTGTCAAAATCGGCAATATAATGAGCGAATGGGAAAACATATATAAAGGTGTTCCTCAAGGTTCTATTTTAGGCCCTGTACTTTTTATAATATATTTATAAATGATATATTTTATTATATACAAGAAAGTTCCCTCTATAATTATGCAGATGATAACACTTTGTCATATGAAGGCCACAATATGGATCAATTAATCACAGTACTTGAAAGAGACAGCCTAACTTTAATAGACTGGTTTACTGAAAACCAAATGAAAGCAAATCCAAACAAATTTCAAGCGATAGCAATTGGAAAAAAAACTAAAAATGAAAATATCTCTTTTAATCTTAATGGTAATATAATAAAATGCGAAGATGAGGTAAAACTTTTGGGAGTCACAATAGATTTTGAACTAAATCTTAATACTCATATAGCAAATATCTGTAAAAAAGCCTCAAGACAACTGAACATTTTAAAAAGAATTGGTAAATACTTAACAAAACTTGGTAGACTTACAATATACTACACTTATATTTTCTCGAACTTTAATTATTGCCCTGTAACATGGCACTTTTGCAGTGAACAAAATACAAATACAATGGAAAAAATACAATTTAGAGCTCTGAAATTTATCTATGATGATACTGACAGCACATATGAAGAACTTTTAACAAAATCCAGATTACCCACTTTAAAAATCAGGCGAATTAGAACTATAGCCATTGAAACATTCAAAATTGTCAATAAAACCAGTCCTTTGTACTTGCATGATTTAATTACAATTAAACAAAGTAAATATTCTTTCAGATACCAAAATACTGCTAGTATACCATCGACCAGAACAACTAGGTATGGTATTAAAACTTTTAAATATTTTGCTGCCAAAACATGGAATGAGCTACCAAACCACTTTAGACTGGAAAATTCTTTTAAACAATTCAAAAACTTGATTAATTCATGGAATGGTAGCTCATGCCACTGTAATGTTTGTAGATAGCTTTAAAGCATAATTTTATTTATTTATTTGTTTTGCTTATCTGTGATGCTTTTGAAATCTGTGCTTTGTCTTTAATTATAGTTACTTTTTAGGCTGCTTATTTTAATTTATTTACTTAGTGCTTGAAATTTTAAATTAATTCGTTTAAATTATTTTTTAATATAGATGTTTTAATTTTGCTAGTATTTTTATGTACCTTGTATGTATGCATGTATGTTGTTTTTATTATATGTATAGTCGATTTGAAAAGCTCTGTAGAGCTTGTGATATGTATCGACTCTAAATAAAACTTTATTTATTTATAACGTATTTTATAACTTCTCTTATTTATTATAGATGACCAAACTTTTTCGAAGTTTTTCCTATTTTTTTTTTTTTTTTTGAAACTTCAAGTGACTGTGATATATCCTGTGCGTATATCTGTATTAATAATTTACAGTGATGATGAACATTCGTTATTATTTACAGCGAATATGAACATTCGTTATTATTTAGTGTTGATGAACATTCGTTATTCTTTACAGCGAGGATGAATATGCGTTATTATTTACAGTGAAGATGAACAATCGTTATAATATAGTGTTGATGAACATTCGTTATTATTTACAGCGAATATGAACATTCGTTGCAATTTACTATGATGATGATAAACATTCATTATTAATTCAAGTGAGGTTGAACATAGAAGAATAGTTAAGGTGTTGCACTTTATAATTGTGTTGTTATAACAGGATGTGTACAGAATGAACTTTATTTAGTGAAATGGACATTCAAATATTATTATGAACATTACTATTATTTAACATTGATGTATATAATAATTAGATTTATTTGTCTTTATTATTACTACGGGAAAATAAATAATAAAATAACTCAAGTGCATTTACAGACTTGTAATGTCAACTATTACAACATTTTCTTTCATTTTATTATAAAGGACGAAGTCCTTCTAACGTGAGCTCTCCGATTTTTCCTTCTATATTGATAGGCAAAAATCTGCTCACCAGAAGTTTAAAAAATAGATCAATTGATAATTTAGAAACGTAAAAGAAATCTATTTCAATGAAAAATTCCCAATTCTTTGATTATTTACTCTATGCAATATCGAAATAAACTTTTATTAAAATTCTAATAAAAAAATCTTCCTACGAAACTCCCGATGGAATAGACTGACTCAATCTGTCTCAATCTAGCCGAGATACGAGCCAGGGGACAGAACTCGTCAGTTTACCGATGGAAGAGCGGCGTAGGTAAAATGAACGCCATAACAAATTGGCTACACAATTCATTCAAAATAAAAGATAATAGCCTCACCGGACGCAATTACGATCGAAATGAAAAGTATGCCCCCTAATTGTTCCTTCAAAACATGAATTAAAAAAATGCTTTTAAAAATAGATACCCCGCTAAATTACTCGTGTTTAGGGAGAAAATTATTCATTATTCATGCGCAGTTGTTGAATGTTGCAGACGACGGGTTTTCATATTTGTAAACAGAAAACGATCGACAATTGCACTTGGAATCTATCTCTAAAATTCATTGAGGTTCGCATATTTGGTTATCTTATGCCTGTAATTGGAAAGAATATGATCTCCTGGTTCTATGCATATGTAGAACACATTGAAATTAAAACAAAAACAGTCAATATAATACATTTTCCTTACCTTGATCTATGTCAAAACCCGTGATGTACCTTATTCATTGAAGAGTCCAAGGAATTCCGAATGCAAACTGGCACACATTTATGGTATGAATAAAGGAAAGGTTGTTATGTCATGTGTATTATATACAAATAGATATGTGAACGTAAATGAATGAATGCTCTTTCAATTTTAACAGTTGTGTCCGGATCTAGGTCACAGAGTGACTAGAACGGGGTCATGAACATTTGTTTAAAACCCGTAGCAATGCATTGAATAACATATGGGCTATGATTCAAAAGGAATATTGGTGTTTAATCTGAAATATGAACATGCAATCAGCTTCATCAATTTGGTCAAATTTATAAATTATTATCAAATGCCACGGTCAACATCATCGAAAATAGACGAAATTGTTCGTAATTGCGTCCGGTGGCGGTGAGGCTAACGTGTACGGATCATCGTATTATTGGAATTTTAGGACTTCGTCCTTCAAACAGGTTGCCTGTCTCATATTAGTCTGATTTTGGGTTTGTTGACATCAACATTTTGTCGGTAACTTTTATTTATAGTTCATAATTATGACAACCAATTGCAGCAAGAAATGGGTAATTATAGTTGGAGATAATGTCTGATTACCTTTTAGTTGTATGATTATGTATATAGCCAATTTTAAATGGTGTGAACTTGACAACTTTTAATTCGGGCGGCATATTTGTTACATATTGCGTTCGGAACGTTTCAGTATTTATCATAGTGTTATAGGGTAATTAACGTTTAACCAAAAATTCCTAAATATATTTATGGTAATAACCAGTTCCGCTTTGGTATCTCTATGGCAACGGTTGGTAAATGGTAAACCAATCGGTAAATTGGTAAACGAAAAGTATCAAAGGTGCGGTTTACAAATAAAGTTTAGTATGATTCTACCCTGGGCAACCCACTGTGTCACCAGAGCACCCTTGTCGAGCAGATCAGATACCAGTGAGTAACCAAATCCGGGACCAGTCCGCAGATCAGTAATCTTTAAAGATATCAGTACCATAACCATGGATAGTACCAGGTCCGTTTAACCCATGATATACATGTAAGTCGACTACCAAAATTACCCTTTTCGGAAATACCTTACATAGTCTTGGCAACAATATTTAGCTATACTTTTAAAGTATTATATGCATTTTTTGTCGGAATAATTACATGAAGGACCTTCCACCGCCATTATTTTCTAGTTAGTTTTATCATAGTACCCATCGTGGGTACTTTTCCGAACAGAGTTACACTGGACCAACTCCCAAAATAGACAATAACTTAAGGACACACGCATCCATTTATTCGTCGACTTGAACTCGGTACGGAATATATTAAAACCATTCCTTGCTTTGATAATTCAGTATTAACTATTATGTATCTAGTTTAAAAGTTTTAGATGTAAACTATTTACTTACTGTTGTAAAACTTATAGACACGTTATAATTATATGATTGTTAAAATATCATTAGTGAATATTTAGTCGTTTGTAATACAAGTTATTTATCTACAAATGACTACAAATCTAAAAGAACGAGAGCAGAGCAAGACACACATAAAATTAAACGCTCTCATAGGCCAGAACCTTATACCCTTCCCATTTATTACCGTGTTGTAATTCTCCATACCAGATCAGCGAAACCAAGAGTGCGAGGTCCCAAAACCAGGAACGTTAACTAGCAAGAGAGAGACGTGGTTACAACACTACCACGTTATAGATCCGTCTCCCTGTTTGCTCGAATACACTAGACCTCAACCGCTCTGTTACGCTACATATGCATCGTTATAGTATTTGAAGATCTATAATAAATATTTTAACACTAGTACTGTAGTTTGGGTTAGATGTTAGGGTTTGGGTTACAGTTGGATTACCATGGCTTTATGCAATCGATCCCTGTAGGATCGGTATAAAAGCATCCACTATACTACTTCTAAATTTTCATGTTGAATTTTTAAATTGTATTTTTTTATGTTTATTTATTTTCATATTGGTGATATATTTTTTCCTTGGTAATTTATATGATTTTTTCTTATGTTCTAAGCACGTTGTACTTACGTATTTCGGTATATATAAGGTGCTGCTTGTTTTTTCTGTTTTGTTGACTACATTTAATATAGGTCTAGTCATGTACCGGTATTTTCAATTGCTAAACTGTATTAATTTACATTTTGATAATTGCTTAAAAAAATATTTGCTTAACGTTTATTGTGATTTATCCTTTGAACAAATACAACAAGTGTATCCCATGTGATCGATACTGGTGCGAAGTACTACCACTACACGCCCAGAAGTGTACAATAGATAGACCGTACTGCTACAATATATCACAGGCACTCGACGTTATTATATATTTTTCCCCACATTGACCCTACATTTTATTCATTGAACGTCGTGTGCCTGTGAATATACATTAGAGAGGTTAAGCAAGGGAACGTGTACGTGTACTTGTAACAGGGAATATCCCCATAATTTCTGTGTATTACGTCATCAGTTTTGCTCGGTGTTTAGTAGTACACGTAGCGAGAAACTTGTAGAGTGACGGCCACACGTAGGTAAGAACTTGTGGCTTATTTTTGTTTTATTCTTAATTTGTGTAAGTGGAAACAAATGTGTAAAGAAACTATACTATATGCCCGAACGAGACATGGCATCGTTAATATTGAGAATGGAATTCTAATATCAAATGAGGCCATAGAAAGTGCATGGCTAAAACGGAGGAAATTGATAAAATGACGGCATTTCAGTTTATGATGACGACATTTAAAATACGTCGTGGAATTTAAATCACATGAACCCCGCCCTATTTTACATTGATATACCCAACAGCTAGAATTCTTTGAAGTCTTAATAAAATCAGTCGTGACAGTAAGTAAACAGAAATTAGACTGAAAATGAACTTTAAGAATCAGCAGGTGCCCGTTTCATCATCTTTCTTATTTTTGGCCCACTTTAATTTAGTCCTGTCAGGTTTTGAAAATCGTCGAGCATCTGAAATGAATTGTAGAAGACATGAAAGGCATCCCCGTTTTATTTTGACATAATTCATTATCAACAAAAAAATACATTGTCGTGTGTAAGTCGCGAAGGACCGAACCAAAAAGGGGTGCACACGTTTTGCAAAAAGAGTTCCTATCAGTTGCCCCTCTTTGTATCAGGCTCTGATAAAAAATATATATTTTCCTACAAAACTAAACTAAGAATTTAATTTTGGCCTGTTAAGACCATTTGAAATTTCTTACAATTTATATTTATATGCAACCAAATAATCATTAAACATTTTCCTTGTTGTTTTTTTAAGTTTGACATTTGTAATAAAATAATCACCTTAAAAACATGTGCATGCATGCAATGGGACCTAATTTGGTATAATAAAATATTTGTATGTGTAATCATCTAATCAAAAACCCCATGGAGAGGCTAATTAGGTATTAGGCATTTTTTGACCCAACATAGACGATAGAGTATTGTAGGTAGCTAGGGTGACCTGAAACAGACCCAAGGGGTTGAAAGCAGAATCAACACCACATTTTTTTTTGCTATGTTAAATTAGTTTTTGACAACTGTGACTAGGACCTGGCCAAAATATTTTGTATTAAGCTCAGTAGATTTGCAATTTGGGTGGCACTTGCAGGGGCGGATCCAGGATTTCAAGTTAGAGGGGGCGCACTTAAAAAAATTGCGCCCAGCGGAGGGAGGCGCGAAAATTTTGGGGGTATTTCGTGTGAAAAATTATACACCAAAATCATATTTTTTCCAATTTTAGGGGGGGCGCGCGCCGGGTGCCCCCCCCCCCCCCCCCCTGGATCCGCCCCTGACTTATGACCACTGATTTTTTTAAAAATAGTTTAACCCACACACACACACACATTTACACATACATGTATTTGCATGATATTAAAATATGATTATTTGATTTCAGTTTCATATCAAGGCATCATTAAATTTCACATCTGGTATTAGAAAGAAACAGGTTCGATTCCAACCTAAAGATGATGTCATGTTACTGAGAGAAGTTCTGGCTAGACATCCATTTAAAAATAGGGCAGCTTGGAACGAAATTACAACAGGGCTTTCCACTTTGAATTTACAAATTGAACCAAGAAGAGTTAAGGAAATATATATCCTTCATATAGACTATCCTAAAAAGTAGAATAGTGAATCATTGAAGAGGTAAGCTAATCTTATGAAATACACGTGAACCTAACAAATGGAGTTTTAAGGGCAACTTATTATTGAAAGGCTTCAAAGCTTAAGTGACCAGTAGCCCTTTTCACAAAAATTCTTGCGATAAAAAATTGTCGTAAGTGTAAAACTAAGATTAAAAAGAGTTTCACAAAAATACTTATGATAATCTTAAGTGTAAAGATAGTCCTAACTGTACGTGTAAAAATACCCTGTCGTATGTGTAAAATTTTGAACGTAAGAGGAATATTTGTCTTATCTGTTATCGTAAGTGAAAAAAAAATAAACAAAACATTGCCGCTGCATTCGTGCTTTTGTTCCAAAATGAAAGAGCAATTCACCGTGAGCGCATTTTCCGTGACCGTACGCAGAATTTTGATACACTGTCTGACAGCGAGTTAATTTGCAGATATAGATTTCCAAGACAGCTCTATCGGACCTACTTGCTCCTGTAATACAGAGACCAACAGCAAGATCAAAATCTATCCCAATTCACATTCAGGTAATCCACATAAACATCTAACTTAATCTACAAGTAGACGCTACAAATGATATAAATCAGGATAGTTCTTTTAATTTGGGAACGGTCGACAATCGAAATGATTTAAAACAAAATGTAGATATCAAATTTAATATGTCCGACATGTTTCTGGAATAACCTTCATTAGGTACGCTCAAAATTGAAAGATTGAAAAGCTAAATAAAACCAATAAAACCAAAGGGTATTAACAAGATAGCTAAGCTGATGAGTTAACCCGGTTTAGTGGCAATGATGTATACACCTTGTCATATGAAGCCCCCACCACCACCACCACACACGCGCGTGACATCATCTTCTAAATAAAGGTAATAACAAAATTACCGAACTCCGAACAATCTTATAAAGGGAAAGTCAAAACTCATAATTATATAAACAGACAAAATCAGTCAACAACCGGAAAACTGTGAAAACCGTAATGACCCTGACTTGGTACAGGCATTTCTAAAGAAATGGTGGGTTGAATCAGATTTTAAGGCGCCAAACCTCCCGCTCTCATTACGGTTCAAAGGTTCCGGCTGTCACTGTAACAGTATTTAAATACAGGAACAAAATAGGTAAAATAGTTGTCAAAGCAGTACCATATTCGGTGACGTAAATGTCAAAAATATTTTTACGTCACACATTGACAAAAAAATTCTTGACATTTTGGACTTCTTTATCTTTATACATTTTCACTATATGAAAATGCATCGCTTATAATTTTTTCTGCAGAGACGGAATATATTTCGACAAGATATTGGTATCGGAATATAAACTTTTTAAGAGATCGAATAAGACGAATCTTTTTATAGCCCTGGTCCAGTAGCCTGTTTCTCAGATGAAGATGACGTTTCAGGAAATCAGAATAATTGCTACTGGCCCTTGCATAGCGAATCAATTGCGAGATGTAAACACCATATGCAGGAGAAGCTGGTATATTGCTGCACATGTTTGGAAAATTTATGATTTTAAAATTGAAGTCGTCCCGCTTATCATAAATTTTAGTACTGAGTTGACCACTGTCGTCAAATTCGAGGTATAAGTCCAAAAATGATGCGGACGAAGCTGTATCGGTGGTCTCTTTAACTTCCAGCTCTGGAGGATATATCAATGGAAGAAATTCTGCAAATCTAGAATTATTGATAGATAAAACGTCATCAATATACCTGTATGTGAAATTAAAGGCTCTAGCCTCATGAATCTTCTTATCTTTTACAAGCTTTTATCTTTTATCTAACATCGATCAGCGTATGGAAAACTTTACTTTTCAGTCAAACATTACATTATAGATTTTCCCCAAAGGGATTTGTTTCTTTTCTTCATTCTGTTATTTTTTGGACAAATTATATATGTAATAAAATAATACCTAACACAGTATACCGGTACATGCTTAGTGCCGATAACTAACATACAAATACATGACTGCTCAATTTCCTGGCTTGATAACGATACATAAGACACAGCTGCGACGCTTAAATAAGAAGTAACAGGGATAAACTAGTTGCATAGGCCTAAATAATGGAAACAAGTCCCTGTGTTTGTTCTTTGCTGTCTTCGTTATCCTAGATATGTACTTGTTGTAGGTTCTGACAACATTGAGAATTTTGGCAAAAGGGGACTACCTTTCAGAGGTTAGTGATGTTCATTCTATTTCATTTGAAATCAAGAATAATTAGTGATGTTTGCAATGCCGTTTGCATGAACATGAATAACATTGTGTTTCCTTCCATCAACGAGGAATTGAGACAAGATAAAGATGGGTTCCAAAGCATTGCGAATTTTCCTAATGTTGCTGTTGCCATAGATGGAACCCTAATCCCAATACAAGGAATGGCCAGTGAAGACGAATCCAGTTTTGTATGTAGGAAGGGTTTCCATGCCATAAATGTGCAGGCTGTAGTAGATTCAGAACTCAGGTATTTTGTTAATAAAGAAACATTATTTATTTGAACTTTTCATTGAGTTGTGTGTAAAGATTTCATACATTAATAATCTCCAAAATCGTTGGAGCTCTTCATATAGCTAAACGGAATGCCTGATGAATGTAAATAAATCTGATCTATAATTATGTTTAACACTGAAGTCATTGAGGACATAATTGGAACCAGTATTTGTCTTATAGCCTCCACTCTACATAAGAGCAATGGACCACGATACTGTTATAGTTAGTAGGGCAGTGATGTTTAATATCATAATATATACATTGTACAGGATAAAATAATTAAATTATTTATTGTTCTCAAGTATTGACTTGATATATAAAGGGGGCAAAAGGATCCTACCACATTTGCAACTTGAATTTTTTCCTGCATTTTTTAAACAGATTTCACCTAAATGTTAAATGATGTGATGGATATATGGAACTGCTTTAATTCAAGCATAAGGTGTGGTCTCTAATTAATTAATTAAAATAAAGAAATCTTGTAATTGTATTAAAATGGTGACCCATGTATGAATATTATGTTAAACAAATCATATTTAGCCAAATATTTGTAGTAGATCGAATTGCTGTGCCTGGCTTAGCACTTTATTTATGCTTCCAGTGCTAAAATATATTTGTAAATGTTTTCTTCTTCCAGATTCACCAATATTGTAGTAAAATGGCCTGGTTCAACACATGATTCTTTCATTTTGAATAATTCTGGAAAACCAGATGTTATGACAGGGATAAACGGTTGGCTACTAGGAGATTCAGAATATCCATTGAAAAAATGGTTAATGACACCATTGATAAACTCAGCCAACTTACAAGAGCAACGGAATAACAATTTCCATTGCGAAACAAGAAATGCTGTGGAAAGATCTTTTGGTGTATTGAAAAGCAGATTCAGGTAAATGATTGAATTTAACTTTAAATTGTATACTTTACTAATGATATTTGCTGGTTTGGTTTAGTTTTATGGTTTTCAATGCCACTTTCAACAATATTTCAGTTATTTCGTGGCGGTCAGTTTTATTGGTGGAGGAAACCGGAGAAAACCAGACCTGTCGAAAGTCACTTACAAACTTTATCACATAATGTTGTATTGAGGAAATCTCACCATGAACAGGGGTTGAACTCACAACTGTAGTGGTGATATACACTGATTACACAGGTAGTTGTAAATCAAACAACCATATAATAAAAACCACGATGGCCCCTCTATTGATCTTTTAAACGACAGACGCCAAGTAACATTAGACTATAGGGAAATTTGGTGTATTTCATCCATTAGTATTCAATGCATCGGTGGTGCAGTAGTTAACATGTTTTCCTCCAGTGTGGTAGATCATGGTTCAAGTCATATTCAGGTCATACTATATATCAGGTATATGCTGCCTCTCTCTTAAGCATGCAGCATTAAGGAGTAAGAGCAAAGACTGGTTGGCTCTGAGTGTAGATAATATGTTTTGAGTGGAGAGACATGCCTATCAGACGACTGTTGTTTCAGTGTGCTAGTACTATACAAATCCAGTTAAACATGTTGGTCTAGAACAAGGCAGACAATCTTATTTTAAAAAATGTAACATGTTTTCGTCATGATATACTAGTAGTTGAAAAGTTGCTCATTAAGTGTTTACACATCAATAACTCACTCTATTGGTATAGATACATGTGTTTACACAACAATCACTCACTCTATTGGTATAGATACACGTGTTTACACATCAATCACTCACTCTATTGGTATAGATACATGTGTTTACACAACAGTCACTCACTCTATTGGTATAGATACATGTGTTTACACAACAATCACTTACTCTATTGGTATAGATACATGTGCTTACACATCAATCACTCACTCTATTGGTATAGATACATGTGTTTACACAACAATCACTCACTCTATTGGTATAGATACATGTGTTTACACATCAATCACTCACTCTATTGGTATAGATACATGTGTTTACACAACAGTCACTCTTTTGGTATAGATACATGTGTTTACACAACAATCACTTACTCTATTGGTATAGATACATGTGCTTACACATCAATCACTCACTCTATTGGTATAGATACATGTGTTTACACAACAATCACTTACTCTATTTGTATAGATACATGTGCTTACACATCAATCACTCACTCTAATGGTATAGATACATGTGTTTACACAACAATCACGCACTCTATTGGTATAGATACATGTGTTTACACATCAATTACTCACTCTATTGGTATAGATACATGTGTTTGCACAACAGTCACTCACTCTATGTGTATAGATACATGTGTTTACACAACAATCACTCACTCTATTGGTATAGATACATGTGTTTACACAACAATCACTCACTCTATTGGTATAGATACATGTGCTTACACACCACTCACTCACTCTATTGGTATAGATACATGTGTTTACACAACAATCACTCACTCTATTGGTATAGATACATGTGCTTACACAACACTCACTCACTCTATTGGTATAGATACATGTGTTTACACAACAATCACTCACTCTATTGGTATAGATACATGTGTTTACACAACAATCACGCACTCTATTGGTATAGATACACGTGCTTACACAACAATCACTCCCTCTATTGGTATAGATACATGTGTTTACACAACAATCACTCACTCTATTGGTATAGATACATGTGTTTACACAACAATCACTCACTCTATTGGTATAGATACACGTGCTTACACAACAATCACTCACTCTATTGGTATAGATACATGTATTTACACAACAATCACTCACTCTATTGGTATAGATACATGTGTTTACACATCAATCACTCACTCTATTGGAATAGACACATGTGTTTACACAACAATCACTCACTCTATTGGTATAGATACATGTGTTTACACAACAATCACTCACTCTATTGGTGTAGATACATGTGCCTACACAACAATCACTCACTCTATTGGTATAGATACATGTGTTTACACAACAATCACTCACTCTATTGGTATAGATACATGTGTTTACACAACAATCACTTACTCTATTTGTATAGATACATGTGCTTACACATCAATCACTCACTCTATTGGTATAGATACATGTGTTTACACAACAATCACGCACTCTATTGGTATAGATACATGTGTTTACACATCAATTACTCACTATATTGGTATAGATACATGTGTTTACACAACAGTCACTTACTCTATTTGTATAGATACATGTGCTTACACATCAATCACTCACTCTAATGGTATAGATACATGTGTTTACACAACAATCACGCACTCTATTGGTATAGATACATGTGTTTACACATCAATTACTCACTATATTGGTATAGATACATGTGTTTGCACAACAGTCACTCATTCTATTTGTATAGATACATGTGTTTACACAACAATCACTCACTCTATTGGTATAGATACATGTGTTTACACAACAATCACTCACTCTATTGGTATAGATACATGTGCTTACACACCACTCACTCACTCTATTGGTATAGATACATGTGTTTACACAACAATCACTCACTCTATTGGTATAGATACATGTGCTTACACAACACTCACTCACTCTATTGGTATAGATACATGTGTTTACACAACAATCACTCACTCTATTGGTATAGATACATGTGTTTACACAACAATCACGCACTCTATTGGTATAGATACACGTGCTTACACAACAATCACTCCCTCTATTGGTATAGATACATGTGTTTACACAACAATCACTCACTCTATTGGTATAGATACAAGTGTTTACACAACAATCACTCACTCTATTGGTATAGATACACGTGCTTACACAACAATCACTCACTCTATTGGTATAGATACATGTATTTACACAACAATCACTCACTCTATTGGTATAGATACATGTGTTTACACATCAATCACTCACTCTATTGGTATAGATACATGTGCTTACACAACAATCACTCACTCTATTGGAATAGACACATGTGTTTACACATTAATCACTCACTCTATTGGTATAGATACATGTGTTTACACAACAATCACTCACTCTATTGGTATAGATACATGTGTTTACACAACAATCACTCACTCTATTGGTGTAGATACATGTGCCTACACAACAATCACTCACTCTATTGGTATAGATACATGTGTTTACACAACAATCACTCACTCTATTGGTATAGATACATGTGTTTACACAACAATCACTTACTCTATTTGTATAGATACATGTGCTTACACATCAATCACTCACTCTATTGGTATAGATACATGTGTTTACACAACAATCACACACTCTATTGGTATAGATACATGTGTTTACACATCAATTACTCACTATATTGGTATAGATACATGTGTTTACACAACAGTCACTCACTCTATTGGTATAGAGACATGTGTTTACACAACAATCACTCACTCTATTGGTATAGATACATGTGTTTACACATTAATCACTCACTCTATTGGTATAGATACATGTGCTTACACAACAATCACTCACTCTATTGGAATAGACACATGTGTTTACACATTAATCACTCACTCTATTGGTATAGATACATGTGTTTACACAACAATCACTCACTCTATTGGTATAGATACATGTGTTTACACAACAATCACTCACTCTATTGGTGTAGATACATGTGCCTACACAACAATCACTCACTCTATTGGTATAGATACATGTGTTTACACAACAATCACTCACTCTATTGGTATAGATACATGTGTTTACACAACAATCACTTACTCTATTTGTATAGATACATGTGCTTACACATCAATCACTCACTCTATTGGTATAGATACATGTGTTTACACAACAATCACGCACTCTATTGGTATAGATACATGTGCTTACACATCAATTACTCACTATATTGGTATAGATACATGTGTTTACACAACAGTCACTCACTCTATTGGTATAGAGACATGTGTTTACACAACAATCACTCACTCTGTTGGTATAGATACATGTGTTTACACAACAATCACTCACTCTATTGGTATAGATACATGTGTTTACACAACAATCACTCACTCTATTGGTATAGATACATGTGCTTACACAACACTCACTCACTCTATTGGTATAGATACATGTGTTTACACAACAATCACTCACTCTATTGGTATAGATACATGTGCTTACACAACACTCACTCACTCTATTGGTATAGATACATGTGTTTACACAACACTCACTCACTCTATTGGTATAGATACATGTGTTTACACAACACTCTCTCACTCTATTGGTATAGATACACATGCTTACACAACAATCACTCACTCTATTGGTATAGATACATGTGTTTACACAACAATCACTCACTCTATTGGTATAGATACAAGTGTTTACACAACAATCACTCACTCTATTGGTATAGATACACGTGCTTACACAACAATCACTCACTCTATTGGTAAAGATACATGTGTTTACACATCAATCACTCACTTTATTGGTATAGATACATGTGTTTACACAACAATCACTCACTCTATTGGTATAGATACATGTGTTTACACAACAATCACTCACTCTATTGGAATAGATACATGTGTTTACACAACAGTCACTCACTTTATTGGAATAGATACATGTGTTTACACAACAATCACTCCCTCTATTGGTATAGCTACATGTGTTTACACAATAATCACTCACTCTATTGGTATAGATACATGTGTTTACACAACAATCACTCACTCTATTGGTATAGATACATGTGCTTATACAACAATCACTCACTCTGTTGGTATAGATACATGTGTTTACACAACAATCACTCACTCTATTGGTATAGATACATGTGTTTACACAACAATCACTCACTCTATTGGTATAGATACATGTGTTTACACAACAATCACTCACTCTATTGGTATAGATACATGTGTTTACACAACAATCACTCACTCTATTGGTATAGATACATGTGTTTACACAACAATCACTCACTCTATTGGAATAGATACATGTGTTTACACAACAGTCACTCACTCTATTGGAATATATACATGTGTTTACACAATAATCACTCACTCTATTGGTATAGATACATGTGCTTACACAACAATCACTCACTCTGTTGGTATAGATACATGTGTTTACACAACAATCACTCACTCTGTTGGTATAGATACATGTGTTTACACATCAATCACTCACTCTATTGGTATAGATACATGTGTTTACACAACAATCACTCACTCTATTGGTATAGATACATGTGTTTACACAACAATCATTCACTCTATTGGTATAGATACATGTGTTTACACAACAATCACTCACTCTATTGGTATAGATACATGTGTTTACACATCAATCACTCACTCTATTGGTATTGATACATGTGTTTACACAACAATCACTCACTCTATTGGTATAGATACATGTGTTTACACAACAATCACTTACTCTATTGGTATAGATACATGTGTTTACACAACAATCACTCACTCTATTGGTATAGATACATGTGTTTACACAACAGTCACTCCCTCTATTGGTATAGATACATGTGCTTACACATCAATCACTCCCTCTATTGGTATAGATACATATGTTTACCCATCAATCACTCACTCTGTTGGTATAGATACATGTGCTTACACAACAATCACTCACTCTGTTGGTATAGATACATGTGTTTACACAACAATCACTCACTCTATTGGTATAGATACATGTGTTTACACAACAATCACTCACTCTATTGGTATAGATACATGTGTTTACACAACAATCACTCACTCTATTGGTATAGATACATGTGTTTACACAACAATCACTCACTCTATTGGTATAGATACATGTGTTTACACAACAATCACTCACTCTATTGGAATAGATACATGTGTTTACACAACAGTCACTCACTCTATTGGAATATATACATGTGTTTACACAATAATCACTCACTCTATTGGTATAGATACATGTGCTTACACAACAATCACTCACTCTATTGGTATAGATACATGTGTTTACACAACAATCACTCACTCTATTGGTATAGATACATGTGTTTACACAACAATCATTCACTCTATTGGTATAGATACATGTGTTTACACAACAGTCACTCACTCTATTGGTATAGATACATGTGTTTACACATCAATCACTCACTCTATTGGTATTGATACATGTGTTTACACAACAATCACTCACTCTATTGGTATAGATACATGTGTTTACACAACAATCACTTACTCTATTGGTATAGATACATGTGTTTACACAACAATCACTCACTCTATTGGTATAGATACATGTGTTTACACAACAGTCACTCCCTCTATTGGTATAGATACATGTGCTTACACATCAATCACTCCCTCTATTGGTATAGATACATATGTTTACCCATCAATCACTCACTCTATTGGTATAGATACATATGTTTACACATCAATCACTCCCTCTATTGGTATAGATACATGTGTTTACACAACAGTTACTCACTCTATTGGTATAGATACATGTGTTTACACATCAATCACTCACTCTATTGGTATAGATACATGTGTTTACGCAACAATCACTCACTCTATTGGTATAGATACATGTGTTTACACAACAATCACTCACTCTATTGGTACAGATACATGTGTTTACACAACAATCACTCACTCAATTGGTATAGATACATGTGTTTACACAACAATCACTCACTCTATTGGTATAGATACATGTGTTTACACAACAATCACTCACTCTATTGGTATAGATACATGTGTTTACACAACAATCATTCACTCTATTGGTATAGATACATGTGTTTACACAACAATCACTCACTCTATTGGTATAGATACATGTGCTTACACAACAATCACTCACAATTGGTAAAGATACATGTGTTTACACAACAATCACTCACTCTATTGGTATAGATACATGTGCTTACACATCAATCACTCACTCTATTGGTATAGATACATGTGTTTACACAACAATCACTCACTCTATTGGTATAGATACATGTGTTTACACAACAATCACTCACTCTATTGGTATAGATACATGTACTTACACAACAATCACTCACTCTATTGGTATAGATACATGTGTTTACACAACAGTTACTCACTCTATTGGTATAGATACACGTGCTTACACAACAATCACTCACTCTATTGGTATAGATACATGTGTTTACACAACAATCACTCACTCTATTGGAATAGATACATGTGTTTACACAACAGTCACTCACTCTATTGGAATAGATACATGTGTTTACACAACAGTCACTCCCTCTATTGGTATAGCTACATGTGTTTACACAATAATCACTCACTCTATTGGTATAGATACATGTGTTTACACAACAATCACTCACTCTATTGGTATAGATACATGTGTTTACACAACAATCACTCACTCTATTGGTATAGATACATGTGCTTACACAACAATCACTCACTCTGTTGGTATAGATACATGTGTTTACACAACAATCACTCACTCTATTGGTATAGATACATGTGTTTACACAACAATCACTCACTCTATTGGTATAGATACATGTGTTTACACAACAATCACTCACTCTATTGGTATAGATACATGTGTTTACACAACAATCACTCACTCTATTGGTATAGATACATGTGTTTACACAACAATCACTTACTCTATTTGTATAGATACATGTGCTTACACATCAATCACTCACTCTATTGGTATAGATACATGTGTTTACACAACAATCACGCACTCTATTGGTATAGATACATGTGTTTACACATCAATTACTCACTATATTGGTATAGATACATGTGTTTACACAACAGTCACTTACTCTATTTGTATAGATACATGTGCTTACACATCAATCACTCACTCTAATGGTATAGATACATGTGTTTACACAACAATCACGCACTCTATTGGTATAGATACATGTGTTTACACATCAATTACTCACTATATTGGTATAGATACATGTGTTTGCACAACAGTCACTCACTCTATTTGTATAGATACATGTGTTTACACAACAATCACTCACTCTATTGGTATAGATACATGTGTTTACACAACAATCACTCACTCTATTGGTATAGATACATGTGCTTACACACCACTCACTCACTCTATTGGTATAGATACATGTGTTTACACAACAATCACTCACTCTATTGGTATAGATACATGTGCTTACACAACACTCACTCACTCTATTGGTATAGATACATGTGTTTACACAACAATCACTCACTCTATTGGTATAGATACATGTGTTTACACAACAATCACGCACTCTATTGGTATAGATACACGTGCTTACACAACAATCACTCCCTCTATTGGTATAGATACATGTGTTTACACAACAATCACTCACTCTATTGGTATAGATACAAGTGTTTACACAACAATCACTCACTCTATTGGTATAGATACACGTGCTTACACAACAATCACTCACTCTATTGGTATAGATACATGTATTTACACAACAATCACTCACTCTATTGGTATAGATACATGTGTTTACACATCAATCACTCACTCTATTGGTATAGATACATGTGCTTACACAACAATCACTCACTCTATTGGAATAGACACATGTGTTTACACATTAATCACTCACTCTATTGGTATAGATACATGTGTTTACACAACAATCACTCACTCTATTGGTATAGATACATGTGTTTACACAACAATCACTCACTCTATTGGTGTAGATACATGTGCCTACACAACAATCACTCACTCTATTGGTATAGATACATGTGTTTACACAACAATCACTCACTCTATTGGTATAGATACATGTGTTTACACAACAATCACTTACTCTATTTGTATAGATACATGTGCTTACACATCAATCACTCACTCTATTGGTATAGATACATGTGTTTACACAACAATCACGCACTCTATTGGTATAGATACATGTGTTTACACATCAATTACTCACTATATTGGTATAGATACATGTGTTTACACATCAATCACTCACTCTATTGGTATAGATACATATGTTTACACAACAGTCACTCACTCTATTGGTATAGAGACACGTGTTTACACAACAATCACTCACTCTATTGGTATAGATACATGTGTTTACACATTAATCACTCACTCTATTGGTATAGATACATGTGCTTACACAACAATCACTCACTCTATTGGAATAGACACATGTGTTTACACATTAATCACTCACTCTATTGGTATAGATACATGTGTTTACACAACAATCACTCACTCTATTGGTATAGATACATGTGTTTACACAACAATCACTCACTCTATTGGTGTAGATACATGTGCCTACACAACAATCACTCACTCTATTGGTATAGATACATGTGTTTACACAACAATCACTCACTCTATTGGTATAGATACATGTGTTTACACAACAATCACTTACTCTATTTGTATAGATACATGTGCTTACACATCAATCACTCACTCTATTGGTATAGATACATGTGTTTACACAACAATCACGCACTCTATTGGTATAGATACATGTGCTTACACATCAATTACTCACTATATTGGTATAGATACATGTGTTTACACAACAATCACTCACTCTATTGGTATAGATACATGTGCTTACACAACACTCACTCACTCTATTGGTATAGATACATGTGTTTACACAACACTCACTCACTCTATTGGTATAGATACATGTGTTTACACAACACTCTCTCACTCTATTGGTATAGATACACGTGCTTACACAACAATCACTCACTCTATTGGTATAGATACATGTGTTTACACAACAATCACTCACTCTATTGGTATAGATACAAGTGTTTACACAACAATCACTCACTCTATTGGTATAGATACACGTGCTTACACAACAATCACTCACTCTATTGGTAAAGATACATGTGTTTACACAACAATCACTCACTTTATTGGTATAGATACATGTGTTTACACAACAATCACTCACTCTATTGGTATAGATACATGTGTTTACACAACAATCACTCACTCTATTGGAATAGATACATGTGTTTACACAACAGTCACTCACTCTATTGGAATAGATACATGTGTTTACACAACAGTCACTCCCTCTATTGGTATAGCTACATGTGTTTACACAATAATCACTCACTCTATTGGTATAGATACATGTGTTTACACAACAATCACTCACTCTATTGGTATAGATACATGTGTTTACACAACAATCACTCACTCTATTGGTATAGATACATGTGCTTACACAACAATCACTCACTCTATTGGTATAGATACATGTGTTTACACAACAATCACTCACTCTATTGGTATAGATACATGTGTTTACACAACAATCACTCACTCTATTGGTATAGATACATGTGTTTACACAACAATCACTCACTCTATTGGAATAGATACATGTGTTTACACAACAGTCACTCACTCTATTGGAATATATACATGTGTTTACACAATAATCACTCACTCTATTGGTATAGATACATGTGCTTACACAACAATCACTCACTCTGTTGGTATAGATACATGTGTTTACACAACAATCACTCACTCTGTTGGTATAGATACATGTGTTTACACATCAATCACTCACTCTATTGGTATAGATACATGTGTTTACGCAACAATCACTCACTCTATTGGTATAGATACATGTGTTTACACAACAATCATTCACTCTATTGGTATAGATACATGTGTTTACACAACAATCACTCACTCTATTGGTATAGATACATGTGTTTACACATCAATCACTCACTCTATTGGTATTGATACATGTGTTTACACAACAATCACTCACTCTATTGGTATAGATACATGTGTTTACACAACAATCACTTACTCTATTGGTATAGATACATGTGTTTACACAACAATCACTCACTCTATTGGTATAGATACATGTGTTTACACAACAGTCACTCCCTCTATTGGTATAGATACATGTGCTTACACATCAATCACTCCCTCTATTGGTATAGATACATATGTTTACCCATCAATCACTCACTCTGTTGGTATAGATACATGTGCTTACACAACAATCACTCACTCTGTTGGTATAGATACATGTGTTTACACAACAATCACTCACTCTATTGGTATAGATACATGTGTTTACACAACAATCACTCACTCTATTGGTATAGATACATGTGTTTACACAACAATCACTCACTCTATTGGTATAGATACATGTGTTTACACAACAATCACTCACTCTATTGGTATAGATACATGTGTTTACACAACAATCACTCACTCTATTGGAATAGATACATGTGTTTACACAACAGTCACTCACTCTATTGGAATATATACATGTGTTTACACAATAATCACTCACTCTATTGGTATAGATACATGTGCTTACACAACAATCACTCACTCTGTTTGTATAGATACATGTGTTTACACAACAATCACTCACTCTGTTGGTATAGATACATGTGTTTACACATCAATCACTCACTCTATTGGTATAGATACATGTGTTTACACAACAATCACTCACTCTATTGGTATAGATACATGTGTTTACACAACAATCATTCACTCTATTGGTATAGATACATGTGTTTACACAACAGTCACTCACTCTATTGGTATAGATACATGTGTTTACACATCAATCACTCACTCTATTGGTATTGATACATGTGTTTACACAACAATCACTCACTCTATTGGTATAGATACATGTGTTTACACAACAATCACTTACTCTATTGGTATAGATACATGTGTTTACACAACAATCACTCACTCTATTGGTATAGATACATGTGTTTACACAACAGTCACTCCCTCTATTGGTATAGATACATGTGCTTACACATCAATCACTCCCTCTATTGGTATAGATACATATGTTTACCCATCAATCACTCACTCTATTGGTATAGATACATATGTTTACACATCAATCACTCCCTCTATTGGTATAGATACATGTGTTTACACAACAGTTACTCACTCTATTGGTATAGATACATGTGTTTACACATCAATCACTCACTCTATTGGTATAGATACATGTGTTTACCCAACAATCACTCACTCTATTGGTATAGATACATGTGTTTACACAACAATCACTCACTCTATTGGTACAGATACATGTGTTTACACAACAATCACTCACTCAATTGGTATAGATACATGTGTTTACACAACAATCACTCACTCTATTGGTATAGATACATGTGTTTACACAACAATCACTCACTCTATTGGTATAGATACATGTGTTTACACAACAATCATTCACTCTATTGGTATAGATACATGTGTTTACACAACAATCACTCACTCTATTGGTATAGATACATGTGCTTACACAACAATCACTCACAATTGGTATAGATACATGTGTTTACACAACAATCACTCACTCTATTGGTATAGATACATGTGCTTACACATCAATCACTCACTCTATTGGTATAGATACATGTGTTTACACAACAATCACTCACTCTATTGGTATAGATACATGTGTTTACACAACAATCACTCACTCTATTGGTATAGATACATGTACTTACACAACAATCACTCACTCTATTGGTATAGATACATGTGTTTACACAACAGTTACTCACTCTATTGGTATAGATACACGTGCTTACACAACAATCACTCACTCTATTGGTATAGATACATGTGTTTACACAACAATCACTCACTCTATTGGAATAGATACATGTGTTTACACAACAGTCACTCACTCTATTGGAATAGATACATGTGTTTACACAACAGTCACTCCCTCTATTGGTATAGCTACATGTGTTTACACAATAATCACTCACTCTATTGGTATAGATACATGTGTTTACACAACAATCACTCACTCTATTGGTATAGATACATGTGTTTACACAACAATCACTCACTCTATTGGTATAGATACATGTGCTTACACAACAATCACTCACTCTGTTGGTATAGATACATGTGTTTACACAACAATCACTCACTCTATTGGTATAGATACATGTGTTTACACAACAATCACTCACTCTATTGGTATAGATACATGTGTTTACACAACAATCACTCACTCTATTGGTATAGATACATGTGTTTACACAACAATCACTCACTGTATTGGTATAGATACATGTGTTTACACAACAATCACTCACTCTATTGGAATAGATACATGTGTTTACACAACAGTCACTCACTCTATTGGAATATATACATGTGTTTACACAATAATCACTCACTCTATTGGTATAGATACATGTGCTTACACAACAATCACTCACTCTGTTGGTATAGATACATGTGTTTACACAACAATCACTCACTCTATTGGTATAGATACATGTGTTTACACAACAATCATTCACTCTATTGGTATAGATACATGTGTTTACACAACAGTCACTCACTCTATTGGTATAGATACATGTGTTTACACATCAATCACTCACTCTATTGGTATTGATACATGTGTTTACACAACAATCACTCACTCTATTGGTATAGATACATGTGTTTACACAACAATCACTCACTCTATTGGTATAGATACATGTGTTTACACAACAGTCACTCCCTCTATTGGTATAGATACATGTGCTTACACATCAATCACTCCCTCTATTGGTATAGATACATATGTTTACCCATCAATCACTCACTCTATTGGTATAGATACATATGTTTACACAGCAATCACTCCCTCTATTGGTATAGCTACATGTGTTTACACAATAATCACTCACTCTATTGGTATAGATACATGTGTTTACACAACAATCACTCACTCTATTGGTATAGATACATGTGTTTACACAACAATCACTCACTCTATTGGTATAGATACATGTGCTTACACAACAATCACTCACTCTGTTGGTATAGATACATGTGTTTACACAACAATCACTCACTCTATTGGTATAGATACATGTGTTTACACAACAATCACTCACTCTATTGGTATAGATACATGTGTTTACACAACAATCACTCACTCTATTGGTATAGATACATGTGTTTACACAACAATCACTCACTCTATTGGAATAGATACATGTGTTTACACAACAGTCACTCACTCTATTGGAATATATACATGTGTTTACACAATAATCACTCACTCTATTGGTATAGATACATGTGCTTACACAACAATCACTCACTCTGTTGGTATAGATCCATGTGTTTACACAACAATCACTCACTCTGTTGGTATAGATACATGTGTTTACACATCAATCACTCACTCTATTGGTATAGATACATGTGTTTACACAACAATCACTCACTCTATTGGTATAGATACATGTGTTTACACAACAATCATTCACTCTATTGGTATAGATACATGTGTTTACACAACAGTCACTCACTCTATTGGTATAGATACATGTGTTTACACATCAATCACTCACTCTATTGGTATTGATACATGTGTTTACACAACAATCACTCACTCTATTGGTATAGATACATGTGTTTACACAACAATCACTTACTCTATTGGTATAGATACATGTGTTTACACAACAATCACTCACTCTATTGGTATAGATACATGTGTTTACACAACAGTCACTCCCTCTATTGGTATAGATACATGTGCTTACACATTAATCACTCCCTCTATTGGTATAGATACATATGTTTACCCATCAATCACTCACTCTATTGGTATAGATACATATGTTTACACATCAATCACTCCCTCTATTGGTATAGATACATGTGTTTACACAACAATTACTCACTCTATTGGTATAGATACATGTGTTTACACATCAATCACTCACTCTATTGGTATAGATACATGTGTTTACGCAACAATCACTCACTCTATTGGTATAGATACATGTGTTTACACAACAATCACTCACTCTATTGGTACAGATACATGTGTTTACACAACAATCACTCACTCAATTGGTATAGATACATGTGTTTACACAACAATCACTCACTCTATTGGTATAGATACATGTGTTTACACAACAATCACTCACTCTATTGGTATAGATACATGTGTTTACACAACAATCATTCACTCTATTGGTATAGATACATGTGTTTACACAACAATCACTCACTCTATTGGTATAGATACATGTGCTTACACAACAATCACTCACAATTGGTATAGATACATGTGTTTACACAACAATCACTCACTCTATTGGTATAGATACATGTGCTTACACATCAATCACTCACTCTATTGGTATAGATACATGTGTTTACACAACAATCACTCACTCTATTGGAATAGATACATGTGTTTACACAACAATCACTCACTCTATTGGTATAGATACATGTACTTATACAACAATCACTCACTCTATTGGTATAGATACATGTGTTTACACAACAGTTACTCACTCTATTGGTATAGATACACGTGCTTACACAACAATCACTCACTCTATTGGTATAGATACATGTGTTTACACAACAATCACTCACTCTATTGGTATAGATACATGTGTTTACACAACAATCACTCACTCTATTGGTATAGATACATGTGTTTACACAACAATCACTCACTCTATTGGTATAGATACATGTGTTTACACAACAATCACTCACTCTATTGGTATAGATACATGTGTTTACACAACAATCACTCACTCTATTGGTATAGATACATGTGTTTACACAACAATCACTCACTCTATTGGTATAGATACATGTGTTTACACAACAATCACTCACTCTATTGGTATAGATACATGTGTTTACACAACAATCACTCACTCTATTGGAATAGATACATGTGTTTACACAACAGTCACTCACTCTATTGGAATATATACATGTGTTTACACAATAATCACTCACTCTATTGGTATAGATACATGTGCTTACACAACAATCACTCACTCTGTTTGTATAGATACATGTGTTTACACAACAATCACTCACTCTGTTGGTATAGATACATGTGTTTACACATCAATCACTCACTCTATTGGTATAGATACATGTGTTTACACAACAATCACTCACTCTATTGGTATAGATACATGTGTTTACACAACAATCATTCACTCTATTGGTATAGATACATGTGTTTACACAACAGTCACTCACTCTATTGGTATAGATACATGTGTTTACACATCAATCACTCACTCTATTGGTATTGATACATGTGTTTACACAACAATCACTCACTCTATTGGTATAGATACATGTGTTTACACAACAATCACTTACTCTATTGGTATAGATACATGTGTTTACACAACAATCACTCACTCTATTGGTATAGATACATGTGTTTACACAACAGTCACTCCCTCTATTGGTATAGATACATGTGCTTACACATCAATCACTCCCTCTATTGGTATAGATACATATGTTTACCCATCAATCACTCACTCTATTGGTATAGATACATATGTTTACACATCAATCACTCCCTCTATTGGTATAGATACATGTGTTTACACAACAGTTACTCACTCTATTGGTATAGATACATGTGTTTACACATCAATCACTCACTCTATTGGTATAGATACATGTGTTTACGCAACAATCACTCACTCTATTGGTATAGATACATGTGTTTACACAACAATCACTCACTCTATTGGTACAGATACATGTGTTTACACAACAATCACTCACTCAATTGGTATAGATACATGTGTTTACACAACAATCACTCACTCTATTGGTATAGATACATGTGTTTACACAACAATCACTCACTCTATTGGTATAGATACATGTGTTTACACAACAATCATTCACTCTATTGGTATAGATACATGTGTTTACACAACAATCACTCACTCTATTGGTATAGATACATGTGCTTACACAACAATCACTCACAATTGGTATAGATACATGTGTTTACACAACAATCACTCACTCTATTGGTATAGATACATGTGCTTACACATCAATCACTCACTCTATTGGTATAGATACATGTGTTTACACAACAATCACTCACTCTATTGGTATAGATACATGTGTTTACACAACAATCACTCACTCTATTGGTATAGATACATGTACTTACACAACAATCACTCACTCTATTGGTATAGATACATGTGTTTACACAACAGTTACTCACTCTATTGGTATAGATACACGTGCTTACACAACAATCACTCACTCTATTGGTATAGATACATGTGTTTACACAACAATCACTCACTCTATTGGAATAGATACATGTGTTTACACAACAGTCACTCACTCTATTGGAATAGATACATGTGTTTACACAACAGTCACTCCCTCTATTGGTATAGCTACATGTGTTTACACAATAATCACTCACTCTATTGGTATAGATACATGTGTTTACACAACAATCACTCACTCTATTGGTATAGATACATGTGTTTACACAACAATCACTCACTCTATTGGTATAGATACATGTGCTTACACAACAATCACTCACTCTGTTGGTATAGATACATGTGTTTACACAACAATCACTCACTCTATTGGTATAGATACATGTGTTTACACAACAATCACTCACTCTATTGGTATAGATACATGTGTTTACACAACAATCACTCACTCTATTGGTATAGATACATGTGTTTACACAACAATCACTCACTGTATTGGTATAGATACATGTGTTTACACAACAATCACTCACTCTATTGGAATAGATACATGTGTTTACACAACAGTCACTCACTCTATTGGAATATATACATGTGTTTACACAATAATCACTCACTCTATTGGTATAGATACATGTGCTTACACAACAATCACTCACTCTGTTGGTATAGATACATGTGTTTACACAACAATCACTCACTCTGTTGGTATAGATACATGTGTTTACACATCAATCACTCACTCTATTGGTATAGATACATGTGTTTACACAACAATCACTCACTCTATTGGTATAGATACATGTGTTTACACAACAATCATTCACTCTATTGGTATAGATACATGTGTTTACACAACAGTCACTCACTCTATTGGTATAGATACATGTGTTTACACATCAATCACTCACTCTATTGGTATTGATACATGTGTTTACACAACAATCACTCACTCTATTGGTATAGATACATGTGTTTACACAACAATCACTTACTCTATTGGTATAGATACATGTGTTTACACAACAATCACTCACTCTATTGGTATAGATACATGTGTTTACACAACAGTCACTCCCTCTATTGGTATAGATACATGTGCTTACACATCAATCACTCCCTCTATTGGTATAGATACATATGTTTACCCATCAATCACTCACTCTATTGGTATAGATACATATGTTTACACAGCAATCACTCCCTCTATTGGTATAGCTACATGTGTTTACACAATAATCACTCACTCTATTGGTATAGATACATGTGTTTACACAACAATCACTCACTCTATTGGTATAGATACATGTGTTTACACAACAATCACTCACTCTATTGGTATAGATACATGTGCTTACACAACAATCACTCACTCTGTTGGTATAGATACATGTGTTTACACAACAATCACTCACTCTATTGGTATAGATACATGTGTTTACACAACAATCACTCACTCTATTGGTATAGATACATGTGTTTACACAACAATCACTCACTCTATTGGTATAGATACATGTGTTTACACAACAATCACTCACTCTATTGGAATAGATACATGTGTTTACACAACAGTCACTCACTCTATTGGAATATATACATGTGTTTACACAATAATCACTCACTCTATTGGTATAGATACATGTGCTTACACAACAATCACTCACTCTGTTGGTATAGATCCATGTGTTTACACAACAATCACTCACTCTGTTGGTATAGATACATGTGTTTACACATCAATCACTCACTCTATTGGTATAGATACATGTGTTTACACAACAATCACTCACTCTATTGGTATAGATACATGTGTTTACACAACAATCATTCACTCTATTGGTATAGATACATGTGTTTACACAACAGTCACTCACTCTATTGGTATAGATACATGTGTTTACACATCAATCACTCACTCTATTGGTATTGATACATGTGTTTACACAACAATCACTCACTCTATTGGTATAGATACATGTGTTTACACAACAATCACTTACTCTATTGGTATAGATACATGTGTTTACACAACAATCACTCACTCTATTGGTATAGATACATGTGTTTACACAACAGTCACTCCCTCTATTGGTATAGATACATGTGCTTACACATTAATCACTCCCTCTATTGGTATAGATACATATGTTTACCCATCAATCACTCACTCTATTGGTATAGATACATATGTTTACACATCAATCACTCCCTCTATTGGTATAGATACATGTGTTTACACAACAGTTACTCACTCTATTGGTATAGATACATGTGTTTACACATCAATCACTCACTCTATTGGTATAGATACATGTGTTTACGCAACAATCACTCACTCTATTGGTATAGATACATGTGTTTACACAACAATCACTCACTCTATTGGTACATATACATGTGTTTACACAACAATCACTCACTCAATTGGTATAGATACATGTGTTTACACAACAATCACTCACTCTATTGGTATAGATACATGTGTTTACACAACAATCACTCACTCTATTGGTATAGATACATGTGTTTACACAACAATCATTCACTCTATTGGTATAGATACATGTGTTTACACAACAATCACTCACTCTATTGGTATAGATACATGTGCTTACACAACAATCACTCACAATTGGTATAGATACATGTGTTTACACAACAATCACTCACTCTATTGGTATAGATACATGTGCTTACACATCAATCACTCACTCTATTGGTATAGATACATGTGTTTACACAACAATCACTCACTCTATTGGTATAGATACATGTGTTTACACAACAATCACTCACTCTATTGGTATAGATACATGTACTTATACAACAATCACTCACTCTATTGGTATAGATACATGTGTTTACACAACAGTTACTCACTCTATTGGTATAGATACACGTGCTTACACAACAATCACTCACTCTATTGGTATAGATACATGTGTTTACACAACAATCACTCACTCTATTGGTATAGATACATGTGTTTACACAACAATCACTCACTCTATTGGTATAGATACATGTGTTTACACAACAATCACTCACTCTATTGGTATAGATACATGTGTTTACACAACAATCACTCACTCTATTGGTATAGATACATGTGTTTACACAACAATCACTCACTCTATTGGAATAGATACATGTGTTTACACAACAGTCACTCACTCTATTGGAATAGATACGTGTTTACACATCAATCACTCACTCTATTGGTATAGATACATGTGTTTACACAACAATCACTCACTCTGTTGGTATAGATACATGTGTTTACACAACAATCACTCACTCTATTGGTATAGATACATGTGTTTACACAACAATCATTCACTCTATTGGTATAGATACATGTGTTTACACAACAGTCACTGACTCTATTGGTATAGATACATGTGTTTACACAACAATCACTCACTCTATTGGTATAGATACATGTGTTTACACATCAATCACTCACTCTATTGGTATTGATACATGTGTTTACACAACAATCACTCACTGTATTGGTATAGATACATGTGTTTACACAACAATCACGTACTCTATTGGTATAGATACATGTGTTTACACAACAATCACTCACTCTATTGGTATAGATACATGTGTTTACACATCAATCACTCACTCTATTGGTATAGATACATATGTTTACACATCAATCACTCCCTCTATTGGTATAGATACATGTGTTTACACAACAGTTACTCACTCTATTGGTATAGATACATGTGTTTACACATCAATCACTCACTCTATTGGTATAGATACATGTGTTTACGCAACAATCACTCACTCTATTGGTATAAATACATGTGTTTACACAACAATCACTCACTCAATTGCTATAGATACATGTGTTTACACAACAATCACTCACTCAATTGCTATATATACATGTGTTTACACAACAATCACTCACTCTATTGGTATAGATACATGTGTTTACACAACAATCACTCACTCTATTGGTATAGATACATGTGTTTACACAACAATCACTCACTCTATTGGTATAGATACATGTGTTTACACAACAATCACTCACTCTATTGGTATAGATACATGTGCTTACACAACAAACACAACAATCACTCACTCTATTGGTATAGATACATGTGTTTACACAACAATCACTCACTCTATTGGTATATATACATGTGCTTACACAACAATCACTCACTCTATTGGTATTGATACATGTGGTTACACAACAATCACTCACTCTATTGGTTTAGATACATGTGTTTACACAACAATCACTCACTCTATTGGTATAGATACATGTGTTTACACAACAATCACTCACTCTATTGGTATAGATACATGTGTTTACACAACAATCACTCACTCTATTGGTGTAGATACATGTGCTTACACAACAATCACTCACTCTATTGGTATAGATACATGTGTTTACACAACAATCACTCACTCTATTGGTATAGATACATGTGTTTACACAACAATCACTCACTCTATTGGTGTAGATACATGTGCTTACACAACAATCACTCACTCTATTGGTATAGATACATGTGCTTACACAACAATCACTCACTCTATTGGTATAGATACATGTGTTTACACATCAATCACTCACTCTATTGGTATAGATACATGTGTTTACACATCAATCACTCACTCTATTGGTATAGATACATGTGTTTACACAACAATCACTCACTCTATTGGTATAGATACATGTGTTTACACAACAATCACTCACTCTATTGGTATAGATACATGTGCTTACACAACAATCACTCACAATTGGTATAGATACATGTGTTTACACAACAATCACTCACTCTATTGGTATAGATACATGTGCTTACACATCAATCACTCACTCTAATGGTATAGATACATGTGTTTACACAACAATCACTCACTCTATTGGTATAGATACACGTGTTTACACAACAATCACTCACTCTATTGGTATAGATACATGTACTTACACAACAATCACTCACTCTATTGGTATAGATACATGTGTTTACACAACAATCACTCACTCTATTGGTATAGATACATGTGTTTACACAACAATCACTCACTCTATTGGAATAGATACATGTGTTTACACAACAGTCACTCACTCTATTGGAATATATACATGTGTTTACACAATAATCACTCACTCTATTGGTATAGATACATGTGCTTACACAACAATCACTCACTCTGTTGGTATAGATACATGTGTTTACACAACACTCACTCACTCTGTTGGTATAGATACATGTGTTTACACATCAATCACTCACTCTATTGGTATAGATACATGTGTTTACGCAACAATCACTCACTCTATTGGTATAGATACATGTGTTTACACAACAATCACTCACTCTATTGGTATAGATACATGTGTTTACACATCAATCACTTACTCTATTGGTATAGATACATGTGTTTACACAACAATCACTCCCTCTATTGGTATAGCTACATGTGTTTACACAATAATCACTCACTCTATTGGTATAGATACATGTGTTTACACAACAATCACTCACTCTATTGGTATAGATACATGTGTTTACACAACAATCACTCACTCTATTGGTATAGATACATGTGCTTACACAACAATCACTCACTCTGTTGGTATAGATACATGTGTTTACACAACAATCACTCACTCTATTGGTATAGATACATGTGTTTACACAACAATCACTCACTCTATTGGTATAGATACATGTGTTTACACAACAATCACTCACTCTATTGGTATAGATACATGTGTTTACACAACAATCACTCACTGTATTGGTATAGATACATGTGTTTACACAACAATCACTCACTCTATTGGAATAGATACATGTGTTTACACAACAGTCACTCACTCTATTGGAATATATACATGTGTTTACACAATAATCACTCACTCTATTGGTATAGATACATGTGCTTACACAACAATCACTCACTCTGTTGGTATAGATACATGTGTTTACACAACAATCACTCACTCTGTTGGTATAGATACATGTGTTTACACATCAATCACTCACTCTATTGGTATAGATACATGTGTTTACACAACAATCACTCACTCTATTGGTATAGATACATGTGTTTACACAACAATCATTCACTCTATTGGTATAGATACATGTGTTTACACAACAGTCACTCACTCTATTGGTATAGATACATGTGTTTACACATCAATCACTCACTCTATTGGTATTGATACATGTGTTTACACAACAATCACTCACTCTATTGGTATAGATACATGTGTTTACACAACAATCACTTACTCTATTGGTATAGATACATGTGTTTACACAACAATCACTCACTCTATTGGTATAGATACATGTGTTTACACAACAGTCACTCCCTCTATTGGTATAGATACATGTGCTTACACATCAATCACTCCCTCTATTGGTATAGATACATATGTTTACCCATCAATCACTCACTCTATTGGTATAGATACATATGTTTACACATCAATCACTCCCTCTATTGGTATAGATACATGTGTTTACACAACAGTTACTCACTCTATTGGTATAGATACATGTGTTTACACATCAATCACTCACTCTATTGGTATAGATACATGTGTTTACCCAACAATCACTCACTCTATTGGTATAGATACATGTGTTTACACAACAATCACTCACTCTATTGGTACAGATACATGTGTTTACACAACAATCACTCACTCAATTGGTATAGATACATGTGTTTACACAACAATCACTCACTCTATTGGTATAGATACATGTGTTTACACAACAATCACTCACTCTATTGGTATAGATACATGTGTTTACACAACAATCATTCACTCTATTGGTATAGATACATGTGTTTACACAACAATCACTCACTCTATTGGTATAGATACATGTGCTTACACAACAATCACTCACAATTGGTATAGATACATGTGTTTACACAACAATCACTCACTCTATTGGTATAGATACATGTGCTTACACATCAATCACTCACTCTATTGGTATAGATACATGTGTTTACACAACAATCACTCACTCTATTGGTATAGATACATGTGTTTACACAACAATCACTCACTCTATTGGTATAGATACATGTACTTACACAACAATCACTCACTCTATTGGTATAGATACATGTGTTTACACAACAGTTACTCACTCTATTGGTATAGATACACGTGCTTACACAACAATCACTCACTCTATTGGTATAGATACATGTGTTTACACAACAATCACTCACTCTATTGGAATAGATACATGTGTTTACACAACAGTCACTCACTCTATTGGAATAGATACATGTGTTTACACAACAGTCACTCCCTCTATTGGTATAGCTACATGTGTTTACACAATAATCACTCACTCTATTGGTATAGATACATGTGTTTACACAACAATCACTCACTCTATTGGTATAGATACATGTGTTTACACAACAATCACTCACTCTATTGGTATAGATACATGTGCTTACACAACAATCACTCACTCTGTTGGTATAGATACATGTGTTTACACAACAATCACTCACTCTATTGGTATAGATACATGTGTTTACACAACAATCACTCACTCTATTGGTATAGATACATGTGTTTACACAACAATCACTCACTCTATTGGTATAGATACATGTGTTTACACAACAATCACTCACTGTATTGGTATAGATACATGTGTTTACACAACAATCACTCACTCTATTGGAATAGATACATGTGTTTACACAACAGTCACTCACTCTATTGGAATATATACATGTGTTTACACAATAATCACTCACTCTATTGGTATAGATACATGTGCTTACACAACAATCACTCACTCTGTTGGTATAGATACATGTGTTTACACAACAATCACTCACTCTATTGGTATAGATACATGTGTTTACACAACAATCATTCACTCTATTGGTATAGATACATGTGTTTACACAACAGTCACTCACTCTATTGGTATAGATACATGTGTTTACACATCAATCACTCACTCTATTGGTATTGATACATGTGTTTACACAACAATCACTCACTCTATTGGTATAGATACATGTGTTTACACAACAATCACTCACTCTATTGGTATAGATACATGTGTTTACACAACAGTCACTCCCTCTATTGGTATAGATACATGTGCTTACACATCAATCACTCCCTCTATTGGTATAGATACATATGTTTACCCATCAATCACTCACTCTATTGGTATAGATACATATGTTTACACAGCAATCACTCCCTCTATTGGTATAGCTACATGTGTTTACACAATAATCACTCACTCTATTGGTATAGATACATGTGTTTACACAACAATCACTCACTCTATTGGTATAGATACATGTGTTTACACAACAATCACTCACTCTATTGGTATAGATACATGTGCTTACACAACAATCACTCACTCTGTTGGTATAGATACATGTGTTTACACAACAATCACTCACTCTATTGGTATAGATACATGTGTTTACACAACAATCACTCACTCTATTGGTATAGATACATGTGTTTACACAACAATCACTCACTCTATTGGTATAGATACATGTGTTTACACAACAATCACTCACTCTATTGGAATAGATACATGTGTTTACACAACAGTCACTCACTCTATTGGAATATATACATGTGTTTACACAATAATCACTCACTCTATTGGTATAGATACATGTGCTTACACAACAATCACTCACTCTGTTGGTATAGATCCATGTGTTTACACAACAATCACTCACTCTGTTGGTATAGATACATGTGTTTACACATCAATCACTCACTCTATTGGTATAGATACATGTGTTTACACAACAATCACTCACTCTATTGGTATAGATACATGTGTTTACACAACAATCATTCACTCTATTGGTATAGATACATGTGTTTACACAACAGTCACTCACTCTATTGGTATAGATACATGTGTTTACACATCAATCACTCACTCTATTGGTATTGATACATGTGTTTACACAACAATCACTCACTCTATTGGTATAGATACATGTGTTTACACAACAATCACTTACTCTATTGGTATAGATACATGTGTTTACACAACAATCACTCACTCTATTGGTATAGATACATGTGTTTACACAACAGTCACTCCCTCTATTGGTATAGATACATGTGCTTACACATTAATCACTCCCTCTATTGGTATAGATACATATGTTTACCCATCAATCACTCACTCTATTGGTATAGATACATATGTTTACACATCAATCACTCCCTCTATTGGTATAGATACATGTGTTTACACAACAGTTACTCACTCTATTGGTATAGATACATGTGTTTACACATCAATCACTCACTCTATTGGTATAGATACATGTGTTTACACAACAATCACTCACTCTATTGGTATAGATACATGTGTTTACACAACAATCACTCACTCTATTGGTACAGATACATGTGTTTACACAACAATCACTCACTCAATTGGTATAGATACATGTGTTTACACAACAATCACTCACTCTATTGGTATAGATACATGTGTTTACACAACAATCACTCACTCTATTGGTATAGATACATGTGTTTACACAACAATCATTCACTCTATTGGTATAGATACATGTGTTTACACAACAATCACTCACTCTATTGGTATAGATACATGTGCTTACACAACAATCACTCACAATTGGTATAGATACATGTGTTTACACAACAATCACTCACTCTATTGGTATAGATACATGTGCTTACACATCAATCACTCACTCTATTGGTATAGATACATGTGTTTACACAACAATCACTCACTCTATTGGAATAGATACATGTGTTTACACAACAATCACTCACTCTATTGGTATAGATACATGTACTTATACAACAATCACTCACTCTATTGGTATAGATACATGTGTTTACACAACAGTTACTCACTCTATTGGTATAGATACACGTGCTTACACAACAATCACTCACTCTATTGGTATAGATACATGTGTTTACACAACAATCACTCACTCTATTGGTATAGATACATGTGTTTACACAACAATCACTCACTCTATTGGTATAGATACATGTGTTTACACAACAATCACTCACTCTATTGGTATAGATACATGTGTTTACACAACAATCACTCACTCTATTGGTATAGATACATGTGTTTACACAACAATCACTCACTCTATTGGTATAGATACATGTGTTTACACAACAATCACTCACTCTATTGGTATAGATACATGTGTTTACACAACAATCACTCACTCTATTGGTATAGATACATGTGTTTACACAACAATCACTCACTCTATTGGAATAGATACATGTGTTTACACAACAGTCACTCACTCTATTGGAATATATACATGTGTTTACACAATAATCACTCACTCTATTGGTATAGATACATGTGCTTACACAACAATCACTCACTCTGTTTGTATAGATACATGTGTTTACACAACAATCACTCACTCTGTTGGTATAGATACATGTGTTTACACATCAATCACTCACTCTATTGGTATAGATACATGTGTTTACACAACAATCACTCACTCTATTGGTATAGATACATGTGTTTACACAACAATCATTCACTCTATTGGTATAGATACATGTGTTTACACAACAGTCACTCACTCTATTGGTATAGATACATGTGTTTACACATCAATCACTCACTCTATTGGTATTGATACATGTGTTTACACAACAATCACTCACTCTATTGGTATAGATACATGTGTTTACACAACAATCACTTACTCTATTGGTATAGATACATGTGTTTACACAACAATCACTCACTCTATTGGTATAGATACATGTGTTTACACAACAGTCACTCCCTCTATTGGTATAGATACATGTGCTTACACATCAATCACTCCCTCTATTGGTATAGATACATATGTTTACCCATCAATCACTCACTCTATTGGTATAGATACATATGTTTACACATCAATCACTCCCTCTATTGGTATAGATACATGTGTTTACACAACAGTTACTCACTCTATTGGTATAGATACATGTGTTTACACATCAATCACTCACTCTATTGGTATAGATACATGTGTTTACGCAACAATCACTCACTCTATTGGTATAGATACATGTGTTTACACAACAATCACTCACTCTATTGGTACAGATACATGTGTTTACACAACAATCACTCACTCAATTGGTATAGATACATGTGTTTACACAACAATCACTCACTCTATTGGTATAGATACATGTGTTTACACAACAATCACTCACTCTATTGGTATAGATACATGTGTTTACACAACAATCATTCACTCTATTGGTATAGATACATGTGTTTACACAACAATCACTCACTCTATTGGTATAGATACATGTGCTTACACAACAATCACTCACAATTGGTATAGATACATGTGTTTACACAACAATCACTCACTCTATTGGTATAGATACATGTGCTTACACATCAATCACTCACTCTATTGGTATAGATACATGTGTTTACACAACAATCACTCACTCTATTGGTATAGATACATGTGTTTACACAACAATCACTCACTCTATTGGTATAGATACATGTACTTACACAACAATCACTCACTCTATTGGTATAGATACATGTGTTTACACAACAGTTACTCACTCTATTGGTATAGATACACGTGCTTACACAACAATCACTCACTCTATTGGTATAGATACATGTGTTTACACAACAATCACTCACTCTATTGGAATAGATACATGTGTTTACACAACAGTCACTCACTCTATTGGAATAGATACATGTGTTTACACAATAGTCACTCCCTCTATTGGTATAGCTACATGTGTTTACACAATAATCACTCACTCTATTGGTATAGATACATGTGTTTACACAACAATCACTCACTCTATTGGTATAGATACATGTGTTTACACAACAATCACTCACTCTATTGGTATAGATACATGTGCTTACACAACAATCACTCACTCTGTTGGTATAGATACATGTGTTTACACAACAATCACTCACTCTATTGGTATAGATACATGTGTTTACACAACAATCACTCACTCTATTGGTATAGATACATGTGTTTACACAACAATCACTCACTCTATTGGTATAGATACATGTGTTTACACAACAATCACTCACTGTATTGGTATAGATACATGTGTTTACACAACAATCACTCACTCTATTGGAATAGATACATGTGTTTACACAACAGTCACTCACTCTATTGGAATATATACATGTGTTTACACAATAATCACTCACTCTATTGGTATAGATACATGTGCTTACACAACAATCACTCACTCTGTTGGTATAGATACATGTGTTTACACAACAATCACTCACTCTGTTGGTATAGATACATGTGTTTACACATCAATCACTCACTCTATTGGTATAGATACATGTGTTTACACAACAATCACTCACTCTATTGGTATAGATACATGTGTTTACACAACAATCATTCACTCTATTGGTATAGATACATGTGTTTACACAACAGTCACTCACTCTATTGGTATAGATACATGTGTTTACACATCAATCACTCACTCTATTGGTATTGATACATGTGTTTACACAACAATCACTCACTCTATTGGTATAGATACATGTGTTTACACAACAATCACTTACTCTATTGGTATAGATACATGTGTTTACACAACAATCACTCACTCTATTGGTATAGATACATGTGTTTACACAACAGTCACTCCCTCTATTGGTATAGATACATGTGCTTACACATCAATCACTCCCTCTATTGGTATAGATACATATGTTTACCCATCAATCACTCACTCTATTGGTATAGATACATATGTTTACACAGCAATCACTCCCTCTATTGGTATAGCTACATGTGTTTACACAATAATCACTCACTCTATTGGTATAGATACATGTGTTTACACAACAATCACTCACTCTATTGGTATAGATACATGTGTTTACACAACAATCACTCACTCTATTGGTATAGATACATGTGCTTACACAACAATCACTCACTCTGTTGGTATAGATACATGTGTTTACACAACAATCACTCACTCTATTGGTATAGATACATGTGTTTACACAACAATCACTCACTCTATTGGTATAGATACATGTGTTTACACAACAATCACTCACTCTATTGGTATAGATACATGTGTTTACACAACAATCACTCACTCTATTGGAATAGATACATGTGTTTACACAACAGTCACTCACTCTATTGGAATATATACATGTGTTTACACAATAATCACTCACTCTATTGGTATAGATACATGTGCTTACACAACAATCACTCACTCTGTTGGTATAGATCCATGTGTTTACACAACAATCACTCACTCTGTTGGTATAGATACATGTGTTTACACATCAATCACTCACTCTATTGGTATAGATACATGTGTTTACACAACAATCACTCACTCTATTGGTATAGATACATGTGTTTACACAACAATCATTCACTCTATTGGTATAGATACATGTGTTTACACAACAGTCACTCACTCTATTGGTATAGATACATGTGTTTACACATCAATCACTCACTCTATTGGTATTGATACATGTGTTTACACAACAATCACTCACTCTATTGGTATAGATACATGTGTTTACACAACAATCACTTACTCTATTGGTATAGATACATGTGTTTACACAACAATCACTCACTCTATTGGTATAGATACATGTGTTTACACAACAGTCACTCCCTCTATTGGTATAGATACATGTGCTTACACATTAATCACTCCCTCTATTGGTATAGATACATATGTTTACCCATCAATCACTCACTCTATTGGTATAGATACATATGTTTACACATCAATCACTCCCTCTATTGGTATAGATACATGTGTTTACACAACAGTTACTCACTCTATTGGTATAGATACATGTGTTTACACATCAATCACTCACTCTATTGGTATAGATACATGTGTTTACGCAACAATCACTCACTCTATTGGTATAGATACATGTGTTTACACAACAATCACTCACTCTATTGGTACAGATACATGTGTTTACACAACAATCACTCACTCAATTGGTATAGATACATGTGTTTACACAACAATCACTCACTCTATTGGTATAGATACATGTGTTTACACAACAATCACTCACTCTATTGGTATAGATACATGTGTTTACACAACAATCATTCACTCTATTGGTATAGATACATGTGTTTACACAACAATCACTCACTCTATTGGTATAGATACATGTGCTTACACAACAATCACTCACAATTGGTATAGATACATGTGTTTACACAACAATCACTCACTCTATTGGTATAGATACATGTGCTTACACATCAATCACTCACTCTATTGGTATAGATACATGTGTTTACACAACAATCACTCACTCTATTGGTATAGATACATGTGTTTACACAACAATCACTCACTCTATTGGTATAGATACATGTACTTATACAACAATCACTCACTCTATTGGTATAGATACATGTGTTTACACAACAGTTACTCACTCTATTGGTATAGATACACGTGCTTACACAACAATCACTCACTCTATTGGTATAGATACATGTGTTTACACAACAATCACTCACTCTATTGGTATAGATACATGTGTTTACACAACAATCACTCACTCTATTGGTATAGATACATGTGTTTACACAACAATCACTCACTCTATTGGTATAGATACATGTGTTTACACAACAATCACTCACTCTATTGGTATAGATACATGTGTTTACACAACAATCACTCACTCTATTGGAATAGATACATGTGTTTACACAACAGTCACTCACTCTATTGGAATAGATACGTGTTTACACATCAATCACTCACTCTATTGGTATAGATACATGTGTTTACACAACAATCACTCACTCTGTTGGTATAGATACATGTGTTTACACAACAATCACTCACTCTATTGGTATAGATACATGTGTTTACACAACAATCATTCACTCTATTGGTATAGATACATGTGTTTACACAACAGTCACTGACTCTATTGGTATAGATACATGTGTTTACACAACAATCACTCACTCTATTGGTATAGATACATGTGTTTACACATCAATCACTCACTCTATTGGTATTGATACATGTGTTTACACAACAATCACTCACTGTATTGGTATAGATACATGTGTTTACACAACAATCACGTACTCTATTGGTATAGATACATGTGTTTACACAACAATCACTCACTCTATTGGTATAGATACATGTGTTTACACATCAATCACTCACTCTATTGGTATAGATACATATGTTTACACATCAATCACTCCCTCTATTGGTATAGATACATGTGTTTACACAACAGTTACTCACTCTATTGGTATAGATACATGTGTTTACACATCAATCACTCACTCTATTGGTATAGATACATGTGTTTACGCAACAATCACTCACTCTATTGGTATAAATACATGTGTTTACACAACAATCACTCACTCAATTGCTATAGATACATGTGTTTACACAACAATCACTCACTCAATTGCTATAGATACATGTGTTTACACAACAATCACTCACTCTATTGGTATAGATACATGTGTTTACACAACAATCACTCACTCTATTGGTATAGATACATGTGTTTACACAACAATCACTCACTCTATTGGTATAGATACATGTGTTTACACAACAATCACTCACTCTATTGGTATAGATACATGTGCTTACACAACAAACACAACAATCACTCACTCTATTGGTATAGATACATGTGTTTACACAACAATCACTCACTCTATTGGTATATATACATGTGCTTACACAACAATCACTCACTCTATTGGTATTGATACATGTGGTTACACAACAATCACTCACTCTATTGGTTTAGATACATGTGATTACACAACAATCACTCACTCTATTGGTATAGATACATGTGTTTACACAACAATCACTCACTCTATTGGTATAGATACATGTGTTTACACAACAATCACTCACTCTATTGGTGTAGATACATGTGCTTACACAACAATCACTCACTCTATTGGTATAGATACATGTGTTTACACAACAATCACTCACTCTATTGGTATAGATACATGTGTTTACACAACAATCACTCACTCTATTGGTGTAGATACATGTGCTTACACAACAATCACTCACTCTATTGGTATAGATACATGTGCTTACACAACAATCACTCACTCTATTGGTATAGATACATGTGTTTACACATCAATCACTCACTCTATTGGTATAGATACATGTGTTTACACATCAATCACTCACTCTATTGGTATAGATACATGTGTTTACACAACAATCACTCACTCTATTGGTATAGATACATGTGTTTACACAACAATCACTCACTCTATTGGTATAGATACATGTGCTTACACAACAATCACTCACAATTGGTATAGATACATGTGTTTACACAACAATCACTCACTCTATTGGTATAGATACATGTGCTTACACATCAATCACTCACTCTAATGGTATAGATACATGTGTTTACACAACAATCACTCACTCTATTGGTATAGATACACGTGTTTACACAACAATCACTCACTCTATTGGTATAGATACATGTACTTACACAACAATCACTCACTCTATTGGTATAGATACATGTGTTTACACAACAATCACTCACTCTATTGGTATAGATACATGTTCTTACACAACAATCACTCACTCTATTGGTATAGATACATGTACTTACACATCAATCACTCACTCTATTGGTATAGATACATGTGTTTACACAACAAATTAGTGACCGGATTGTGATTACGTCAAACAGAACATATGCGTGGTGATTTGTGGAAAGTATTCCGTAATGTTTAACCAAGTTATGGTGACGACTAAAATGATCGAACTGATGACTTTAGCATATTGATAGGTACCCTTGTGTCAGTAGCTTCCTAATTAGAAACCATAAGCTCTGGATCACCGTATTAAATGAGGGATATATTCTTCACATACAGGTACTACTTGATCGAATGTTACTACATATATAAATATCAAGTTCACAATAGAAAAAATAAAATAAAATCTTTTGTCGTAAGGTTTTGTTCTTAACCGAACCTCACTGTCCATTTTTACATGTACATATATATTAATTTTACACCAAATGTGAATAACACGCAGAATGAATATTAGAACTCTTACAAGCATAAGTTAAGCTTGGAATAGAAAGCAGTATTACTGGGCATTTCTTGTTCAAAATTCAATGACTGGTTGGCTCTGAATCGGGATAATATGTCTGAGTGGAGCGACATGCCTAAAGAATCAGCTAATCGTGTTGATATAATACACAAAGTGAACATCAATACCATCTTATCGAATGTAGCTTGTTTTCGCAATAGTATAGTTTAAATTGCTGATATGGCGATAATCAGCAATCACCCACTCACTGGTGTAGTTAATAAAAATAAAACGGAGAAAACAAGAGAATGGACAATTCATAGACACAGGAAACATTGGACACACAATACAATGGTCAAAGAAAAACAAAACACAAAAAAATGAAAAGACGAGCAACAGGGACCCCACCAAAACCCAACTTTGGTTAAAGTCTTGTCCGTGATTCTGGAAAGAAAAAAAAATGCACAAAAATGGAAAGAATTTATAATTTGAGAGATGTCAACCGCAGAAATTTTGCTACAATGATTTCTACCTAAGAACAAGGTAAGCTTGTTATAATAGCCTGTGTGTCAGCATCTGAGCTCTTTCCATAAAGTCTCTGCACTGGGGACATGTCCTAGTATAGTGTGCACGTGTACGAGTTGTGAAATGTAAACTATATACACGGATGCTGCTAACATATTGCTTCTGATGAATGGGGAGTCGACTTTTAGAAAAGTGAAGCCATCACGTTTGTCGCATAGTTTTGTTTTAAATTTTCCTCTATTGCTGATATCAAGGAAAGAAACAGATTTTGGATTATCCTTTATATCGAGTTCATTTGGGTAGATGATATGTAGATAATCACCGAATTGTTCAGTGACAGATCATTGAGAATTAAAGGTGTTGGATGATCTTCTATCTTTATCTTGAAAAGTCCACGAGGGAATACTGCCTTATAAATGTGTAGAAGTGTAGACGCAATGAATAGAGGAGCACAATATTTATCCATAGGAATGCCAATTGTTTTAAAATACAAGCCCACTACTCTGGAATTTGAATAATCTCGTTCTGTTTATATTTGTCATTATAATTTGATTGGCTTTTGACAAGATAGGACTTATCTCTGCCAATAACAAGATACGGATATCTCTGTTTTCCGTTCGTCTTTGAATAACAAAGCTTCATTACTTTTTCAAGTCTAAATGTTAGCTGTGCATGTGGAAGGGTACTATATAAGGGGTAACAGGACAAATCGGCCCCAAACAAAATCGTCTCCAGTCAAATCGGCCCAAGATCAAATCGTATAATATTGAAGTGGTCATGTGAAAGTACTGGTCAATAGCTTAGACTCTTACATAACAATTTTACGTCATGTCTTCTTTATGAAGTCATATGAAAAAATACGCCGTGTTAAAGAAAAAGAGGATATTTTGTAAAATTGTGAATTCACTTGCTACTGTAAGATTGTAAGTAGTGGTAAGTTTCTTCAAGTTAGACATATAATAATTATAAAACGAAAAATATTTACGTCTGATATTTTACCGTATAAAAGTACGAACCGTCGTGTATGAAGTACCTAATTTTTACAGCTGTGAACTAACGCATAAAAGCGCCGCGTCTGTTTTCGGATGTCTTGCAAAAATACAGATGCTTTATATAACGCACGAATTGTACATTATTAGAGAATTTCCTCTAACCTGTTCAAAGCTCTAAATTTAGCCATATTATGATTATACCTTTACAAAAATAGAAAATTTAAATAAAATCATACGAGATGAAGAAATAATTGCTTGATTGCCGTATAAATGTAGAAATAATGATTAGTCATTTAACATAAAGATAAATTGAAAATTTTTAATTACAGACAATATGAAGCAGTTTGAAACTTGGATCTGATATGATGTAATATTTCCAGGAGAAGAAATGTCTAATTATTTGAAGTCAATATTTGCGGATGTTCAGTTTATGCAAGAATTCACCGACGGGTGTAGCATACAATATAAAAGCCAAAATTGCCATGCCGATGTCGATACGTGTAGGTCCGAGCTAGGATGCAAAGTACTGATACAAAGTCTATGAAGCGTCTGACAGTAAAATCCCGGATGATGCTGCGAGTGATTTTTCTTTAAAAAAAACAAGCGGACTTCGCGGTCTCAACCGGTAAGTCTTAAAAGACTTACAACACTGAAAACTAAGATGGACATAGAAACCGGCTGGAAACAGACATGCTTCCCGTACATGTCGACCAACTTATATTTTCGCACTTATTGAATATAGTATGGATAAATAGTGAAGAGTACAACACTCAAATTACGCCCGTTTCTCATATCTAAAGTTTTTTATTCAATGGAATTTAGTGTCGTTAATAAACAAAAGAGAATAATCATCAAAGAATGTTCCTTATCAATACAAAGATTATTGTACGATGTTGGATTTATTTGACGACCTATGATTGGATAAAATCATTCCTAAGAATAACGATAGAAAGGAGAGCCATATATGGAAATCTAGAGAATAAGATTAATACGTTTTACTGGCCAGTGGAAAATTCCATTCATAAAAATAACGATGCAGACGATATATAAACGTGCAGACGGAAAATTACAGAAGGTCAGTGGGCGGTGCTTAATTTTGTCTAGTGACCATTACGTATTTAGCCTTAGAACTTCCAAGAAAGTCCGTCAAACATAGTTCGTGGAAAAATTTTAGTTACTGTTTCAAGTTAGAGATCAGCAATATCGTACAAAAATGTTCTAAACTCCCGTGACCAACTATGATTATTTAGACGGTAAGTAAATAGTTGAAGGGTTCCAACAATTTACTGACCGTCCAAATAATCATAGTGGGTCACTAGGGAGCTTAGCACTTATATTATATAATTGTCGTCAATCACGTTTGATGTAAATTACTAATCACTTAATTAATTATATGATAAATGAATCATTTATTAGTTTCTTTGATCTATCAAAAAGAACCCGTTCATCAATAAAAATAAAATTATGCATTACTGTTTTATAACCACGAATATTAATTCATATCAATACATGTGTACATATTTGTTTTTATTCGATTTGAAATATGTGGCCGATTTGACTTACATTTTGAGGCCGTTTTGACTTGGGGCCGATTTGATTGTGGACGATTTGACCTGCGACTGATTTGACTGTAAATCTATATAAGGTAGAGAAATGAAATGTTTTAATGTTGTTACAAAGGTAATAAGATCTAGAACATAAAAGTCTCCGACATATCGTGGGAGTTTTTTGTTTTTTGTTTATTATTATGTATCACATTTGTTTAGCTCCACTTCTGGAAAAAGTAAAAGGTATCCTGATATCTCTGGTGACCAGGTTAGACACCAGCATGGATATAACTTAAATGTTTAGATTAATTTAGATTTTTTGTGTTTTAACGGCACTTTCAGCAATATTTCAGCTATATCATGGCGACCAGTTTTAGTAGTGGAAGAAGCCGGAGTTCTGCGGAGAGAACCACCGACCATATGAGCAAGCAACTGGTAAACTTTATCACTTGCGACTGCGAGTCGAATACACCTTTTGTAATTTACAAAGCCGGGCGCGAACCCACGCCGTATTGGTGATAGGCTTGTATGAGTTGCTAGGTAATCCAACTACCTAACTCATTGAGCCACCCAGGCCCTAAAAGTTTAGAAAGAGACTTGATAGAACAGTTGCCAGCTCCAGTGATCTAACGTTGCTTGCATGACACCTGTGTAACTTTTCTATCCAGTACTCAAGAGAAAGCGGTGTGAATAGTTTGTGTGTAATGGTGTATAGTGCAATAGGGCTAGGGTTAGGAGTATGGTGATTAACGCCACTTTCAACAATATTTCAGTTACACCGTGGGGGTCAGTTTTTTTAATGCAGGAAAACAACCGACCTGGCAACTTTATTGTATAGTGCTTAATCGAGTTTTTCCGAGTTTGTATGTGGCTGAAATGGTAATGTTGAACGTTTATAGTACCGTAGCCAACTATTAAAACCGAATGGGCAATAAAGAATGGACAATCCAGAGAAACTGGTAACATTTGGTACATAAGACACAAGACGAAGACGAGCAAAGCAAAAGACACAACATATTATGTGTTGTACACCACTATGCGCAAGCAAACATAAATAACGTAAATAAGATTCCTAAAAACAACTGGAGATAAAGATCTAGACGAACCGAACATCGTTTTTATGCGGATATCGTAGCGGACATCACATAAACCATTGCCGTGCTGACTACTGACTACCGACTACCGAGATGATGATACTTTCGGGAACTAATAGTTCACCAACAGTGGTATCGATCAAGTGATAGTAATAAAAACGAAGATATCAAATTTACTGCGCCCGATGTCTTTATGGAATAATCTTCATCGGGTGACGCTCAATATCAAAATATTGGAAAGACAAATAATGTAAAAGTGTTTGAGAACAATACAACAATAGAACGTAAACAGGATACCTAAGTCAGCTAATATCACCTATATATTAGGTACTGTACATGTCTATAATAAAGATATATAATAGACAATGTCCGTGCCAAATCAATACAACAATAGAACGTAAACAGGATAGCTAAAGTCAGCTAATATCACCTATATATTAGATACTGTAAATGTCTATAATAAAGATATATAATAGACAATGTCCGTGCCGATACCTTCGGGACTATTAGTCATATACTAAATGTAAGTATGCGTTTTTAGAATATGCTTTTCCCATTAACATTTGAATGAATAAATGAATGTGTACAGAGATGTGGTCGTGATCGTATGGTAGTTGGATTTACAACTATCTGTGCAATCAGTGCCTGTCGCCACTAAAGTTTTGGGTTCGAATCCTAATGTGTACATATAATCGTATAAATGGTGCATTCGACTTGTATATGTTTACTAAAGTATATTTATGAAAAAAGTATAATTTGCATTTGATACACAGGAATATTTTATGTGCGTGCAAATGATATCATATCATTCTTAATGGTAGATGGATTGCGTTCTAATGTTGTCATAACATTCTTAATGGGAGATCAAAATACGAATGAACCTGTTATGTGGGCTCTGTTTGTCATAAACGAATGTATACAGCCTTTACAAATGCTTGTGACAAGGGCCTATCGTATCATTTGAAGTACATATTGTGAAGAGAATCTCTGCAAGTCTTATTCGACTTCTGGTCATAAATCAATTAACCCCGTTATCAATTCGGTCTCTCACCCCCTCCCCTACATAACATTCGCATGAGTAAGATAATAAGTTTGTGGTTTAAACGTGCAGTACAATCAACAAAAACTATAAAATATGTCTGACTGAATTAAGCACTATATCACCATAAACCATACTTTTGTTATATTCTTTTGTTTATTAAAGAGATATCATTCATCTCTCACAATAACACTTTTTAAATGTTTATTTATACTCCGTTGGTTCTACATAGTTTGATGCATTTAAAGGTTTAAACAATTGATACCTTGACGAAATCAGTAAATCTAGTCATATTAAATGAATGTAAACACATTTTAAGTCCAGTAAACAAAGCAACAATTAAAAAAAAAGAAAAACAATTGTAAATCTTTTAAATGATGCACTCCTATAAATTATAAAAGAATAAAAAAGTGCTAAGTAAAATTACAAACATGTTGGTGTATGTTTGCGTAATTGGCAGAATCTTCAATTAGTTGAAGGTGGCCTCTTGTAAAGTAGAAGTAGAAAAGTAGAAGAAGTAGTATATTTGTAGAAGCGTATATTGATGTTCAACATTTTGCTCTATTAAATTAATTCAAATCTCTCTTCAATTATGTTCTGAGTTCAGTGTTGTGATGTCCGCTACATTTACCACATAAACACGATGTTCGGTTCGTCTTTACCTCCAGTTGTTTGTAGGAAGGCTCATGTCTTGTTTACGTTATTTGTGTTTGCCTCCGCATAGTGGTGTCCAACACATATTTGTTTTGTCTGTCAAATTGTCAATGACCTGGTGGCCATCCCAACCGATAATATCACCTTTAACAGCAGACCAAGCAGAAATTCAAATAACAGACAGATAAAAGTGCTATCAACAAACACTGATATATATATAAAAACTCTTATTTTCCTAAAACAAGCAAAGATTGGAACAACCTATCTGACAGTGCTGTACATTGCAAAACTGTAACAGCATTCAAGACGGCCTTAACATCGTCTCGCGAGTAAACAACCTAGCGCACACACTCCCCGGATAAGTTATACTCATTACCCGAGTTCATTTCCGGTACCATACAGATACAGATTGTCTTGTGTCTAATTTACGCAATGTTGCCAGTTTCAGTTTCAGTACATTCTTTATTGCCCCTTCGGTTTTCTCTAATGTTTAATATTTTTTAATAGTTTGCTACATTACTTTAAACGTTCAACATTACCATTTACACTATAATGGCGAGGTGTACTCGATAAAACAATATGTAATAAAGTTTACCAATGACTTGCGACAGGTCGGTGGTTTTCCTCCACCAATAGAATTGACCCCCACGATGTAACTGAAATATTGTTGAAAGTGGCGTTAAACATAATAACACTAACCTTAATTCCATTACGCTATATACCCACACAAACAAACCATTCTCACCACTTACCATTGAGTACTGGATACCAAAGTCTAACCTTAATCCCATTACACTATATACCCATACAAACAAACCATTCTTACCACTTACCATTGATTACTGGATACCAAAGTTACAGTGTAGAGTTTTAGCATAGCGTATCCATGGTAACGACTTATTAGAGTTTGAGTCAACTTTGTTTTATGATAGTGTATAGAATAGCTTGAGATGACGTATCCATGGTAGAAAGTTATCAGAGTGCGATAACGTATCCATGGTAACGGCATATCCAAACTTTTGAGGACGAGGTTTTAAACAAATCTTTTTCGTGTAGGTGAGCGAGTGATTGTTGTTCAATAACAAATCACTAATATTTCAGTTATATCATGGCTAGAACAGGTTACATGTTTGTTATCGGATCGAAACAAAATTGGCAATCCTTATAGAAGACCTTCCATAGATGCTTCCTACCAAGTCTTGGATCATTTAGATAAGCGGTTTCAAAGGAGAAGATTCAATGGTGAAAAGTTAATGGACGACAAATGAATACAAACAGTGCATATTGCCACTAACGTTGTGAGTTTGAATTCCACCCATGGTAAGGTCTACTCGATGCAAAATTATGTAACCCATTTTCCGTCATATCAAGTCCAATAACTCTGGAACGGGAAAAGTGAAAATCGTCAAAAATGAAAGGGATCCTCCTCTCTTCACCGGTAAGCTGCTGATAAAATTTCAAAACATTCTGAGAAACACTACTCAACTTATCATACGACATAGGGTAAACATCCTATTTTCCGTCATATCAAGTCCAATAACTCTGGAATGGAAAAAGTGAAAATCGTCAAAAATGAAAGGGATCCTCCTCTCTTCACCAGTAAACAGCTGATACAATTTTAAAAGATTCGAAGAAACACAACTCAAGTTATCGTATGACATAGGATTTGTCTACAGAAGGACGGACGGACAGACATGGTGAAACCAGTATACCCCCTACAACTTCGTTGTGGGGGGGGGGGATAAAAAAAAACAATCATCTGTAAAACTTTGTCCAATTCCTTTTAATGTGTTTAAATAATATTTATTACAATTAATAAAAACATCAATAATATTTTATTGAATTTGTATCTTATTCTTATATAACACTATCATTTATTCATCAACACCTGGTCTGTAAAATGATCTAAGACGCCCAGGGAAACACACTTACGGGCCCCTGTTTTCGTACACTTCATTTGCCCAGGGAAAACATAAATAAGTAATTGTCAACTCCCTGAAAACACTTTAAAAAATACAAAAATGTACAACATAATATCATTATCATTAAATACATTAACTAACTGTATTTATTATACCTCACTAACTTCTCATTGGCTTAAATCACATGACCTGAAACAATTTTAATGTTTTGTGAAAATTAACCCAAATGGGTAACAACCCTATCGTTTCCCGGTAAACAACCCATTGCGTGCCTCAAAAGGGAAACAAACTCTTTCGAAAATTTCATAAAATTTCAAAATTCTAAAATCAATAATTCAAAATTTTCATAAGATATCAAAATTTTAAAATTTTTTCAATATTTCCAAATTTTCAGTTTTCATAAAATTTTAATATTTAGATAATAATATTGAAAAATGATAAAACAATTATAGCCTACAATTTCGGTCAATACTATTGCCTTCTTCAAAAAGAATGAAGATTACCTAAAATTGAAATTGACTGGTTAATAAAAGTATTAAGAAATGGGTGTTTTCATAATGGACGGTTATATGTCCAAGGTTAGTCATAATGGCTCAAGGAAGGTTGTATTGGCCCGAGGCAATTTTTGAAGTTATTTTAAAAACACACATTTTAAATCTATTGAAAATATTACTGATGTTTGTGCCCTATATCACTGGTTGTGTTGTGAACTTTAATATAAACATGAAATAGTTTAACATTTGTTAAAAATTTGTCAAAAGTATTAAACACACATTTTGCTTAAATACATGTATTTATTTAAATGCCCAATCCTTGGTCTGTTGTTCGGTATAATAAAACAGTTATTGCCTTCAATGGATTGTAAACATCAGGTTAACAATTCTGGATGCTTACATCCATTGAAGGCAATAATTGTTTAATGCTTTATTTAGCAAGTAGTTTTGACTCTTATCTATGTATATATTCCAACAACCATTGCATAAACCTATGAGGGAACTAAGTTTACCACTCAGTAATAATCATAATTTTAATTAAAAATTTTCAACAAATATTTCTATAGCAAATTGAAAAACTATTATATACAAATTAACAGTTTGAGGGGGGAGCAGTCATGGCCGTGATTGTATGGTAGTTGGATTTACAACTACCTATGCAATCAGTGCCTATCACCACTGACGTTGTGAGTGCGATCAGGGTAAGGTGTACAACATTATGTGATAAAGTTTGTCAATGACTTGCGGCAGGGTGGTGGTTTTCTCCACGACCTCTGGTTCTCTCCACCAATAAAACTGACATTCAAGATATAACTGAACTATTGTTGAAAATGGCTCTGCCAAATGTATAACATTTATTGATTGCGTGCTCTCCAAACATCAATCAAATAAATTTTTTCTAGATATTTTCTTAATTCCACAACCCCCCCCCCCCCCCCTCGTTAAGTTTTTCCATTTTGATTCAGTATCAATAGAACATTATGTTTCTTGTAAACACACGATATCCATTTTCTTTTTTCGACACTAACAACTGCTATGCCATTAACATTTAATGTAACAATACAAAGAGACATATTATTTACAAATTAACAGTGAAAGGTCACAATGTGGAACTCACCTCACACAGGTGACTACGATTAAACATAGGTATATTTACAACAAATATGACAACAGTATATATATACAATAAATCACAATCCTCATATCGTTAGAGTAAACTACAGACAAATCAATTGGTATTATATTAGATACAAATAACATAATTGTTATAAAATGCTAAGGGAACGACCATTTAACTTGAAGGGGGGTGGGGGGGGGTTATGTTTTTTTTTTTTTTCTAAAAAAATATTCTGATTCCCAGTGTTGCTGAAAAAAATATTCTGATTTTGGTGTTTTGGTGGAGGAAAAAAAAAATAATCTGATTCAGAGTTCGTGTCATATAACCTAATGCGCGACAAAAAAAAAAAAATATTCTAACTCTTGTGTTGTCCGGAAAAAAAATTCTGAACGAAACAAAAAACCATAACCCCCCCCCCCCCCCCCCTGCAAGTTAAATGGTCGGTCCCTTACACAATTATATTGAAGAGATCACGATTTGGGACGCCTCGCTTAGCTACGCTAAACATAGATACCGGTGATTTTGTCATGGATAGGTTATGAATTAAGATGTTTGTCACGTGTAACAAAGTACATGGTGTATATAAAAATAGAAATGTCAATGATTAAATATTTTGTTCAAGTGTTACTATAGCTTCAAAATGGTTTTGGGAATTTTTTTATTGTTGTTTATCTGAAGAAGTTGGGGTTGATGTTGAACTTCTGATACCTTTTTTTTTGAGTATTTTGATTGGTGTATTGGCCTTCTACTGGTGATTTTACATAATCCAGTATTATGTCACTTATTCCACTAGCTCCTGCTTCACTAATGTGGACCCCACTTGGGTCATTTAGGTTATAGAGTGCTGTTTGGTACATTTTTTGGAGTGAACTCTGACCACAAGTCAATAAACCCCATCTTATTGTTTTTCAGACACAATTATTTTATGAATGTGTTAACAGACGATACTACAGAGTTTAATGCTTGAATGTGTGTACCTTTCCTTTTTCTTTGTAGTATGATACATACACCTATGTTAGCATTTGGATATTTATGTTTCATATACTCAATATTCGGACATCAAACCTCCCAAATTTCCTCATAATTGGAATTAGCGGAACACAGTTCTTGAGTTTTATATATCGGTTCTCTGTTTCGATATTCATACCCTTAATCAGACCTCTGCATAGAGAGCCTTGTGCCATATCGACAAATTTTTGCATAAAACCACATATTACCTGATTGGACAATTCACACCCTAACCCTAACCCTATATTGTTATATTTGTATCTTATTTACATCAGCGAGTTTTATATACCAGTTTCTAATTTTGATCCCTCTTGCTAAAAGAATGTGCATAGTGTCGAGGTAGAAAACTGTGACAATACTGTTTCTCTCTGTTATTTGCATGGACTGTATTAAATTTTTATCGACAAGTTTTTCAATTTCTTCTAGGACTTCACTGTGTACTAGACCCTTCGTAAAGCTTATACTAATGTGTACTGTCAAATGTCTCTGGATTTGATTTTTATTGTGTTCGTTTGTTTTAGATGCCACCATTTTGTAAACAATGAACTCACAGTTTACAGAGTGAGAAGAAATTTTCCAAAAGTCATTACATTGTTAACACAATTATAGCACGTCAAGGGCACATAATCCAGTTAATTGAAATTTCACATATTTTTACAAAATGCAAAGCAAAAGTGTAAACTGCATACAAAAGCAATATTTCTCATTTCAATTGAGAATACAATGGATAAAATAAATATCTCAAAATGTTGGTTGTCCCCTGTGTAAGTTAAACTGAATTAAAATCCAACAAATTCTAAAACTATCAACACCGATATCATGATGACATAGTAATTTGTTTTAAAATAATAAGGTATATATCAGAGTTAGTGCACATGCCAAGTTTCTGGAATAGCCTTCGTCAAGTATGCTCAAAGTCACACTTAGTACAGAACTTAGCACTTTGTATTGGACATGTGACAAAAGTTTGGCAAGTTCAGAGATTGTCAGTATTGGTGTACATAAGATGTTGAACTAGAAATAGGTTGCTACAACTGTGGGTTGACATGTTGTCTCTCTTGGTTGTTGCTATAGTAACCAGATTATGAATCTTAAAGATTTCCATCACCATCATCAGACATCTTTTCTCCTGCTTCATTATTGTGATCCTTTACCTTGATCCTGAAAAATACAAAAATACAATTTAATTATAACCACTGTATAATGGTGTTCATTGCTAGTATGATTAACCATGTAATTATAACCATTATATAATGGTGTTCATTCCTAGTATGATTAACCATGTAATTATAACCACTGTATAATGGTGTTCATTGCTAGTATGATTAACCATGTAATTATAACCATTATATAATGGTGTTCATACCTAGTATGATTAACCATGTAATTATAACCACTGTATAATGGTGTTCATACCTAGTATGATTAACCATGTACTTATAACCACTGTATACTGGTGTTCATACCTAGTATGATTAACCATGTAATTATAACCACTGTATACTGGTGTTCATACCTAGTATGATTAACCATGTAATTATAACCACTGTATAATGGTGTTCATATCTAGTATGATTAGCCATGTAATTATAACCACTGTATAATGGTGTTCATACCTAGTATGATTAACCATGTAATTATAACCACTGTATAATGGTGTTCATTCCTAGTATGATTAACCATGTAATTATAACCACTGTATAACGGTGTTCGTTCCTAGTATGATTAACCATGTAATTATAACCACTGTTAAACGGTGTTCGTTCTTAGTATGATTAACCATGTAATTATAACCACTGTATAACGGTGTTCGTTCCTAGTATGATTAACCATGTAATTGTAACCAATGTATAATGGTGTTCATACCTAGTATGATTAACCATGTAATTATAACCACTGTATAATGGTGTTCACTCCTAGTATGAGTAACCATGTAATTGTAACCACTCTATAATGGTGTTCATGCCTAGTATGATTAACCATGTAATTATAACCACTGTATAATGGTGTTCATACCTAGTATGATTAGCCATGTAATTATAACCACTGTATAATGGTGTTCATTTCTAGTATGATTAACCATGTAATTGTAACCACTCTATAATGGTGTTCATGCCTAGTATGATTAACCATGTAATTATAACCACTGTATAATGATGTTCATGCCTAGTATGATTAACCATGTAATTATAACCACTGTATAATGGTGTTCATGCCTAGTATGATTAACCATGTAATTATAACCACTGTATAATGGTGTTCATTCCTAGTATGATTAACCATGTAATTATAACCACTGTATAATGGTGTTCACTCCTAGTATGATTAACCATGTAATTATAACCACTGTATAATGGTGTTCATTCCTAGTATGATTAACCATGTAATTATAACCACTGTATAATGGTGTTCATTCCTAGTATGATTAACCATGTAATTATAACCACTGTATAATGGTGTTCACTCCTAGTATGATTAACCATGTAATTATAACCACTGTATAATGGTGTTCATTCCTAGTATGATTAACCATGTAATTATAACCACTGTATAATGGTGTTCATACCTAGTATGATTAACCATGTAATTATAAACACTGTATAATGGTGTTCATTCCTAGTATCATTAACCATGTAATTATAACCACTGTATAATGGTGTTCATACCTAGTATGATTAACCATGTAATTATAACCACTGTATAATGGTGTTCATTCCTAGTATGATTAACCATGTAATTATAACCACTGTATAATGGTGTTCATTCCTATTATGATTAACCATGTCATTATAACCACTATATAATGGTGTTCACTCCTAGTATGATTAACAATGTAATTATAACCACTATATAATGGTGTTCATTCCTAGTATGATTAACCATGTAATTATAACCACTGTATAATGGTGTTCATACCTAGTATGATTAACTATGTAATTATAGCCACTGTATAATGGTGTTCATTCCTAGTATGATTAACCATGTAATTATAACCACTGTATAATGGTGTTCATTCCTAGTATGATTAACTATTTAATTATAACCACTGTATAATGGTGTTCATTCCTAGTATGATTAACCATGCAATTATAACCACTGTATAACAGTGTTCATACCTAGTATGATTAACCATGTAATTATAACCACTTTATAATGGTGTTCATACCTATTATGATTAACCATGCAATTATAACCACTGTATAACGGTGTTCATACCTAGTATGATTAACCATGTAATTATAACCACTGTATAATGGTGTTCGTTCCTAGTATGATTAACCATGTAATTGTAACCACTGTATAATGGTGTTCATACCTAGTATGATTAACCATGTAATTATAACCACTGTATAATGGTGTTCATTCCTAGTATGATTAACCATGTAATTATAACCACTGTATAATGGTGTTCATACCTAGTATGATTAACCATGCAATTATAACCACTGTATAATGGTGTTCATACCTAGTATGATTAACCATGTAATTATAACCATTATATAATGGTGTTCATTCCTAATATGATTAACCATGTAATTATAACCACTGTATAATGGTGTTCATTCCTAGTATGATTAACCATGTAATTATAGCCACTGCATAATGGTGTTCATTCCTAGTATGATTAACCATGTAATCATAACCACTGTATAATGGTGTTCATTCCTAATATGATTAACCATGTAATTATAACCAATGTATAATGGTGTTCATTCCTAGTATGATTAGCCATGTAATTATAACCACTATATAATGGTGTTCATTCCTAGTATGATTAACCATGTAATTATAACCACTGTATAATGGTGTTCATACCTAGTATGATTAACCATGTAATTATAACCACTGTATAATGGTGTTCATTCCTAGTATGATTAACCATGTAATTATAACCACTGTATAATGGTGTTCATTCCTAGTATGATTAGCCATGTAATTATAACCACTGTATAATGGTGTTCATACCTAGTATGATTAACCATGTAATTATAACCACTGTATAATGGTGTTCATACCTAGTATGATTAGCCATGTAATTATAACCACTGTATAATGGTGTTCATTCCTAGTATGATTAGCCATGTAATTATAACCACTGTATAATGGTGTTCATACCTAGTATGATTAACCATGTAATTATAACCACTGTATAATGGTGTTCATACCTAGTATGATTAACCATGTAATTATAACCACTGTATAATGGGGTTCATACCTAGTATGATTAACCATGTAATTATAACCACTGTATAATGGTGTTCATTCCTAGTATGATTAACCATGTAATTATAACCACTGTATAATGGTGTTCATTCCTAGTATGATTAACCATGTAATTATAACCACTGTATAATGGTGTTCATACCTAGTATGATTAACCATGTAATTATAAACACTGTATAATGGTGTTCATTCCTAGTATCATTAACCATGTAATTATAACCACTGTATAATGGTGTTCATACCTAGTATGATTAACCATGTAATTATAACCACTGTATAATGGTGTTCATTCCTAGTATGATTAACCATGTAATTATAACCACTGTATAATGGTGTTCATTCCTATTATGATTAACCATGTCATTATAACCACTATATAATGGTGTTCACTCCTAGTATGATTAACAATGTAATTATAACCACTATATAATGGTGTTCATTCCTAGTATGATTAACCATGTAATTATAACCACTGTATAATGGTGTTCATACCTAGTATGATTAACTATGTAATTATAGCCACTGTATAATGGTGTTCATTCCTAGTATGATTAACCATGTAATTATAACCACTGTATAATGGTGTTCATTCCTATTATGATTAACCATGTCATTATAACCACTATATAATGGTGTTCACTCCTAGTATGATTAACAATGTAATTATAACCACTATATAATGGTGTTCATTCCTAGTATGATTAACCATGTAATTATAACCACTGTATAATGGTGTTCATACCTAGTATGATTAACTATGTAATTATAGCCACTGTATAATGGTGTTCATTCCTAGTATGATTAACCATGTAATTATAACCACTGTATAATGGTGTTCATTCCTAGTATGATTAACTATTTAATTATAACCACTGTATAATGGTGTTCATTCCTAGTATGATTAACCATGCAATTATAACCACTGTATAACAGTGTTCATACCTAGTATGATTAACCATGTAATTATAACCACTTTATAATGGTGTTCATACCTATTATGATTAACCATGCAATTATAACCACTGTATAACGGTGTTCATACCTAGTATGATTAACCATGTAATTATAACCACTGTATAATGGTGTTCGTTCCTAGTATGATTAACCATGTAATTGTAACCACTGTATAATGGTGTTCATACCTAGTATGATTAACCATGTAATTATAACCACTGTATAATGGTGTTCATACATAGTATGATTAACCATGTAATAATAACCACTGTATAATGGTGTTCATACCTAGTATGATTAACCATGCAATTATAACCACTGTATAATGGTGTTCATACCTAGTATGATTAACCATGTAATTATAACCATTATATAATGGTGTTCATTCCTAATATGATTAACCATGTAATTATAACCACTGTATAATGGTGTTCATTCCTAGTATGATTAACCATGTAATTATAGCCACTGCATAATGGTGTTCATTCCTAGTATGATTAACCATGTAATCATAACCACTGTATAATGGTGTTCATTCCTAGTATGATTAACCATGTAATTATAACCAATGTATAATGGTGTTCATTCCTAGTATGATTAGCCATGTAATTATAACCACTATATAATGGTGTTCATTCCTAGTATGATTAACCATGTAATTATAACCACTGTATAATGGTGTTCATACCTAGTATGATTAACCATGTAATTATAAACACTGTATAATGGTGTTCATTCCTAGTATCATTAACCATGTAATTATAACCACTGTATAATGGTGTTCATACCTAGTATGATTAACCATGTAATTATAACCACTGTATAATGGTGTTCATTCCTAGTATGATTAACCATGTAATTATAACCACTGTATAATGGTGTTCATTCCTATTATGATTAACCATGTCATTATAACCACTATATAATGGTGTTCACTCCTAGTATGATTAACAATGTAATTATAACCACTATATAATGGTGTTCATTCCTAGTATGATTAACCATGTAATTATAACCACTGTATAATGGTGTTCATACCTAGTATGATTAACTATGTAATTATAGCCACTGTATAATGGTGTTCATTCCTAGTATGATTAACCATGTAATTATAACCACTGTATAATGGTGTTCATTCCTAGTATGATTAACTATTTAATTATAACCACTGTATAATGGTGTTCATTCCTAGTATGATTAACCATGTAATTATAACCACTGTATAATGGTGTTCATTCCTATTATGATTAACCATGTCATTATAACCACTATATAATGGTGTTCACTCCTAGTATGATTAACAATGTAATTATAACCACTATATAATGGTGTTCATTCCTAGTATGATTAACCATGTAATTATAACCACTGTATAATGGTGTTCATACCTAGTATGATTAACTATGTAATTATAGCCACTGTATAATGGTGTTCATTCCTAGTATGATTAACCATGTAATTATAACCACTGTATAATGGTGTTCATTCCTAGTATGATTAACTATTTAATTATAACCACTGTATAATGGTGTTCATTCCTAGTATGATTAACCATGCAATTATAACCACTGTATAACAGTGTTCATACCTAGTATGATTAACCATGTAATTATAACCACTTTATAATGGTGTTCATACCTATTATGATTAACCATGCAATTATAACCACTGTATAACGGTGTTCATACCTAGTATGATTAACCATGTAATTATAACCACTGTATAATGGTGTTCGTTCCTAGTATGATTAACCATGTAATTGTAACCACTGTATAATGGTGTTCATACCTAGTATGATTAACCATGTAATTATAACCACTGTATAATGGTGTTCATACCTAGTATGATTAACCATGTAATTATAACCACTGTATAATGGTGTTCATACCTAGTATGATTAACCATGCAATTATAACCACTGTATAATGGTGTTCATACCTAGTATGATTAACCATGTAATTATAACCATTATATAATGGTGTTCATTCCTAATATGATTAACCATGTAATTATAACCACTGTATAATGGTGTTCATTCCTAGTATGATTAACCATGTAATTATAGCCACTGCATAATGGTGTTCATTCCTAGTATGATTAACCATGTAATCATAACCACTGTATAATGGTGTTCATTCCTAGTATGATTAACCATGTAATTATAACCAATGTATAATGGTGTTCATTCCTAGTATGATTAGCCATGTAATTATAACCACTATATAATGGTGTTCATTCCTAGTATGATTAACCATGTAATTATAACCACTGTATAATGGTGTTCATACCTAGTATGATTAACCATGTAATTATAACCACTGTATAATGGTGTTCATTCCTAGTATGATTAACCATGTAATTATAACCACTGTATAATGGTGTTCATTCCTAGTATGATTAGCCATGTAATTATAACCACTGTATAATGGTGTTCATACCTAGTATGATTAACCATGTAATTATAACCACTGTATAATGGTGTTCATACCTAGTATGATTAACCATGTAATTATAACCACTGTATAATGGTGTTCATAACTAGTATGATTAGCCATGTAATTATAACCACTGTATAATGGTGTTCATACCTAGTATGATTAACCATGTAATTATAACCACTGTATAATGGTGTTCATACCTAGTATGATTAACCATGTAATTATAACCACTGTATAATGGTGTTCATTCCTAGTATGATTAACCATGTAATTATAACCACTGTATAATGGTGTTCATTCCTAGTATGATTAACCATGTAATTATAACCACTGTATAATGGTGTTCATACCTAGTATGATTAACCATGTAATTATAACCACTTTATAATGGTGTTCATACCTATTATGATTAACCATGCAATTATAACCACTGTATAACGGTGTTCATACCTAGTATGATTAACCATGTAATTATAACCACTGTATAATGGTGTTCGTTCCTAGTATGATTAACCATGTAATTGTAACCACTGTATAATGGTGTTCATACCTAGTATGATTAACCATGTAATTATAACCACTGTATAATGGTGTTCATACATAGTATGATTAACCATGTAATAATAACCACTGTATAATGGTGTTCATACCTAGTATGATTAACCATGCAATTATAACCACTGTATAATGGTGTTCATACCTAGTATGATTAACCATGTAATTATAACCATTATATAATGGTGTTCATTCCTAATATGATTAACCATGTAATTATAACCACTGTATAATGGTGTTCATTCCTAGTATGATTAACCATGTAATTATAGCCACTGCATAATGGTGTTCATTCCTAGTATGATTAACCATGTAATCATAACCACTGTATAATGGTGTTCATTCCTAGTATGATTAACCATGTAATTATAACCAATGTATAATGGTGTTCATTCCTAGTATGATTAGCCATGTAATTATAACCACTATATAATGGTGTTCATTCCTAGTATGATTAACCATGTAATTATAACCACTGTATAATGGTGTTCATACCTAGTATGATTAACCATGTAATTATAAACACTGTATAATGGTGTTCATTCCTAGTATCATTAACCATGTAATTATAACCACTGTATAATGGTGTTCATACCTAGTATGATTAACCATGTAATTATAACCACTGTATAATGGTGTTCATTCCTAGTATGATTAACCATGTAATTATAACCACTGTATAATGGTGTTCATTCCTATTATGATTAACCATGTCATTATAACCACTATATAATGGTGTTCACTCCTAGTATGATTAACAATGTAATTATAACCACTATATAATGGTGTTCATTCCTAGTATGATTAACCATGTAATTATAACCACTGTATAATGGTGTTCATACCTAGTATGATTAACTATGTAATTATAGCCACTGTATAATGGTGTTCATTCCTAGTATGATTAACCATGTAATTATAACCACTGTATAATGGTGTTCATTCCTAGTATGATTAACTATTTAATTATAACCACTGTATAATGGTGTTCATTCCTAGTATGATTAACCATGTAATTATAACCACTGTATAATGGTGTTCATTCCTATTATGATTAACCATGTCATTATAACCACTATATAATGGTGTTCACTCCTAGTATGATTAACAATGTAATTATAACCACTATATAATGGTGTTCATTCCTAGTATGATTAACCATGTAATTATAACCACTGTATAATGGTGTTCATACCTAGTATGATTAACTATGTAATTATAGCCACTGTATAATGGTGTTCATTCCTAGTATGATTAACCATGTAATTATAACCACTGTATAATGGTGTTCATTCCTAGTATGATTAACTATTTAATTATAACCACTGTATAATGGTGTTCATTCCTAGTATGATTAACCATGCAATTATAACCACTGTATAACAGTGTTCATACCTAGTATGATTAACCATGTAATTATAACCACTTTATAATGGTGTTCATACCTATTATGATTAACCATGCAATTATAACCACTGTATAACGGTGTTCATACCTAGTATGATTAACCATGTAATTATAACCACTGTATAATGGTGTTCGTTCCTAGTATGATTAACCATGTAATTGTAACCACTGTATAATGGTGTTCATACCTAGTATGATTAACCATGTAATTATAACCACTGTATAATGGTGTTCATACCTAGTATGATTAACCATGTAATTATAACCACTGTATAATGGTGTTCATACCTAGTATGATTAACCATGCAATTATAACCACTGTATAATGGTGTTCATACCTAGTATGATTAACCATGTAATTATAACCATTATATAATGGTGTTCATTCCTAATATGATTAACCATGTAATTATAACCACTGTATAATGGTGTTCATTCCTAGTATGATTAACCATGTAATTATAGCCACTGCATAATGGTGTTCATTCCTAGTATGATTAACCATGTAATCATAACCACTGTATAATGGTGTTCATTCCTAGTATGATTAACCATGTAATTATAACCAATGTATAATGGTGTTCATTCCTAGTATGATTAGCCATGTAATTATAACCACTATATAATGGTGTTCATTCCTAGTATGATTAACCATGTAATTATAACCACTGTATAATGGTGTTCATACCTAGTATGATTAACCATGTAATTATAACCACTGTATAATGGTGTTCATTCCTAGTATGATTAACCATGTAATTATAACCACTGTATAATGGTGTTCATTCCTAGTATGATTAGCCATGTAATTATAACCACTGTATAATGGTGTTCATACCTAGTATGATTAACCATGTAATTATAACCACTGTATAATGGTGTTCATACCTAGTATGATTAACCATGTAATTATAACCACTGTATAATGGTGTTCATAACTAGTATGATTAGCCATGTAATTATAACCACTGTATAATGGTGTTCATACCTAGTATGATTAACCATGTAATTATAACCACTGTATAATGGTGTTCATACCTAGTATGATTAACCATGTAATTATAACCACTGTATAATGGTGTTCATTCCTAGTATGATTAACCATGTAATTATAACCACTGTATAATGGTGTTCATTCCTAGTATGATTAACCATGTAATTATAACCACTGTATAATGGTGTTCATACCTAGTATGATTAGCCATGTAATTATAACCACTGTATAATGGTGTTCATACCTAGTATGATTAACCATGTAATTATAACCACTGTATAATGGTGTTCATACCTAGTATGATTAACCATGTAATTATAACCACTGTATAATGGTGTTCATACCTAGTATGATTAACCATGTAATTATAACCACTGTATAATGGTGTTCATTCCTAGTATGATTAACCATGTAATTATAACCACTGTATAATGGTGTTCATTCCTAGTATGATTAACCATGTAATTATAACCACTGTATAATGGTGTTCATACCTAGTATGATTAACCATGTAATTATAAACACTGTATAATGGTGTTCATTCCTAGTATCATTAACCATGTAATTATAACCACTGTATAATGGTGTTCATACCTAGTATGATTAACCATGTAATTATAACCACTGTATAATGGTGTTCATTCCTAGTATGATTAACCATGTAATTATAACCACTGTATAATGGTGTTCATTCCTATTATGATTAACCATGTCATTATAACCACTATATAATGGTGTTCACTCCTAGTATGATTAACAATGTAATTATAACCACTATATAATGGTGTTCACTCCTAGTATGATTAACAATGTAATTATAACCACTATATAATGGTGTTCATTCCTAGTATGATTAACCATGTAATTATAACCACTGTATAATGGTGTTCATACCTAGTATGATTAACTATGTAATTATAGCCACTGTATAATGGTGTTCATTCCTAGTATGATTAACCATGTAATTATAACCACTGTATAATGGTGTTCATTCCTAGTATGATTAACTATTTAATTATAACCACTGTATAATGGTGTTCATTCCTAGTATGATTAACCATGTAATTATAACCACTGTATAATGGTGTTCATTCCTATTATGATTAACCATGTCATTATAACCACTATATAATGGTGTTCACTCCTAGTATGATTAACAATGTAATTATAACCACTATATAATGGTGTTCATTCCTAGTATGATTAACCATGTAATTATAACCACTGTATAATGGTGTTCATACCTAGTATGATTAACTATGTAATTATAGCCACTGTATAATGGTGTTCATTCCTAGTATGATTAACCATGTAATTATAACCACTGTATAATGGTGTTCATTCCTAGTATGATTAACTATTTAATTATAACCACTGTATAATGGTGTTCATTCCTAGTATGATTAACCATGCAATTATAACCACTGTATAACAGTGTTCATACCTAGTATGATTAACCATGTAATTATAACCACTTTATAATGGTGTTCATACCTATTATGATTAACCATGCAATTATAACCACTGTATAACGGTGTTCATACCTAGTATGATTAACCATGTAATTATAACCACTGTATAATGGTGTTCGTTCCTAGTATGATTAACCATGTAATTGTAACCACTGTATAATGGTGTTCATACCTAGTATGATTAACCATGTAATTATAACCACTGTATAATGGTGTTCATACCTAGTATGATTAACCATGTAATTATAACCACTGTATAATGGTGTTCATACCTAGTATGATTAACCATGCAATTATAACCACTGTATAATGGTGTTCATACCTAGTATGATTAACCATGTAATTATAACCATTATATAATGGTGTTCATTCCTAATATGATTAACCATGTAATTATAACCACTGTATAATGGTGTTCATTCCTAGTATGATTAACCATGTAATTATAGCCACTGCATAATGGTGTTCATTCCTAGTATGATTAACCATGTAATCATAACCACTGTATAATGGTGTTCATTCCTAGTATGATTAACCATGTAATTATAACCAATGTATAATGGTGTTCATTCCTAGTATGATTAGCCATGTAATTATAACCACTATATAATGGTGTTCATTCCTAGTATGATTAACCATGTAATTATAACCACTGTATAATGGTGTTCATACCTAGTATGATTAACCATGTAATTATAACCACTGTATAATGGTGTTCATTCCTAGTATGATTAACCATGTAATTATAACCACTGTATAATGGTGTTCATTCCTAGTATGATTAGCCATGTAATTATAACCACTGTATAATGGTGTTCATACCTAGTATGATTAACCATGTAATTATAACCACTGTATAATGGTGTTCATACCTAGTATGATTAACCATGTAATTATAACCACTGTATAATGGTGTTCATACCTAGTATGATTAGCCATGTAATTATAACCACTGTATAATGGTGTTCATACCTAGTATGATTAACCATGTAATTATAACCACTGTATAATGGTGTTCATACCTAGTATGATTAACCATGTAATTATAAACACTGTATAATGGTGTTCATTCCTAGTATCATTAACCATGTAATTATAACCACTGTATAATGGTGTTCATACCTAGTATGATTAACCATGTAATTATAACCACTGTATAATGGTGTTCATTCCTAGTATGATTAACCATGTAATTATAACCACTGTATAATGGTGTTCATTCCTATTATGATTAACCATGTCATTATAACCACTATATAATGGTGTTCACTCCTAGTATGATTAACAATGTAATTATAACCACTATATAATGGTGTTCATTCCTAGTATGATTAACCATGTAATTATAACCACTGTATAATGGTGTTCATACCTAGTATGATTAACTATGTAATTATAGCCACTGTATAATGGTGTTCATTCCTAGTATGATTAACCATGTAATTATAACCACTGTATAATGGTGTTCATTCCTAGTATGATTAACTATTTAATTATAACCACTGTATAATGGTGTTCATTCCTAGTATGATTAACCATGCAATTATAACCACTGTATAACAGTGTTCATACCTAGTATGATTAACCATGTAATTATAACCACTTTATAATGGTGTTCATACCTATTATGATTAACCATGCAATTATAACCACTGTATAACGGTGTTCATACCTAGTATGATTAACCATGTAATTATAACCACTGTATAATGGTGTTCGTTCCTAGTATGATTAACCATGTAATTGTAACCACTGTATAATGGTGTTCATACCTAGTATGATTAACCATGTAATTATAACCACTGTATAATGGTGTTCATTCCTAGTATGATTAACCATGTAATTATAACCACTGTATAATGGTGTTCATACCTAGTATGATTAACCATGCAATTATAACCACTGTATAATGGTGTTCATACCTAGTATGATTAACCATGTAATTATAACCATTATATAATGGTGTTCACTCCTAGTATGATTAACCATGTAATTATAACCACTGTATAATGGTGTTCATTCCTAGTATGATTAACCATGTAATTATAACCACTGTATAATGGTGTTCATTCCTAGTATGATTAACCATGTAATTATAACCACTGTATAATGGTGTTCACTCCTAGTATGATTAACCATGTAATTATAACCACTGTATAATGGTGTTCATTCCTAGTATGATTAACCATGTAATTATAACCACTGTATAATGGTGTTCATACCTAGTATGATTAACCATGTAATTATAAACACTGTATAATGGTGTTCATTCCTAGTATCATTAACCATGTAATTATAACCACTGTATAATGGTGTTCATACCTAGTATGATTAACCATGTAATTATAACCACTGTATAATGGTGTTCATTCCTAGTATGATTAACCATGTAATTATAACCACTGTATAATGGTGTTCATTCCTATTATGATTAACCATGTCATTATAACCACTATATAATGGTGTTCACTCCTAGTATGATTAACAATGTAATTATAACCACTATATAATGGTGTTCATTCCTAGTATGATTAACCATGTAATTATAACCACTGTATAATGGTGTTCATACCTAGTATGATTAACTATGTAATTATAGCCACTGTATAATGGTGTTCATTCCTAGTATGATTAACCATGTAATTATAACCACTGTATAATGGTGTTCATTCCTAGTATGATTAACTATTTAATTATAACCACTGTATAATGGTGTTCATTCCTAGTATGATTAACCATGCAATTATAACCACTGTATAACAGTGTTCATACCTAGTATGATTAACCATGTAATTATAACCACTTTATAATGGTGTTCATACCTATTATGATTAACCATGCAATTATAACCACTGTATAACGGTGTTCATACCTAGTATGATTAACCATGTAATTATAACCACTGTATAATGGTGTTCGTTCCTAGTATGATTAACCATGTAATTGTAACCACTGTATAATGGTGTTCATACCTAGTATGATTAACCATGTAATTATAACCACTGTATAATGGTGTTCATTCCTAGTATGATTAACCATGTAATTATAACCACTGTATAATGGTGTTCATACCTAGTATGATTAACCATGCAATTATAACCACTGTATAATGGTGTTCATACCTAGTATGATTAACCATGTAATTATAACCATTATATAATGGTGTTCATTCCTAATATGATTAACCATGTAATTATAACCACTGTATAATGGTGTTCATTCCTAGTATGATTAACCATGTAATTATAGCCACTGCATAATGGTGTTCATTCCTAGTATGATTAACCATGTAATCATAACCACTGTATAATGGTGTTCATTCCTAATATGATTAACCATGTAATTATAACCAATGTATAATGGTGTTCATTCCTAGTATGATTAGCCATGTAATTATAACCACTATATAATGGTGTTCATTCCTAGTATGATTAACCATGTAATTATAACCACTGTATAATGGTGTTCATACCTAGTATGATTAACCATGTAATTATAACCACTGTATAATGGTGTTCATTCCTAGTATGATTAACCATGTAATTATAACCACTGTATAATGGTGTTCATTCCTAGTATGATTAGCCATGTAATTATAACCACTGTATAATGGTGTTCATACCTAGTATGATTAACCATGTAATTATAACCACTGTATAATGGTGTTCATACCTAGTATGATTAGCCATGTAATTATAACCACTGTATAATGGTGTTCATTCCTAGTATGATTAGCCATGTAATTATAACCACTGTATAATGGTGTTCATACCTAGTATGATTAACCATGTAATTATAACCACTGTATAATGGTGTTCATACCTAGTATGATTAACCATGTAATTATAACCACTGTATAATGGGGTTCATACCTAGTATGATTAACCATGTAATTATAACCACTGTATAATGGTGTTCATTCCTAGTATGATTAACCATGTAATTATAACCACTGTATAATGGTGTTCATTCCTAGTATGATTAACCATGTAATTATAACCACTGTATAATGGTGTTCATACCTAGTATGATTAACCATGTAATTATAAACACTGTATAATGGTGTTCATTCCTAGTATCATTAACCATGTAATTATAACCACTGTATAATGGTGTTCATACCTAGTATGATTAACCATGTAATTATAACCACTGTATAATGGTGTTCATTCCTAGTATGATTAACCATGTAATTATAACCACTGTATAATGGTGTTCATTCCTATTATGATTAACCATGTCATTATAACCACTATATAATGGTGTTCACTCCTAGTATGATTAACAATGTAATTATAACCACTATATAATGGTGTTCATTCCTAGTATGATTAACCATGTAATTATAACCACTGTATAATGGTGTTCATACCTAGTATGATTAACTATGTAATTATAGCCACTGTATAATGGTGTTCATTCCTAGTATGATTAACCATGTAATTATAACCACTGTATAATGGTGTTCATTCCTATTATGATTAACCATGTCATTATAACCACTATATAATGGTGTTCACTCCTAGTATGATTAACAATGTAATTATAACCACTATATAATGGTGTTCATTCCTAGTATGATTAACCATGTAATTATAACCACTGTATAATGGTGTTCATACCTAGTATGATTAACTATGTAATTATAGCCACTGTATAATGGTGTTCATTCCTAGTATGATTAACCATGTAATTATAACCACTGTATAATGGTGTTCATTCCTAGTATGATTAACTATTTAATTATAACCACTGTATAATGGTGTTCATTCCTAGTATGATTAACCATGCAATTATAACCACTGTATAACAGTGTTCATACCTAGTATGATTAACCATGTAATTATAACCACTTTATAATGGTGTTCATACCTATTATGATTAACCATGCAATTATAACCACTGTATAACGGTGTTCATACCTAGTATGATTAACCATGTAATTATAACCACTGTATAATGGTGTTCGTTCCTAGTATGATTAACCATGTAATTGTAACCACTGTATAATGGTGTTCATACCTAGTATGATTAACCATGTAATTATAACCACTGTATAATGGTGTTCATACATAGTATGATTAACCATGTAATAATAACCACTGTATAATGGTGTTCATACCTAGTATGATTAACCATGCAATTATAACCACTGTATAATGGTGTTCATACCTAGTATGATTAACCATGTAATTATAACCATTATATAATGGTGTTCATTCCTAATATGATTAACCATGTAATTATAACCACTGTATAATGGTGTTCATTCCTAGTATGATTAACCATGTAATTATAGCCACTGCATAATGGTGTTCATTCCTAGTATGATTAACCATGTAATCATAACCACTGTATAATGGTGTTCATTCCTAGTATGATTAACCATGTAATTATAACCAATGTATAATGGTGTTCATTCCTAGTATGATTAGCCATGTAATTATAACCACTATATAATGGTGTTCATTCCTAGTATGATTAACCATGTAATTATAACCACTGTATAATGGTGTTCATACCTAGTATGATTAACCATGTAATTATAAACACTGTATAATGGTGTTCATTCCTAGTATCATTAACCATGTAATTATAACCACTGTATAATGGTGTTCATACCTAGTATGATTAACCATGTAATTATAACCACTGTATAATGGTGTTCATTCCTAGTATGATTAACCATGTAATTATAACCACTGTATAATGGTGTTCATTCCTATTATGATTAACCATGTCATTATAACCACTATATAATGGTGTTCACTCCTAGTATGATTAACAATGTAATTATAACCACTATATAATGGTGTTCATTCCTAGTATGATTAACCATGTAATTATAACCACTGTATAATGGTGTTCATACCTAGTATGATTAACTATGTAATTATAGCCACTGTATAATGGTGTTCATTCCTAGTATGATTAACCATGTAATTATAACCACTGTATAATGGTGTTCATTCCTAGTATGATTAACTATTTAATTATAACCACTGTATAATGGTGTTCATTCCTAGTATGATTAACCATGTAATTATAACCACTGTATAATGGTGTTCATTCCTATTATGATTAACCATGTCATTATAACCACTATATAATGGTGTTCACTCCTAGTATGATTAACAATGTAATTATAACCACTATATAATGGTGTTCATTCCTAGTATGATTAACCATGTAATTATAACCACTGTATAATGGTGTTCATACCTAGTATGATTAACTATGTAATTATAGCCACTGTATAATGGTGTTCATTCCTAGTATGATTAACCATGTAATTATAACCACTGTATAATGGTGTTCATTCCTAGTATGATTAACTATTTAATTATAACCACTGTATAATGGTGTTCATTCCTAGTATGATTAACCATGCAATTATAACCACTGTATAACAGTGTTCATACCTAGTATGATTAACCATGTAATTATAACCACTTTATAATGGTGTTCATACCTATTATGATTAACCATGCAATTATAACCACTGTATAACGGTGTTCATACCTAGTATGATTAACCATGTAATTATAACCACTGTATAATGGTGTTCGTTCCTAGTATGATTAACCATGTAATTGTAACCACTGTATAATGGTGTTCATACCTAGTATGATTAACCATGTAATTATAACCACTGTATAATGGTGTTCATACCTAGTATGATTAACCATGTAATTATAACCACTGTATAATGGTGTTCATACCTAGTATGATTAACCATGCAATTATAACCACTGTATAATGGTGTTCATACCTAGTATGATTAACCATGTAATTATAACCATTATATAATGGTGTTCATTCCTAATATGATTAACCATGTAATTATAACCACTGTATAATGGTGTTCATTCCTAGTATGATTAACCATGTAATTATAGCCACTGCATAATGGTGTTCATTCCTAGTATGATTAACCATGTAATCATAACCACTGTATAATGGTGTTCATTCCTAGTATGATTAACCATGTAATTATAACCAATGTATAATGGTGTTCATTCCTAGTATGATTAGCCATGTAATTATAACCACTATATAATGGTGTTCATTCCTAGTATGATTAACCATGTAATTATAACCACTGTATAATGGTGTTCATACCTAGTATGATTAACCATGTAATTATAACCACTGTATAATGGTGTTCATTCCTAGTATGATTAACCATGTAATTATAACCACTGTATAATGGTGTTCATTCCTAGTATGATTAGCCATGTAATTATAACCACTGTATAATGGTGTTCATACCTAGTATGATTAACCATGTAATTATAACCACTGTATAATGGTGTTCATACCTAGTATGATTAACCATGTAATTATAACCACTGTATAATGGTGTTCATAACTAGTATGATTAGCCATGTAATTATAACCACTGTATAATGGTGTTCATACCTAGTATGATTAACCATGTAATTATAACCACTGTATAATGGTGTTCATACCTAGTATGATTAACCATGTAATTATAACCACTGTATAATGGTGTTCATTCCTAGTATGATTAACCATGTAATTATAACCACTGTATAATGGTGTTCATTCCTAGTATGATTAACCATGTAATTATAACCACTGTATAATGGTGTTCATACCTAGTATGATTAGCCATGTAATTATAACCACTGTATAATGGTGTTCATACCTAGTATGATTAACCATGTAATTATAACCACTGTATAATGGTGTTCATACCTAGTATGATTAACCATGTAATTATAACCACTGTATAATGGTGTTCATACCTAGTATGATTAACCATGTAATTATAACCACTGTATAATGGTGTTCATTCCTAGTATGATTAACCATGTAATTATAACCACTGTATAATGGTGTTCATTCCTAGTATGATTAACCATGTAATTATAACCACTGTATAATGGTGTTCATACCTAGTATGATTAACCATGTAATTATAAACACTGTATAATGGTGTTCATTCCTAGTATCATTAACCATGTAATTATAACCACTGTATAATGGTGTTCATACCTAGTATGATTAACCATGTAATTATAACCACTGTATAATGGTGTTCATTCCTAGTATGATTAACCATGTAATTATAACCACTGTATAATGGTGTTCATTCCTATTATGATTAACCATGTCATTATAACCACTATATAATGGTGTTCACTCCTAGTATGATTAACAATGTAATTATAACCACTATATAATGGTGTTCACTCCTAGTATGATTAACAATGTAATTATAACCACTATATAATGGTGTTCATTCCTAGTATGATTAACCATGTAATTATAACCACTGTATAATGGTGTTCATACCTAGTATGATTAACTATGTAATTATAGCCACTGTATAATGGTGTTCATTCCTAGTATGATTAACCATGTAATTATAACCACTGTATAATGGTGTTCATTCCTAGTATGATTAACTATTTAATTATAACCACTGTATAATGGTGTTCATTCCTAGTATGATTAACCATGTAATTATAACCACTGTATAATGGTGTTCATTCCTATTATGATTAACCATGTCATTATAACCACTATATAATGGTGTTCACTCCTAGTATGATTAACAATGTAATTATAACCACTATATAATGGTGTTCATTCCTAGTATGATTAACCATGTAATTATAACCACTGTATAATGGTGTTCATACCTAGTATGATTAACTATGTAATTATAGCCACTGTATAATGGTGTTCATTCCTAGTATGATTAACCATGTAATTATAACCACTGTATAATGGTGTTCATTCCTAGTATGATTAACTATTTAATTATAACCACTGTATAATGGTGTTCATTCCTAGTATGATTAACCATGCAATTATAACCACTGTATAACAGTGTTCATACCTAGTATGATTAACCATGTAATTATAACCACTTTATAATGGTGTTCATACCTATTATGATTAACCATGCAATTATAACCACTGTATAACGGTGTTCATACCTAGTATGATTAACCATGTAATTATAACCACTGTATAATGGTGTTCGTTCCTAGTATGATTAACCATGTAATTGTAACCACTGTATAATGGTGTTCATACCTAGTATGATTAACCATGTAATTATAACCACTGTATAATGGTGTTCATACCTAGTATGATTAACCATGTAATTATAACCACTGTATAATGGTGTTCATACCTAGTATGATTAACCATGCAATTATAACCACTGTATAATGGTGTTCATACCTAGTATGATTAACCATGTAATTATAACCATTATATAATGGTGTTCATTCCTAATATGATTAACCATGTAATTATAACCACTGTATAATGGTGTTCATTCCTAGTATGATTAACCATGTAATTATAGCCACTGCATAATGGTGTTCATTCCTAGTATGATTAACCATGTAATCATAACCACTGTATAATGGTGTTCATTCCTAGTATGATTAACCATGTAATTATAACCAATGTATAATGGTGTTCATTCCTAGTATGATTAGCCATGTAATTATAACCACTATATAATGGTGTTCATTCCTAGTATGATTAACCATGTAATTATAACCACTGTATAATGGTGTTCATACCTAGTATGATTAACCATGTAATTATAACCACTGTATAATGGTGTTCATTCCTAGTATGATTAACCATGTAATTATAACCACTGTATAATGGTGTTCATTCCTAGTATGATTAGCCATGTAATTATAACCACTGTATAATGGTGTTCATACCTAGTATGATTAACCATGTAATTATAACCACTGTATAATGGTGTTCATACCTAGTATGATTAACCATGTAATTATAACCACTGTATAATGGTGTTCATACCTAGTATGATTAGCCATGTAATTATAACCACTGTATAATGGTGTTCATACCTAGTATGATTAACCATGTAATTATAACCACTGTATAATGGTGTTCATACCTAGTATGATTAACCATGTAATTATAAACACTGTATAATGGTGTTCATTCCTAGTATCATTAACCATGTAATTATAACCACTGTATAATGGTGTTCATACCTAGTATGATTAACCATGTAATTATAACCACTGTATAATGGTGTTCATTCCTAGTATGATTAACCATGTAATTATAACCACTGTATAATGGTGTTCATTCCTATTATGATTAACCATGTCATTATAACCACTATATAATGGTGTTCACTCCTAGTATGATTAACAATGTAATTATAACCACTATATAATGGTGTTCATTCCTAGTATGATTAACCATGTAATTATAACCACTGTATAATGGTGTTCATACCTAGTATGATTAACTATGTAATTATAGCCACTGTATAATGGTGTTCATTCCTAGTATGATTAACCATGTAATTATAACCACTGTATAATGGTGTTCATTCCTAGTATGATTAACTATTTAATTATAACCACTGTATAATGGTGTTCATTCCTAGTATGATTAACCATGCAATTATAACCACTGTATAACAGTGTTCATACCTAGTATGATTAACCATGTAATTATAACCACTTTATAATGGTGTTCATACCTATTATGATTAACCATGCAATTATAACCACTGTATAACGGTGTTCATACCTAGTATGATTAACCATGTAATTATAACCACTGTATAATGGTGTTCGTTCCTAGTATGATTAACCATGTAATTGTAACCACTGTATAATGGTGTTCATACCTAGTATGATTAACCATGTAATTATAACCACTGTATAATGGTGTTCATTCCTAGTATGATTAACCATGTAATTATAACCACTGTATAATGGTGTTCATACCTAGTATGATTAACCATGCAATTATAACCACTGTATAATGGTGTTCATACCTAGTATGATTAACCATGTAATTATAACCATTATATAATGGTGTTCATTCCTAATATGATTAACCATGTAATTATAACCACTGTATAATGGTGTTCATTCCTAGTATGATTAACCATGTAATTATAGCCACTGCATAATGGTGTTCATTCCTAGTATGATTAACCATGTAATCATAACCACTGTATAATGGTGTTCATTCCTAATATGATTAACCATGTAATTATAACCAATGTATAATGGTGTTCATTCCTAGTATGATTAGCCATGTAATTATAACCACTATATAATGGTGTTCATTCCTAGTATGATTAACCATGTAATTATAACCACTGTATAATGGTGTTCATACCTAGTATGATTAACCATGTAATTATAACCACTGTATAATGGTGTTCATTCCTAGTATGATTAACCATGTAATTATAACCACTGTATAATGGTGTTCATTCCTAGTATGATTAGCCATGTAATTATAACCACTGTATAATGGTGTTCATACCTAGTATGATTAACCATGTAATTATAACCACTGTATAATGGTGTTCATACCTAGTATGATTAGCCATGTAATTATAACCACTGTATAATGGTGTTCATTCCTAGTATGATTAGCCATGTAATTATAACCACTGTATAATGGTGTTCATACCTAGTATGATTAACCATGTAATTATAACCACTGTATAATGGTGTTCATACCTAGTATGATTAACCATGTAATTATAACCACTGTATAATGGGGTTCATACCTAGTATGATTAACCATGTAATTATAACCACTGTATAATGGTGTTCATTCCTAGTATGATTAACCATGTAATTATAACCACTGTATAATGGTGTTCATTCCTAGTATGATTAACCATGTAATTATAACCACTGTATAATGGTGTTCATACCTAGTATGATTAACCATGTAATTATAAACACTGTATAATGGTGTTCATTCCTAGTATCATTAACCATGTAATTATAACCACTGTATAATGGTGTTCATACCTAGTATGATTAACCATGTAATTATAACCACTGTATAATGGTGTTCATTCCTAGTATGATTAACCATGTAATTATAACCACTGTATAATGGTGTTCATTCCTATTATGATTAACCATGTCATTATAACCACTATATAATGGTGTTCACTCCTAGTATGATTAACAATGTAATTATAACCACTATATAATGGTGTTCATTCCTAGTATGATTAACCATGTAATTATAACCACTGTATAATGGTGTTCATACCTAGTATGATTAACTATGTAATTATAGCCACTGTATAATGGTGTTCATTCCTAGTATGATTAACCATGTAATTATAACCACTGTATAATGGTGTTCATTCCTATTATGATTAACCATGTCATTATAACCACTATATAATGGTGTTCACTCCTAGTATGATTAACAATGTAATTATAACCACTATATAATGGTGTTCATTCCTAGTATGATTAACCATGTAATTATAACCACTGTATAATGGTGTTCATACCTAGTATGATTAACTATGTAATTATAGCCACTGTATAATGGTGTTCATTCCTAGTATGATTAACCATGTAATTATAACCACTGTATAATGGTGTTCATTCCTAGTATGATTAACTATTTAATTATAACCACTGTATAATGGTGTTCATTCCTAGTATGATTAACCATGCAATTATAACCACTGTATAACAGTGTTCATACCTAGTATGATTAACCATGTAATTATAACCACTTTATAATGGTGTTCATACCTATTATGATTAACCATGCAATTATAACCACTGTATAACGGTGTTCATACCTAGTATGATTAACCATGTAATTATAACCACTGTATAATGGTGTTCGTTCCTAGTATGATTAACCATGTAATTGTAACCACTGTATAATGGTGTTCATACCTAGTATGATTAACCATGTAATTATAACCACTGTATAATGGTGTTCATACATAGTATGATTAACCATGTAATAATAACCACTGTATAATGGTGTTCATACCTAGTATGATTAACCATGCAATTATAACCACTGTATAATGGTGTTCATACCTAGTATGATTAACCATGTAATTATAACCATTATATAATGGTGTTCATTCCTAATATGATTAACCATGTAATTATAACCACTGTATAATGGTGTTCATTCCTAGTATGATTAACCATGTAATTATAGCCACTGCATAATGGTGTTCATTCCTAGTATGATTAACCATGTAATCATAACCACTGTATAATGGTGTTCATTCCTAGTATGATTAACCATGTAATTATAACCAATGTATAATGGTGTTCATTCCTAGTATGATTAGCCATGTAATTATAACCACTATATAATGGTGTTCATTCCTAGTATGATTAACCATGTAATTATAACCACTGTATAATGGTGTTCATACCTAGTATGATTAACCATGTAATTATAAACACTGTATAATGGTGTTCATTCCTAGTATCATTAACCATGTAATTATAACCACTGTATAATGGTGTTCATACCTAGTATGATTAACCATGTAATTATAACCACTGTATAATGGTGTTCATTCCTAGTATGATTAACCATGTAATTATAACCACTGTATAATGGTGTTCATTCCTATTATGATTAACCATGTCATTATAACCACTATATAATGGTGTTCACTCCTAGTATGATTAACAATGTAATTATAACCACTATATAATGGTGTTCATTCCTAGTATGATTAACCATGTAATTATAACCACTGTATAATGGTGTTCATACCTAGTATGATTAACTATGTAATTATAGCCACTGTATAATGGTGTTCATTCCTAGTATGATTAACCATGTAATTATAACCACTGTATAATGGTGTTCATTCCTAGTATGATTAACTATTTAATTATAACCACTGTATAATGGTGTTCATTCCTAGTATGATTAACCATGTAATTATAACCACTGTATAATGGTGTTCATTCCTATTATGATTAACCATGTCATTATAACCACTATATAATGGTGTTCACTCCTAGTATGATTAACAATGTAATTATAACCACTATATAATGGTGTTCATTCCTAGTATGATTAACCATGTAATTATAACCACTGTATAATGGTGTTCATACCTAGTATGATTAACTATGTAATTATAGCCACTGTATAATGGTGTTCATTCCTAGTATGATTAACCATGTAATTATAACCACTGTATAATGGTGTTCATTCCTAGTATGATTAACTATTTAATTATAACCACTGTATAATGGTGTTCATTCCTAGTATGATTAACCATGCAATTATAACCACTGTATAACAGTGTTCATACCTAGTATGATTAACCATGTAATTATAACCACTTTATAATGGTGTTCATACCTATTATGATTAACCATGCAATTATAACCACTGTATAACGGTGTTCATACCTAGTATGATTAACCATGTAATTATAACCACTGTATAATGGTGTTCGTTCCTAGTATGATTAACCATGTAATTGTAACCACTGTATAATGGTGTTCATACCTAGTATGATTAACCATGTAATTATAACCACTGTATAATGGTGTTCATACCTAGTATGATTAACCATGTAATTATAACCACTGTATAATGGTGTTCATACCTAGTATGATTAACCATGCAATTATAACCACTGTATAATGGTGTTCATACCTAGTATGATTAACCATGTAATTATAACCATTATATAATGGTGTTCATTCCTAATATGATTAACCATGTAATTATAACCACTGTATAATGGTGTTCATTCCTAGTATGATTAACCATGTAATTATAGCCACTGCATAATGGTGTTCATTCCTAGTATGATTAACCATGTAATCATAACCACTGTATAATGGTGTTCATTCCTAGTATGATTAACCATGTAATTATAACCAATGTATAATGGTGTTCATTCCTAGTATGATTAGCCATGTAATTATAACCACTATATAATGGTGTTCATTCCTAGTATGATTAACCATGTAATTATAACCACTGTATAATGGTGTTCATACCTAGTATGATTAACCATGTAATTATAACCACTGTATAATGGTGTTCATTCCTAGTATGATTAACCATGTAATTATAACCACTGTATAATGGTGTTCATTCCTAGTATGATTAGCCATGTAATTATAACCACTGTATAATGGTGTTCATACCTAGTATGATTAACCATGTAATTATAACCACTGTATAATGGTGTTCATACCTAGTATGATTAACCATGTAATTATAACCACTGTATAATGGTGTTCATACCTAGTATGATTAGCCATGTAATTATAACCACTGTATAATGGTGTTCATACCTAGTATGATTAACCATGTAATTATAACCACTGTATAATGGTGTTCATACCTAGTATGATTAACCATGTAATTATAACCACTGTATAATGGTGTTCATTCCTAGTATGATTAACCATGTAATTATAACCACTGTATAATGGTGTTCATTCCTAGTATGATTAACCATGTAATTATAACCACTGTATAATGGTGTTCATACCTAGTATGATTAGCCATGTAATTATAACCACTGTATAATGGTGTTCATACCTAGTATGATTAACCATGTAATTATAACCACTGTATAATGGTGTTCATACCTAGTATGATTAACCATGTAATTATAACCACTGTATAATGGTGTTCATACCTAGTATGATTAACCATGTAATTATAACCACTGTATAATGGTGTTCATTCCTAGTATGATTAACCATGTAATTATAACCACTGTATAATGGTGTTCATTCCTAGTATGATTAACCATGTAATTATAACCACTGTATAATGGTGTTCATACCTAGTATGATTAACCATGTAATTATAAACACTGTATAATGGTGTTCATTCCTAGTATCATTAACCATGTAATTATAACCACTGTATAATGGTGTTCATACCTAGTATGATTAACCATGTAATTATAACCACTGTATAATGGTGTTCATTCCTAGTATGATTAACCATGTAATTATAACCACTGTATAATGGTGTTCATTCCTATTATGATTAACCATGTCATTATAACCACTATATAATGGTGTTCACTCCTAGTATGATTAACAATGTAATTATAACCACTATATAATGGTGTTCACTCCTAGTATGATTAACAATGTAATTATAACCACTATATAATGGTGTTCATTCCTAGTATGATTAACCATGTAATTATAACCACTGTATAATGGTGTTCATACCTAGTATGATTAACTATGTAATTATAGCCACTGTATAATGGTGTTCATTCCTAGTATGATTAACCATGTAATTATAACCACTGTATAATGGTGTTCATTCCTAGTATGATTAACTATTTAATTATAACCACTGTATAATGGTGTTCATTCCTAGTATGATTAACCATGTAATTATAACCACTGTATAATGGTGTTCATTCCTATTATGATTAACCATGTCATTATAACCACTATATAATGGTGTTCACTCCTAGTATGATTAACAATGTAATTATAACCACTATATAATGGTGTTCATTCCTAGTATGATTAACCATGTAATTATAACCACTGTATAATGGTGTTCATACCTAGTATGATTAACTATGTAATTATAGCCACTGTATAATGGTGTTCATTCCTAGTATGATTAACCATGTAATTATAACCACTGTATAATGGTGTTCATTCCTAGTATGATTAACTATTTAATTATAACCACTGTATAATGGTGTTCATTCCTAGTATGATTAACCATGCAATTATAACCACTGTATAACAGTGTTCATACCTAGTATGATTAACCATGTAATTATAACCACTTTATAATGGTGTTCATACCTATTATGATTAACCATGCAATTATAACCACTGTATAACGGTGTTCATACCTAGTATGATTAACCATGTAATTATAACCACTGTATAATGGTGTTCGTTCCTAGTATGATTAACCATGTAATTGTAACCACTGTATAATGGTGTTCATACCTAGTATGATTAACCATGTAATTATAACCACTGTATAATGGTGTTCATACCTAGTATGATTAACCATGTAATTATAACCACTGTATAATGGTGTTCATACCTAGTATGATTAACCATGCAATTATAACCACTGTATAATGGTGTTCATACCTAGTATGATTAACCATGTAATTATAACCATTATATAATGGTGTTCATTCCTAATATGATTAACCATGTAATTATAACCACTGTATAATGGTGTTCATTCCTAGTATGATTAACCATGTAATTATAGCCACTGCATAATGGTGTTCATTCCTAGTATGATTAACCATGTAATCATAACCACTGTATAATGGTGTTCATTCCTAGTATGATTAACCATGTAATTATAACCAATGTATAATGGTGTTCATTCCTAGTATGATTAGCCATGTAATTATAACCACTATATAATGGTGTTCATTCCTAGTATGATTAACCATGTAATTATAACCACTGTATAATGGTGTTCATACCTAGTATGATTAACCATGTAATTATAACCACTGTATAATGGTGTTCATTCCTAGTATGATTAACCATGTAATTATAACCACTGTATAATGGTGTTCATTCCTAGTATGATTAGCCATGTAATTATAACCACTGTATAATGGTGTTCATACCTAGTATGATTAACCATGTAATTATAACCACTGTATAATGGTGTTCATACCTAGTATGATTAACCATGTAATTATAACCACTGTATAATGGTGTTCATACCTAGTATGATTAGCCATGTAATTATAACCACTGTATAATGGTGTTCATTCCTAGTATGATTAACTATTTAATTATAACCACTGTATAATGGTGTTCATTCCTAGTATGATTAACCATGCAATTATAACCACTGTATAACAGTGTTCATACCTAGTATGATTAACCATGTAATTATAACCACTTTATAATGGTGTTCATACCTATTATGATTAACCATGCAATTATAACCACTGTATAACGGTGTTCATACCTAGTATGATTAACCATGTAATTATAACCACTGTATAATGGTGTTCGTTCCTAGTATGATTAACCATGTAATTGTAACCACTGTATAATGGTGTTCATACCTAGTATGATTAACCATGTAATTATAACCACTGTATAATGGTGTTCATACCTAGTATGATTAACCATGTAATTATAACCACTGTATAATGGTGTTCATACCTAGTATGATTAACCATGCAATTATAACCACTGTATAATGGTGTTCATACCTAGTATGATTAACCATGTAATTATAACCATTATATAATGGTGTTCATTCCTAATATGATTAACCATGTAATTATAACCACTGTATAATGGTGTTCATTCCTAGTATGATTAACCATGTAATTATAGCCACTGCATAATGGTGTTCATTCCTAGTATGATTAACCATGTAATCATAACCACTGTATAATGGTGTTCATTCCTAGTATGATTAACCATGTAATTATAACCAATGTATAATGGTGTTCATTCCTAGTATGATTAGCCATGTAATTATAACCACTATATAATGGTGTTCATTCCTAGTATGATTAACCATGTAATTATAACCACTGTATAATGGTGTTCATACCTAGTATGATTAACCATGTAATTATAACCACTGTATAATGGTGTTCATTCCTAGTATGATTAACCATGTAATTATAACCACTGTATAATGGTGTTCATTCCTAGTATGATTAGCCATGTAATTATAACCACTGTATAATGGTGTTCATACCTAGTATGATTAACCATGTAATTATAACCACTGTATAATGGTGTTCATACCTAGTATGATTAACCATGTAATTATAACCACTGTATAATGGTGTTCATACCTAGTATGATTAGCCATGTAATTATAACCACTGTATAATGGTGTTCATACCTAGTATGATTAACCATGTAATTATAACCACTGTATAATGGTGTTCATACCTAGTATGATTAACCATGTAATTATAACCACTGTATAATGGTGTTCATTCCTAGTATGATTAACCATGTAATTATAACCACTGTATAATGGTGTTCATTCCTAGTATGATTAACCATGTAATTATAACCACTGTATAATGGTGTTCATACCTAGTATGATTAGCCATGTAATTATAACCACTGTATAATGGTGTTCATACCTAGTATGATTAACCATGTAATTATAACCACTGTATAATGGTGTTCATACCTAGTATGATTAACCATGTAATTATAACCACTGTATAATGGTGTTCATACCTAGTATGATTAACCATGTAATTATAACCACTGTATAATGGTGTTCATTCCTAGTATGATTAACCATGTAATTATAACCACTGTATAATGGTGTTCATTCCTAGTATGATTAACCATGTAATTATAACCACTGTATAATGGTGTTCATACCTAGTATGATTAACCATGTAATTATAAACACTGTATAATGGTGTTCATTCCTAGTATCATTAACCATGTAATTATAACCACTGTATAATGGTGTTCATACCTAGTATGATTAACCATGTAATTATAACCACTGTATAATGGTGTTCATTCCTAGTATGATTAACCATGTAATTATAACCACTGTATAATGGTGTTCATTCCTATTATGATTAACCATGTCATTATAACCACTATATAATGGTGTTCACTCCTAGTATGATTAACAATGTAATTATAACCACTATATAATGGTGTTCACTCCTAGTATGATTAACAATGTAATTATAACCACTATATAATGGTGTTCATTCCTAGTATGATTAACCATGTAATTATAACCACTGTATAATGGTGTTCATACCTAGTATGATTAACTATGTAATTATAGCCACTGTATAATGGTGTTCATTCCTAGTATGATTAACCATGTAATTATAACCACTGTATAATGGTGTTCATTCCTAGTATGATTAACTATTTAATTATAACCACTGTATAATGGTGTTCATTCCTAGTATGATTAACCATGTAATTATAACCACTGTATAATGGTGTTCATTCCTATTATGATTAACCATGTCATTATAACCACTATATAATGGTGTTCACTCCTAGTATGATTAACAATGTAATTATAACCACTATATAATGGTGTTCATTCCTAGTATGATTAACCATGTAATTATAACCACTGTATAATGGTGTTCATACCTAGTATGATTAACTATGTAATTATAGCCACTGTATAATGGTGTTCATTCCTAGTATGATTAACCATGTAATTATAACCACTGTATAATGGTGTTCATTCCTAGTATGATTAACTATTTAATTATAACCACTGTATAATGGTGTTCATTCCTAGTATGATTAACCATGCAATTATAACCACTGTATAACAGTGTTCATACCTAGTATGATTAACCATGTAATTATAACCACTTTATAATGGTGTTCATACCTATTATGATTAACCATGCAATTATAACCACTGTATAACGGTGTTCATACCTAGTATGATTAACCATGTAATTATAACCACTGTATAATGGTGTTCGTTCCTAGTATGATTAACCATGTAATTGTAACCACTGTATAATGGTGTTCATACCTAGTATGATTAACCATGTAATTATAACCACTGTATAATGGTGTTCATACCTAGTATGATTAACCATGTAATTATAACCACTGTATAATGGTGTTCATACCTAGTATGATTAACCATGCAATTATAACCACTGTATAATGGTGTTCATACCTAGTATGATTAACCATGTAATTATAACCATTATATAATGGTGTTCATTCCTAATATGATTAACCATGTAATTATAACCACTGTATAATGGTGTTCATTCCTAGTATGATTAACCATGTAATTATAGCCACTGCATAATGGTGTTCATTCCTAGTATGATTAACCATGTAATCATAACCACTGTATAATGGTGTTCATTCCTAGTATGATTAACCATGTAATTATAACCAATGTATAATGGTGTTCATTCCTAGTATGATTAGCCATGTAATTATAACCACTATATAATGGTGTTCATTCCTAGTATGATTAACCATGTAATTATAACCACTGTATAATGGTGTTCATACCTAGTATGATTAACCATGTAATTATAACCACTGTATAATGGTGTTCATTCCTAGTATGATTAACCATGTAATTATAACCACTGTATAATGGTGTTCATTCCTAGTATGATTAGCCATGTAATTATAACCACTGTATAATGGTGTTCATACCTAGTATGATTAACCATGTAATTATAACCACTGTATAATGGTGTTCATACCTAGTATGATTAACCATGTAATTATAACCACTGTATAATGGTGTTCATACCTAGTATGATTAGCCATGTAATTATAACCACTGTATAATGGTGTTCATACCTAGTATGATTAACCATGTAATTATAACCACTGTATAATGGTGTTCATACCTAGTATGATTAACCATGTAATTATAACCACTGTATAATGGTGTTCATTCCTAGTATGATTAACCATGTAATTATAACCACTGTATAATTGTGTTCATTCCTAGTATGATTAACCATGTAATTATAACCACTGTATAATGGTGTTCATACCTAGTATGATTAACCATGTAATTATAAACACTGTATAATGGTGTTCATTCCTAGTATCATTAACCATGTAATTATAACCACTGTATAATGGTGTTCATACCTAGTATGATTAGCCATGTAATTATAACCACTGTATAATGGTGTTCATACCTAGTATGATTAACCATGTAATTATAACCACTGTATAATGGTGTTCATACCTAGTATGATTAACCATGTAATTATAACCACTGTATAATGGTGTTCATACCTAGTATGATTAACCATGTAATTATAACCACTGTATAATGGTGTTCATTCCTAGTATGATTAACCATGTAATTATAACCACTGTATAATGGTGTTCATTCCTAGTATGATTAACCATGTAATTATAACCACTGTATAATGGTGTTCATACCTAGTATGATTAACCATGTAATTATAAACACTGTATAATGGTGTTCATTCCTAGTATCATTAACCATGTAATTATAACCACTGTATAATGGTGTTCATACCTAGTATGATTAACCATGTAATTATAACCACTGTATAATGGTGTTCATTCCTAGTATGATTAACCATGTAATTATAACCACTGTATAATGGTGTTCATTCCTATTATGATTAACCATGTCATTATAACCACTATATAATGGTGTTCACTCCTAGTATGATTAACAATGTAATTATAACCACTATATAATGGTGTTCATACCTAGTATGATTAACCATGTAATTATAACCATTGTATAATGGTGTTCATTCCTAGTATGATTAACCATGTAATTATAACCACTGTATAATGGTGTTCATTCCTATTATGATTAACCATGTCATTATAACCACTATATAATGGTGTTCACTCCTAGTATGATTAACAATGTAATTATAACCACTATATAATGGTGTTCATTCCTAGTATGATTAACCATGTAATTATAACCACTGTATAATGGTGTTCATACCTAGTATGATTAACTATGTAATTATAGCCACTGTATAATGGTGTTCATTCCTAGTATGATTAACCATGTAATTATAACCACTGTATAATGGTGTTCATTCCTAGTATGATTAACTATTTAATTATAACCACTGTATAATGGTGTTCATTCCTAGTATGATTAACCATGTAATTATAACCACTGTATAATGGTGTTCATTCCTATTATGATTAACCATGTCATTATAACCACTATATAATGGTGTTCACTCCTAGTATGATTAACAATGTAATTATAACCACTATATAATGGTGTTCATTCCTAGTATGATTAACCATGTAATTATAACCACTGTATAATGGTGTTCATACCTAGTATGATTAACTATGTAATTATAGCCACTGTATAATGGTGTTCATTCCTAGTATGATTAACCATGTAATTATAACCACTGTATAATGGTGTTCATTCCTAGTATGATTAACTATTTAATTATAACCACTGTATAATGGTGTTCATTCCTAGTATGATTAACCATGCAATTATAACCACTGTATAACAGTGTTCATACCTAGTATGATTAACCATGTAATTATAACCACTTTATAATGGTGTTCATACCTATTATGATTAACCATGCAATTATAACCACTGTATAACGGTGTTCATACCTAGTATGATTAACCATGTAATTATAACCACTGTATAATGGTGTTCGTTCCTAGTATGATTAACCATGTAATTGTAACCACTGTATAATGGTGTTCATACCTAGTATGATTAACCATGTAATTATAACCACTGTATAATGGTGTTCATACCTAGTATGATTAACCATGTAATAATAACCACTGTATAATGGTGTTCATACCTAGTATGATTAACCATGCAATTATAACCACTGTATAATGGTGTTCATACCTAGTATGATTAACCATGTAATTATAACCATTATATAATGGTGTTCATTCCTAATATGATTAACCATGTAATTATAACCACTGTATAATGGTGTTCATTCCTAGTATGATTAACCATGTAATTATAGCCACTGCATAATGGTGTTCATTCCTAGTATGATTAACCATGTAATCATAACCACTGTATAATGGTGTTCATTCCTAGTATGATTAACCATGTAATTATAACCAATGTATAATGGTGTTCATTCCTAGTATGATTAGCCATGTAATTATAACCACTATATAATGGTGTTCATTCCTAGTATGATTAACCATGTAATTATAACCACTGTATAATGGTGTTCATACCTAGTATGATTAACCATGTAATTATAAACACTGTATAATGGTGTTCATTCCTAGTATCATTAACCATGTAATTATAACCACTGTATAATGGTGTTCATACCTAGTATGATTAACCATGTAATTATAACCACTGTATAATGGTGTTCATTCCTAGTATGATTAACTATTTAATTATAACCACTGTATAATGGTGTTCATTCCTAGTATGATTAACCATGCAATTATAACCACTGTATAACAGTGTTCATACCTAGTATGATTAACCATGTAATTATAACCACTTTATAATGGTGTTCATACCTATTATGATTAACCATGCAATTATAACCACTGTATAACGGTGTTCATACCTAGTATGATTAACCATGTAATTATAACCACTGTATAATGGTGTTCGTTCCTAGTATGATTAACCATGTAATTGTAACCACTGTATAATGGTGTTCATACCTAGTATGATTAACCATGTAATTATAACCACTGTATAATGGTGTTCATACCTAGTATGATTAACCATGTAATAATAACCACTGTATAATGGTGTTCATACCTAGTATGATTAACCATGCAATTATAACCACTGTATAATGGTGTTCATACCTAGTATGATTAACCATGTAATTATAACCATTATATAATGGTGTTCATTCCTAATATGATTAACCATGTAATTATAACCACTGTATAATGGTGTTCATTCCTAGTATGATTAACCATGTAATTATAGCCACTGCATAATGGTGTTCATTCCTAGTATGATTAACCATGTAATCATAACCACTGTATAATGGTGTTCATTCCTAGTATGATTAACCATGTAATTATAACCAATGTATAATGGTGTTCATTCCTAGTATGATTAGCCATGTAATTATAACCACTATATAATGGTGTTCATTCCTAGTATGATTAACCATGTAATTATAACCACTGTATAATGGTGTTCATACCTAGTATGATTAACCATGTAATTATAAACACTGTATAATGGTGTTCATTCCTAGTATCATTAACCATGTAATTATAACCACTGTATAATGGTGTTCATACCTAGTATGATTAACCATGTAATTATAACCACTGTATAATGGTGTTCATTCCTAGTATGATTAACCATGTAATTATAACCACTGTATAATGGTGTTCATTCCTATTATGATTAACCATGTCATTATAACCACTATATAATGGTGTTCACTCCTAGTATGATTAACAATGTAATTATAACCACTATATAATGGTGTTCATTCCTAGTATGATTAACCATGTAATTATAACCACTGTATAATGGTGTTCATACCTAGTATGATTAACTATGTAATTATAGCCACTGTATAATGGTGTTCATTCCTAGTATGATTAACCATGTAATTATAACCACTGTATAATGGTGTTCATTCCTAGTATGATTAACTATTTAATTATAACCACTGTATAATGGTGTTCATTCCTAGTATGATTAACCATGTAATTATAACCACTGTATAATGGTGTTCATTCCTATTATGATTAACCATGTCATTATAACCACTATATAATGGTGTTCACTCCTAGTATGATTAACAATGTAATTATAACCACTATATAATGGTGTTCATTCCTAGTATGATTAACCATGTAATTATAACCACTGTATAATGGTGTTCATACCTAGTATGATTAACTATGTAATTATAGCCACTGTATAATGGTGTTCATTCCTAGTATGATTAACCATGTAATTATAACCACTGTATAATGGTGTTCATTCCTAGTATGATTAACTATTTAATTATAACCACTGTATAATGGTGTTCATTCCTAGTATGATTAACCATGCAATTATAACCACTGTATAACAGTGTTCATACCTAGTATGATTAACCATGTAATTATAACCACTTTATAATGGTGTTCATACCTATTATGATTAACCATGCAATTATAACCACTGTATAACGGTGTTCATACCTAGTATGATTAACCATGTAATTATAACCACTGTATAATGGTGTTCGTTCCTAGTATGATTAACCATGTAATTGTAACCACTGTATAATGGTGTTCATACCTAGTATGATTAACCATGTAATTATAACCACTGTATAATGGTGTTCATACCTAGTATGATTAACCATGTAATTATAACCACTGTATAATGGTGTTCATACCTAGTATGATTAACCATGCAATTATAACCACTGTATAATGGTGTTCATACCTAGTATGATTAACCATGTAATTATAACCATTATATAATGGTGTTCATTCCTAATATGATTAACCATGTAATTATAACCACTGTATAATGGTGTTCATTCCTAGTATGATTAACCATGTAATTATAGCCACTGCATAATGGTGTTCATTCCTAGTATGATTAACCATGTAATCATAACCACTGTATAATGGTGTTCATTCCTAGTATGATTAACCATGTAATTATAACCAATGTATAATGGTGTTCATTCCTAGTATGATTAGCCATGTAATTATAACCACTATATAATGGTGTTCATTCCTAGTATGATTAACCATGTAATTATAACCACTGTATAATGGTGTTCATACCTAGTATGATTAACCATGTAATTATAACCACTGTATAATGGTGTTCATTCCTAGTATGATTAACCATGTAATTATAACCACTGTATAATGGTGTTCATTCCTAGTATGATTAGCCATGTAATTATAACCACTGTATAATGGTGTTCATACCTAGTATGATTAACCATGTAATTATAACCACTGTATAATGGTGTTCATACCTAGTATGATTAACCATGTAATTATAACCACTGTATAATGGTGTTCATTCCTAGTATGATTAACCATGTAATTATAACCACTGTATAATGGTGTTCATTCCTAGTATGATTAACCATGTAATTATAACCACTGTATAATGGTGTTCATTCCTAGTATGATTAACTATTTAATTATAACCACTGTATAATGGTGTTCATTCCTAGTATGATTAACCATGCAATTATAACCACTGTATAACAGTGTTTATACCTAGTATGATTAACCATGTAATTATAACCACTGTATAATGGTGTTCATTCCTAGTATGATTAACCATGTAATTATAACCACTGTATAATGGTGTTCATTCCTATTATGATTAACCATGTAATTATAAACACTGTATAATGGTGTTCATTCCTAGTATCATTAACCATGTAATTATAACCACTGTATAATGGTGTTAATACCTAGTATGATTAACCATGTAATTATAACCACTGTATAATGGTGTTCATTCCTAGTATGATTAACCATGTAATTATAACCACTGTATAATGGTGTTCATTCCTATTATGATTAACCATGTCATTATAACCACTATATAATGGTGTTCATACCTAGTATGATTAACCATGTAATTATAACCACTGTATAATGGTGTTCATTCCTAGTATGATTAACCATGTAATTATAACCACTGTATAATGGTGTTCATTCCTAGTATGATTAACCATGTAATTATAACCACTGTATAATGGTGTTCATACCTAGTATGATTAACAATGTAATTATAACCACTATATAATGGTGTTCATTCCTAGTATGATTAACCATGTAATTATAACCACTGTATAATGGTGTTCATACCTAGTATGATTAACCATGTAATTATAGCCACTGTATAATGGTGTTCATTCCTAGTATGATTAACCATGTAATTATAACCACTGTATAATGGTGTTCATTCCTAGTATGATTAACCATGTAATTATAACCACTGTATAATGGTGTTCATACCTAGTATGATTAACCATGCAATTATAACCACTGTATAATGGTGTTCATACCTAGTATGATTAACCATGTAATTATAACCATTATATAATGGTGTTCATTCCTAATATGATTAACCATGTAATTATAACCACTGTATAATGGTGTTCATTCCTAGTATGATTAACCATGTAATTATAGCCACTGCATAATGGTGTTCATTCCTAGTATGATTAACCATGTAATCATAACCACTGTATAATGGTGTTCATTCCTAGTATGATTAACCATGTAATTATAACCAATGTATAATGGTGTTCATTCCTAGTATGATTAGCCATGTAATTATAACCACTATATAATGGTGTTCATTCCTAGTATGATTAACCATGTAATTATAACCACTGTATAATGGTGTTCATACCTAGTATGATTAACCATGTAATTATAACCACTGTATAATGGTGTTCATTCCTAGTATGATTAACCATGTAATTATAACCACTGTATAATGGTGTTCATTCCTAGTATGATTAGCCATGTAATTATAACCACTGTATAATGGTGTTCATACCTAGTATGATTAACCATGTAATTATAACCACTGTATAATGGTGTTCATACCTAGTATGATTAACCATGTAATTATAACCACTGTATAATGGTGTTCATACCTAGTATGATTAGCCATGTAATTATAACCACTGTATAATGGTGTTCATACCTAGTATGATTAACCATGTAATTATAACCACTGTATAATGGTGTTCATACCTAGTATGATTAACCATGTAATTATAACCACTGTATAATGGTGTTCATACCTAGTATGATTAACCATGTAATTATAACCACTGTATAATGGTGTTCATTCCTAGTATGATTAACCATGTAATTATAACCACTGTATAATGGTGTTCATTCCTAGTATGATTAACCATGTAATTATAACCACTGTATAATGGTGTTCATTCCTAGTATGATTAACTATTTAATTATAACCACTGTATAATGGTGTTCATTCCTAGTATGATTAACCATGCAATTATAACCACTGTATAACAGTGTTCATACCTAGTATGATTAACCATGTAATTATAACCACTGTATAATGGTGTTCATTCCTAGTATGATTAACCATGTAATTATAACCACTGTATAATGGTGTTCATTCCTAGTATCATTAACCATGTAATTATAACCACTGTATAATGGTGTTCATACCTAGTATGATTAACCATGTAATTATAACCACTGTATAATGGTGTTCATTCCTAGTATGATTAACCATGTAATTATAACCACTATATAATGGTGTTCATTCCTAGTATGATTAACCATGTAATTATAACCACTGTATAATGGTGTTCATTCCTATTATGATTAACCATGTCATTATAACCACTGTATAATGGTGTTCATTTCTAGTATGATTAACCATGTAATTATAACCACTGTATAATGGTGTTCATTCCTAGTATGATTAACCATGTAATTATAACCACTGTATAATGGTGTTCATACCTAGTATCATTAACCATGTAATTATAACCACTGTATAATGGTGTTCATTCCTAGTATCATTAACCATGTAATTATAACCACTGTATAATGGTGTTCATACCTAGTATGATTAACCATGTAATTGTAACCACTATATAATGGTGTTCATTCCTAGTATGATTAACCATGTAATTATAACCACTGTGTAATGGTGTTCATCCCTAGTATGATTAACCATGTAATTATAACCACTGTGTAATGGTGTTCATTTCTAGTATGATTAACCATGTAATTATAACCACTCTATAATGGTGTTCATACCTAGTATGATTAATAAATGTAATTCTTTAAATACTATTTTTAAATCATGTTTTTTTTGTAATAAATCTTTCCCTAAAATGCCACGTCTGAAAAAAAACTTATAAAGTCGTAGGAAAAGGCACAATCAATACCCTTGACACACAAATTACATGATTGCTCACTTTGCTGGATAGGTACAGGAGATTCAATTAAAATGGACAGGGTTAAATTAGATTTATTGGCCCAAATTGCCCCTGTTGTTGAAATAATGCGTATGTGAGTAAAATGTCAACCCAATAAAAATATTCATTAGTTATTCCTGGAACAAATTATTAAACTATAAACACATACCCCATAGTCGTGACAAATAAAACCGTAAATATCTAATTTAGTGTGCACAAGTCATTTCTGTAGTAAATTTCATCTGATACGACCATATTCACAGATTATGGTATTTCACAACATACATTATGTCACTACATTATGTTTGTGTCAACACGATATATGGTAGCTGGATTTACAACTACCTATGCAATGAGTGGTTATCATCACACAAGTTGTGAGTTCGAATCCTGTTAATGGTGAGGTGTACTTGATACAACATTATGTGATAAAGTTTGTCAGTGACTTGCGGCAGGTTGGTGGTTTTCTGTGGATACTAACTGCCACGATAAAAAAAAATGTCATGGAAAGTGGCATTTAACATCACACATCCTAACCCTTAACTTAACATGTAAAATATCATACGTATAGATTGGAGAAAAGCAAGTTTTACTTGTACAAGCTACTGAATGTTGTATAAATGTTGGTCTTTGTTTTATCAGAATTACCTATATTTCTTTCTTAAAAAATGGACTCCTCTTGTATCAGCAGATTGAAATGCCTTCATCAGCATGAGTATCGTCGTTTTGACTTTACTTGAACTTCTCCACTCTTTCATAACACCAAAGGTCTGACCGAATGTATTCTTTGGATACTTGCAAAGAATCCTCTCAATTGCTGCCATACACAATTCTAGTTCAACTCCAAGGTGGATAGCACAGTTCCCGACTTCTTTTGATAAGTCCTGCAAGACATCATCCTTAGGGATTTCTTGTAGTGCACTATTTGCATAATCTAGAAAATAAAAGCAACGGAAATTGTAGTTCCTTAATATTTCTTTCCTATCCTCCAAACGGATCAAAAGTTAAATATGTCCTGCAATGGTAGCCATTTTTGACAATAATAAGAAACAGAGATAATTGTATTTACCTCCAGCCTAATATTTGACCTCAAAACAACTCATTGTCATAACGCAAAACAAGCCTATTCAATATTAGAAGATTTTCAATTTTATATGGAACCTTTTCGGATTTATGGTAGTGTTTCCATCGTATGCCCGTCAAACATACTTTTTGTATTAATGGTAGTGTGTCAGTCAGATATATTTTTGTATTGATGGTAGTGTGTCAGTCAGATATACTTTTTATATTGATGGTAGTGTGTCAGTCAGATATATTTTTGTGTTGATGGTAGTGTGTCAGTCAAACATACTTTTTATATTGATGGTAGTGTGTCAGTCAGACATACCTTCTGTATTGATGGTAGTGTGCCAGTCAGACATACTTTTTGTATTGATGGTAGTGTGCCAGTCAGACATACCTTCTGTATTGATGGTAGTGTGTCAGTCAGACATACTTTTTGTATTGATGTAGTGTGTCAGTCAGATATACTTTTTGTATTGATGGTAGTGTGTCAGTCAGATATACTTTTTGTATTGATGTAGTGTGTCAGTCAGACATACTTTTTGTATTGATGTAGTGTGTCAGTCAGATATACTTTTTGTATTGATGGTAGTGTGTCAGTCAGATATACTTTTTGTATTGATGGTAGTGTGTCAGTCAGATATACTTTTTGTATTGATGGTAGTGTGTCAGTCAGACATACTTTTTGTATTAATGGTAGTGTGTCAGTCAGATATACTTTTTGCATTGATGGTAGTGTGTCAGTCAGACATACTTTTTTTTATTGATAGTAGAGTGTCAGTCAGACATACTTTTTGTAATCATGGTAGTTTGTCAGTCAGACATACTTTTTTGTAATTATGGTAGTGTGTCAGTCAGACATACTTTTTGTAATGATGGTAGTGTGTCAGCCAGACTTACTTTTTGTATTGATGGTAGTGTGTCAGTCAGACATACTTTTTGTATTGATGGTAGTGTGTCAGTCAGACATACTTTTTGTATTGATGGTAGTGTGTCAGTCAGATATACTTTTTGTATTGATGGTAGTGTGTCAGTCAGACATACTTTTGTAATGATGGTAGTGTGTCAGCCAGACTTACTTTTTGTATTGATGGTAGTGTGTCAGTCAGACATACTTTTTGTATTGATGGTAGTGTGTCAGTCAGACATACTTTTTGTATTGATGGTAGTGTGTCAGTCAGATATAGTTTTTGTATTGATGGTAGTGTGTCAGTCAGACATATTCTTTGTAATCATGGTAGTTTGTCAGTCAGACATACCTTTTTGTATTGATGATAGTGTGTTAGTCAGACATACATTTTGTAATCATGGTAGTGTGTCAGTCAGACATATTTTTTGTAATCATGGTAGTTTGTCAGTCAGATCAGAAATACTTTTTTGTATTGATGATAGTGTGTTAGTCAGACATACATTTTGTAATCATGGTAGTTTGTCAGTCAGACATACTTTTTATATTGATGGTAGTGTGTCAGTCAGATATACTTTTTATATTGATGGTAGTGTGTCAGTCAAATATACTTTTTGTATTGATGGTAGTGTGTCAGTCAGACATACATTTTTATTGATGGTAGTGTGTCAGTCAGATATACTTTTGTATTGATGGTAGTGTGTCAGTCAGAAATACTTTTGTATTGATGGTAGTGTGTCAGTTAGACATACATTTTTATATTGATGGTAGTGTGTCAGTCAGAAATACTTTTGTATTGATGGTAGTGTGTCAGTCAGATATACTTTTTGTATTGATGGTAGTGTGTCAGTTAGACATACTTTTTGTATTGATGGTAGTGTGTCAGTCAGATATACTTTTTGTATTGATGGTAATGTGTCAGTTAGACATACTTTTTGTATTGATGGTAGTGTGTCAGTTAGATATACTTCTTGTATTAATGGTAGTGTGTCAGTCAGATATACTTTTTGTATTGATGGTAGTGTGTCAGTCAGATATACTTTTTGTATTGATGGTAGTGTGTCAGTCAGATATACTTTTTGTATTGATGGTAGTGTGTCAGTCAGAAATACTTTTGTATTGATGGTAGTGTGTCAGTCAGATATACTTTTTGTATTGATGGTAGTGTGTCAGTTAGACATACTTTTTGTATTGATGGTAGTGTGTCAGTCAGATATACTTTTTGTATTGATGGTAGTGTCAGTTAGACATACTTTTTGTATTGATGGTAGTGTGTCAGTTAGACATACTTTTTGTATTGATGGTAGTGTGTCAGTCAGATATACTTTTTGTATTGATGGTAGTGTGTCAGTTAGACATACTTTTTGTATTGATGGTAGTGTGTCAGTTAGATATACTTCTTGTATTAATGGTAGTGTGTCAGTTAGACATACTTTTTGTATTGATGGTAGTGTGTCAGTCAGATATACTTTTTGTATTGATGGTAGTGTGTCAGTCAGATATACTTTTTGTATTGATGGTAGTGTGTCAGTTAGACATACTTTTTGTATTGATGGTAGTGTGTCAGTCAGATATACTTTTTGTATTGATGGTAGTGTGTCAGTTAGACATACTTTTTGTATTGATGGTAGTGTGTCAGTTAGATATACTTCTTGTATTAATGGTAGTGTGTCAGTCAGATATACTTTTTGTATTGATGGTAGTGTGTCAGTCAGATATACTTTTTGTATTGATGGTAGTGTGTCAGTCAGATATACTTTTTGTATTGATGGTAGTGTGTCAGTCAGATATACTTTTTGTATTAATGGTAGTGTGTCAGTCAGATATACTTTTTGTATTGATGGTAGTGTGTCAGTTAGATATACTTCTTGTATTAATGGTAGTGTGTCAGTCAGATATACTTTTTGTATTGATGGTAGTGTGTCAGTCAGACATACTTTTTGTATTGATGGTAGTGTGTCAGTTAGACATACTTTTTTTGTATTGATGGTAGTGTGTCAGTTAGACATACTTTTTTGTATTGATGGTAGTGTGTCCATCAGACATACATTTTGTAATCATGGTAGTTGGTCAGTTAGATATACTTTTTGTATTGATGGTAGTGTGTCCATCAGACATACTTTTTGGTAATGATGGTAGTGTGTCCATCAGACATATTTTTTTGTAATCATAGTAGTTTGTCAGTCAGATATACTTTTCAAAATGAATAATTAATTTATAATCAGTGAAGATCGCTAAGACTTTACATACCATAAACTGTTAAGTCCTCAATGAATAGCTGAAATAAATAATATGTTATAATGTATTAATAATATAGTAATGAGACAAGTATATATAGAAGACATGTACACACAATATGTCATTGTTTTGAAACAGGTGAATATTTCAAACTACAGATTAAACATATTTTGATACAACAAATATCAATTCCAGTCATTTGGTTTGAGTTACTACCTACCTCATAAAGAACCAGTCACCTGTGACGTGAGATACTACCTACCTCATAAAGAACCACTTACCTGTGACTTGAGTTACTACCTACCTCAAAAAGAACCAGTTACCTGTGACTTGAGTTACTACCTACCTCATAAAGAACCAGTCACTTGTGACGTGAGATACTACCTACCTCATAAAGAACCACTTACCTGTGACTTGAGTTACTACCTACCTCATAAAGAACCAGTCATCTGTGACGTGAGATACTACCTACCTCATAAAGAACCAGTCACCTGTGACTTGAGTTTCTACCTATCTCATAAAGAACCACTTACCTGTGACTTGAGTTACTACCTACCTCATAAAGAACCAGTAATTACCTATCATACAGTTAAACAGTTACCTATGACTACAATTATTACCTACTATACAGTTAAACAGTCACCTATGACTACAGTTATTACCTACCATACAGTTAAACAGTCACCTATGACTATAGTTATTACCTACTATAGTCTAACAGTCACCGATGACTACAGTTATTACCTATCATACAGTTAAACAGTTACCTATGTATACAGTTATTACCTACTATACAGTTAAACAGTCACCTATGACCACAGTTATTACCTACCATACAGTTAAACAGTTACCTATGACTACAGTTATTACCTACTATACAGTTAAACTGACCAATAACTACAGTTATTACCTACCATACAGTTAAAAAGTTACCTATGACTACAGTTATTACCTACCACACAGTCCAACAGTCACCTATGACTACAGTTATTACCTATCATAGTTAAACAGTCATTTATGACTAGAGTTATTACCTACCATATAGTTAAACAGTCACATATGACTACAGTTATTACCTATCATATAGTTAAAAAGTCACCTGTGATTACAGTTATTATCTACAATACACTTCATCAACCACCTATAACTACAGTCATTAACTACCATACAGATAAACAGTCACCTATGACTACAGTTATTACCTACCATACAGTTAAACAGTCACCTATGACTATAGTTATTACCTAATATACAGTCTAACAGTCATCTATGACTACAGTTATTACCTACCATACAGTTAAGCAGTCACCAATGACTACAGTTATTATCTACCATACAGTTAAACAGTTACCTATGACTACAGTTATTACCTACTATACAGTTAAACAGTCACCTATAACTACAATTATTACCTACCATACAGTTAAACAGTTACCTATGACTACAGTTATTACCTACCACACAGTCCAAGTCACTTATGACTACAGTTATTACCTATCATACAGTTAAACAGTCAACTATGACTACAGTTATTACCTACCATACAGTTAAACAGTTACCTATGTCTACAGTTATTACCTACCACACAATCCAACAGTCACTTATGACTACAGTTATTACCTATCATACAGTTAAACAGTCACCTATGACTACAGTTATTACCTACCATACAGTTAAACAGTTACCTATGTCTACAGTTATTACCTACCACAATCCAACAGTCACTTATGACTACAGTTATTACCTATCATACAGTGAAACAGTCATCTATGACTAGTTATTACCTACAATACAGTTAAACAGTCACCTATGACTATAGTTATTACCTAATATACAGTCTAACAGTCACCTATGACTACAGTTATTACCTACCATACATTTAAACAGTCATCTATGACTACAGTTATTACCTATCATACAGTTAAACAGTCACCGATGACTACAGTTATTACCTATCATACAGTTAAACAGTCACCTATGACCACAGTTATTACCTACCATACAGTTAAACAGTTATTACTTACTATACAGTTAAACTGACCAATAACTACAGTTATTACCTACCATACAGTTAAAAAGTTACCTATGACTACAGTTATTACCTACCACACAGTCCAACAGTCACCTATGACTACAGTTATTACCTATCATAGTTAAACAGTCATTTATGACTAGAGTTATTACCTACCATATAGTTAAACAGTCACATATGACTACAGTTATTACCTATCATATAGTTAAACAGTCACCTGTGATTACAGTTATTATCTACCATACACTTCATCAACCACCTATGACTACAGTCATTAACTACCATACAAATAAACAGTCACCTATGACTACAGTTATTACCTACCATACAGTTAAACAGTCACCTATGACTATAGTTATTACCTAATATACAGTCTAACAGTCACCTATGACTACAGTTATTACCTACCATACAGTTAAACAGTCATCTATGACTACAGTTATTACCTACCATACAGTTAAACAGTCACCTATGACTACAGTTATTATCTACCATACAGTTAAACAGTTACCTATGACTACAGTTATTACCTACTATACAGTTAAACAGTCACCTATAACTACAATTATTACCTACCATACAGTTAAACAGTTACCTATGACTACAGTTATTACCTACCACACAGTCAAACAGTCACTTATGACTACAGTTATTACCTATCATACAGTTAAACAGTCACCTATGACTACAGTTATTACCTACCATACAGTTAAACAGTTACCTATGTCTACAGTTATTACCTACCACACAGTCCAACAGTCACTTATGACTACAGTTATTACCTATCATACAGTTAAAGTCACCTATGACTACAGTTATTACCTACCATACAGTTAAACAGTTACCTATGTCTACAGTTATTACCTACCACACAGTCCAACAGTCACTTATGACTACAGTTATTACCTATCATACAGTTAAACAGTCACTTATGACTACAGTTATTACCTACCATACAGTTAAACAGTCACCTATGACTACAGTTATTACCTACCATACAGTTAAACAGCTACCTATGACTACATTTATTACCTATTATACAGTTAAACAGTCATCTATGACTACAGTTATTACCTACCATACAGTTAAACAGTTACCTATGTCTACAGTTATTACCTACCACAATCCAACAGTCACTTGTGACTACAGTTATTACCTATCATACAGTGAAACAGTCATTTATGACTACAGTTATTACCTACCACATAGCTAAACAGTCACATATGACTACAGTTATTATCTACCATACAGTTAAACAGTCACCTATGACTACAGTTATTACCTACCATACAGTTAAACAGTTACCTATGACTACATTTATTACCTATCATACAGTTAAACAGTCACCTATGACTACAGTTATTACCTACCATACAGTTAAACAGTCACCTATGACTATAGTTATTACCTACTATACAGTCTAACAGTCACCTATGACTACAGTTATTACCTACCATACAGTTAAACAGTTACCTATGACTACAGTTATTATATACCATACAGTTAAACAGTCACCTATGACTACAGTTAAACAGTCACCTATGACTACAGTTATTACTTACTATACAGTTAAACAGTCACCTATGACTACAGTTGCTACCTACCATACAGTTAAACAGTCACCTATGACTACAGTTATTACCTACCATACAGTTAAACAGTCACCTATGACTACAGTTATTACCTACCATACAGTTAAACAGTCACCTATGACTACAGTTATTACCTACCATACAGTTAAACAGTCACCTGACTACAGTTGCTACCTACCATACAGTTAAACAGTCACCTATGACTACAGTTATTACCTATCATACAGTTAAACAGTCACCTATGACTACAGTTACTACATTGTACCTACCATACAGTTAAACAGTCACCTATGACTAGTTATTACCTACTATTCAGTTAAACAGTCATCTATGACTACAGTTATTATATACCATACAGCTAAACAGTCACATATGACTACAGTTATTACCCATCATACAGTTAAACAGTTACCTATGACTACAGTTATTACCTACTATGCAGTTACAGTCACCTATGACTACAACAGTTATTACCTACTATACAGTTAAACAATGACCAATAACTACAGTTATTACCTACCATACAGTTAAAAAGTTACCTATGACTACAGTTATTACCTACCACACAGTCCAACAGTCACCTATGACTACAGTTATTATCTATCATAGTTAAGCAGTCATTTATGAATAGAGTTATTACCTACCATATAGTTAAACAGTCACATAATTATGACTACAGTTATTACCTATCATATAGTTAAAGTCGCCTATCATTACAGTTATTATCTACCATATAGTTAAACAGTCACCTATGACTACAGTTATTACCTATCATACAGTTAAACAGTTACCTATGACTACAATCATTACCTACTATACAGTTAAACAGTCACCTATGACTACAGTTATTACCTACCATACAGTTAAACAGTCACCTATGACTACAGTTATTAACTACCATACAGTTAAACAGTCACCTATGACTACAGTTATTACCTATCATACAGTTAAACAGTTACCTATGATTACAGTTATTAACTACCATACAGTTAAACAGTCACCTATGACTACAGTTATTACCTACTATTCAGTTAAACAGTCACCTATGATTACAGTTATTGCCTACCTGACATAGAAAATGAGTATCATGGTCTGCAGCTAAAGCATCATATAACTCCTGAAATGACGACTTAGATCTCTTGTTTCTCCATTCACAAAGAGTAAGAAATTTCGCAACTTTGATTTGAGAGCTATACATGTGTTGATAGTCATCCCAGATAGTCTGTGACAATCTTAACTTGATGACAAGACTGTTGAATTCATCTACTTTTATGAGTTGAGCCAGTCTGAAAAGATGTTTGTCTTCTGGATGTAACGCTAAGTCTTTTGCATCAAGACCTGCATTGAAAATGATGGTATAAGTTATAATATGATACAGCTTAAAGGATAGGTAATATACTTTTGTGTAGAGAGTTCTGCATTGAAAATGGTAATATCAATCATAATCTGATACAATTAAAAGTTGAGCTAATATACCCTGGTGTAGAAAGTTCTGCATTGAAAATGGTAATATCGGTGAAAATATAACACAACTAAAAGCCAAAAGGGGAGGTAATATAGTTTTGTGCAGAAAGTTCTGCATTGAAAATGGTAATATCAGTCATAATCTAATACAGGTGAAAGGGGAGGTAATATAGTTTTGTGTAGAAAGTTCTGCATTGAAAATGGTAATATCAGTCAAAATATAATACAGCTAAAAGGGGAGGTAATATACTTTCGCATTGAAAATGATAATATCAGTCAGGGGAGGTAATATATGAGATGATGATGAGGTCCGTTTTGTTCTAGACCAACACACTGAGATGGATTTGTATAGTGGTTAGCTCACTGAAACAAGTCAGCGGGTTAACATGTCGCTCCACTCGGACACATTATTCTGATTCCGAGCTAACCAATCTTTGCTCTTAATACTTAATGCTGCACGTTTAGCGGAGAAGCAACAAATACCAATTTTATAGTCTTTGCTTTGAGCCGACTGGGGCTCGAACCCACGATCTACCGCACTCAATGCGAGCACGCTAACCATTACACAGTGAAAATGAAATACCGTCGGACAAGTCCGGTAAAATGACCGCCGGTCCGATAAAAACCCTTGGATTTCAGGACCGATTGTCCGGTATTGCTCTGTCATTTGATTTCGTCAATTTCAGCTATTACAATTGAGTTGTCAGTTTCCGGTAGAGGATTTCATAAAAACTTAAGTGAAATGCCAGATCAAAACTCTTTTATTGTACATATCATTTTTTGTTCTTCCATGCTATGATGAAGTTCAAGGACATTGACCAAAAAAGTCACAATCTCAGAAACGCTTTAATGAACGAAAATATCAATATTTGAAATATAAGAAAAAGATTCACTCCAGACCGGACACGTAAAAATTATCGGATATCAATTTGGCGCCAAATTTAAACTTGTCTTTTGTGCAAAATACGATAGAGGACTTGATTCAGTCTTTTGGGAAATATTGAAACCTTTGAAATGGACAAATATTACAAACTTTTTCCTGATTAAGACAAATGGTTGAAAAGATATCCACTAAAATTTGTATTTCTCTGTGAATTTAAATAAAATACTTTGCTTTATTTATATAAAAAAAATAAATTCTACAAAATGTTTACTTCAAAGCAGACTTGTTTTAACAAACAATGTTCAGAAAAATATATATACAGTAAATTTGCATTGCTAAAACGAGAAATGGAAAATTCGTAGCCCTTGCTTGAAAGCAACCACTGCAGGAAAAGCTTGATATTGACAGTGAGGAAAGTGACCATCATGCACTGAATATTATATGTGACACAGACAAGGACAATGATGACTTTTGTGTTGATTTTATGGATGAAGAAGATAATTGGAGAGAAGTTTTCCTTCTCTCGGAGAGAAAATGTTAACACTAAAACTATTTGGAATATATATTGTTATGAAAATTTGTGTTCCCATACCATTCTTCTCCTAGTTGTAGGAGGGTCAGACTTTTTTTTGAAAATGTGTTAAAATATCTTAAAGTACACACCAGTGATCAGAAGATCTCCTGAAGATATTTACAGTGGTGTTTAGTTATTTTAAAATCTGTTAAGCAGTTCAAAAGTTATGACAATTTGGAGTTCGGAAAATGACCACTTATATTTTATAATGGCGGCCATTTTGAATTTTATCTGTCTTTACCAAGAAATAGAATATCAGAAATTATTTGAAAACAATAATGAAATCTAATGAAACTGTACTTGAAAAATGTAGTTTAGACATTGTTCTAAAAGAAATTGCATAGTTGTAGTCTTTGTTTCATCAGCAACATGTGTTTCCAAACACATTTTTAAAATTATTTTTTACCATGCATTTCAATGGGAAAATTGAAAACGGCACCAAAATTGGATAAATTTTACCATAAAATTGAACGTATAAATAAAAATTTTGAATTTTCTCATCAAACTGTATGAGATTATTAAAACATAGCCTACTATCCACTACAGAAGAGTTTTACTTTCAGTTTAACTGGTCAGCAACATGTGTTTCAGGGAGTAAATAGTTTCAAAATAGCGGTGCCATTTCCAAAGTTTCCATTCAATTTTGGTCGCTTCTGTCCAGTTTATATATAAAAAAATTGTGACATATGAAGAATTTTCTCCAAACATGTGCATTATTTATTTATTTCAACATGTCACCTTTTAAATAATTCACTTTAAATAATAGTGTTCTAGTGCTTTGTCACTGCGGGGTCGTCTCATTACTCCGACAGTCATAACTCCGACACCCATTAATACTCCGACCATGCATCCCGGACTGTATCATCATATCCTATCTAATCGCAACTCCAAACAACTATAGGATAATTGCACGGAGTGGATATTGAAAATATGATCACGAGTGCCGCAAAACGCATCAGATTAAACGAGTGTGTGGAACTTGCTACGCGCACAAATTTAATCTGAATGCACTTCGGCACGAGTGATCATATATTTTTAATATTCACAAAGTGGAATTGATTATTATATTTATTTCATTGACGAAAATAAAAGATATAGTCGAAAATTTAGATGAACTATGTTTTCAGTATTCCTGCGCGTCAATGTTTACTTAGCAACGTCGCTTAGGACATATGTTTTTGACTATACCATTTAACAGGTTTTACTATATTGCTCTGAAATATGGGAACGTTTTATTAGAAACTTTGGACACTTTTCCATTGTTGAAGGATGCATACACACAGTCCAGAAAATTATATGAAAACCGGATATCCTCTTGGTATGGTGTTTTACAACAAATTTTGAATAACATTCCTAAGCTTAAACAACTGTCAACTAATCAAAAAGTTTCAAAACAAACAGTCAAGAAAATACTTTTAGAAGCACATAGGCATCAATGGGCCCTAGATAGGAACAAATGTTCTGATGGTAAATTGAGAACTTATGTAAAATTTAAAACTGTTTATGGAAGAGAAAACTATCTTTCTTTGATGTTTCTCCTGAACTCAGAATTACTTTAAGTAATTCTGAGCTCAGGAGAAGCCTAACAAAATTTCGAATATCATCACATCATCTCCAATGAGTTCGACCGAATGTGAGTGAAGCAATTTCTGTCTGAAACTGTTGCAATGCACCCGCAGTATTGGTGAACACGAGGGTGAATGGAAGTGCTGTTTGAATCTGCAGAGTGAAAGAAACAGAATGTTAGTGTTGTACATTGACATTTATCATACATCTACACCCCGTGTCACACTTTTAAGTCATCATTTTAACTCCTTGATAAGTTTTAACATATTTTTGTTAAATTTTTACACTTTTGAAGTGTTAGGGTCTTGCCCAGGGTCCGCCATTTTTTCCTGAGATTTCGAGAAAGAGCGGTAAACTCCAACTTTTTATATTAATCACCAGAATATAAACTAACATCAAAGCTTATGTCGCAAATTAAAATCACGAATAGTATATTTAACATTTGCCTTGGTGATGGAAGAGGGAAAACTGACAAGTATCCACCGAGAAGTATATTGACCTTTTGATTATCTCTGAATCAAAACGCTGTATATATGATACAAGCTTTATATGGAAAGCATTGAAATCAAACCTTGTTAAAAAGGACAAAGCCGTTATTTTCATTTGGCTGGCCACATGTGATCTTACAACAAAAACCGGAAAGTACATAGAACTGACACATAATACCAGCAGATATAACAACAAAATTGACGCTATTGCTTCCAAACTTTCAACCATCAAAGCACAAATACAAGCCAGATACAAACACAGTAGCGTAATCATCTTGGAGTGCCCACCAGACACTGTATTGAACATTATAACAAATACCAAGGTCACGAAAAAGCCTCAAAATTCAGAAGTCAAACATTACGGTTGGAAAACCAAATTTTCTATTTAAATAGGCAAATTAAAAAAATCAATCACGAAAAATTCAAAGTCTGCATTAAAATCAAGATTAAAATACATTTAAAGACCAAAGTTGATAAAAACAACAACACAGAGGTGCAAACAAATGCCACCAAGAAGTCAAATTCTAAAACTTCACCAAATTTCACCAGTGACATCTTATGGCAAACAAAGCAACAGTGAGAAAGAACTCGGTATTACATCGATTATAAGAATCTATACGACGGTTTGCACCCAGATTCCCTTATTGCAAAGCTCTGGTTGAGACGAATTTGCCAGCGAGTTGTCAGTCTTTGCTACTAAATAGCAGCATATGTATTACTATTTTAAGCCCTATAAGCAAGGTCTTAGCTTGCCATTCTATAATACAGTAAAGTGATTACTTCATTCTAATAGATCATAGTAAGGATTCAGCTGTCAAGAGAAAAGTTATATAAAATCAAAAGATATAATCTACTAGTTATCGTTACTATATGCATAAAGTCGAAGAACCTTGAGCAGCCTGGCATTAAACAAGGATACACCTCACGTCACGTCACACTATCTTAAAAAAATTGTTAGCAAGGTCACATCTTGCATATTGAACATTTTATCTTTAAATCTGAAATCATATTTCAGCATAATATCCGCTACATAGCAAGGTTAGCGTTTGCTTGTTAATATAAAGCCATTCAGCATAGATAGAAACTCAGTAAAGGCAAAGTGACATTTTGCTCTAGACCATTTCAATCTGAACATAAGTTCTAGCAAAGACTATAGTTTGCTTCTACAAAAAGGGGTCATAAAATTATCCACTAAATATTAAGATTACTAAGCAAAGTTAAAAGTTTGCTTCAGCAAAGCAAATATAAAAAGTAGGGAAATGTTCTACCACATCATACTTAGCAAGACTACTGCTTGCTTAACTGAATACACCCATTTATCAACAACTAGCAAGGCTTAGCTTGTTAATATTAATATAAAGCCATTAGCATAGATAGGAACCTAGTAAAGGCAAAGTGACTTTTTGCTCGAGACCATTTCAATCAGAACTGAAGTTCTGGCAAAGAACATTGTGTGCTTCCTCAAAAAGGGATCATAAAAGTATCCATTAAATATTAAGATTACTAAGCAAAGTTAAAAGTTTGCTTCAACATTACAAATATAAAAAGTAGGGACGACTGCATTATACTTGGCAAGACTACTGCTTGCTATCAACTACTGCCAGCTATCAATCAACTAGCAAGGCTCAGCTTGCTAATATTAATATAAACATTAGTATGGATCAACATCAAATAATGGCAAATCCTAAAGATGAAACCATTTCAAAAGAACTCAGAAGAAGTAATAGATCAAGATCAAAACTGTCAACCATCCAAATCGCCACAACTCAGACATCCCAGAGGGAAGAGGAAAAGAGACATGTCAAAGGCTATAAGCTTAACAAGCAGCAGGCATTACAAAAGAAAATAAAGAACTGTATCCCAAACAATATGACCATTACAATGAAACAAGGGAATAATCTGGTAATAGAGCTGAGTACTGCACCTTATGAAGTCTTTAGAACAGAACTGAAAGAGATACTTCGCACAAATACATTCTTAAATTCAAACTACGCTGTAAATTATGAACCAAGATATGATGAACAGAAGTTTATAGTAGAAGAAACTTACAAAGTTTATAAAAAAAAGAATGATGGAAACACCGGTAGAAATTCCAAATTTGTGATTAACTCGTATAGAACAAACAGCTCAGTTCTGGTAAATGGATCAGAAATCGAAACTTTCATCCAACATATCCTCCCCAATATACATGAAATCATACAAAAAACGTCAACGCTCCTTGATGAAGTCAACTCTGGTATGGCAAAAACAATGGCCCAGAGAATGAGCTTTAACAACATGAACACAGAGATTGAAAATGCGATATGTATCCAAACATCAAATAAAGAAACAAATGATATAAATGGAAAATGCCATAATGGACAAACGGAGTCGACAAATGACAAAGAAGTCAATCTAGTCTATAGGTGCCCTATATGTAGAGAAGAGGCTCAGGAAAATACCATTGCCTGTGAGGAATGTAATGAATGGTATCACTACAGCTGTCTTAAGATATCACAATTAGAGATCACCAAAATAGATCCGAACATTCCTTATATCTGTGAAATATGCAACAAAGAACTGCTTTTTACAGCTCCAGATGCAAATAATCAACAATCAGATCAAAATCTAGTTAAGCCACTGATTGATATGATACAAACTGGAAATAACATGCAAATAAGACGTGACAAAGATTCTCAAGCAGAAGTGTCAACTCTGGACAGTACTCCTAATCCAAAAAATACTTTCAAGCCTAACCTGGAACCATCAGATCAAAACGCACAAAAGCAGCAGACCCCGAACACACAAAAGGAAATTATCATTGATGTGGAGAAACATAAAGATTGCCAGTTAGAATCAGCAACTATGGATAGCAGTTCAAGTCTACAAGGGGCTACCGGTACTGCTAAAACCGACCCAAGCAATGCCTATCAACAACAAAATACAAAAGGCACATTTCACAAAAGGTCTGGACTACAAAGTACAAACACACAGCAAGGCAATTATGAAGAAACTCTCCTGAAACAGACAGTAGTAGATAGCCCATTTCTAGAGGATACAACTCACAAAAAAAAAAACGCCAAAGCAACACAAAAAAGGAATAACACCAAAAGTCAACAAAACAGGAAGAATGATGGAGACTAAATTATATATATAAGCTCAGTAGAACAGATAAAGAATCAGAACAAAACTATTGAATTGTTAAACAAAAATATGGAGATAATACAGAATCAAAAATCTATTAATCAGTGTAAAGACAATCAAAATACAGAATGTACTAGTAACTCAGGAACATTTAATATGGAACAACTAAGAAAGGAAATAGTCACAAATTAAACCAGAAATGCAAAATCAGATGATGGATATGAGGCTAAGACAAGTAGAAAACCAGATGATGCAATTCATGTGTCTTAATACAGCAATTACGACACAGATGATGGTAGTCTCAAAAACCATATGGGAAATCTTCCTAATCCAGAAAAATCATCCGATAGACAACAAATGTGGAACAACCAACAACATCAAATGAACCAACAAATAAGAACTCAACCACAGAGTAATCATCACCAACCAGAGAGTTCTCAACAGCATCCAAATGAACCAACAAATAAGAACTCAACCACAGAGTAATCATCACCAACCAGAGAGTTCTCAACAGCATCCAAATGAACCAACTAATAAGAACTCAACCACAGAGTAATCATCACCAACCAGAGAGTTCTCAACAGCATCCAAATGAACCAACAAATAAGAACTCAACCACAGAGTAATCACCAATATCACCAACCAGAGAGTTCTCAACAGCATCCAAATGAACCAACAAATAAGAACTCAACCACAGAGTAATCACCAACCAGAGAGTTCTCAACAGCATCCAAATGAACCAACAAATAAGAACTCAACCACAGAGTAATCATCAATATCACCAACCAGAGAGTTCTCAACAGCATCCAAATGAACCAACAAATAAGAACTCAACCACAGAGTAATCATCAATATCACCAACCAGAGAGTTCTCAACAGCATCCAAATGAACCAACAAATAAGAACTCAACCACAGAGTAATCATCAATATCACCAACCAGAGAGTTCTCAACAGCATCCAAATGAACCAACAAATAAGAACTCAACCACAGAGTAATCATCAATATCACCAACCAGAGAGTTCTCAACAGCATCCGAATGAACCAACAAATAAGAACTCAACCACAGAGTAATCATCACCAACCAGAGAGTTCTCAACAGCATCCAAATGAACCAACAAATAAGAACTCAACCACAGAGTAATCATAAATATCACCAACCAGAGAGTTCTCAACAGCATCCAAATGAACCAACAAATAAGAACTCAACCACAGAGTAATCATCAATATCACCAACCAGAGAGTTCTCAACAGCATCCAAATGAACCAACAAATAAGAACTCAACCACAGAGTAATCATCACCAACCAGAGAGTTCTCAACAGCATCCAAATGAACCAACAAATAAGAACTCAACCACAGAGTAATCATAAATATCACCAACCAGAGAGTTCTCAACAGCATCCAAATGAACCAACAAATAAGAACTCAACCACAGAGTAATCATAAATATCACCAACCAGAGAGTTCTCAACAGCATCCAAATGAACCAACAAATAAGAACTCAACCACAGAGTAATCATCAATATCACCAACCAGAGAGTTCTCAACAGCATCCGAATGAACCAACAAATAAGAACTCAACCACAGAGTAATCATCACCAACCAGAGAGTTCTCAACAGCATCCAAATGAACCAACTAATAAGAACTCAACCACAGAGTAATCATCACCAACCAGAGAGTTCTCAACAGCATCCAAATGAACCAACAAATAAGAACTCAACCACAGAGTAATCACCAATATCACCAACCAGAGAGTTCTCAACAGCATCCAAATGAACCAACAAATAAGAACTCAACCACAGAGTAATCACCAACCAGAGAGTTCTCAACAGCATCCAAATGAACCAACAAATAAGAACTCAACCACAGAGTAATCATCAATATCACCAACCAGAGAGTTCTCAACAGCATCCAAATGAACCAACAAATAAGAACTCAACCACAGAGTAATCATCAATATCACCAACCAGAGAGTTCTCAACAGCATCCAAATGAACCAACAAATAAGAACTCAACCACAGAGTAATCATCAATATCACCAACCAGAGAGTTCTCAACAGCATCCAAATGAACCAACAAATAAGAACTCAACCACAGAGTAATCATCAATATCACCAACCAGAGAGTTCTCAACAGCATCCGAATGAACCAACAAATAAGAACTCAACCACAGAGTAATCATCACCAACCAGAGAGTTCTCAACAGCATCCAAATGAACCAACAAATAAGAACTCAACCACAGAGTAATCATAAATATCACCAACCAGAGAGTTCTCAACAGCATCCAAATGAACCAACAAATAAGAACTCAACCACAGAGTAATCATCAATATCACCAACCAGAGAGTTCTCAACAGCATCCAAATGAACCAACAAATAAGAACTCAACCACAGAGTAATCATCAATATCACCAACCAGAGAGTTCTCAACAGCATCCAAATGAACCAACAAATAAGAACTCAACCACAGAGTAATCATCAATATCACCAACCAGAGAGTTCTCAACAGCATCCAAATGAACCAACAAATAAGAACTCAACCACAGAGTAATCATCAATATCACCAACCAGAGAGTTCTCAACAGCATCCGAATGAACCAACAAATAAGAACTCAACCACAGAGTAATCATCACCAACCAGAGAGTTCTCAACAGCATCCAAATGAACCAACAAATAAGAACTCAACCACAGAGTAATCATAAATATCACCAACCAGAGAGTTCTCAACAGCATCCAAATGAACCAACAAATAAGAACTCAACCACAGAGTAATCATCAATATCACCAACCAGAGAGTTCTCAACAGCATCCAAATGAACCAACAAATAAGAACTCAACCACAGAGTAATCATCACCAACCAGAGAGTTCTCAACAGCATCCAAATGAACCAACAAATAAGAACTCAACCACAGAGTAATCATAAATATCACCAACCAGAGAGTTCTCAACAGCATCCAAATGAACCAACAAATAAGAACTCAACCACAGAGTAATCACCAATATCACCAACCAGAGAGTTCTCAACAGCATCCAAATGAACCAACAAATAAGAACTCAACCACAGAGTAATCATCAATATCACCAACCAGAGAGTTCTCAACAGCATCCAAATGAACCAATATATGTTAACAACCAGTATAGGTGGCAAAACCAGAGGGGGGATGTCAATGAGTCAAAGTAACGTAAACAGTCTATATCAGGGGTTAAACCAGAGGGAGGATGAAGACCAGACAATGAGACAAAGTAAGGTAAAAAGTCAATAGCAGGGGCTAAACCAGAGGGAGGATGAAGACCAGACAATAAGACAAAGTAACGTAAGAAGTCTATAGCAGGGGCTAAACCAGAGGGAGGATGAAGACCAGACAATGAGACAAAGTAACGTAAAACGTCTATAGCAGGGGCTAAACCAGAGGGAGGATGAAGACCAGACAATAAGACAAAGTAACGTAAGAAGTCAATATCATAATCCTTATTACTCAGGAAGTAATACTACACATCATTCGCAGGTCAATTCCAAAAGAATGAGTAATCACTACAAGACATACAATAGAACCATCCTGCCTATGCCTAGCCAAGACCAACAGGAAAGATATCCAAGACAAAATCATCCTATACCAAGACAACAAGAAGACCAAGGCCACTATTTAAATGCTCAAAACCATCACCAACAGAGATGGCATCCTGATCAACAAATGCAAAATATGGAACATACAACACAAACATCAACTATACAAGTGAGACAAGATCAGCCAATGAGAAAAAACAAACCTACAAGACCCCACTAACCAAACAAGACATAAATGAAAATAGACAATCGATCTCAGCACCATCATACAGAACAGGTATGTTGATAGGGGATACATCTAGGCAACATTATTCAAGAGAAAGAACGCAGGCACGTCACAAGAGTTATGAAGACAATAATACAGGAAAACAACAACAAAATATGACCTTGGAATCTTCAACATATGATTTCAGGGAAAATGTAGAAAATCAAACGTCTCTTTAGAGAGAACGGGCCTCCAACGAAAACCGCCAGACAACTTTCAAAAGGAAATAGAACAGGATCTGGACAAAATCCAGAGACAATGCTAGAGATTGTCACGCTTAATATCGAAGGCATTAAAGGCAACTCTCCTTATCTAAAACATCTCGGTGAGGAGAGCAGGATACTATGTTTACAAGAGCATTGGTTACATGGCTATGAAATTAATACTATCCAGGGAATACTTTCAGGCTTCGACTTTAATATATCCTGCTTTGACGATGAACAAATTGATATTGAATTACAAAAAAGAAGAGGAAAAGGGGGAGTTATTACTATCTGGCCACAAAAGTTCTCACATAAGATTAAAAAACTGGAAAAAGATGAAAGGTTTGTAGTAATTGAAGTCCTAGCAGACAAACATAAGATGATCTTGATTAACAACTACCTACCAACCATGATGACAGGCTCAGAACCTAACTATATAGAACATTTAGATAAACTATCAGCTTTAATATAAAGATACTCACAATATAGTTATTGCGGGGGATTTGAACGGCTCTTTATCATCAGCAAGAAACAACAATCATGATAAGTTATTGAAAAAGTTCTGTAGGAGACATCAACTAAGACATACTATAAACAACACTCATTGCCCAACGTTTCATCATCACAATGGAAAGTCCAACTCACAAATTGATTACATCTTAGAAAATATACAAAGTAATATCCTACTAGATACCAAAATTGAGGATCAACATCAACTAAATGGTTCTGCACATGTTCCAGTTCGAACAAAAACCACATTATATCTCTTAACAAAAGTCAGGACAAAAAACAGAAACATAAAACAATATTAAAATGGGAAGAAACCAACTTTCCATCCTATCAGGACGCTATAGAAAAAGCTGTACTGGAAAACTTGTCGAACAGTTTCGATGTAGATATACAAGCTGAAGACAAACGTGATAGTAACAACCAGCAAAACCAATGTAACAAATAAAACTGTCACTCTAAAAGGACCATCATGGAAGGCCTCACCACCTGTGAAAGAGCTCATCTCATAAAACAAAAGGGCTTTTTATAACTGGAAACAAATTGGGATCAAAATCAAGACATATCAGACCATAAGGAACAAGCAGACCTGTTTGCACAATTCTATGAATCATTAGCAATACCATCTAAGGGAATGACCATTTAACTTGAATGGGGGGGTTATGTTTTTTTTACAAAAAAAATATTCTGATTCCCAATGTTGCTGAAAAAAATATTCTGATTTTGGTGGAGGAAGAAAAAAATAATCTGATTCAGAGTTTTTGTCATATAACCTAATGTTAAATTCTGGAAAAAAAATTAGCGCTTTGCACAACAAAATATATAAATATTCTAACTCTTGTGTTGTCTGAAAAACAATTTCTGAATGAAACAAAAAAACATACCCCCCCCCCCCTTCAAGTTAAATGGTCGGTCCCTAATGAAGAACATTTTGATAATGACCATCTGGAAGATTGTGAATACCGGTATTCACTCCTCAATATATATTGTACAACATACTGCAAACGAAAGCATAAATACAAAATTTAATGAGGAACATATTCACCTCTCAATTGGAAAGCTAAATACTGGTAAAACTTCACATGGGTGTACACTTACAGCTGAACACTTTAAATATGCTGGAGAAAGTATTGTACCAAGCATTGTGAAGTTATTTAACAAAATCATACAATCTGGAAAAATCCCAAGTCTTCAAGACAGGAATTTTAACACTGATCCATAAGAAAGGAAAAGATCCGACATTGACAACAAACTATAGGGGCATTACTGTAACATCGGTATTAGGAAAATGTTTTGACTATGCACTTCTTGAAAAAATGCCTAAGTTGAATAATAATCAATCAAATCTGCAATTCGGATTTACAAGAGGACTATCACCTATCATGGCAGCCTTAATAGTTTCAGAAGTAATTCTACAGGCAAAACAACAAAAATCAAATCTCTATTTGGTAACATTAGACAGTCAAAAGGCATTTGATGTTGTACACCATTTGCTACTTTTGGAGAAACTTTACTATGAAGTTCCACCTGAAATCTGGAAAGTAATTCAAGATCTGTACTCTGACATGTCATCACAAGTGAAATGGAATGAATTTACGAGCAAAAATTTCAATATAAAGCAAGGAGTAAGGCAAGGTGGAGTCCTTTCTACTCACCTGTATAAATCATATATCAATGATCTACCAATAGAGCTGGAAAAAAGAGGATTAGGTCTTACAATTGGACTGGAATACTGCGGCAGCCCCTTATGTGCTGATGACATAGTACTTATGTCCACAGATGATGAAGAGATACAAACTATGCTAGACATAGCTTATAAGTACTCCTGCCAGCATAGATACAACATCATCCACAAGAGCGCATTAATTAAAACGGAAAGAAATAAGATGAAAAGTCTGACTGAACCAGTAAAATTAGGTGAAAAGCCAATTACAAACAGTCAATCAAACGGTACATTTAGGAATCATTAGAGCAAATAAGAACGAAACCAACCTAAACATTCAGGAACATATCAGTATTGCACGGAAAACGTTATATTCCCTAATTCCAGTCGGACTGAATGGCAAAAATGGACTCAACCCAGTAACAGCATATAAGATCTACCAAGCATATGTATTACCCAGACTTCTGTATGGGCTCGAAGTACTTCTTTTAAATGTATCTCAAATAATGGAACTGAAGCAATATCACACTAAAACTCTGAGATGCTTCCAATCTCTTCCAGTCCGAACAGCAACATCTGCAGTATACCTTCTTCTCTGTGCACTACCCATAGAAGCAGAGCTGCATACGAGGCAACTAAGCCTGCTCTACTCAATATTAGCCTCAGAGAACACAAAGCTGAAGAACCTGATGGAAAGACAGCTGACTGTCAATAAAAACAACCCGGAAAGCTTTTTTTTCGAGAATACAAGATATACTGGACTTGTACAACTTACCACCAATTCATGTGCTTGTTGATGCATTGTCAACTAAACTTGCATGGAAACGAGGTATCAATATGAACATAGTGGAAAAATGGACTAATAAACTGTCAGAAGAAGTTGAAGGAAAAAGTACAATGAAATTGTGTAACAGGGACATATTAAAAATCCACAGTGTTCATCCAGTCTGGAGCTCATTGCCAGCAGTTACACGGGAGGTAAAGAAAGCCCAGATTAAGGCCAGGATGCTCACAGGTACATACCTGCTTCAATCTGATATGCAAAGATTTTCGAAGGAAAAGGATGAACAAAAATGTGAACCATGCCAAATTGAACAGGAAAATATGGAGCACTTTCTATTAAGATGTCCAGCTCTTAATGAGAAAAGGAAAATAACACTATCTAAGCTGAAACAAACTTTAATTCAATCAACTGGACAAGACAAATGGACAGAGACTATTGTAGGGAATAAAACATTATTTTCTCTAAATCTTGTTCAATTTTCACACTTCTCAACCCGTGTGAGAAGAAATTGATAATCAACGTGTGGATCGGTTTGTTCTCAATCGCTGATTGGTCAATTATGCAATTATGTCTCAACCCGTGGGTGAGATAAGAATTTCACGCTACTTTTCCCGTAAAAATGTTACGTTTCGCAAAATGTCATTGTATCAATAAAATCGTTTAATTAACCGTACCGTCATCAAGAACCCCTCATCTGGAATCTTGTCTCTTCAACAAACCCAATTCCGTACGCATCTGATGCAATGGTAGGTAGGTGTCGCTTAACAATGAGACGACTTGATAACTTGAAAAGGTAGGCCATGTATTTTTGCTATCCTGAATTTTGAGGAAACTATGACGGGAATCGAAGAAACAAACTAATCAGAGAAAGCATTTTTATTAGATCTACATGAAATAATATTTTCTTTTGTAAACAATATTTTGTTGGGCCGCGCTGAAAAGCTTTAAAAACAATAGCGCTACATACGAAAAAAAATTTCGACTCCGGAAAAAACCCCATGCCCCTTTCAAGTTAAATGGGAAGTCCTGTACTGCATTTGGATTGCTAAAAGCGCCAGAATTGCAAAGACTGTTGGTCACTGTCGAAGTATTAAGAGTCGGAGTAATGATTGTCGGAGTAATAAGTGTCGGAGTATTGAGTGTCGGAGTTATGACATTATCCCGTTACTGCAGCTGTCTTCAAATGTAAGACAGAATTACAGAATTTTCCATTGTGTAAATAAAATTGAAACATGTCTGACCACCCTACTAGTTGGTTTCATATGAGATGGGTATATGAAATAAGAAAACAACCCTAATTAAAATCAATAACAATGAAAAAGGCTCTATACAAGTAAAGGAAACTATACAGGCCAGCCATCAACAATGAAATATTTAAAAAATTACGATTTTCTTTCGGTCTGGTAATAGTTGATTCGGTCTGTTGAAAAAAATTACAATTTCGTATTCACTGCATTACACCACCGATGCGGTCACTGAAATTAGTACCATCAGCTAAAATCTAATACAGCTAAAAGGGTAAGTAATATACTTTTGTGTAAAAGTTCTGCATTGAAAATGGTAATATCAGTCATAATCTGATACAGCTAAAAGGGGAGGTAAGGTAATATACTTTTGTGTAGAAAGTTCTGCATTGAAAATGGTAATATCAGTCAAAATCGGATACAGCTAAAAGGGAAGGTAATATATGTTATCTGTAGAGAGCTTTACTGACCAATCGTACATTCAGAGATGTATTCACTATAAACTCATAAATGAATTCATTCATTCATCGTGGATTTTCGATCGACAAATAACACATTACTATAAAATACAACAAAATATTGAGGATTATGCAGGAAGTATTTGCTCATACCAATCTGATTAAAATAACATCTCTAACCTGCTCCACTTTAGGCCCAAAAAAAAAAAATATGTGTGTTTACTGTCACATGTCAAAAAAATCTAGGGTCGGGATTCATTTTTTTTTATTATCGTCAAAACCGGAAATAGTCGTTCCCGGTTCCGGAATCCGATTCCGTTATCTCATTTTCGATAAAATGACGAATTATGCAGTTTTTCTACCTTCTTTGCTCTCAATTTCAACAAAAAGCTAGCAGTTGAATAAATAAAACATTGCTGCTGGTTAAACAACAAAAATGGTTATCCGAATTCTGTGTAAAAATTCATAGGGTCGCTAGCAAAAATTAGGGTAGGTCGGGTGACCGTAAACACACATATTTTTTTTTGGACCTTACTGATCTGTCGTGGCGACGTGGGAGATCGGAGGAAACCTTATTACGGATCATATGCCAGTGAACTTATGTCATGAAAATATAATGACATGATAAACACTGTTATGGACTCTTTCGGTCAACTGGATTGTGGATATCATGCACAGCAATTAAGTAACATTTTCATAATCTTGCAATCACCATTTTTACTGGATGCAAGAAAAGTTCCAAAATCCAATATGTTAAACTCACAACAGCAGACAACATCGGTACTTCTAACACTATACACACGACCACTCAATATATTTAACATCATTTGTTTCTACTTAAAAATATTATATAAACCTACCTCGACAATTTTTATCACATTCGACTTGATTCTGAAATATATAATAGAATATAAAATGTACAAAGATCATATTTTAGTAAACAAATAACACCATGAATATGGTAAAATGTAATGCCAAGACATTCCTAATTAGCATATTCTCTCAAGAATATAGTAAGATGTAATCCATCATTTCCCAGTATAAATACTCTAAAGAATGTGGTAACCCAAGATCTACCTCACTGGAGGTGAGGACACAATCCATCATATCCCTAGTATAAATACTCTAAAGAATGTGGTAACCCAAGATCTATCTCACTCGAGGTGAGGACACAATCCATCATATCCCTAGTATAAATAATCTAAAGAATGTGGTATCCCAAGATCTACCTCACTCAAGGTGAGGACACAATCCATCATATCCCTAGTATAAATACCGTAAAGAATGTGGTAACCCAAGATCTACCTCACTCGAGGCAAGCACACTAACTATTACACCAACGATCATGTTCTTTATAAATTAAAACTATGTATCCAAGTAATAAACGTTAACTTTAAATCTTATTCCAGATAAATAACTAAACAGTCTTAGATATAATTGTCTTATTTTTTTTATATTCACAGTAAGGTATCTTTTGTTACAGATATAATTGTCTTATTTTTTTATATTCACAGTAAGGTATATTTTGTTACAGATATAATTGTCTTATTTTTTTTATATCACAGTAAGGTATATTTTGTTACAGATATAATTGTCTTATTTTTTTATATTCACAGTAAGGTATCTTTTGTTACAGATATAATTGTCTTATTTTTTTATATTCACAGTAAGGTATCTTTTGTTACAGATATAATTGTTTTATTTTTTTATATCACAGTAAGGTATATTTTGTTACAGATATAATTGTCTTATTCTTTAATTATATTCACAGTAAGGTATCTTTTGTTACAGATATAATTGTCTTATTTTTTTATATTCACAGTAAGGTATCTTTTGTTACAGATATAATTGTTTTATTTTTTTATATCACAGTAAGGTATATTTTGTTACAGATATAATTGTCTTATTCTTTAATTATATTCACAGTAAGGTATCTTTTGTTACAGATATAATTGTCTTATTTTTTTATATTCACAGTAAGGTATCTTTTGTTACAGATATAATTGTTTTATTTTTTTATATCACAGTAAGGTATATTTTGTTACAGATATAACTGTCTTATTCTTTAATTATATTCACAGTAAGGTATCTTTTGTTACAGTTATAATTGTCTTATATTTTTATATTCACAGTAAGGTATCTTTTGTTACAGATATAATTGTCTTATTTTTTTATATTCACAGTAAGGTATATTTTGTTACAGATATAATTGTCTTATTTTTTTTATATCACAGTAAGGTATATTTTGTTACAGATATAATTGTCTTATTTTTTTATATTCACAGTAAGGTATATTTTGTTACAGATATAAATGTCTTATTTTTTTATATTCACAGTAAGGTATCTTTTGTTACAGATATAATTGTCTTATTCTTTAATTATATTCACAGTAAGGTATCTTTTGTTACAGATATAATTGTCTTATTTTTTTTTATATCACAGTAAGGTATGTTTTGTTACAGAAATAATTGTCTTATTTTTTTTATATCACAGTAAGGTATGTTTTGTTACAGAAATAATTGTCTTATTTTTTTATATTTACAGTAAGGTATCTTTTGTTACAGATATAATTGTCTTATTTTTTTTATATCACAGTAAGGTATGTTTTGTTACAGAAATAATTGTCTTATTTTTTTATATTCACAGTAAGGTATGTTTTGTTACAGATATAATTGTCTTATTTTTTTATATTCACAGTAAGGTATATTTTGTTACAGATATAATTGTCTTATTTTTTATATTCACAGCAAGATATATTTTGTTACAGATATAATTGTCTTATTTTTTTATATCACAGTAAGGTATATTTCTTTTGTTTTTGTTTGAAGTATTTTACCATTTGTACCAAATGGATTGTTCTCTTATTAAAACATCTCTTATCATTTGGCTTTATAATCTTTCAACTTTGAACGTACTTGATGAAGGTTATTGCACTAAATTAGGTATGTTTTTTCTTTTTATTATATCCATATGTATGTTTTTGGAAAGTTAAATTGTGCATACATGCATACAAGAAGAGAGGGTTGGAATTCTATTATCCGGTTTAATCCTGATATATTTGCTGTTCAAGCCAGGACACGCATTTCCAACGTCATGTAGGTGGTCTTTTATATGTTCAATGATTTGAGGTGAGAGATGACCAGGGTCTGACATTAACGGTAGTCCGATCTCCTGGGACAACCAAAAATCGTATTCGGACAAGTAAAAGACTAGCTGTACTAGTCCGATCGGACAAGTGAAAAAAACCAAATACCCATCAGTATTGGGTTACACTCCTTTGGTCTGAAGGTCCGCTATCAATAGTCCAAAGGTCCGATGTAGTTTGGTTAGAGTATTCCGCTGGTGCCCAGCCTCGTCAGAATTTCTTTTCTACCCTGTGTTTTTCCACAGTAACGCAATTTGCCAACATTACATAACCAGTATAAAAAAAAGTAAGAAAGGGAACCTCTGTTCCAAAGGGGGAATGTAAAGCCGTAAATCCAAGGGAATCGGCAAAATCGAGCAGACGAACAAAGACAGAGACAAAAAGACAGCAGAAAAACCAAAAACCTACACAAAAGATGACTATCACAGACCCATAAAAACCAGGGTTAGACCAGGTGTGCCGGCAGAGTAAGCGTCTACAGACTCTTTAGGGACACCCGCCATGATAGCCAGAGTCAAATCCGGTGCACGATGGGAAATGTGAAGTCATCGCGTTTGTTATACCGCTTCGTAGAAAGTCTTCCTCTGTTGTCAATTTCGAGATGAAGATCAAGATATGGAGCGGATCGTGGTGTATCGGTGGTATCCTTAATCTCTAAACAGCAAAATTCATGGAACAAATGCATTTTATCAGATGAAACAAGATGAACTGTGAGCTAATGCTCATTTATGATACCCGCGCTCTTCGGCAAACAGGAAGTAGGAATCTGACGGGTCAAAAAACGCTTCCCACGACATGGGGTACCTATATGAAGCGTGTGACCAAATATCAGATTTCTGTCATCAATAGTTACTGAGAAAAATGTGACTAAAAATGGGCTTATACAAAATGTATGTCCAATGTGTATAAAAATCAACAAAGTCAGCAAACAGGAAGTAGGAATCTGATGGGTCCAAAAACACTTCCCACGATATGGGGTACCTATTTGAAGCGTGTGACCAAATATCAGATTTCTGTCATCAATAGTTGCTGAGAAAAATGTGACTAAAAATGGGCTTATACAAAATGTATGTCCAATGTGTATAAAAATCAACAAAGTCAGCAAACAGGAAGTAGGAATCTGATGGGTCCAAAAACACTTCCCATGATATGGGGTACCTATATGAAGCTTGTGACCAAATATCAGATCTCTGCCATTAATAGTTGCTGAGAAAAATTTGCATATATGTTCAATGTGTATAAAAACCAACTAAGTCGGCAAACAGGAAGTAGGAATCTGACGGGTCCAAAAACGCTTCCCACAATATGGCATACCTATATGAAGCTTGTGACCAAATATCATATTCCTGTCATCAATAGTTGTTTGGAAAAATGTGACGAAAAATGTGCATATACAAATGTATGTTAAATGTGTATAAAAATCAACAAAATCGGCAAACAGGAAGTAGGAATCTGATGGGTCCAAAAACGCTTCCCACGATATGGGGTACCTATATGAAGCTTGTGACCAAATATCAGATTTCTGCCATCAATAGTTGCTGAGAAAAATGCGACGAAAAATGCGAATATATGTTCAATGTGTATAAAAATCAACAGTCGGCAAACAGGAAGTAGGAATCTGATGGGTCCGAAAACACCTCCCACGATATGGGGTACCTATATGACGCTTGTGACCAAATATAAGATTTCTGCCATCAACAGTTACTGAGAAAAATTTGACGAAAAATATCTTGGACGGACAGAGGTAAAACAGTATAATAAGGAGAAAAAGGAATCAGTGGTCGAGTACCTGTGACATTTTCAATGCGCCCATAAACTTTCAGCATGGGACTTTATAAATAGTGGACGCTTCTGGGATGAAAAATATCAGTATTCGGTCAACCGAGGCCAAGTAATGATCCAGATTGGGAAACGACGCAGTGTAACCGTCGAACCGTCGCTGCATATTGTAGTAATACAACAAAATCTTATTATAATGTAGGTATATTGATTAAAAGTAAGAATAAACAGTCGGACAAGGAGCTTTGTGGCCACTAACGTAACCTGGACGGACGAACAGACGAACTTCTTTAACCATGTACCTCTCACATTGCTTCTGGGAACAGCTTTTCTTTTTTGTGTCGCCTGCGACGAAATCGCTTCGCGCTCGACATAACTGTCCAAATTTCATTAGTGTCGCAGTCAACAACTGAAGTTCAACCGGCTTTGATTTTAAAACTTAATTGATATCTTTGTCAAATGTCGATGTGTTTTAGTGAACTTTGCTCAGCTTCATGATCAAGATATTGTATCCAATACACCATTGATGAAAATAATACCTATTACCTTAACTGATCCTAATTTGTTCTTTTAACTCTATAATGAAAAGTTGTGTATCTTGGTTACCACAGGGACTTGAGTCTTATTTATAAAATTATTTGCTTTTCCGGTATTCTGATTGGTTAATCAAGTGTCAGAAGTCGGATTCCAGCTTACTATTCAGAAGTGATCTTGTCAAAAAATTCTGGCTCCAGGACTACCTTTCAAATTAATACTACGCACTGTGCATTTTCATGTCTGAGGCTCTCTGTGGAACTAATTGTGTAAATATTGGATTGGAACTACAAGTATAAAGCGATTTTTTCGGAATTTATCAACATATAAACTCGGCCCAATTCATTTAAACTTTGCATATATTGGGACGTTCTAAGTTTGTGAGTGAATCGGGCCAAGTTAACAAAAAGGCCAAGAAAATAGCATTTAATACTATAGTATCTTCTTGAGGCGGCAAACATCAAACAAAAACTAGAGGTACTGTGTGCCTTCGAACTTGAGAAAAATAAGTCTATGCTGCTGTTCCCTTGTGCAAGTTTCATCGACTCCATTTAGGGGCTTAAGAGGAGTTGCGCTTACAAGAAATACACCTATACAATCAATTAAGTCCATCCATCTATCTCCCCTTGCTGAAATATTCGCCGTAGGCTGTATCAATGTGCCATCTAGTGCTGTAGGTTGTGTCAATGTGCCATCTAGCGCTGTAGCCTGTGTCCTCGGGTTAGAGTTAGGCTAGGGTTAGGGTTAGCTTTGGAAATAACAAATATGGGTGGGTCCCCTAAAGTAAATGAAGGTCTCACAATGTCACTTTCATTGTTAACTGGCGTCATTTTGCGGAAAGCGTGCGTTTCCACTCAGTTCCCTCCCAAATCTTGAAGCTCTGCAGTTAACGTGAAAGGGTCTATTGAGATGCCTGGAACTGCTAATACTAGAAATGGCAAGAAAACGAATGCATAATACCGTGCAGAGACAAGTATTATATAGCTAGTTGTGAATTGCAAATTTTGCACGTCTGATCTATCGGGTACAGGCCAAATCGGCACCTGGACATATCGGTACCTTGACACAGTTGGGTCGAAACTTCCCATTTTTCTTCACGCATCGTCTATACTAGCCAATTGTTTTTTTCTATGCAATATCATGTAGATGTGAATGTACATGTACTTATACCAACAAATCATTTAATTGTTAGCAAATGTCATCTGTGAAAAGTAATAATACAAACATTTAGACTATCGGCCCTTCAGACTATAGGGCCGTCACTGAGTATTGTATACAGAAATACAATGCGTGTGTTAAAATCGAAAATGTTATTCAGTAATTTTCATTCCGCATAATTTCCCTGTTCTAAATTTAACTTTTAATAATGTTGACCAATCATATAGCACGGTTTTGTCGTTCTACTTATTCGGCCAATCAGATTTTATCAAACTATTTATGGAATGCTTATTTTGGAATAGATCGACAAAATGTTTGTGTTGACAAATTGTGTTTTACCAATCCAGTTGAATTTTAAACATCGAATAAGAAATAAATCGACTTCCACACTCCCCAAGTATAAAAGATTGTTTATGTTTAATTAAATTTGCATGAAGATGATTATATGATGAAGATGGCAACAGATTCATAATCATGTTTCTTCACTGAAATTAATAATGGATGATACCGGAAGTTGACAATTGATGTAAAATTCGTAACCAGACCAAACTTCCGGTATACGCAGATGGTGATGGCTGCTTTTTAATTTGCTCCTGATATTTTATGATTTTTCCTGGTGTTGGTGAAGAATAGTGGTGGAAGATTATCATAAAGGGATATATATCAATTACTGATACTCACGCATACATCATATTTTAGTGTTTTAGTGTTTTGTTTTTTTTACATTTTAGTTTTTTACACACAAGACTCATTTTCCTGCAATTCAGGAAAATCTATACTTTTATTTTTTAGAGTTAAAACTCTATTTAATAGACTAAGTCATCTCCGTTTTAGCCTTATCTGACCTGCTTTTACTACAAATAACGTACTTTTAGTAATTTTATATTCCATATTTTATTTTTTAGCTGCGATATACTCCCCCCTCCCCCCCTGTTTATACTTTATTTTTGTTTACTAAAATCCTACGGGGAATATTTTCATAGTTCTTCTGAGACAATAAGATTTTATATACATAATAGATTGTTTAATAATACAGCGAAATACTGCAATATATTAATCTGTGTAAACTTGTTCATTTCATTTCAAAATTTGCTAAAAAAAAAATTCCCTTAACCGTTCTAAATTCGTTATAACAAGGTCGACTGTGGGACATTCCATGACACACCTTGATTCTTTGTCACAACTCTGTTTGCGTTCAATTCTTATACATGCAGGGGTTTCAAATTGTTTTATAATAGGAGGTACTTCTTAAATTTTAGAAGGTACCTGTACCTAAAAAATTAGGCCGAGGGCCGTAAGGGGTCCAGGGGGCGGAAGCTCCTGAAATCTAGCATTTTGTGGACCAAAAAATGTACTTCAGAGACTGCAAAACATTAAGTATTTTTGAAAGAAAAATCCCATTAAATTTCTCTTTAGAGTTCAGATTTCACCAAGACCATGCATAATGGATTTTTCCCCCAATTTCTTTATTGAATATTTCAGTTTACAGACTTCAGCCAAGATTATTCATGGATAGTCCACCATATCTTAAGAAAAAAGGACCATAAAGAGCTACGGTTCCGTAGCTAGGCTTGACCAAGCCATTGTTATCAAAGCTTAAATTTCTCAATATTCTTTTGTTGGCTTTGTCCTTTTCTTTTTCACAATACCTTAGCTTGTGTGTTTTTTTTTACTTTATTACCAGTAATTAAACTCATCAAAGACCATTGGCACGGATCAAGACATATAAGTGTCATAATTAATGAAACATATAAATTTAATTTGCAATCATCATTAATAAAATTTATAATTCTAATAAATAGAATTAAACAAAAACAATATATATTGTTACTTTCATGACTCATGTGCAAAACAAAAATGTTCGAACAAAAACGATTCACGGGAAGACATTTCATTTATTAACATTTGAATCACAAAAGTTAAATTATTTTGGAAAAAAAGTGGGGCCGGCGTATTGACATTACAATGTAATTCGTATTTGAGCCATGTCCGGTCCTTTTTCAAGATTTCTAGTAATTTTCTATCTCTTATCTCCTCGTACCCCCTTTTAAAAATGTTTTTCAGCACACTTTCATTTCTGTGAACAACCGCAGTAGGGCCCCGTCAAAATATGTAAATAAATTAGCCATATGTTTTTATTTTTTTATACCGGAAGTTAAACAATATGGATGGAGTTAAGCAACAAGACAGTATGCCCCAAAATGATTCGACCCTGGGTTTTAAATGGATAAAAAAAAATCGCACAAAATATTGTGTAGTCATATATTCATAATACATAATGATCATACTTATATTACTGAAGATTACACCAGTTTGTGTTTGAACATAATTTGTAATCGGACATTTTTTATTTTGAAATGATGTCAGCTTTCTTCCGGTCCGAGTTTTACGCAAGGATGAAAAGATATTGGGGCGAAAACATATCTATTTACCGCATGTGCAAACTGCTATTTACGATTCTAAGGTAGTTATTTTTAAAACAGGGAATATCCCGTCAACTTGGTCGTGGCTGAACGCAGTTGTCCGATTTGAATGCGAGAATTCAGCAATTGACGTGATCATTAATTTTTTATGAAAAATATTCCACAAGCCTAGCGTACTTGTAGTTTTGACCACTGCTAATTTTGGGGGGTTCAGTAATTTCTGCCGGTACTATACATGATCTCAGACGGGTAAAAGTACCGGCCCACTTTGAAACCCCTGTACATGTCAAAGGGAAAACTACAAAAATATCTTGCTCGACCATTTGAGATACCAACTGGCTCCAAGACAATTACCCCAATCATCTTATCGGATAGCAAAGGGTTTATCTTGAAAGAACAAGTTACAAACATGGTCGAACAGAATATTAAATGGTGGTGCAAACCAGGTCGTGACTCCACCCAAACTCTCAACTGGATTAGACAAAACATCAGTGACCAGATCGGTCATTATGATAACATCGCTTTATATATATATGGATAGGCACATGTGATCTTACTAGGAAAAATAAACAATATAGTTCATTAGCAAATCATGACAATAGCTCTTTAGATAATATAAAAGAAAATTTTGAGGAGATACTTCAATCATATGGAGATACTTCAATCATATCCTACTTGTACCCTAACATTTCTGGAAATCCCTGTCTATTCAATATATGAACTAAACAAATACAAAGGCCATAAAGAACCAAATCAAATAACAAGATGAGCAACTGATCTCCCAAGTTCATGCATTGAACGATTTCATTAGAAAATTGAATATTCGGCTTCAGAAGACTTCACCAAATTTTTCTCAAGATATAAACCACAAAAATCTAGCAATTCAAAAAATAAACATCAACTTCTAAGAGATAGCTACAATTTCACACTGTATAGAGACGGAATACACCCAGCAAGGGAACTAGCCAGAACATGGCTACGAAAAATAGCAATCAAAATAAGGGACGAATGTTGGGAATAACAGCCTATGGAAACAACTCATTGGACGTCAACCCGTGCACCAGTGTACAAACACACACTCAACAGAATCAACGTGATAAGTCGAGTGCAGCGACCAACATTATGCATAGAGAGAAGAATTTTTCGCTAATTCTTGAGAAAGCCTTGGAGAATAAAATGTTGGCAACAAAGAGACATACAATTCGAATATCACTGTACAGGTGGTGGTATTGTTGGAAGTATGGACGCAATCAACTTTGAACTGGTGAAGAATGCTATTCCTCATTATTATGAGATCATAAGCATAGACAATTGTAGAGCTGAAGTCACGGATGATATTGACAAAAATGGACTGATCCTGAGCAAAGTCTTCAAGGTACATGAGAACTACCAACATCAATATACACTTACATTATACAACACTAAGTGTACATTTCTGGTAAATGGAAAAGGTACAAACATATTCATAGAAAAAGACCTACCCAATATACATAAGATAATAAAAGATGTGACCTTGAATGGAAATTGCATTAACATCAAGAACTTGAATCAAAAACGTGAGGAGGAACTAACAAAGCTTAAAAGTACCCAAGAACAAATTGGAGTAAAACTTGCTATTCCTGATAATACGGTGGAAAATCACAATGCCAAATGTTTCAAATGTAATCGCAATGTACAATCAAGAGCCTTATTTTGTGATAAAGGGCAGCATTGGGTCCATTATCGATGCTTAAAACTAAATTCTGATGAAATAAGACTTTCAGAAACCCAAGATAGAAATGAGGACTATACCTGCAAATTATGTATAGAGATTATAGATACTTCACAATCCAAATCAAGGACTATCCAAAAAGTAGCTGAAGCTAGTGATACAGTAACCTACAAACAATTAACTAGTGCAGGGGCGGATCCAGGATTTCAAGTTAGAGGGGGGCGCATTTAAAAAATTGCGCAGATCGGCGCGAATTTTTTTTAGGGTATTTCGTGTGAAAAATCACGATTTTACGCCAAAAAATCATATTTTTTCCAATTCACCCCTGAATCCGCTCCTGTAGTGCACAAGCGATGCTGGATGAAGAACTGATACTGATTTGTAATACTTGTGGTATTCTCATAAACTCATTAATTGTAAGATGTGCAATCTGTCACCAACCGAATCACGAGGATTGCACTATTTATGATAGACAAGAGCACATTTGCCCAAATTGTAGGATAGATACAGAGCGGCCAAATGAACCCACACATGTTTCGATCATAGAGGAGTTAGAAAATGACGATGAAACTTTACTCAAATGTACACATTCATGTCCTGACAAAATCACCAATACTCCTGGATACCAAGTTTGTGATATCCTGAATCCTGATAAACAAGTAACACCTGAGTATACAACAGAGAATATTACTAGTATAGTTCAAGATGACTTACCTAAGATCAACTCTGAAAAGCGAACAAAAGAAATTAGATCAAATGACTTAAAACTTAGAGAACAAAAACTACGAAAGAGAGAAGAAGAACTCAAAATCCATGAAAAACTAAATGAAGAAATGGAAAATGAGAGGATATGGCTTCAAACATACGTCTCTAAACTGGAAACAAGAGTGAATGAGCTAGAACGAACAAATAAAATCTTACAACAAAAGTGTGAACTCCTACCCAATCCAGCAAATGATTCATATTCCCAACATGACAACAATAGAAATTTCCACCTGCCTAGTCCACCGAAGAGATACATAGAAAATGCTATGGAAAAAATGCATGAAAAGGTCTCACATTTTTTAGTACAACAAATGGATAAACAGATAGACAAGATGTTCGAGACTATAAACGAACAATCATCAAATCTTGAAAGTCAAATCCCTATGACAATACCCAAACAACCACGAGTCAGGATAAAATCATAGATAGCACAGAATCTCAACAAACAGAATCTTCTGTAACAATAGTTAATGTACCAACTAATAAAGGCATATCCAAAGACCCAAAGTATTATCATGGAACACCTTTAATATATAAACAAAGACCAACGTCGTCCCATTCATCATTCCAACAAAAGGAAATAATTGGCCGGATAAATGGAGTAAAGACAACAACAAGCAAATCATCATTATAAACATTCTGTCTCGAATCCTCAATCCATTCCAAATAGAAATCTACCAAACAGTCACCTAACTCAGGACAACCATCCTTTTTTATTGAAAAGCCAGACACATCAATACAGAATGTAGTACAGGAAAAGGGAGTTAAGATTATCAAAACTAAAGAAATAAACATTTTATCTTTTAACTGTAAGAATGTCAAAACTATAGGGCCATTCATTCATCATTATTCTGAGGAAATCGATATACTACTTCTTCAAGAACACTGGTTATTTGATCATGAACTCTTCTTGCTAAATGAACTTAATCAGAAATTCTCTGGCATTGGGAAAGCTGTGAACACAGGAGATGACTATACTGCCTATGAAAAATCCCATAGAGGCTATGGTGGAGTCGTGATATTATGGACTAAATCTATAGATCACCTTGTGAATATTATTAGTGATGGCAATTCAAGGATACAATGTATTGAAATAAAAACTGCCAACCCGTTATTGTGCATCTCAACCTACCTAACAACAAAAGTGGAGAATGACCGATTCGGGGAATACTCAGAATGCATAGATCAACTATATGAAATAATCCAAAAATTCCAAAGCTCCCATGAAATTGTAATCGGAGGAGATTTTAATGAAAATACGAATCAGAAATATTTTTTTTTTACCAAAGTTGAAAGATCTTCTTAATTCAAAAACCCAGTCATTAACCCAAACTATTAGAGACACCATGAACATATTAAACAGCACAGCCGAGAAATGTTCAAACCAAAGAAAATATGGAAAAAATAAATTGAAATTGAACATATGGAATAATAACATCAAAGATGCCATTAAACACAATAAGATAGCTCACAAAGAATGGAAAGAAGCCGGAAAATCAAAATGCCCACAAAACCTATTAGTCCTCCGCAAAATTGAAACAAGGAAGATATACCGCTTGGAGATTAGAAAGGAGGAATCAAAACGGAAACATGAAGAAAGAGATAAAATCATTAATGCCCAGACCCATAACAAGAAAGTATTCTATCAGATGATAAGGAAGCAAAGAAACAACAGAAATATTATAATAGATGATCTATGCTTTGGCAATAACAATTATGATGGAGATAATATACTTAAAGGTTGGCACGAACACTTCCAAAATTTAGCACAACCTGCTGATGACCCAAGTTACAACAATCAATATAAACAACAATGCCAAACTGACTTAATAACAACATTAAGGACATTTATAAGAACATTTCTCCGAAAATCATAACAATGGAAGAACTGGAAAATGCAATAAAAGCCATCAACACTGGTAAATCTGAGGACATATATGGATTATCAATCAAAAATATTATATATGCAGGCGAATACTTCCAATTATATATGCTAGATTTAATTAACAACATAATTTCACAATATTCCATCCCTGAGCTTATCAAAGTCGGACTTCTCTCACCCATATATAAACAAGGGAGACAAAAATTACTCCAAAAACTATAGAGGAATAGTAGTTCTCCCTATACTATGTAAAATACTAGAACATATAGCAAGAAACAACTTCAGGACATATTGACAAAGTAACAATCTCCATTGCAGCGAGGTTTTACAACAAATACATCCCCACTTAATGCCGCCGTCGTCATAGAAGAAGTATATAGAGAAGCTCCATTTTATTTAGCTTTGCTAGACGCTAAGTCTGCCTTTGATGTGGTCGACATAGATATCTTGATGAGAAAGTTATTTTTATTAGGCGTACAACCATCTACATGGAAAATAATTGATGAACTCCACCAAAACAAAAAGACATGTGTCAAATGGAAACAACAAACTTCTGAAACCTTCTCCAGTCATCAAGGAGTAAAACAAGGAGGCTTACTAAGTGCCAAATTATATAAATTATACATAGAAGATCTGCTCAAATCCTACGAGAACTCTAAACTTGGATTCCACATTGGAACATTAACTATTAATGCTATAGCATGTGCGGATGACATAGCCTTGGTGTGCGATAACCCCTATGACTTACAAATTCATATCAATCAATCCGTAAATTACAGTGATACTCATCGTTATAAACTCCATCTACAGAAAAGTGTGATTATTGAAATAAATAATACAAAAAGAAACCAGAGATAGACAACCACCTATAAAAATCAACCAAAACAACATGCCTGTGGTTGAAAAATTAGCTCATTTAGGGATATTAAGATCTAAGTCAAAGGAAAAAACTGAAGCCACACATATTGAGCAAAATATCACAAAAGCAAGGCGAACTGCATACAAACTATACTTAAACAGATCCTGTCACTTCCAATTAATACACCAGATCCTACGGCTTATATCCTATCTGGACTACTACCAGTAGACGCAATTATAGACATTAAATGCATGACTCTATTCAATAATATATGTAGACAACCTGACAAGGCAATAGAAAAACAACTTGCAATGAGGCAACTACTCAATAAGTCAACAGACAGCAGAAGTTGGTTCATCAATATTAAGAAAATCTTACTCAAATATGAATTTTCTAATATCAACGAGTTATTGACAAATCCTATAAGAAAGTCAATATGGAAGTCTTCCATTCAAAGAGCAGTGGAAAATTTTTGGTCAGAAAAGATACGAGAAACAGCTACATGGTATCCATCACTAGAACATCTGAACAGCAAACTATATACACCCAAACTACCTCATCCAATAATTGACATCTCAAAAGATCTTAGCCCATCAAGAGCAGCAATAAGCATTGGAGTTAAATTAAAAATAGTGACTGGAACATATCCATTTCAAGGATCCCGTGCTAAGACTCAAATATATCTCCAATCTGTGAACTCTGTGGTGAAAATGATGAGACCCTAGAACATTTTCTACTAGAATGTAAACTACTCTATGCTCCTCGCTCAGAACATCTTTCCATAATCAGTGACATTCTCGCAAGTTTCTAAGAAATAAGTTTTGATAACTTAGACTCCGAAATTAAAGTTCAGATGCTTACGGACTGTACGAAGCTTAGATCAACATCTATCCGACTCGGTAGAATTGCTGAACAGCAGATAGAACTGAATTATAGAAAAATGTGCTACACCTTACATTGTATACGTACAATGTCAATTATCTCTCGTAGGAAAAAAGTGAAAAGGAAAAGGTAAATGGACTGTTTCATTTCTATTCAATGTAATTGTATAATGCAGGTATGATGAACTAGAACATTTTATCTGAAAAGAGTAACCTGCATGCAGATGTATATATATATGGATGTGGTCGAGTGGTCTAGGATGCTGGACGTAAGGCTAAGCGAATGGTTCTGCAGTGTATCAATGGTGTGGGTTCAAATCCCGTCGAGGGAAGAACAAAAATTTGACAGCTCTAAAATCTAATTCTAACACTGTTTGGTTTAATTTTCAGACGTATATATACATATATATATATATATAGAGTAACTAACCCTGTGATTAAGGATTTTCCCAATGTATATACAGCATTAGCTTGACTTCTAAATGGTGGAAGGTGATTGACTTACACAACATTAATATAGTCCCAGTCCTGTTTTAACAGACCTGTGAATTGGTAATGGGGAATCAACTCATATGAGGTTGTCCTGAAGGACGGTCAAAGATTCAACAGTAAGGTAAGACCGGACCATTAGGTACTGATTGTTGGCTATATCTGCCTTAACTGTTAGATAACAATATACAGAAGAACATTTAATTGAAAAAATATTTGCATGAAAATCTATTGATACTAGTAACCCAAACTAAAGTGAACAACTTGTCTATTTGTATTTCAATGTACATTAGTATAGGTATGCCACGTAACGTTATCGATAACTCCGAACGTCAACAAAATACTATCAATGCCTTGGGTTTAATTGAAAAATAAATGATGAAAAAAACAATTTTGTAGTTTAAAAAAATATAATAGTGATCTCTGATTTTCCCCCTCATTGCGTGTGTAAATTTGATTGTGGTCAAGCGTTCTTTTATCGAAAAAATCGTTCTAAAAATGATGATAAATTTTCCGCGATTTCCGCCGTTTAGCTAACGTTGCATCAAAATTATTACCAATGATGTATTCAATTTCGATTCCGGGGCTGAAATTCACTACTAAAAAGAAAATAAATCATTCTATGTTGAAGAAGGGACATTTTTATATTTTGTTATTGGTGGAGACTTGAATAAATACGAGTTTATAACTAAAAAATAATTAAATAAATTTAAAAAAGGCAATTCGATGTTATTTTTCCTCAATAAAAAAAATGTTTCCACTCAAAGTAAAAAAGTTGAGAATCTCAGCTTTCCATCCGTGTATAAAGACAAAATTGAATTAATGGGACGGAATTGCGTTCAAAAACACGTCGTTTTAAGTTTATGAATTTTTTTTTACGGCAGACGACAGCGCGTTATTATTTCACGACGTCTGACACTACCATGGGCATGGCAGAACTTAAATGTTGGTTGGGCCTTACTTTGTCAATTGTGTACCACAATGATTTGAGGACAATCTTATTACATTAAATGATCGGTAAGTGATATAAATATATATATTATATCTGTTATAATTTACTATTACATGTTAAACACACCAAAACCGCAACAAAATTTCTTAAATTGGTAAAACTAAAATAATTCGATCGGGTTATGAGCTTCTGTTTTTCTAGATAGTAGAAAATCGGTATCTCATAAACATATGAAAAAAAAAAATTCTTATTCACTCATTTATCATGTTAGTCTTTTGAGAGTACCAGCTAACGAAATAAGTACTACTAAATTGACTTTTTATAGTATGACGCTAGCGTGGTTCAGTGGGAGCGTATCCATCGGAAGCACATATCGATCATCTGATTCAGCAATGTCAAAATATTACAGCCAAGAAAACTGCTTTGAGAAACCATATATTGTATTATAAACTTGTTTCAAAAATCACCGGATGTGAAAAGCAGTGGTGTTGCCTGTCGTTGCATGGCAAACCTTGCTCCATTGAACAATTACGATTCAAATTATTGAATGTATGGTCAGAGAACATAAAAAAAGGCATTGACAGAGATGAAAAAACAATATGCATTATGGGTGCAAGCTGGAAAACCAAGAAGTAAACAAAATATGACCTACCAAAGAAGGATAAAATCAAAGAGAGAATTTAGGAGACAAGTGAGGATAGAACAAGCAATAAGAAACGAGGCAGAGAAACAACGCATAAGGGAACGACCATTTAACTTGAAGGGAAGGGTGTTATCGTTTTTTTCTAAAAAACCATAACCCCCCCTTCAAGTTAAATGGTCAGTCCCTAATGGAGACCAGAACTAAAGATCCTAAATTATTCCACCAGCTAGTGAGAAATAGAAGAAGTATTAATGGTAACTCGCTGTTAGAACTGAATGTGGGTGACAATACATATACAGGTCAAAATGAGATAATCGATGGCTTTACAGAACACTTTGAGGTATTAGCGATCCCAGAAGGGGGAACAAATTAGCTAAAAGACCAAGATTACCATACAAACATAGACTTTGAATGCTTATTAATTGCTGAAATAGCCAGGGGAAAGGACATACCACCAGCTACGACCAATGAGCTACAGAACAGTATGCCCACAGGTTTTTTTCATCTGGGGGTACATGTACCCTTTTACCTTCATTTTTGGGGGTACATCCAAATTTTTGGGGGTGCAATGTACCCTCTAACTCTTCATTTGGGGGTACAAAGAAAATGAACTACATTTTCTCCACACAAGGTCGTGCACCATGCTGTTTTTTTGTAAATATTAGACCAAAAAAAATAATGTGTGTTTACTGTCACATGTCCAAAAAATCTAGGGTCGGGATTAATTTTTTTTATTATTATTATTATCGACAAAACCGGAAATAGTCGTTCCCGGTTCCGGAATCCGATATATAATAATAAGGGAACGACCATTTAACTTGAAGGGGGGGGGGGGGGGTTTATGGTTTTTTTCTAAAAAAATATTGATTGCCAATGTTGCTGAAAAAAATATTCTGATTTTGGTGGAGGGAAAAAAAATAATCTGATTCAGAGTTTTTGTCATATAACCTAATGTTAATTTCTGGAAAAAAAATGTGTGCTTTGTGCGACAAAAAAAATAAATATTCTAACTCTTGTGTTGTCGGAAAAAAAAAATTTTGAACGAAACAAAAAACCATAACCCCCCCCCCCCCCCCCCCTTCAAGTTAAATGGTCGGTCCCTAAAGAACTATTTGCTGGCAGTCAATAAACAGCGACAGTTACAACTGTAGATATAGATATTGTGCATGAGATCGCGAAAACAAAAATGTAATGTATATAATTCAGCTAAGGATGTAAATACTGGTGGACAGGGAGCGTATGCATGGTGATGGGAAAATTGTTCTACACACGTATGTGTGGTTGACCAATAATGGTTGTAAAATCCAGAGGTAAGGTAAGGAACATCATACTGTGGAATGCTGAGCAATGATAACAATGAGACCAGTCTAATTTTCACACATTCACTGCGACATCAATTTTATTCAGAAGTTAAATGATTGACAATTATTCTTTCACTTGATATTAACTATGATGATAAATTTCTCCTATTATTACGGCGTTTTAACCTCGCTGAACTAGTGGTGAACAAATCTGTAATCCTCTAGAGGATTAAAATGTCTCGTGCCTTTCCCCGCATGTCGTCAAATCGGTAATTGGCTAGATTTTGAAATAAAGCTTGTGTTGAATAATGATAGAAACAAATTCTCCTTCACTTGCCCATGTGGGTTACAATATTTCTCCACTCAAGAGAGTTAAATTTAAAATTTTAACCACAAGCCTGATCGCCTGACGGCTTGTGGTTAAAATTTTAAACTTAACTCTCTTGAGAGGAGAAATATCGTAACCCACGGGCAACTGAAGGAGAATCTATATATCTTCCGTGGCTTGGCGTTCATTTTGAAGTCTATGTTTATTTTTTTCTAGCTAATACTTGACATTTTGTATTAGAAACTGCATCTAAATAACAGATATTATAGATTTAAGAATGCACACGACATCTTTCATATCCAAAACCTCAAATTTTTGCCAATATTGGGCCATAACCGTTACCATAGCAACCTTAAATAACAATAAGCAATATTACAATTAATCACATAAAAACAGCACAATCATTCAGGTTGAAGGTAGTACTCAGTTTTGACTTAATTTATAAATTACTGTCAATTTGAATATCTTTCGACACCTTGTACTACATACTTAGAAAAGGGACACAACCCAAAATACATGAAACTTACAATTTTTCACTAAACCTTTTTGGCCTTTTGCCTTACATATTTCATGAAGGCTATGGTATGTAACAAGCCTCCTGATATGAAACTTTGATATGAGCATAACAGAGGCTTTCATGAATACGGCATGATTATATACCAAAATGCTAAAATAGGAAGAAAATGGCCTTTTTTCTGGTTTTGCAATTTTCGTAAACAAATACTGGTATTTATGAATGAAAACTATGACCCAGCATTTTTTTCTTGTGACCATTGTATAAGAAAAAATGCTTTAAAAATGTTATTTTAGTCCAAATACATGTATTAAGAGACAATATATAGTAATTGATTTTTTTTTGCAAAAACATGTGGCATACCTGATTAATAGTGATGGGAATCGGTAACATTTTCAAGATCGATGATCGTTATATCAATATCGACCGATGATCGATCATCGGTGACAATTGCCTGTTAAATGTATTTATTGACTATAATTAATCAAATAGTCTTTATTTCAAGAGTATGATTGACAAAAGTAAAGATATGAATAAAATTGTATCATAAATTTATAAACTATAATTTTTCCATTAACATTAACTTTAAAATAGAACAAAACAAAAGATCGTTTTCCATATGTGTAACACCTGATATTGATAGATAAATAATAGACTAGTCCAAATATGTGTTTGACAAAAGTAAAGATTTGAATAAAATCAAATAATATATTTACAAACTATAATTTTTCCATTTGTAAACATTAACTTAGAACAAAACAAAAGATCGTTTTCCATATGTGTAACAGCTGATATAAAATGGACTATTCCGGGAAGTAGATAAATAATAGACTAGTCCAAATATGTGTATTGACTGAGTGTCAAAAGTACACTTGGACAAAATTGTCAGATGCTTGTCAGTATGAGGGCAAACAAAAACCAGCTGGGATAAAACTGCAATATTTTTGTCAGTATGGAGACAGAAAAAAAAAACAACCAAAGAACAAAGTTAAGCATATATATTTTAAACACTATTGAATCAAAATCGACCACAAGGTTTAAGAATCGATCATCGGATCGTATGATGACCTCCGACTGATTAATCGATGTTTCCGATGATCGGTACACCACTACTGATTAGTGTACATATTTATTTTCAATTGATGTCCTAAAATTTTCCAAATGATGTGTATTGGATACTTTTATACATTTAATTTGTTATACCATACTGCAGAATATACTTCAAATTTATTAACTTATGAAATAGAAATTATCTGCTACCTATTACTTGTTTACAAATAAAAACAATTTAAAATACAATATTTGTACATACATACAGCATACAGTAAATGGAACAAGCAAGCACACATATTTTCATATATTCAATTACATCCACTGGAAACTATGCACTATATGTATGCTGGCTGACATAATTTACTCAGTCATATGAAGACTCCCTGTCTACTTTGACTGCTTACTAAATTGACCTCAAACGTCATTATAGACAAGTTTGACATCACCAAAAAAAAAAATACACTCCTATCAAAATTAGGATTTTTCATAGGTCAAATTGATCAGGTCAAGACCTGATTAAATTTAATTATTCCTGGATCTATTGTATGACATACAAGTTCAACATCTCTGGAACCTTTTTTTGCATATCCATTTCCGCTAAAGAGATAAAAATTAGAAGTACATGTAGGTACTTTGTAGTTAATTCCTATTTAGAAAATGTGGGAGTTTATCAGCGGCATTAAACCTCCACAAAAGATGGAGACAGACGAAGATCAAATTTCATACTGCCACAAGTATTTAGAAAGCCTGTATTACCTGAATAAATGGGTTTTTAAAATGAACACTTCTTGTCTGAATGTTTTCATTTTTCTTTAACATCAACTGAAAAAAACTGGGCCTCTAAAAATTTTGCTGGGCCCCTAGAAATTAAAAGTCAGTAGCACAGCTGAACCTTGGTAAACATATATAGTTAAGTTTTATCCCTGAAATTGGTCATGCATTTTACTAGTAAGTAAAACTTCGGACAAGTAAAATTTAACTGTTACTTGTCCAATGGGACGTGTTGGTTCAAAAGTTAATATCCATCCCTGATGATTGTTCAATTTGTTGATATTGAAGGAATTGTTGACCTTCACTCTTTGAACTTTCCTAGGAATTGTTGACCTTCACTCTTTGAACTTTCCTATCTATTATATTCAGAACACAGATTGAGATATTAAGTGAACCCATCACAACCTCGTCGGTGGCTAACGGTTAGTGTGCTCACATCGAGTGCAGTAGATCGTCGATTCGAGCCCTGGTCGGGTCAAATCAAAGACTATAAAATTGGTATTTGTTGCTAGTCTCTGCTAAGCACACAGTATAACGTATTAAGGAGAAAGAGCAAAGACTGGTTGGCTCGGAATCAGAATAATATGTCCGAGTGGGGCGACATGGCTATCCGCAGACTGTTGTTTCAGTGAGCTAGCACTATAAAAATCCTCATCATCATCTCATTGAAAATTAATTTGTTCTCACCTTGATATAGCTGCAAAATTGCTGAATTGGTGTTAAACAACAATCACTCACTCACTGATCCCATCATGCAAGCATTTTCTGGAATAACTTACACGAGGTACGCTCACAATCATAAGATTGGAAAGCCAAATCGGCTAAGATATGATATCTACGTTTTCATTCTCTACATGTATGCCTGATAGAGATTGACCTAATAATTAATAAATTACATTATCTATGAACTGTAAAATTCAAATTTTAAATGTAAATATGTAATTCACTACACACTACAAGTTTCAAGAATTCATACATTTATAGAACATTTTTTGGAACAAAATAAAAGAGGATATAAAAATGTACTAAAGCTTTCTTAAAGACAAACAGAAAGACAGATGATGAAACGACTGATAGCTCTTTGGATGAAGTGAACTAAGACAAACGAAGAGCAAGATGGACAGACGATAGATGGACCTGCTGAACTGCTTACCCTTCCGGAGCACCCGAGTTCATCCCCGTTTTTAGTGGGGTTCGTGTAACTCGATCTTTAGTTTTATATGTATGTGTTGTGTCATTGTGTTGTCTTCTACCATATACAGATTCTGATTACCCATTAGGTATCTTCAAACTCTTCTAAACATATTATTTATTTCCCTCCATTGTTCTGTTTTGTATCTAGAGCATGCCTTTACAGAACATCTCGTTTGGCGAAGGTGCTTTAGGTTTGTCTGATTGTTTAGTGATTGATTGTCTGGTTGTTAATTGTTTGTTTGAGAGTGTTTAATGCCACTTTCAACAATATATCAGCTATATCGTGGCGGTCAGTTTTACTGGTGGTAGAAACCGGAGGACCCGGTGAAAACCACCGACCTGTCGCAAGTCACTGACAAACTTTATCACATAATGGATTGGTTGTTGATTGCTAGACGTCTAGAACCAAATATGCCATGCATACTTAGAACAAGAACAAGTACAAAATTACAATAAAAAGTTAAAATTAATGAGGAATAGTGCAATACAGTGTTTAATGTATTTAGTAACTCTTAAAATGTTACAAAATATAAAAAAGAATCAATGATAAATTAATACAGGTCAAACTTACCTTGTCAAATATCCAGTAAAGGGGATACTTTGTGTCGTGTTTCTTGTTATTCTTACATATCCATTCTCTCCCCTCTTTTACTTCTGGGACTGATATATAACAGCCTTCCCCTGAGGTGCACCATTCTCCTACCTCTAGTTCAAATGCTTTTGATTCTTCAAATGTAGATAGTGCTTTTCCGAAGCTTTTGTGATAAAACTCTAGTACTTTTGTCATTGTCAATGTTAGGCATTCTTGTACCGTGGATGCAATGTTTGGCGGTATGAAACACTTTGTGTCTTTATTTATTAAGTAGACAAAAACCTTATCATCTCCAACCAAAAGATGCAAATCATTTGATCCATCAATACAAAGAATTGCAGCTTGATGATACAAACAAATACCTTCTGGTGTTTCCTTTAAAGGCCAAACATTTATTGCAGCACCAATTAACTTAAAAGACAATGCAGCAGGTATGGACGATCTTAAGAGTGTGTAAGATAAACATATCATCTTGTCTGCTGATTTCACATTGAAATCGGTGACTGGTAATCTACGTTTCACTATGCATGGTACAAGGTATGACTGGACCTTAGGCTCCTGTTCTTTTCTATAATGTTTTGGTTCTACAAGAATGTCTAGATGAACCAGGACTTGTATTATAAACTCTTTAAAGTCATCATTTGGCATGTGTTGATGGAATTTCTCCTGTGACCACAGTTTGAGGAGATCTTGTTTAGCGATTTTTCCTTTGTTCGTAAGAGTACAGAGGATTCCTTTTAATTCCTTGTCCTCTGGCCAGAAACGCTCATCTGTGATGAATGATCTTAAGATATTTACCAGTGATTGTGGCTGTACAATGATGAAATTATCTAGTCCATGTTGGTCAAAATATAAAATTTTGCCCAATGAATGCTGAAAATTTAAAAAATACTTAATTTGTTCAACAGTCAGTGCTAGGTCCTCATTTATTTGATTCAGTGTTGTTAGTTCTACTTTGGAAATTATGTTCACATTTTGTAACCTCATCTCTGACATTTGTAGGTCCAATGGAACCCACGCCATAGGCATTCGTTTACCCCACGACTTCTGCTTGAATGCCACTTCAACTAGTTTGGACTTCAGTCGGTTGATTTCAGAGTCGTTTTTATCCTTTCCATTTATAAAGAATATGTCGTCGTATATTATGCGATATTGCTGTTTGTGATTTTTAAATATTTCTCTGAGATCGTGGATCAACTTCGCTTTCCTATCAATGCGGTCTTCCTATAAATGAGAAATATAAATTATTAGATCTCTGGAAGACGATAGTAAAACTTTTAATGGATTGACATAGGTCAAGAGTGTATTGTGTGGTGGCGATGGCTTGAGGGCAATGGCGGATGGAGGTGGTCGGGGAGAAGGGTGGATTGGGATATGGGAAGCAGGAGGGGAGGGGGGGGGGGGGGGTTGGGGTATTGGTGTTGATCGACACAATTATTGTTCATGCAAACACACTACAGAAGGTGATGATCCTTTAATTAACCCTTACCATGCTGAATTGTATACACAAGATATTACCTGTATGCTGAATTGTTTTGAAGAAATATCACAAAATTTAGCATTTTTTTTGTCTTTGCTCTGTAGTTAAAATCCTTGTAGATATTACTTCAATATTTACAGGAAATGATGTTAGTTCAGTATACTTTAAATTTCAAAACTTTGGAGACACATTTTATCGTGGTTGCCATGGCAACATATATTCCCCCTAGATTTTTTGTGAAAAATTAAAAAAAAAATCCTTTTTTTTTACTTAAATTATTTTTAAGGCAAGAATTAATAAAAATATCCAGAATGTTCATAAAATGTTTTACACATATCATGGTTGCCATGGCAACATATTTCCCCCCAACATTTTTGTGAAAAATGAAAAATTTTCAAATCAATTTATTTATTATTATTTTTAAAGTAAGAATTAAACAAATATATTAGGAATGTTCACAAAATGTTTTACACATATTATCATGGTTGCCATGGCAACATTTTTTCCCAAACATTTTGTGAAAAATGAAAATTGTTCAAATCAAGCCCATTTTTTTTTTATATTATTTTTAAAGCGAGAATGTAAAAAAAATATCAGGAATGTTCAAAAAATGTTATACACATATTATCATGGTTGCTATGGTAACATATTTGTTTTCCAATTTTTTTGGTGAAATATGAACATTTTTCAAATCGAACCCATTTTTTTTATTATTATTTTTAAAGCAAGAAGTAAAAAAAATATCAGGAATACTACTCTTCATTGTTACAACTGAAACCTTATAAAATAGTGGAAGCAGGAGGTTTAACACAGAACAAAACAATTCAACCCACCTTTTCCATTGGAAAAGCCTGTATCAAGTCAGGGCCATTACAGTTTTCCAGTTGTGGATTTTAGATTTGGTTTGTTTATCTACGATGGTTTTATGCCTTTTCCCTTCAGACCAGAGCCTTTGTGTTCAGTAATTTTGTTATTACCCATATTTGTTGACAACATTATAATTTCCATTAATTGGAATTGTGTGGTTATATTTGTTATTCTCTCATTTATTATTGAATTTGCATTTCCACATAACTAGGCAAAGACAAATGTCTTTGATTATTCACTATCAACCTCATAATGACTTTGGTGAAGTTAGAACTGAGAGTTAGAGACTGGTATGTCCCCCACCCTTTGTTCATGTTCCTTAAAATAGATTATACATTGTAATTTAATACTGGAAGAAATTTTATAACTAGGCAAAGAAAAATGTCAACATATTTTCCCCCTAGATTTTTATGAAAAATAAAATTTTCACGCCTTGAATATCTGAATAAAATGGTTATAAATCACTAGAGATTGGTATATGACTATATCCTTTACCAAGTGAAATGTGAGAATGGATAGAGATTTGTTTATCCCTCACCAAATGAAATGTAAGAATGGTTAGACATTGGTTTATCCCTCACCAAGTGAAATTGTAAGAATGAGAGGAGATTGAAATGTAAAAATGGTTAGAGATTGGTATATCCCTTACCAGGTGAAATGTAAATATGGTTAGAGATTGGTATATCCCTCACCAAGTGAAATGTAAAAACAGTTAGAGATTTATATATCCCTCACCAAGTGAAAGGTAAAAATGGTTAGAGATTGGTATATCCCTCACCAATTGAAAGGTAAAAACAGTTAGAGATTTATATATCCCTCACCAAGTGAAAGGTAAAAACGGTTAGAGATTGGTATATCCCTCACCAATTGAAAGGTAAAAACGGTTAGAGATTGGTATATCCCTCACCAAGTGAAAGGTAAAAACGGTTAGAGATTTATATATCCCTCACCAAGTGAAAGGTAAAAACGGTTAGAGATTGGTACATCTCTCACCAAGTGAAATGTAAAAACGGTTAGAGATTGGTATATCCCTCACCAAGTGAAAGGTAAAAATGGTTGGAGATTGGTATATCCCTCACCAAGTGAAAGGTAAAAACAGTTAGAGATTGGTATATCTCTCACCAAGTGAAATGTAAATATGGTTAGAGATTGGTATATCCCTCACCAAGTGAAAGGTAAAAATGGTTAGAGATTGGTATATCCCTCACCAATTGAAAGGTAAAAACAGTTAGAGATTTATATATCCCTCACCAAGTGAAAGGTAAAAACGGTTAGAGATTGGTATATCCCTCACCAATTGAAAGGTAAAAACGGTTAGAGATTGGTATATCCCTCACCAAGTGAAAGGTAAAAACAGTTAGAGATTTATATATCCCTCACCATGTGAAAGGTAAAAACGGTTAGAGATTGGTACATCTCTCACCAAGTGAAATGTAAAAACGGTTAGAGATTGGTATATCCCTCACCAAGTGAAAGGTAAAAACAGTTAGAGATTGGTATATCTATCACCAAGTGAAATGTAAATATGGTTAGAGATTGGTATATCTCTCACCAAGTGAAATGTAAATATGGTTAGAGATTGGTATATCCCTCACCAAGTGAAATGTAAAAACAGTTAGAGATTGGTATATCCCTCACCAAGTGAAATGTAAATATGGTTAGAGATTGGTATATCCCTCACCAAGTGAAAGGTAAAAACAGTTAGAGATTGGTATATCCCTCACCAAGTGAAAGGTAAAAACGGTTAGAGATTGGTGATTGACTGTTTTTCTTCAATCTATTTACTTGAAACAAACAAAATATTAGACTTTGAAATAATATTCTTTGAACAAAATATTATTAAACTTTGAAATAATCTAAATTGAAATATTATTTTTTGAACATTAAATCACATTCATTACAATTTATTCCTCATCTGGTGTTGCATTAAAGACCTTCCACCTCCTTTAAGCAAGTACATACTCCTGATAAGAATGATAAAGTTTGAAACAGGGCTCAATACAAAGTGAGACATTACAGTCTTTGCATTCATAGGAGGTTTCATGACCTGCCCGTTTCCTTTTTTGAATTGTATTGCCAACATTGTTTTTTTGCCTGTACCCCTTAATTTAGATATAAAGTGTTTCGCTGTTAATCTTTCTAACTGCGCTACAGATGGTCTACCAACTTTATTAACAGTGTTAGCAGGATTGTTAGAAACAAGTTGAGATACTAATTGTTTTCTAAACAATTTGTGGGTCATATTGTCATTTGGATGATCAGTGCAGAATAGAATGTAAGCATCCAGCACTGTAATGGCAAGAACATGGAAAAAAACTTTTTTCCACCACTTGAATGATTTGACTACATTGTTTGTGTAAGAGATCATTTGATCAGACCTATCAACCCCACCCATGTACTTATTATAATTTGTAACTAAATTTGGTTTACGAATAATTTCATTAGTAATTCAATTTCTTCTGGAAGTGGTTGATAGACTAGATCCATGTTTTGTTGAAAGCATATAAACAGGTTTGCTATCTAGATATTTGTAACTTTCTAATGGACCATTATTCATCACGAATATATCACCACGATTTCTGAGTTGGTAGTCTTTTAACGTTTGAGGTATTCCACGACGGTTTTGTCGAACAGTTCCAGTACCATATGTTCCCAGTTGAAATAGATCCCAAAAGAGTTGTGGTGATGTATAGTAATTATCACAATACAGACTATAACCTTTGTCAAAGACACCTCTCATCATGTCCATGACTAGATCATATGTTGCCCCATTAAAGCTAGGACCTGTTAAAGACTTTCCAGTGTACAGTTTAAATTTCGAAACATAGCCATTGGAAGAATCTGAAACCATATATGCCTTTATACCATATTTCACAGGTTTATCAGGACTGTAGACACGAAAAGATAAATTGCCTCTCCACGGAATCATTCCTTCGTCTAATGAAATGTTTTGATGGGGCATGTAGGCAGAATTGAAACGAGATATCATACGTTTGAAAATAGGTCCGAGTTTAAATAGTGGGTCATGTCCAGGATTTTCACGTGGAATGAAGTCATCATTATTTGACAGATGAAGAAATGACGTAATTAACAGAAAACGATCTCTCGACATAGTTGCTGGAAAAAATGGAGTGGAGGTTACCGGGTCTGTGCTCCAATATTCATTAATGTCTGATTGTGAAATTATCCCCATAGCCAGAATTAGTGCAATGTAGCGTTTTATTTCTGATGCACAAGCGTTTTGCCATTTTCTAAATCTTGAAAACGTTCCAAGATTTTGATTATTTTCAAAATATTGTTCAGCATACCGATTTGTCTCGGTAGCAATCTCTTCAAAGTCGTCATATTTGATAAATATATTAAAATAATCAGAAACTGTTGTGGTTTCTGGTAATGGAACTCTTCTTTTAGGAACTGTAGAAAAAGTTAATGGTTCCTGATCCTGTCTGCTGCCTACACCCCATTTTCAGAGTCAAATAAGTCTGTCCTACCGTTTTCATTATTCAAGTCAATATATATATCTTCAGGGTCAAAACCTTCAAATTCGTCTTCATTTTCACTGTCATTATCAGCAAATATTTAATGAATAGTTTGGTCATTTCCAGAAGCCATATTGTCGATCTCACAAGCAGAGAAAGTGTCGGGACCCCCCTCACTCTTCTAATTTTATTCTATGCCATAGTTTCAGATAATAAAGTAGAGATTTAGAGATGATTACTACGGTAAATTTTATTTATTTAATGCTTGAAAAGACGAAGGAATGATTCTCAATATAATGGAGAAAGGGATCAAAGCAGATGACATTAAAACAACTGTGTTTTACTTCCGCTAAAATCTTGAAAGTTTTAGTTGATTTTTTCAAGCAAAAAGAGACATGACAACTCAGTCTGATAAGAACGATCGTTTAAAAATTAAATATGGAGTATCATGAAGTCATATTCATTTGTAAAAATTACCAAAAAGGTGTTTATTTCAAATGTTAGCAATCATTATTTCACTCTGTCGGTGAGTCCAATTTGTTTACGTTCTTTCGGCACCTCTCGCACTTTGATTGAACTTCCGATTTCGTCGATTTTACCATGAAACGATAGTGTCATTCAATTCTCTTTTTAGAAGGGAAATCGGTTTCTAAATAACATATTTTTGGATTATTAAGCATAATTGAATTTAGTGATAATTAATTATAATTTTTTTTTTGATAATTAGTAAATAAGTTATTTTTAGACAACCAATGAAAGGCGGGATATCTCCACGGGAATAAAAATATGGTGTGCTCGTAATTATTTGCAACTTTTAATGCAGTCAATTTTTTTATTTTATTCGAAGCTGTTATAATAATAAAAAAGGAACTCTTTTTATCTATATTAACCATGTCATTGACTATTATTTTACCAGGAACAACAAATAATTAAACAGAATTCCCACGTATATTTTAGATTCGTTACGTCACGATGTTTATTTACATTTGTTTAAAAATAAACCATAAAGCTTTCTGGACGTGTTACACTCTGTAATAACAAGGGATTAACATTCAATCGACAACTTGTATTGGTCAGAGATTCATTTCAAGTCTTTATTTCAACTCTATAAGCCTCTGAAATGAGGTGAACAAATTCCAGGTTCAAACCGTCATATGACGGTATCCGCACTGAGAATGACAACGTCAAAACGTCATATGACGGGACCCGCATGGCTAGGGTTAAGTTTGTTTTCCCCTCATCCTTTATACAGGTCTGGAAAACCAGAGGCTCCTCCAGGAGCCTGTAATCACTCACCTGGATCAAGGCTGCTTTCAATAACAACGCAACTGCACTATGGCGGCCATATTGGTGGGAGAGCGCGACTGCCGGACACACTTGTGGAAGAGGACCATCCAATGACTATTCCATCAAAGTTTGATTCTAATTGAGCTATTGGTTCCAGACAAGATGGTTTTTATGTGAATTTCCCATAGAGTCCTATGTTAAACTAAGTTCAGCTGTGCAGCCATCTTGGTCAGAGGATGGGACCACCAGACACAATTTTGGAAGAGGACCATCAAATGACTATTTTATCAAAGTTTGGTTCCAATTGAGCTACTGGTTCCAGACAAGAAGATTGTTATGTGAATTTCCCATAGGGTCCTATGTTAAGCTCAGTTCGGCTGTGGGGGCCATCTTGGTCGAACGGCCGAACCGCCGGACACATTTTTGGAAGAGAACCATCCAATGACTATTTCATCAAAATTTAGTTCTTATTGAGCAAATGGTTTCAGACAGAAGATTTCTATGGGAATTTCCCATAGGGTCCTATGTTAAATTAAGTTCGGCTGTGGTGGCCATCTTGGTCGGAGGTCTGAAATGCCAGACATAATTTTGGAAGGGGACCACCCAAGGATCATTTCAGCAAAGTTTGGTTGAGATTGGCTCAGTAGTTTCAGAGGAGAAGACTTTTTTTAATTTCATCCCCCTTTTTTTCTAATTTGCATAATCGGTCAAAATCGACAAAACTTCAAAGTTCATTAGAAATCCTGTAATATATGTTAAAAAGGTCATCATTATGCTGATACAGTTCAAATTTTGGCATATTCTGGCTTAAAATAGAGCAGTTTTGGTCATTTGAAGAAATTTCTATTTTTAGTAATGGCGGCCATCTTGGATACAGGACGGCACTGGCTGACACATTTTTAAAAGGGGACCTCCTAAGGATCATTCAGACAAAGTTTGGTTGAAATTGGCCAAGTGGTTTCTAACAAGAAGATTTTTTAATGATTTTTTGCTTATTTATGCCTAATTTGCATTATCGGTCAAAATCGGCAAAAGTTCAAAGTTCATAAAAAATCCCATAATATATGGTAAAAAGCTCATCGTTATGCTGATACAGTTCAAATTTGGGCACATTCTGGCTTAAAATAAAGCAATTTTGGCAATTTGAAGAAATTTCTATTTTTAGTAATGGCGGCCATCTTGGATGGAGGGCATGGCTATCAGACATAATTTTGAAAGGGACCCACCAAGGGACCATCCCTGCCAGGTTTGGTTTAATTTGGTTCAGTGGTTTCAGAGGAGAAGATTTAAATGTGATCTTTTATCAAAATATGCCTAATTTGCATAATCGGTATAAATCGGCTGAAAGAAACATTTCACACTAAAACCCCACACCTATGTTAAACTACTCCTTGCCATGTAGCTGCAGTTATAATTTGAGCTCATTTTGACTTATACTAAAGCAGCAATGGACAATTGAAAATATTTCTATTTTTAGTAACAACAGCCATTTTGAATGGAGGGTGGGCTGTCGGACACAATTTTGAAAGGGACCCACCCAGGGAACATCCCTGTCAGGTTTGGTTTAATTTGATTCAGCGGTTTCAGAGGAGAAGATTTAAATGTGATCTTTTATCAAAATATGCCTAATTTGCATAATCGGTATAAATCGACTGAAAGAAAAATTTCACAGAAAAACCTGGAATATATGTTAAACTACTCCTTGCCATGTAGCTGCAGCAATGGACAATTAAAATTTCATCCCCCCTTTTTTTATTTTTAGCTTGGTGGCCATCTTGGTTGGAAGTCTGGATCACTGGACACAATTTTGGAAGGGGGCTATCCATAACTTGTTAGAACATTAACACGTCTTACAGATTATAGAAATAATTTTTACTTGAATTTTGTATTGATTGCAACTTTTTCTGAGAAGGGAAATAACTCTTATACAAACATATAATTTTAAAATAATGTCAGAAATGTGCAAAAGGTCTATCTATATCATTTCCATTCTTTGATCTTTAAAGGCATGTTTGAAACGTTTTCAATTACAACATTTAATCAATGTACCACAAGGGTTTAAATGACATATAACCTGTGGCCTAAATTTGTTCATGCATGATTTGGCATATCACAATGATCATTCTAGTACTATACAAATGCATTTCCATGTTCAGTGAACCGTATTGGCTGTGTAATTGCAAGCATGCCCACTCCTAGTGATGTACATCTTGAGTTCGAATCAAGTTAGATTCACAACAAAGACTTAAACTGGTAATTTGTACTTCTGTGCTTAGTGTGTCAAATTAAGGAATAACAGAAAAGACTGGTTGTATCGAAATCAGGATAATTTGTTCTGATGGAAGAACATGTCTACCTGTTGATCACTGTTTCAATGATTTAGTAAAGTTCAACTAAACGTATAGACTTAGTACAAAACGGACATCATTATCATCTCATCGAAATGTTATTTGTTATCTCCATGATAAAGCTGAACAATTATTCATTTACTATATATCGTCTGGTGCCATCGTGGCCGTGATCGTATGGTAGTTGGATTTACAACTACCTGTGAAATCAGTGCCTACTACCACTAAATTTGTGGGTTCAAACCCCGTTCAGGTGAGGTGTGCTCGATACAACATTATATGATAATGTTCGTCAGTGACTGGCGTCAATTCTTTATTCGTCATTGTTTATTTATTTGAACCAGATCGGTGGTGTAATGGTTAACGTTCTTACCTCAGGAGCGGTGGATCGCGGGTTCAAACCCTGATCGGGTCAAACCAAAGATTTTAAAATTAGTATTTGTTGTTTCTCTGCTAACGACACGCCATTAGGAAGAAAGAGCAAAGACTGGTTTGCTCGGTATCAGGATAATGTGTCTGAGTGGAGTGACATGTTTATCGCAGGCCTCGACAATAACGTTTGTCCGAGACAAGTGGAAACGTCTGTTGGACAAGTGAAATTTGTTGGTCACTTGTCCGTCGGGACAAGTAAAACAAATAAGCCCATACAGAAATACCCTAAAGGAACACCGTAACCTTTCTTGCACATGCGAGTTTGATCAATAGTTTTACTTAATTTCATATTAAATAGTTCCAAAATATGTTTCTTTCATTGCCGATAACATATATGCAAATTAGATACTGGTTATATTTCCTCGCCATACTAGGCATGGTAGACATAGGCTGATTATCCCTCTAGTCGATATTTGCATGATCTACTGACAACATCTCACTCCCAAAAGTACATGTTTACAAAGTCCCTACCTGTTACTAATACTAGTTCATAATAATTAGATTTTTCATATTAAATGAAGTCACGATTAGCATTATATGTGAGACGGCCATTTTTTTTGTAGAGTTGTACACGTGATGATTTATTATTGCTGTTTTGTTTGTTGTTTTTTGTTTTTTTGTTTTTTTCTTATTTATATAAAATATTTAAAATTGTTTACTTTAGAAAAACCCATTTTATTCTTTCCCTTTTATAAATAAACATCGTATTTTTGAAAATTATTGAATTATGAAGTACTGGTTCCCAGCATATATTTCTGTCAACATTCGTTTTAATGTGCGGTAACAGTCAAGGTAAACACAGGCTGATTGTGTGATTAGGCTATTTATAGCTACCGGCGAGTGATTTAAGTTGAAAACGTTTGTCAGTAAATTTCATTCTTCTGATCATAAAGTTTAATTGTAATTACGAAAACAATAGCTGTTGAAAAAAAGTAAAAAAGTCGATCATTTAATCAAGGAGTTATATTAAATCAAGGATTTAATTATCCTTTTGTTTCTCTCTAAATTTCACCCACAAAAGACGGAAATATTTAACGATAATTGAACACATTTTTTATTTCATTATACCCTTTTCTTGCCATAATTTAAGCTCTATTCATGCATTTGTCCTCCACACGAACGGGTTAAACGTTGATGCGGATAATATACCCGAACTAGGTGGTTTCATCTTTCGAGACTTTGGGAGCAAATATCATAACCTCTATATAAAGACTCAATGTCTTATACAACCTTTTTCAGAATTCCCTTCAATGGTCGCTATTGACAAGTTTGACTGTATATACATAACAAATTGCTTAATGAGTAAATTCTGGAATACCTCAGTCCTGGGTGGTCACTGCATCTCTTTCAAATTTTGTTTAAAATACCAGGGTACTAATTATTTTATAGTCTTTTGATTCATAAATTTATGAAAAAAAAACAAAGTTCTGAGTACTTTTAGAACATTTTCAAGAATTAGGTCTTGTTTCTACCACATAACTAAAACTCTTTCTTTCTTTTTTTTATCTTCGGGTCAAAATTTTTGGACAAGTGATGTTTTAATTCGGACAAGTCAATCTAGAAAGTTACTTGCCCAAAGGGATAAGTTTGAAAAAAAGTTATTGTAGAGGCCTGTATCGACGTCTGTTGTTTCAGCGAGTTAACACTACAACGGATGTTGAGTTGGCGCTAAACAACAATCACTCATTCACACTAATGATTATTTTCAACGGATGTTATGTAATGATAAAAGGTAAAATCTCACATAAAACTGTGGCAGGTCTTGGTAAGATAACAATCACTATAATCAATAATCATACCTGATTAAACTCATCAATGTGAGTGGCACAGAACATTATCATGGGCACAATGTCTTCATCATCTGCACAGTATGAAAGGATGGAGTTCACCCAATGTTTCAAAATTGCTGAAAATAAAAGATGATTATTTTATCATTTAAAGACAGATAGAGATATATCTATAGGTACATGTATGGTGAAGTCAGAAAACGATAACATATATGTAAAAATGAAAACAAAAGAAGGATAAGCAGTTACAGCTCATGGCACCAGTCATGTTAATCTAGTTACAAACTCAGTGACAAGTCATGAATGAGAAAAGGGAAGTATATACGACAAGTGGAACATATCCATGGTTATTTGTGACACAGATATTCCATAATGGTCAACCAAGTCATGGTGGCGACCGTAAAACTTTCGAAGTAATGACTTCAACTTAACCAAGAGAAACCCTTGGTTCAGTAGTTTCCTTGTTAGCAGCAACCCTCTATCAAGGAAATCTTGAAAGGAAATACAAGCTCTTGAATATCGTATCAACTGAGAAATATATACTCCATATGCAGGTGCTGCTGGAATCATGCTACATATAAATGGAAAGTTCATGATGGGAAAATTGAAATCATTATTTTTGTCGTAAAGTTTCCGTCTTAACCAAATCTCACTGTCCCTTCCTAGCACAAGGTATTTGTATCTATGTTGGCCATTTTTTTTTATGAAACACAGTTGGATCAACTCCCGTAATCTGTCCTTAAGCTTAGAGTGAGGAATAGTTGTGTAGATTGTTTTAATGCTATTGCAGGAGGAGAGGGGCCTACATCTGATTTACACCACCCCTCGAGTAGCTAGTGTCACAGTAACTCTGAAGCCCGGTTTTGACCGCCGATAGAATATATATACATGTTAATAATTTGGAAAGGGTTTTCATGGAGCATTTGGCAGACCCATCAATATAGCACTGTTTGAAAGGACACTTGTGTAGGTCCTGTGATAATCTTAATAATGGTAGAGAAGCAGTAATCTTCAGAACAGGTTAGTTTCATATAATGATAGAGAAGCAGTAATCTTCAGAACAGGATAGTTTTATATAATTGTAGAGAAGCAGTAATCCTCAGAACAGGATAGTTTTATATAATTGTAGAGAAGCAGTAATCCTCAGAACAGGATAGTTTTATATAATTGTAGAGAAGCAGTAATCTTCAGAACAGGATAGTTTTATATAATTGTAGAGAAGCAGTAATCCTCAGAACAGGATAGTTTTATATAATTGTAGAGAAGCAGTAATCCTCAGAACAGGATAGTTTTATATAATTGTAGAGAAGCAGTAATCCTCAGAACAGGATAGTTTTATATAATTGTAGAGAAGCAGTAATCTTCAGAACAGGATAGTTTTATGTAATGATAGAGAAGCAGTAATCCTCAGAACAGGTTAGTTTTATATAATGGTAGAGAAGCAGTAATCCTCAGAACAGGCTACTTTTATATAATAAGTAAGTAACATTTCCGGTGTCTAAAATTAGAGATGTTTGTCAGTTCTTGTGTTATGAACGGTATGTATATACAATATCACACAAAGTTGAGTTGTTCCATTTTGGGGGCTGTCATGGTTGTGATGGTATGGTAGTTAGATTTACACCTACCTGTGGAATCGGTGCCCCTCACCACAAAATTTGTGAGTTCGAACCCCGTTCATGTTGATGTGTACTCGATACGACATTATATGATAAAGTTTGTCAGTGACTTTCTCCGGTTTCCTCCACCAATAAAACTGACCGTCACATTATAACTAACATATTGCTGAAAGTGGCGCTAACCTCCATAACCCAACCAACCATGATGTAGTATCAATACAGAAGGACAGAAATTTGTGGAAACAGCTCTGATCAAGACACCACAAAACTATGATGTAGCACAAAAGTTGAATTGCTTAAAAAAGAAAAACAAAACAAACAAAAATTCTAAATGGTGCTGCACACCAAATATGTTTTCTAAGATTTACCTACATTCCTCCTTCCCCCCTCCCAATAGTCCCTCCCCAGAGAGGATCAGCTTCATCTTAATACAATATGAATCTCCTCTTCTCAATGACTATCTCTGCAAAGTTTGGTTTCAATTGGTTGGATGGTTTTGCAGCAGAAGATTAAAATTAGGAGATAACTGTATTGTGTTTAAAAATTCCACGGCACCAATTGGAGATTTGATGTTCGCAATTTGAGTTTACTGGCAATTGACAAGACAGTCAGACGATGAACACAAAGTGATTGCAATAGCTCACATGACCCTTCTAGTCAGGTAAGCAACAACAAAAAAACAAATTCCAAAAGTCTGATACCAACTTACATTCTGTAGTTTCTCCTTGTTTATATTCATCTAAAGGAACAGAGAAATCAATTCTTCCATTGAACATCAACACAAACGCTCCTTTATATCGCATAAATAGCTGATGTGTCATGTCAAAAGACCTCTGTCCTCCAAAATCAACGAGATCTGAAGGTGCAATTTCTATCTTATATTTTCCTTTTCTTATTTCCTGTTTTATATCCTCTTGAATGGTAGTGTAATTTTGCTTGGACACCTTCAGAATCTGTGATTGTTGTCTGAAAGGGTCTGTTATATTCACATCATCTTTTCCTGTACCTGGGGCAGGTGTTGGGGATGGGGCTGTACTGGTGGGTAAGGTACCATCTTTACGTTGGGGAACGTTTTCTCTGTCTTTTGACAGAGTTGTATCAGGTTTTTCTTGTGTCATATCTAGTTTGCCACGTAATACTTTAGACAAAACATCACAATCGGAACCTAAATATAAAGAGAAATTCATAATATTCCCCGTCATTAAAAGTTTGCATTCATCATCGTAGAAACATGTTTATAGGTAATAATACTATACACATCTTACAATTCATAATTGTATTAAAAACATAGATATCTTATTTAGTGAGTACAACAGATTTCTGGAATACCTTCATCATAGTAAAGCGATGGAAAGCCAAATAATTTAATAGTCATTGGAAGTAAGAAAACCAAAAAAGAGCTACTGAAACAGGATCGCTAAAATCAGTAAAGATCCCCTATGCCCGATGGAGGAGAAAGTTTTAATCAGTTACATTCTTTAGGAAATGTAAATTTCAAACATAAATATATGTTATAAGTGATTGGTGCTCAAGCACTAACTACTGGGTGGAAGATACCCACGCAGTCCGGGAATTACCATTGTGCTTAAGCACAGGTCCTCGTTGGCCAGGGGGCCTCATCTTCCTGCCAATAAAACTTTTACGATGGATATTTGCTTATGTGGTGCAATTTCAAATTTGAAGGCGTTCTGTTTTGGAGCGATTCCAGACATAATGATATTGGAGTGTGCTACAAAGCAGGCAGTCATGACAGTGGCTCAGGGGCATAGAAACCATATTATTAGGTGCCTCTGGTTATTGGCCAAAAAAAGGTTGAAGATGGATTCATGCTTACGTGGTGCAATTTTAAATTTGATGGCGATCTGTTCAATTTGGACACTAATAGAAGAATGTAGTAACATAAAATAGCTATTGATAGAAATTAACTTTAAGAACTGTATTCTTCAAGTCCTTGCATATGTAGAGAAACTTCAATCTAATGAGAAGAAAAACTGATGTTACTTTTGCAGCAAATCCCGAAATTTATTATCAAGATTTTTTTCCAACTTGAAACAAAATAACAAAAAAAGGAAAGGGGTAGTTATTCCTTTTTTAATACAAACGTGAAACCTAAATAAGTAATTTGTCGTTATCTGATGTATGCAACCTTTGAAAGTATAAAAGTAAAAATGGTGATAATAATAATAATAAAATAAAGTGTAACAAGGGCAACGCAAAGCGTGGCATATCCCCTTGCCTAAAAATTTGAACCAGTGACCTTGACCTATGACCTTGAAAATCAATAGGGTTCCAGATTCTCTTAAGGACTAAGTATGTACCAAGTTTGACCAAAATCCATTGAAGGATGTTGATTCTAGTTTTCACAAGATAAAAATTAGACCCTGTGACTTTGACCTTTGACTTATGACCTTGAAAATCAACAGGGTTCCAGATTCTCCTAAGGACTAAGAATGTACCAAGTTTGGTCAAAATCCATTGAAGGATGTTGATTCTAGTGTATTCACAAGGTAAAAATTAGACCGTCACCTTGACCTTTGACCTATGACTGAAAATCAATAGGGTTCCAGACTCCAAAGGACTAAGTATGTACCAAGTTTGGTCAAAATTCATTGAAGCATGTTGATTCTAGAGTGTTCACAAGGATGTTATGCGGTAGCAAATTTGACCCGGTGACCTTGACCTTTGACCTTGAAAATCAATAGGGTTCCAGATTCTCTGAAGGATAAGAATGTACCAAGTTTGACCAAAATCCATTGAAGGATGTTGATTCTAGAGTGCTCACAAGGTAAAAATTAGACCCTGTGACCTTGAAAATCAACAGGGTTCCAGACTCTCCTGAGGACTAAGTATGTACCAAGTTTGGTCAAAATCCATTGATACGGATAGGGATTAATATAAGTTCTTGTAACTTGTTTCCCAATCCTATTAATTACTTCTTATTATGCAATGTATATAGCTGAATAGTGTAATGTTATATTGAATTAATTAATAAAATATGTTTAAACTAAAATCCAATGAAGGATGTTGATTCTATAGTGTTCACAAGGTAAAAATTAGACCCTGTGACATTGACCTTTGACCTATGACCTTGAAAATCAATAGGATTTCAGACTCTCCTAAGGACTAAGTATGTACAAAGTTTGGTCAAAATCCATTGAAGGATGTTGATTCTAATAATTTGACCCGGTGACCTTGACCTTTGACATATGATCATGAAAATCAATAGGGTTCCAGGTTTTCTTAAGGACTAAGTATGTACTAAGTTTGGTCAAAATCCATTGAAGGATGTTGATTCTAGAGTGTTCACAGGGATGTTATGCGGTAAAAAAATTTGACCCGGTGACCTTGAACTTTGACATATGACCTTGACAATCAATAGGGTTCCAGATTCTCTTAAGGACTAAGTATGTACCAAGTTTGGTCAAAATCCATTGAAGGATGTTGATTCTAGAGTGTTCACAGGGATGTTACGGACGACAGTAGAGTTACTATATCCCATCACAACTTCGTTGGCGAGGGGATAAATAAGAATAATGGGTGTGGAAATATTTGGTTAGGGGTGGAAACACCTATCCAAAAGCAAGATCTTGCCCAAACGTCAGACAACATACAGAAATTAAGATGAGTTGCCTTGGGACTGTGTGCTCACCCGTACATCGATCAAGATGAAGTGGCCTGAGATTTTGACATTCGTGTGAACCGGCCTTTAAGATACTGTTACATCTTAACACCTGAATCTGTGCTTCATATACATGTACCTGTTAATTATTATCTATCTGTGCACAACTCTGGTAAAATATATTTGCAACACCACCACTGATATTATATACATACACACGATATACCTTTTTTCTGAATAGCAGTTTATTTATGATGGCGTTATCTTAAGTTTTTGTTATCCATATTAAAGCTATTCGTCCTTGCTGATATTAGGGGTTCTACAAGTTAACAACAGTCTACTTTCAGATTTAACTGACACTGACATAACAAACTGTCATATTGTTAGTAACGCCTACTTGGGCACCACGACTCCCCCGCTCCTGCGAGCAGCAAACACCACTGTCTTCATACACTCTGTCCTTGCAAACAAGTTCTCACTCACACTCAAGGTTACAGGCAAGGTTACTGATAGTGATACTGTCTTGGTATTTTCTTGATGTATTCTCAGTCCCAATGCTTGTCATTACGGGATAATGTCATTACTCAGAGCTCCAGATAAGCTGCGTATTTGCGTTTTTTACGCAATGAAAATGAGTAAAAACGCATGTATTATCAGATCAGAGTGTACACATTACGCATACATATTGCTGTGTAAGCAAACTTTCCAAATTCGGAGCGTACTTGTACACTTGTGTACATAACAATACATTTTTGTCTTTGAGAAATTCCCCGTAATTACTTCCATTTATACTTTTCGAAGGAGAGAGCGCATACATCCGAGGGGTACAGAATGCTTGCCTTTCTAAGCATCGATGTCAAAAGAGATCTGATTGGAAGTTTAGGATAAATCATCCAATCGCGGTCAATATTACAAATAAATGCGGTTTAGTTAAGAACTAAAACGAAAGTGAATTTGGGAACACGTTGTTCGTTGAAAATGAGCAAGAACATGAATAAGTGCGCTACGGAAAATTATATACTTAATTCCTGACAGTTTCATCTGTGTCTAGTGACAGTATAGTTAAAGGAATCATTGATGACATTATCAACACGGCTGTGAAAACTGCCGAAGTCGACGAGCAAAAAACTAAATATTTACAACATTTTATTAATAAACATGACACAATCGTGTCAAATTAAACAGAGATATACATTTCACTTGCATCCTGCGTTTATTGAATAACACTTGTGTCAAACATAATTTTAAAAGTGTACATGCAAGCAATCTTTTCTGAAGTAGAGAGTACAACAGTGCAAAGGAAATATGCAAATACGCATCATTTTAAAAAGTAGGGGGTAATTACCCTTTGGACTTGAAAATTATCTGGAGCTCTGAAATTACTCCGACACTCATTACTCCGACACTTATTACTCCGACAATCATATACTTCGACAGTGACCGATAGTCTTTGCAATTCTGGCGCTTTTAGCAATCCAAATGGAGTACAGGACTGCCCATTTAACTTGAAAGGGGCATGGTTTTTATCAGGAGTCGGAAGTTTCTTTCATATGCAGTGCTATTGTTTTTAAAGCTTTTCATCCCTCTAACACAACTTAGAATGATGACCAACCACTATACCAAGTGACTTCGGGTCAAGCGATTAAGACTTGTAGTTCATGATCAAAAGCTTGGACAGAAAAATAATGGTACAAAAACAAAAAGTCTCCCAAACTTCGTTTTTAAAGAAAGCAAAACTTAAAAAACTAAAGTGTAACTTTATTAAAAAAAAAATTGTAGTTTTAAAATTGGGATTCAATTAAAAAGTTGCAAAGGAGGGTCGTGAGCGCACCGCCCCATGGTTTGTTGTGTGAAACACGGGTCATAAATGGCAAATGAGTGTGCCCTAATTTGAAAATTTTATAATACAATATATATAACAGTGGTTTTCGATCGTAAAAAAGGAAAAAGTCCAATTTGAAACGAAATCTCTTGTCTAACTTTATATTTGTGATATAAGAAAAATACTGAGATGTGGAACAAATGTCCACGAAACAACGATCCAGCAAAACAGCAAAATTCAATCTGCAAATGGAAAACAACCAGCCAGCAGTCTTCAACATGGACAAATGTCCGCTGCTGGGCATTCTACATGTAGTCCCAGATCACATATAAATGTAATGTGATAAAATCAATACCAGACCAAGAAATACACATGGGAAAACCCTGTTCCCGACATTTAACATGTAACAGAAAGAAGACAAACGTTTAATCTGATGCGTTTTGCGGCACTCGTGATCATATTTTCAATATCCACTCCGTGCAATTATCCTATAGTTGTTTGGAGTTGCGATTAGATAGGATATGATGATACAGTCCGGGATGCATGGTCGGAGTATTAATGGGTGTCGGAGTAATGACTGTCGGAGTTATGAGTGTCAGAGAAATAACTGTCGGAGTTATGACTGTCGGAGTAATGACTGTCGGAGTAATGAGACGATCCCATCATTATGTTGCTAGCAATATGGTGTATGGTTAATATTTTTGTTTTGAAATGTTATTTTTACTATATGTTAAAATGGTTTAGTATGAGTTATTTTACTAGTGTACATAAATGATCCATAGAATTTAGTTGTTAAATACAGGTTTATTTTCATTAAATTAGTTTTACTCCAAATAAAGCATATACATTTACTATTTCTATAATACAATTTCTAAAATTATTTTTTAGTAAAAAATAAAATAACCTTTTTCATCAAATGGTTATGGCGATCCACCAAACAAATTAAGAGTAAAAGAGGTCCATGGGGGTAAAAAGGTTGAGAACAACTGCGCTAAATGATGTTTAGATTTAATTAAAAGATGTTGACTGTAATGACTGCCCTGTCTGTTCTCTTTTTATCAAGCTTGACCTGTGTAAGACAGTGTTGGGCGGGTTGAGGCTTTGGTTAATATATAATAGCTTCTAGTTTGTTGAAGATGCAGTGTACATGTCTGACCTAATATAACATAATATTTTAACTACATGTATTCCTAATTTTCCGGAGCATGTATGCCTGACTGCCTGTGTAGGCCTACCAGGTCTACCTCCTTCAGGGCCCAAGTAAGGGGCCTCATAAGTTAACTAGCACAGGGCCTCATATGTCCTAGAACCGGCACTAACCCACGGGGACTAATAGTCCGTGAGCATAGGTAATTCAAACACGTAATGTGAACAAATTAAAGGTTAAATAGATAACTCATTAAAGCATTCAAGTCATCAATAACTTACCTGGTCTATTTTAAAATAAACAAAAGGTCCTACGACCAGTTCACTATATAGTTCCCAGCATCATAGTTAAGGTTTCTTGACACCTGGTCACTTCATTATTAAAGTCCATTTTGCAACCCATATACAAAATGTAATGTCTGGCAGCCAATTAAATAATGGGATAAAGTGACGGTCAGCAACAAAGACAGTACATACAGTACTGTGTAAAAGAAACAATTAAAAACATCCTCAAACTTTTCTTTCCATTTAGCAAAATATTTACGAAGTGTTTGGATGTATTACCGTGCTTCAAAGGAACCATTTCTTTATTCTTTAAGTCTATACCATTTCTCCCAAAATAGATGGTAAGTCCATCAGTAGACTTCCAATGTTGTGGAATCTCCTCACCAATAAGTATACTGGCAAGAGTTGACTTCCCAACATTGCAAGCACCTCCTAGGTAAACACAATTTTCATACGAGATAAATGTGCCCTTTGACAGGATCTCTTTAATTTCATCACGGGTGCCCATCTTTGGAAACTGAGCAACTGAAAAAAATCATTGATACTGTATATTGTACTTTCTGGTTGCTAGGAATGAAAGAAAATTGAAACGTTATTAATTCTCATGTGAGCTCTTTATTAGCATACTAAGGGACGGACCATTTAACTTGAAGGGGGTGGTTATGGTTTTTTTCTAAAAAAATATTCTGATTCCCAATGTTGCTGAATAAGATATTCTGATTTTGGTGGAGGAAAAAAATAATAATCTGATTCAGAGTTTTTGCCATATAACTTAATGTAAAAATCTGGAAAAAAAAATAAATATTCGAACTCTCGTGTTATCCGAAAAAAAATTCTGAACGAAACAAAAAACCATAGCCTCCCCCTGCAAGTTAAATGGTCGGTCCCTAATGTGTTATTGATTCTCATGTGATCTCATACCAGGATACTAATGTCTTATTGATTCTCATGTGACCTTATTCCAGCATACTGATGTGTTATTGATTGGCATGTGACCTCATTCCAGCATTCTGATGTGTTATTGCTTCTGATGTGGCCTCATCCCAGCATACTAATGTGTTATTGATTATCATGTGACCTCATTCCAGCATACTGATGTGGCCTAATTCCAGCATACTGAAGTATTATTGATTCTTATGGTACCTCAATCCAGGTACTGATGTGTTATTGATTCTCATGTGACCTCTTTCCAGCATGCTGATGTGTTATTGATTATCATGTGACCTCATTCCAGCATACTGATGTGTTATTGATTCTCATGTTACCTCATTCCAGCATACTGGTGTGTTATTGATTCTCAGGTTACCTCATTCCAGCATACTGATGTGTTATTGATTCTCATGTTACCTCATTCCAGCATGCTGGTGTGTTATTGATTCTCAGGTTACCTCATTCCAGCATACTAATGGGTGATTTTCAAAAAAATGAAGACTTTTCATTTTCAGATAATAATTTGAATATTAAATGATATGAAAGAAAGGTAAATATCTTAAAACAAGCACAATGGTAACAGTTATCTTCATGCAAAGTGTCATGGAGATTGCTCTTCCAGTTAAAAAGTTATCCTCTAAAAACTGGTCAAATTTGTCAGGAGTGTGACGTTTTAGCGTGACACACTTTAAATTGCCTTTACTTACAATGTACCTTGATGATAACAAAATTTAAATAAAAAATATATTAAAGAAAGATGGTATTCTATAATTTCGTACCATTTTACTTCAAATATCTAGATGTTTTGTGACCCTATGATTTTGCAACAACAAATTATTCTATTTTTTAAATTAGTGTACGTGAATAAATTTAACTTGGAAAATTGTACAAATGTCAAATTAAACCTTAATAGTTTTTCATTGTTGAGATTAATTAGTTCAGAAAAGTCAAAATATGTTGTAAAAAAACATTAGTTATAATAATTTAGTAGTATTAGACTGGATGTATATGATAGTTGTAAAATTGAGCTTGCATAAGGAGAGACACAAAAAATGTCAGGAGTGTGACATTTTATCTTAGTTGCATAGTACTATGTTGTATGCTTTAATAGTTCACAATTTTCTTTATTTTCCAAAAGCTCCAGACCCAATCAAAAAAAAAAGTTGGAAATAGCTCTGATATATGACATATCATAAGGTAGGAAATCAAAATAACTAATGTCAGGAGTGTGACACTTTTAATAGGCATATCTTTTAAATAAAAAATAAAATAAACCATGCTTCTACAAACTTCCACAATGTTTTCAATTTAATTACATATAAACAATAAGTAATAATTATAGTATTTTTGTATATTGCATGACACCTTTCTCATAATAAGTGATGATAAAGGGTTATATTTTTTTTAAAACATGTCAAAATATGAATTTTTTCTAAACGAAAAATTGATGTATGTTGCTTTAGATAAACAGAATACTTGCCTTTCATAAAACATATTCATTCTTTTGATATAGCATTTTCGAAAATTTATCAATAATTTTCCATCCAACAGTAATATGTCACACTCCTGACATAAAAACTTTAAATGTCATTGCAATTGCAGTAGGAAGTTTTTTTGCAGAGTTAATTATTGAGAAACATGGGGAAACTAATTTGAAAACCACTAAAAAGTAATTTTATACTAAGAAAAGATGATCTATTGCTAGTTTTAATAAATTTCAAATCCATTTTAACCATTTTTGATGAGATAAATTCCTAAAGGGCAAATAATTAGCACACTAATCATTAGAAAAAACAAAAACATAATTTTGAATCTTCTTTTAATATTTACTGTTAACTGTAAGAAATATAAGCTTTTGAAGAAATATAACTTTTAGTTTGGAAAGAATAAGTTGGTTATTTTATTTTCAGCTCGACAGGTTTATTTTCGAGAGGGAGTCAGGAGTGTGACAATTTTATTTAAGAAATAGATTATTTTGTAAGCATATAGCCTCAATAAAACTGCTTGTAATTGTCCCAGGGAATTATTTAATTCTCAATAAGCATTATACTCTTGAAAAGATGTATAAATGGTTGAAAATTGAGTTGTCATTTTTTATAATTATGATAGTATTACTTAGAATATGATAAAATATGATTGAAATAACATCATAGCAATGCAAAAATGAAATATATTCAAGGGAAACCTTTTTCAGTCAAAATAGATTATGTACTACTACTTAAGAAAGTTATTGTGACCAACAATGATTGCATTTAGCTTGATATTTGGTGTATTTATCTTTTAGAAAAATGTGTCAGGAGTGTGACAAAACATAACTAGAGGCTCAGCCCACTGAGCCTGTATCGCTCACCTGACAATAGAATGATACTGAAGCAAATTTCAAAGGGAGATAATCATTACCTTAAAAAACAGCAGCCATCTTGAATGGAGGGTGGGGCTGTCGGACACAATTTTAAAAGGGACACACCCAGGGACCATCTATGCCAAGTTTGGCTCCATTTGGCCAAGCTGTTTCAGAGGAGAAGATTTTTTTAACATTAGCCAATCAGAAAAAAGAATTATTCTTGGCGGCCAAGTTTATAGGCCAAATGGAACGAAATGGAGAAACTTTATAGAGGACCTTACATAGATGCTTACTGCCAAGTTTGGTTCCATTTGGCCAAGTTGTTTCAGAGGAGAAGATTAAAATATGAAAAAGTTAACGGACAGACGACGTACGCCAAGTGATGGCAATACCTCACATGGCCCTTTGGGTCAGGTGAGCTAAAAAATGATGAAAAAAGGGCAATAACTCCTAGACGGGTAATCAGATTTACTTCAAAATTGCAGGCCATGTAGATCTTGACAAGCTGAACATATTTTCAGTTTACACTCAACATCTATCTCTTATAGTTTTTGAAATAAAGGATGAAAAGTATTAACATTTTTAAAATTTGATGAAAAAAGGGCAATAACTTCAAGATGGGTAATCAGATTTACTTTAAAATTGTAGGCTAGGTTGATCTTGACATGCTGAACATGTTTGCTGTTTAAACTTAACATCTATCTCTAATAGTTTTTGAAATAAAGGACAAAAGGTATTAACATTTTGAAAAATTGACCAAAAAAAGGGCAATAACTCCAAATTGGGTACTCAAATTAACTTCAAAATTACAGGGTAGGTAGATCTTAATATGCTGCACATGTTTGCAATTTAAACTTAACCTTTATCTCTAATAGTTTTTGAAATATCAGACAAAAATGTTTAAATTAAAAAAAAATAAATAAAAAAGGGCAATAACTTCAAGATGGGTAATCAGATTTACTTTAAAATTGTAGGCTAGGTTGATCTTGACATGCTGAACATGTTTGCTGTTTAAACTTAACATCTATCTCTTATAGTTTTTGAAATAAAGGACAAAAGGTATTAACATTTTGAAAAATTGACCAAAAAAAGGGCAATAACTCCAAATTGGGTACTCAAATTAACTTCAAAATTACAGGGTAGGTAGATCTTAATATGCTGCACATGTTTGCAATTTAAACTTAACCTTTATCTCTAATAGTTTTTGAAATATCAGACAAAAATGTTTAAATTAAAAATAAAAAAATAAAAAAGGGCAATAACTCCTAGATGGGTAATCAGATTTACTTCAAAATTGCAGGGCATGTAGATCTTGACATGCTGCACATGTTTGCTGTTTAAACTTAACGTCTATCTCTTATAGTTTTTGAAATAAAAAGCGAAAAGTATTAAAATTTAGAAAATTTGACAAAAAAAGGGCAATAACTCCAAGATAGGTAATCAGATTTTCTTCAAAATTTCAGAGTAGTTAGATCTTCCTGTGCTGATCATTTTTACCCATGTCAGATTTCTGATATTATTAACAGTTTTTGAGTTGTTACCAAAAACGTGCAATTTTACCCTATGTTCTATTTTTAGTAACAGCAGCCATGTTTGTTGGCCGAATGGAATTAAATGAAGAAGTTTATAGAGGGTCTTACATAGATGCTTCCTGCCAAGTTTGGCTCCATTTGGCCAAGCAGTTTCAGAGGAGAAGATTTTTTTAACATTAGCCAATCAGAAACAAGAATTGCCCTTGGCGGCCATATTTGTTGGCGGAATGGGACGAAATGAAGAAATTTTATAGAGGACCTTATATAGATGCTTTCTGCCAAGTTTGGTTCCATTTGTTCCAGTTGTTTCAGAGGAGTAGATTAAAATATGAAAAGTTAACGGACGGACGACGGATGCCAAGTGATGGCAATACCTCACATGACCCTTTGGGTCAGGTGAGCTAAAAAAATGGACAGTATTTTCATTTGGTTACCTCTAGTTTTTACCACCAATGATCAACTTAACTTAACTTTTGTTATATTTATTAGGCATATATAAATAATTGATTTACAACTATTAAACCTCATTAGATCATATTTTTTATGCTTGTATGAAAACTTTAATTACCAGATTTTTTAAAATATACAGTAAAAATAGTGTTTCTTTGATATACTGAAACTGTTTTCTCGTGATATATCCAAAGTTTGGTACCAAAATGTGCCTATATCATATAATTATCAAATGGAAATACATTTAGGTCTTTTACCATACCCAAAAGAAAATGATACCTCTGAGGAAGTAAGCCTGTATTTGTTATCATTTTAACACTTTGTTGCTAATAAAAGTTGAAAAAAAAATTTTGTCTGCATATATTGCAATGAGCAACTGAATCTGAAAAATATATCATATTGACATTATTTTACGACCAAAATTATGTCAATTTGTCCAATTTGAAATTTCATCCTCAATGTCACACAAAGTCTTCATTTTTTTTAAAATCACCCATATGTGTTATTGATTATCATGTGACCTCATTCCAGCATACTGATGTGGCCTAATTCCAGCATACTGAAGTATTATTGATTCTTATGGTACCTCATTCCAGGTACTGATGTGTTATTGATTCTCATGTGACCTCTTTCCAGCATGCTGATGTGTTATTGATTATCATGTGACCTCATTCCAGCAAACTGATGTGTTATTGATTCTCATGTTACCTCATTCCAGCATACTGATGTGTTATTGATTCTCATGTGACCTCATTCCAGCATACTGATTTGTTATTGATTCTCATGCAGGGTTGCATCTAGGAATTTGCATTTATGGGCACTGTGCCTCATTACTTAAAAAGAAGGGGTTCCAAATGTAAACCAGAGGCTCTCAAGAGCCTGTATCGTTCACCTGGTAATAAAAAAAAACAATTGGTCCTATGTAAAAACTATGTCCTGCAGTGGTAGTCATCTTGGAATTACGATCAACATAAAAAACACAAAGTTTGTAAAGGACCTTCCAATGATTGATGCACAGTTTAGGTTCAATCAGTGCAATAGCTTCAGAGAAGAATATATTTATGTATTTTCCCCATATGGTTCTGTGTTAATACTATGACCTGTGGTGGCAGTCATCTTGGATTTCCGATCGGCATAAAAAAACAGAGACTTTGTAGAGGACCTTCCAATGATCATTCCTGGGCAGTTTGGTTTCAATTATCCAAGTGGTTTCAGAGAAGAAGCGTTTTGAAACATTTTTCCCATAGGGTCCAATGTTAAACTAAGTCCTGCCGTAGCCGCCATTTTGAATTTCATATCAGAATAAAAAACGTAAATTTTGTAGAGGACCATTCAATGAACATTCATGTACAGTTTGGCTTTAATCATATTTGTAGTTTCTGAGAAGAAGGCATTTGAACATTTTCCCATAGGGTCCAATGTTAATCTATGTCCTGCGGTGGTGGCCATCTTGGATTTCCGATCAGCATAACAAACACACACCTTGTAGAGGACCTTCCAATGATCATTCCTGGGCAGTTTGGTTTCAATTATCCAAGTGGTTTCAGAGAGGAAGCGTTTTGAAACATTTTTCCCATAGGGTCCAATGTTAAACTAAGTCCTGCCGTAGCCGCCATTTTGAATTTCATATCAGAATAAAAAACGTAAATTTTGTAGAGGACCATTCAATGAACATTCATGTACAGTTTGGCTTTAATCATATTTGTAGTTTCTGAGAAGAAGGCATTTGAACATTTTCCCATAGGGTCCAATGTTAATCTATGTCCTGCGGTGGTGGCCATCTTGGATTTCCGATCAGCATAGCAAACACACACCTTGTAGAGGACCTTCCAATGATCATTCCTGGGCAGTTTGGTTTCAATTATCCAAGTGGTTTCAGAGAGGAAGCGTTTTGAAACATTTTTCCCATAGGGTCCAATGTTAAACTAAGTCCTGCCGTAGCCGCCATTTTGAATTTCATATCGAAACAAAAAACGTAAAGTTTGTAGAGGACCATCCAATGTACACACATATGGACAGTTTGGCTTTAATCATATTTGTAGTTTCTGAGAAGAAGGCATTTGAACATTTTCCCATAGGGTCCAATGTTAATCTATGTCCTGCGGTGGTGGCCATCTTGAATTTTCGATCGGCATAAAAAAACAGAAACTTTGTAGAGGACCTTCCAATGATCATTCCTGGGCAGTTTGGATTCAATTGTCCAAGTGGTTTCAGAGAAGAAGCGTTTTGAAACATTTTTTCCATAGGGTCCAATGTTAAACTAAGTCCTGCCGTAGCCGCCATTTTGAATTTCATATTGGAACAAAAAACCTAACGTTTGTAGAGGACCATCCAATGAACATTCATGTACAGTTTGGCTTTAATAATATTTGTAGTTTCTGAGAAGAAGGCATTTGAACATTTTCCCATAGGGTCCAATGTTAATCTATGTATTGCAGTGGTGGCCATCTTGGATTTCCGATCGCCATAAAAAACATAAAATTTGTAGAGGACCTTCCAATGATCATTCCTGGGCAGTTTGGTTTCAACTGTTCTAGTGGTTTCAGAGAAGAAGCGTTTTGAAACATTTCCCCCATAGGGTCCAATGTTAAACTAAGTCCTGCCGTAGTAGCCATTTTGAATTTCATATCGGAACAAAAAACGTAAAGTTTGTAGAGGACCATCCAATGAACATTCATGTACAGTTTGGCTTTAATCATATTTGTAGTTTCTGAGAAGAAGGCATTTGAACATTTTCCCATAGGGTCCAATGTTAATCTATGTCCTGCGGTGGTGGCCATCTTGGATTTCCGATCGGCATAAAAAACACACACCTTGTAGAGGACCTTCCAATGATCATTCCTGGGCAGTTTGGTTTCAATTATCCAAGTGGTTTCAGAGAAGAAGCGTTTTGAAACATTTTTCCCATAGGGTCCAATGTTAAACTAAGTCCTGCCGTAGCCGCCATTTTGAATTTTATATCGGAACAAAAAACGTAAAGTTTGTAGAGGACCATCCAATGAACATTCATGTACAGTTTGGCTTTAATAATATTTGTAGTTTCTGAGAAGAAGGCATTTGAACATTTTCCCATAGGGTCCAATGTTAATCTATGTATTGCGGTGGTGGCCATCTTGGATTTCCGATCGCCATAAAAAACATAAAATTTGTAGAGGACCTTCCAATGATCATTCCTGGGCAGTTTGGTTTCAACTGTTCTAGTGGTTTCAGAGAAGAAGCGTTTTGAAACATTTCCCCCATAGGGTCCAATGTTAAACTAAGTCCTGCCGTAGTCGCCATTTTGAATTTCATATCGGAACAAAAAACGTAAAGTTTGTAGAGGACCATCCAATGAACATTCATGTACAGTTTGGCTTTAATCATATTTGTAGTTTCTGAGAAGAAGGCATTTGAACATTTTCCCATAGGGTCCAATGTTAATCTATGTCCTGCGCTGGTGGCCATCTTGGATTTCCGATCGGCATAAAAAACACACACCTTGTAGAGGACCTTCCAATGATCATTCCTGGGCAGTTTGGTTTCAATTATCCAAGTGGTTTCAGAGAAGAAGCGTTTTGAAACATTTTTCCCATAGGGTCCAATGTTAAACTAAGTCCTGCCGTAGCCGCCATTTTGAATTTTATATCGGAACAAAAAACGTAAAGTTTGTAGAGGACCATCCAATGAACATTCATGTACAGTTTGGCTTTAATCATATTTGTAGTTTCTGAGAAGAAGGCATTTGAACATTTTCCCATAGGGTCCAATGTTAATCTATGTCCTGCGGTGGTGGCCATCTTGGATTTCCGACCGGCATAAAAAACATAAAAATTGGAGAGGACCTTCCAATGATCATTCCTGGGCAGTTTGGTTTCAACTGTCCAAGTGGTTTCAGAGAAGAAGCATTTTGAAACATTTTTCCCATAGGGTCCAATGTTAAACTAAGTCCTGCCGTAGCCGCCATTTTGAATTTCATATCGGAACAAAAAACGTATTGTTTGTAGAGGACCATCCAATTAACATTCATGTACAGTTTGGCTTTAATCATATTTGTAGTTTCTGAGAAGAAGGCATTTGAACATTTTCCCATAGGGTCCAATGTTAATCTATGTCCTGCGGTGGCGGCCATCTTGAATTTCCGATCGGCATAAAAAAACAGAAACTTTGTAGAGGACCTTCCAATGATCATTCCTGGGCAGTTTGGTTTCAATTATCCAAGTGGTTTCAGAGAAGAAGCGTTTTGAAACATTTTTCCCATAGGGTCCAATGTTAAACTAAGTCCTGCCGTAGCCGCCATTTTGAATTTCTTATCGGAACAAAAAACGTAAAGTTTGTAGAGGACCATCCAATGAACATTCATGTACAGTTTGGCTTTAATCATATTTGTAGTTTCTGAGTAGAAGGCATTTGAATATTTTCCCATAGGGTCCAATGTTAAACTAAGTCCTGCCGTAGCCGCCATTTTGAATTTCATACCAGAACAAAAAACGTAAAGTTTGTAGAGGACCATCTAATGAACATTCATGTACAGTTTGGCTTTAATCATATTTGTAGTTTCTGAGTAGAAGGCATTTGAATATTTTCCCATAGGGTCCAATGTTAATCTATGTCCTGCGGTGGTGGCCATCTTGGATTTCCGACCGGCATAAAAAACAGAAAATTTGTAGAGGACCTTCCAATGATCATTCCTGGGCAGTTTGGTTTCAACTGTCCAAGTGGTTTCAGAGAAGAAGCATTTTGAAACATTTTTCCCATAGGGTCCAATGTTAAACTAAGTCCTGCCATAGCCGCCATTTTGAATTTCATATCGGAACAAAAAACCTTAAGATTGTAGAGGACCATCCAATGAACATTCATGTACAGTTTGGCTTTAATCATATTTGTAGTTTCTGAGAAGAAGGCATTTGAACATTTTCCCATAGGGTCCAATGTTAATCTATGTATTGCGGTGGCGGCCATCTTGGATTTCCGATCGGCATAAAAAAACATAAAATTTGTAGAGGACCTTCCAATGATCATTCCTAGGCAGTTTGGTTTCAATTATCCAAGTGGTTTCAGAGAAGAAGCGTTTTGAAACATTTTTCCCATAGGGTCCAATGTTAAACTAAGTCCTGCCGTAGCCGCCATTTTGAATTTTATATCGGAACAAAAAACGTAAAGTTTGTAGAGGACCATCCAATGAACATTCATGTACAGTTTGGCTTTAATCATATTTGTAGTTTCTGAGAAGAAGGCATTTGAACATTTTCCCATAGGGTCCAATGTTAATCTATGTCCTGCGGTGGTGGCCATCTTGGATTTCCGACCGGCATAAAAAACAGAAAATTTGTAGAGGACCTTCCAATGATCATTCCTGGGCAGTTTGGTTTCAACTGTCCAAGTGGTTTCAGAGAAGAAGCATTTTGAAACATTTTTTCCATAGGGTCCAATGTTAAACTAAGTCCTGCCGTAGCCGCCATTTTGAATTTTATATCGGAACAAAAAACGTAAAGTTTGTAGAGGACCATCCAATGAACATTCATGTACAGTTTGGCTTTAATCATATTTGTAGTTTCTGAGAAGAAGGCATTTGAACATTTTCCCATAGGGTCCAATGTTAATCTATGTATTGCGGTGGCGGCCATCTTGGATTTCCGATCGGCATAAAAAACATAAAATTTGTAGAGGACCTTCCAATGTTCATTCCTAGGCAGTTTGGTTTCAATTATCCAAGTGGTTTCAGAGAAGAAGCGTTTTGAAACATTTTTCCCATAGGGTCCAATGTTAAACTAAGTCCTGCCGTAGCCGCCATTTTGAATTTTATATCGGAACAAAAAACGTAAAGTTTGTAGAGGACCATCCAATGAACATTCATGTACAGTTTGGCTTTAATCATATTTGTAGTTTCTGAGAAGAAGGCATTTGAACATTTTCCCATAGGGTCCAATGTTAATCTATGTCCTGCGGTGGTGGCCATCTTGGATTTCCGACCGGCATAAAAAACAGAAAATTTGTAGAGGACCTTCCAATGATCATTCCTGGGCAGTTTGGTTTCAACTGTCCAAGTGGTTTCAGAGAAGAAGCATTTTGAAACATTTTTTCCATAGGGTCCAATGTTAAACTAAGTCCTGCCGTAGCCGCCATTTTGAATTTTATATCGGAACAAAAAACGTAAAGTTTGTAGAGGACCATCCAATGAACATTCATGTACAGTTTGGCTTTAATCATATTTGTAGTTTCTGAGAAGAAGGCATTTGAACATTTTCCCATAGGGTCCAATGTTAATCTATGTCCTGCGGTGGTGGCCATCTTGGATTTCCGACCGGCATAAAAAACAGAAAATTTGTAGAGGACCTTCCAATGATCATTCCTGGGCAGTTTGGTTTCAACTGTCCAAGTGGTTTCAGAGAAGAAGCATTTTGAAACATTTTTCCCATAGGGTCCAATGTTAAACTAAGTCCTGCCGTAGCCGCCATTTTGAATTTCATATTGGAACAAAAAACATATTGTTTGTAGAGGACCATCCAATGAACATTCATGTACAGTTTGGCTTTAATCATATTTGTAGTTTCTGAGAAGAAGGTATTTGAACATTTTCCCATAGGGTCCAATGTTAATCTATGTATTGCGGTGGCGGCCATCTTGGATTTCCGATCGGCATAAAAAACAAAAAATTTGTAGAGGACCTTCCAATGATCATTCCTAGGCAGTTTGGTTTCAATTATCCAAGTGGTTTCAGAGAAGAACCGTTTTGAAACATTTTCCCCATAGGGTCCAATGTTAAACTAAGTCCTGCCGTAGCCGCCATTTTGAATTTCATACCAGAACAAAAAACGTAAAGTTTGTAGAGGACCATCTAATGAACATTCATGTACAGTTTGGCTTTAATCATATTTGTAGTTTCTGAGTAGAAGGCATTTGAATATTTTCCCATAGGGTCCAATGTTAATCTATGTCCTGCGATGGCGGCCATCTTGGATTTCCGACCGGCATAAAAAACAGAAACTTTGTAGAGGACCTTCCAATGATCATTCCTAGGCAATTTGGTTTCAATTATCCAAGTGGTTTCAGAGAAGAAGCGTTTTGAAACATTTTTCCCATAGGGTCCAATGTTAAACTAAGTCCTGCCGTAACCGCCATTTTGAATTTCATATCGGAACAAAAAACGTAAAGTTTGTAGAGGACCATCTAATGAACATTCATGTACAGTTTGGCTTTAATCATATTTGTAGTTTCTGAGTAGAAGGCATTTGAATATTTTCCCATAGGGTCCAATGTTAATCTATGTCCTGCGGTGGCGGCCATCTTGGATTTCCGACCGGCATAAAAAACAGTAAATTTGTAGAGGACCTTCCAATGATCATTCCTGGGCAGTTTGGTTTCAACTGTCCAAGTGGTTTCAGAGAAGAAGCATTTTGAAACATTTTTCCCATAGGGTCCAATGTTAAACTAAGTCCTGCCGTAGCCGCCATTTTGAATTTCATATCGGAACAAAAAACCTTAAGATTGTAGAGGACCATCCAATGAACATTCATGTACAGTTTGGCTTTAATCATATTTGTAGTTTCTGAGAAGGCATTTGAACATTTTCCCATAGGGTCCAATGTTAATCTATGCCCTGCGATGGCGGCCATCTTGGATTTCCGATCGGCATAAAAAACAGTAACTTGGTAAAGGACATTCCAATGATCATTCCTTTACAGTTTGGGTTCAGTCAGTTCATTAGTTTCAGAGAAGAAGATCTTTGAAATTTCAGCCATATTATTGGCCCTGGCAGCCATATTGAATATCCGAATGGAACGAAAAACAGTAACTTTGTAGAGGACCATCCAAGGAACATTCCTGCTAAGTTTGGTTCCAATCGGCCAAGTGGTTTCGGAGAAGAAGCTTGAAATGTGAAAAGTTTACAGACGACAGACGACGGACGCCAAGTGATGGCAATAGTTCACATGGACCTTTGGTCCAGGTGAACTAAAAAGGGTCATCAATCTTTATACCTGACTGTTTATTATCAGACACCAGGATATTAATGCGATGCACGATTTAATTCAATAAATTTTTGATTCTGACATGTATGAATCTTACAATATCCATTTTTACACGTGAGTTCTGTATGTGCGCCTTTGTCCGTTTCATTTTCGTGTACTGACACATTTTCATTATCATCAGTCGCACTGTCGCCGGAGTTTGTTCGATTCAGGTTGTTTCCTTCAATGCCAGATTTATTATTTTCGTCCCTCTCAATCTCGACAGTCGATTTCCCGAAAAAATCAAGAGAATTCTCTTCGCCATTTTGCCATTTCAATATCCGGTTACATTGACCAATACGAAACGAGAATCTTCTTCTTTCTTCTGTATTTCCTTCCAAATATGGAACACCAAGATCCAGTGAATCTTGTAGATATATCACATATAAAACGGATCACTCCAACTGCGGATTGGAATACGGCGCCCTTTAAAGGTAATAACGGTAAGGTCAGAGAATATCCGGATGGCCTACAAAGGCATTACGTAACATCATAAACAAATCGGATTTGAGTTCGACTTTTTCAGAAGCTGATATAAATCTTTCGGAAAGTAAATGGACAAAAGTGCACAATAATTCTAGCATACTAATGTGTTATTCATTCTCATATGACCTCATTCCAGCATACTAATGTGTTCTTGATTCTCGTGTCACCTTATTCCAGCATAATATGTTATTGATCCTCATGGGACCTCATGCCAGCATATTGAAAAACTATTGATGCTCAGGTGACCTCATTCCAGCATACTAATGTGTTATTGATTCTCATGTGACCTCATTCCAGCAGACCAAAGTTTTATTGATTGTCATGTGACCTCATTCCAGCATACTAATGTGTTATTGATTCTCATTAGACCTCATTCCAGCATACTGATATGTTACTGATTCTCGTGTGGCCTTATTCCAGCATACTGAAGTATTGTTGATTCTCAGGTGATCTCATTCTAGCATAATAATGTGTTATTGATTCTCATGGTACCTCATGCCAGCATACTGAAGTATTATTGATTCTCAGGTGACCTCATTCTAGCATACTAATGTGTTATTGATTGTCATGGTACCTCATTCCAGCATACTGACATGTTATTTTTTCTCATGTGAGCTCATCCCAACATACTAATGTTTTATTGATTCTCAGGTGACCTCATCCCAATATACTAATGTGTTATTGATCCTCATGGTATCTCATTCCAGCATACTGATGTGTTATTGATTCTCATGCAACCTCATTCCAGCATACTGATGTGTTATTGATTCTCATGATACTGCATTCCAGCTTACTGACGTGTTAACAATTCTCGTGTGGCCTTATTCCAGCATACTGAAGTATTGTTGATTCTCAGGTGATCTGAAATATTGTTGATTCTCAGGTGAACTCATGCTAGCATACTGATGTGTTATTGATTCTCATTTGACCTCATTCCAGCATACTGAAGTATTGTTGATTCTCATGGTACCTCATTCCAGCATACATACTGAGGTGTTATTGATTCTCATGTGACCTCATTCCAGCATACTGATGTGCTATTGATTCTCATGTTACCTTATTCCAGCATAATAATGTGTTATTGATTCTCATGAAACCATATGCCAGCATACTAAAGTATTATTGATTCTCAGGTGACCTCATTCTAGCATACTAATGTGTTATTGATTGTCATGGTACCTCATTCCAGCATACTGATGTGTTATTTTTTCTCATGTGACCTCATCCCAACATACTAATGCTTTATTGATTCTCAGGTGACCTCATCCCAGCATACTAATGTGTTATTGATTCTCATGGTATCTCATTCCAGCATACTGATGTGTTATTGGTTCACATGTGACCTCATCCCAGCATACTGATGTGTTATTGATTCTCATGTGACCTCATCCCAACATACTAATGTTTAATTGATTCTCAGGTGACCTCATCCCAGCATGCTTATGTTTTATTGATTCTCATGGTATCTCATTCCAGCATACTGATGTGTTATTGATTCTCATGTGACCACATCCCAGCATACTAATGTTTTATTGATTCTCATGTGATCTCATCACAGCATACTGAGGCATTGTTGATTCTCATGATACCTCATTCCACCATACTAATGTGTTATTCATTTTTATGTGACCTTATTCCAGCATAATAAAGTTTTATTGATTCTCATGTGACCCCATTACAGCATATTGAGGTATTGTTGATTCTCATGGTACCTCATTCCACCATATTAATGTGTTATTGATTCTCATGGTACCTCATTCCAGCATACTGATGTGTTATTCATTCTCATGTGACCTTATTCCAGCATACTGAAATATTGTTGATTCTCATGGTACCTCATTTCAGCATACTGAGGTATTGTTGATTCTCAGGTGACCTCATTCCAGCATACTGATGTGTTATTGATTCTCATGTGACCTCATTCCAGCATACTAATATGTTATTGATTCTCATGTGACCTCATTCCAGCATACTGAGGTATTGTTGATTCTCAGGTGACCTCATTCTAGCATACTAATGTGTTATTGATTCTCGTGGTACCTCATTCCAGCATACTAATGTGTTATTGATTCTGATGTGACCTTATTCCAGCATAATAATGTGTTATTGATTCTCATGGGACCTCATGCCAGCATACTGAAGTATTATTGATTCTGAGGTGACCTCATTCTAGCATACTAATGTGTTATTGATTCTCGTGTGATCTTATTCCAGGATACTGATGTGTTTAAAGTAATTTTTTACTGATATGTTTAAATTGGTCATTTTTTTATATCAATTTGTTCTTCTTAAATCAATAATTTTACTTCATTTTCGTTCGAGTTTAACTAAATATAGCATGGGATATTTCACTTATTAATTACATCTTAAAAAAATAATTAAAAAACTTTAAGTGGCCCCAACTTAAGTGCTAAAACAACAATCTACATTATAAGTAAGTATGTAAGAGCAAAATGATTTTTTTGACATGTATATCATAAATCAGTATGGTATCAATTGCCAATTGATAAACCTGCATCCAGTTGAAATATATTAGAGAGGTGTCATATCCCTGTATGGATTCTGCTGAAAATTCTGAACAGATTATGAACATTTTAACTAAATATAGAATGTGATATTTCACTAATTAATTATTTAAAAAAATTAAATTACAACAACTATATTATTTCATTTGTTATTAAATTTGTCATTTTTTGCATCAAATTTTTCTTCTTGAAATGTCACATGCTATATTCATTTAAAATTTAATGAAAATGAAGTAAAATATATTGATTTAAGACCCTGGATTTAAGAAGAAAAATTTGAGATAAAAAGCAAGGATTTATATAATACTATATAAATCCTTGAAAAAAAAGACAATCTAATAAGAAATGAAATGTCATTTTTTTATATCAAATTTTTCTTCTTAAATCAATATATTTTACTTCATTTTCCTTAAATTTTAACTGAATATAGCATGTGATATTTCAAGAAGAAAAATTTTATAAAAAAAAAAATGATAAATTTAATAAGAAATGAAATAATATACTTACTGTATTTTTTTTTTTTAATAATTAATAAATGAAATATCACATTCTATATTTAGCTAAAATCTAATGAAAATGAAGTAATATATATTGATTTAAGAAGAAAGATTGAAATAAAGAAAATGTCAAATTTAATGAGAAATCAGTCTGATGAGAAATGAAATAATATAGTTGTTCTAATTTAAATTTTCTAAAATAATTAATTAGTGAAATATCACATTTTATATCAAGTTAAAATGTTCGTAACCTGTTTAGAATTTTCAGCAGAATCCATGCAGGGTTATGACACCTCTCTAATATATTTAAATAAACTGGATGCAGGTTAGGAAAGATATTTTGTTCCTGTACATGTACTTTAAAAATTGTGTTTATATGTTGTACATCTTCTCTGTAACTTAGCACTGGTAACTTAGTATAGTTTATGAGAATAAAGATCATTCAAATAATTGACAATTGATACCATACTGTTTTATGATATACAGGTCAATAAAATTATTTTGCTCTTACTTATAGACCTTTTTATTCTTAAAAACATGGGCGCGGCCATTATTGACTTTCGAGTGTGTCCGCCATTAGTAAAGTGTAAAAATCTTATGTTCTCTGGGTTTATGGTTTCTCTAGTACAGGTGTCACAATATACTGTTATTTCGCCTTGAAATTCAATGATAACACCTGCTGTGAAGTGATTTGTAAACGGAGATATAATGGCAATGATATAATGACAACAAATAAATTACCTGGTATTTATTTTTTTTTTAATTACCGTTATTTTCCCCATACAAAATCAGTATAAATCCTACTCGATAAAAAAAAAAACTGCATGCACTTTTTTTTCTTTTTTTGTTGCTTTTCAAGCATAAGAAAAAAAGGGGTAATCAAATTAATATTTTGTATGAAATTAAAAAGTAAATATATAAATTATAATATACGCTTTTTGAAATTATTACTATACGATTTAAAGTGAAGTAATAATAATGATAAAAAGTGTGCCTAACTTATAAGAAAGAACTTAACTTTGAATGTGACATCTTAAGGTGCATTTTTCAATTCTGTTTTATTTTATTTATTTTTTGTTTGTTAAATTGTAAAACAAATTAAAACTTTTTGTCGGTCAATTTCTTTATAGGGATCTGTAGTGAAGATGAAAAGGAATTTAAGTTTTATCAAATTAAAACATCTGAATATCTGAATTTCTTTATCTGGAAAAAAAGTTTCATGAGGAATCTAATATGAATCTAATATAACTATTTGCTCCTAGGTTTCAGATACGTGAACCGGACGGGCATTTTTCACCCCATTTGTCTTCTTTTTTAAATTTCTTTGCTAGGATTTCATAGTTTTATATTTATTTATTCTTTAATTCTATATGTTTTTGAAGATTAATTAAAATTTAATATTGACGTGTTAAGGAAGTGGTAGCGCTTTCTAGACTTGTAGTCTGCTGAAGTTCGACCGTGTCAACAGTGATGCGATGCTTCCCGGGTTTGGCACTTAGGGGAATAGACAGTCGTGTCATTTTGTAACAAAGGTGTTAAATTCATATTGTAGAAAGATAACTATCATTATAACTGATAGTTAACTGTGTATTGCATAACAAGTTACAGCAAAGACATCACTAAAACACAAAAATTTAATTTATGTATTGGGTTGATTCTTAAATGTATTTGATTTGCAATATGACATTTAAACTCTACTCCCTTCCCACAAAGGGTTAAAAATTATAAAAATATATATATAACTGAATTATTTTTTTTTCTTTTAGTTTTTTACTAAAAGAAAAAAAAATCGCAAAATTTTGTTGCAGGACATCATGTCGTTCATTTTTACTTCTTACAGAATCAAGATTTATTTCAAGATTTATCTACAGAAATGTGATACCTCTTTGTAAATTGTTAATTATTTCATGTGGCTTCTACATGAAAAACAATAATTCCTACACTGCTCACTTTATTCCTGTGTCCTTTGTTTATAGTATTTAAATTTTCATTTAAGACAACATCTAACTCAGTTTTTTTTCTAATGTTATCCTCTACCACATACGGAAGGAACATTATTTCTCCGCACATTTGCTACTCTATCAGTGTGCAAATGATTGATTTTTTAGTCAATTGCATAAGTGCTCCCTACATCATAAAAATATGCGACTTTGTGAAGTGAAGACAATTTTCGAAGGAAACTTAGTTCTTTTGTACAAAATATATACCGTTAGTAAAAAATGTGTGTTGAGGGTTTCCATACCGACCGGTTTTTTTTTTGTGTAGCCTGTTTTATATTGAAATTTTGCCACATAGGCAAGGTTAAAATCTGAATAGCTACAGATCGATCTGTTAGCCCACATCTGGCAAAATGGCTAATTCTTTAATTTTGAACCACAGGAATAAGCCATAACATATCAACTGAAGCGTGTTTATCTAATCCAATTATGAATACTGATTAATCGTAACTAGTGTAAACAACCGATTGTTACACTTTCTTAATGGCGGACGATAGTAACGCCACCTAGCGTCCACGAACGATAACTAGGTAATCACCGATTTCTGAAAACGTCTAGTGTAGATTGTTGTTTTAGCACTTAAATTGTCGCCACTTAAAGGTTTTTAATCAATTGTTTAAAAGTGATTAATAAGTGAAATATTCCATGCTATATTTAGTTACCAGAGGCCCCCTGAGTGTTGGATAAGGTAATATCTTTACGTTGGGGAATGGTATGTGTCTCTGGAATTATATTTCCTTTGAATATATAGCAATTCATAATTGTATTAAAAACATAGATATCTTATTTAGTGAGTACGACATATTTCTGGAATATCTTCATCATAGTAAAACGATGGAAAGCCAAATAATTTAATAGTCATTAGAAGTAAGAAAACCAAAAAGAGCTATCTAAACATGATAACTAAATTTAGAGAAGGTCCTCTATGCCTGATGGTGGAAAATGTTTTATTCAAAATTCTTTAGGAAACTTAAATTTCAAACATAACTATATATATATATAGCTAGGAAGAACTGTTTTAGATACCTAAAACTTATGTCTCCCTTTAATGCGGCCATCTGTACAACAACCTATCTCGAAAGACAAACATATTATGGCCCTGGCAAGAAAATACTATTTCAAAATCAATTATTTGACCTTGAGGTCAAAGGTCAAGGTCCCACGAAGGTCATTACGGTACGCGACACACCGCCTTTTGGTCATGCACCCACATACCCAATATCATTGACCTATCTCATTTTGACTTACACTAAAGCAGCAATGGACAATTAAAATTGCATCCCCCCCTTTTTTCTATTTTTAGCTTGGCGGCCATCTTGGTTGAAAGTCGGGATCATCGGACACAACTTTGGAAGGGGGCCATCCAAGAATCATTTCAGCAAAGTTTGGTTGAAATTGGCTCAGTAGTTTCAGAGGAGAAGATTTTGTTTTAATTTCATCCCTACTTTTTTCTAATTTGCATAATCGGTAAAAATCGACAAAAGTTCAAAGTTCATAAAAAATCCTGTAATAAATGTTCAAAAGCTCATCATTATGCTTATACAGTTCAAATTTGGGCACATTCTGGCTTAAAATAGAGCAGTTTTGGCCATTTGAAGAAATTTCTATTTTTAGTAACAGTGGCCATCTTGAATGGAGGGCGGGGCTGTCGGACACAATTTTGAAAGGGACCCACCCAGGGACCATCCCTGCCAGGTTAGGTTTAATTTGGTTCAGCGGTTTCAGAGGAGAAGATTTAAATGTGATCTTTTATCAAAATATGCCTAATTTGCATAATCGGTATATATCGGCTGAAAGAAAAATTATATGTTAAACTACTCCTTGCCATGTAGCTGCAGTTAAAATTTGAGCTCATTTTGACTTACACTAAAGCAGCAATGGACAATTAAAATTTCATCCCCCCTTTTTCTATTTTTAGCTTGGCGGCCATCTTGGTTGGAAATCGGGATCATCGGACACAATTTTGGAAGGGGGCCATCCAAGGATCATTCCACCAAAGTTTGGTTGCAATTGGCCCAGTGGTTTCTGAGGAGAAGATTAAAATGTGAAATGTTGACGGACAGACGACGGACGAAAAGTGATGACAATAGCTCACCTATTGATTTAAAAAGAAAACTTTGAAATAAAGAAAATGACAAATTTAATAAGAAATGAAATAATATAGCTGTTGTAATTTAATTAAAAAAAATAATTAGTGAAATATCCCTTTCTAAATCTAATGAAAATGAAATAAAATATGTAATATTTAGAGTACTTTTAATTTTGTGTATGTGCTGATAAACTGATCGAGGGCGTGCTCGAGATCAGTTTATCTGCGCATACAAGAAATTAAAAGTATTCTAAATGTTTTGTATCATAACCAATCAAACGGAAGCAAATGTGTGATTGACATCTGTCGCACTTGAGAAGACTGATCTTGGTCACGTACGCCAGCAGTCATTGACGTGATAAAAAGTTTTTAATAGAACGTCAAAAGGCAGCAAACATGACGGACGGGATCTTTTAAATGATGATATGGATTTTATGCTTTCACAGGTGGCAGAGAACATTTCATTTTTTTTTTATTGAAATTGAAAATTTTAGAGGCGAAGGTAAAATTTTGATGCGGCACACACATGACACAACTTTTTCTGAAAAAATTCTTGATTTTTACAAAATTTTAGAAGAGAGCAAACAGTTTTTCATCTTTATTTTTTTTTTAAAGAAAATGGAAAATCTGAGGCGGTTTTTCAGCATTTTTGAAGTGCGAGGCGGCAAATTTTTTTTTAACGTGGTGTGACTCAATGTCAAATATGATCACTTTTTTTTATTGCAAAACTGATAATTTGTCTTGTTTGAATGAAAAAAATTGCTTAGTTAATGTTAAAGCTAAAGAATTGTTCATGTGTTTTTATGTCATCTGCATGAACAAACACATGGGGATCACTTTGTCAGTCTTTTTGCTTGTTTTATGCACAGTAATAGTAAATATGGTCGACACATGCAATTTGATGTTAACATAAGATTGTATGAATATTGACACGAACAAGTTAAAATAAGGAAAAAGAGATGAAATAATAAAGAAATAAAGAAATTTTTAATGAAAATAAATTTGTAAACAGAAAGTTAGAAAAAGGGGGGTGGTCCGTGCCACGAGCACCTGTGGTTTTATAGATTTTCCCAGTGTCAGATTTAAGAAAGCTTGCACTTAGTATCACTTTGCACCCAAAATGTCTATCACTTGGTCAAAAAATTACAATGTGTACCAATTCAAGGCAATTGTCAAAAAAAAAGTTACAATGTGTTTATTTCTGTGTTCTATCAAAATTAGGTCACAGTTAAAGCACACTAAATAGAACATGCTTTGCCCAAAATAGCTATCTTGACTCCACCTCCTGTATGGTTATCTTCATTTAGAAAATACTAAAGATCAAAGGAAAACACACTGGGTTGTGATACAAATTGATTTAAGAAGAAAGATTGAAATAAAGAAAATGTCAAATTTAATGAGAAATGAAATAATATAGTTGTTCTAATTTAATTTTTTTTAAATAATTAATTAGTGAAATATCGCTTTCTATATTTAGTTAAAATCTAATGAAAATGAAGTAAAATATATTGATTCAAGAAGAAAGATTCAAATAAATAAAATGTCAAATTTAATGAAAAATGAAATAACATAGTTGTAATTTAATTAAAAAAAATAATTAGTGAAATATCACTTTCTATATTTAGTTAAAATCTAATGAAAATGAAATAAAATATATTGATTTAATAGAGAAAATGAAAAATTTAATGAGAAATGAATCTGTTCAGAATTTTCAGCAATGTTCAGTCCATGTTCAGAATGTTCAGAATTTTCAGTAATGTTCAGTACATGCTTAGTAATGTTCAGTAATGTCCAGAATCTGTTCAGTCTATGTTTAGAATTATCAGTAATGTTCACAATCTGTTCAGACTCTGTTCAGAATGTTCAGACTCTGTTCAGAATGTTCAGACTCTGTTCAGAATATTCAGTAATGTTCAGAATTTGTTCAGCACATGTTCAGTAATGTTCAGAATATTCAGTAATGTTCAGTATTGTTAAGACTCTGTTCAGACTATCTAGTACAAAAACTGGTCTGTTCAGACTTTCTTGACTTTGTAGTGATCGTGGCGATCAGTTTTTTTGGTGGAGGAACCCGGGGGAAACCTCCGACCTGTCACAACTCACTGACAAACTTTATCACATAATGTTGTACATCTCGTCCTGACCGAGATACGAACTCACAACATCAGTGGTGATAGGCACTGATTGCATAGGTAGTTGTTAATGGCAACACGAGTTCTGTACATAATAAATCACATAGGTCAAAGGTGGCATTGTAATTTGGTATGGATGGATAATTTGATATTAAAAAAGAAAAGGGGAGTTTGGGGTCTCAAAATTTGTCTCGAAAAAGACCAAGAATGACAACTAACAATTACAATTACAGTTATTGACACTTTCCTCGGACTTTGGTATTATGCGTTCGTCTATTAGTCATATAAATACTAGATCTATAATTAGATGTAAATATTAGAAATCAATTATCATACGATCCCAGGGTTGGCAGTCCATAGTAAGATTTAACAAGACAATTACGTGTTGATATCTGGCAACAAGTATAATACAGGTACATACCATCTTCAATGAACGTGGTTGATTCTTCCTGTGGTGCAGTGTCAAATTTTAGCGAGCTTGCTGTGTCCTCTACCAGAATGTAATCCTACAATGATAATAAAAATGAAAATAAGCAATTGATTGGTGTTTAAGTCCAACATTAGCAATATTTCAGATATATCATAGAGTATAATTTAACCACCAGTAGCTCGACACTATGGGGTTATGATGATATGAGCATTCCGAAATACATCAATATCTTATTTGACCAACACATGACTTGGATTTTGTCTGGCTTGGACTGGTTCTGTACCTTCTCTACTCTACTAATTTAAAGAACAAAAACCCAAAACACTCGATATAAGATAAAGAGAGTTATCTAACATTATGTACGTTTTCTTTGAAATTAAAGATACAAGGTGTTGCATCACCATACATAGTTTCAATATTTCTGGCTACCATACTGTCCACATTTAAAAAAAACCAGAGGTTCACAGGAGCCTGTAATCGCTCACCTGGATCAAAGCTGCTTTCAATAACAATGCAACTGCACTGTGGCGGCCATCTCGTTGGGAGAGCGCGACTGCCGGACACAATTTGGAAGAGGACCATCCAAGTTTGGTTCTAATTGAGCTACTGGTTCCAGACAAGATGGTTTTTATGTGAATTTCCCAAAGGGTCCTATGTTAAACTAAGTTCAGCTGTGCAGCCATTCTGGTCAGAGGGTGGGACCACCAAACACAATTTTGGAAGAGGACCATCCAATGACTATTTTATCAAAGTTTGGTTCCAATTGAGCAACTGGTTCCAGACAAAAAGATTTTTATGTGAATTTCCCATAGGTTCCTATGTTAAACTAAGTTCGGCTGTGGGGGCCATCTTGGTCGAAGGGCCGAACCGCCTGACATATTTTTTTAAGAGAACCATCCAATGACTATTTCATCAACATTTAGTTCTTATTGAGCAAATGGTTTCAAACAAGAAGATTTTTATGGGAATTTCCCATAGGCTTCTATGTTAAATTAAGTTCGGCTGTGGCGGCCATCTTGGTCGGAGGTCTAAAATGCCAAACATATTTTTGGAAGGGGACCACCCAAGGATCATCTCAGCAAAGTTTCGTTGAGATTGGCTCAGTAGTTTCAGAGGAGAAGATTTTTTTAAATTTCATCCCCCTTTTTTCTATTTCTAGCTTGGCGGCCATCTTGGTTGGAAGTCGGGATCAGCGGACACAATTTTGGAAGGGGGTCATCCAAGGACTATTCCACCAAAGTTTGGTTGCAATTGGCTCAGTGGTTTCTGAGGAGAAGATTTTTATGTGAATATCCCATAGGGTCCTATGTTAAGCTAAGTTCGGCTGTCTGGGCCATCTTGGTCGAAGGGCTGAACTGCCTGACATATATTTGGAAGAGAACCATCCAATGACTATTTCATCAACATTTAGTTCTTATTGAGCAAATGGTTTCAGACAAGAAGATTTTTATGGGAATTTCCCATAGGGTTCTATGTTAAATTAACTCCGGCTGTGGTGGCCATCTTGGTCGGAGGTATGAAATGCCGGACACATTTTTGGAAGGGGACCACCCAAGGATCATGTCAGCAAAGTTTGGTTGAGATTGGCTCAATAGTTTCAGAGCAGAAGATTTTTTTCAAATTTCATCCCCCCTTTTTTCTATGTTTAGCTTGGTGGCCATCTTGGTTGGAAGTCGGGATCACCGGACACAATTTTGAAAGGGGGCCATCCAAGGATCATTCCACTAAAGTTGTGTTGCAATTGGCCCAGTGGTTTCTGAGGAGAAGATTTTCATGTGAATTTCCCATAGGGTCCTATCTTAAGCTAAGTTCGGTTGTGGAGGCCATCTTGGTCGAAAGGCCGAATCGCCGGACACATTTTTGGAAGAGAACTATCCAATGACTATTTCATCAAAATTTTGTTGTTATTGGGCAAATGGTTTCAGACAAGAAGATTTTTATGAGAATTTCCCATAGGGTCCTATGTTAAATTAACTCCGGCTGTGGTGGCCATCTTGGTCGGAGTTCTAAAATGCTGGACACAATTTTGGAAGAGGACCACCCAAGAATCATTTCAGCCAAGTTTGGTTGAGATTGACTCAGTAGTTTCAGAGGAGAAGATTTTTTTTTAATTTCATCCCCCCTTTTTTCTAATTTGCATAATCGGTCCAAATCGGCAAAAGTTCAAAGTTCATAACAAATCCAGTAATATATGTTAAAAAGCTCATCATTATGCTAATACAGTTCAAATTTGGGCACATTCTGGCTTAAAATAGAGCAGTTTTGGCCATTTGAAGAAATTTCTATTTTTAGTAACGTGGCCATCTTGGATACAGGACGCCGCTGACGGACACAATTTTGAAAGGGACCCACACAGGGACCATCCCTGCCAGGTTTGGTTTAATTTGGTTCAGCGGTTTCAGAGGAGAAGATTTAAATGTGATCTTTTATCAAAATATGCCTAATTTGCATAATCGGTATAAATCGGCTGAAAGAAAAATTTCAAACAAAAACCCCTAACATATGCTAAACTATGCCATGTAGCTGCATTTCAAATTTGACTTATACTAAAGCAGCAATGGACAATTGAAGAAATTTCTATTTTTAGTAACAGCAGCCATCTTGAATGGAGGGCGGGGCTGTCGGACACAATTTTGAAAGGGACCCACCCAGGGACCATCCCTGCCAGGTTTGGCTTAATTTGGTTCAGCGGTTTCAGAGGAGAAGATTTAAATGTGAGCTTTTATCAAAATATGCCTAATTTGCATAATCGGTATATATCGGCTGAAAGAACAATTTCACCAAAAAAACTGGAATATATGCTAAACTACTCCTTGCCATGTAGCTGCAGCAAAAATTTGAGCTCATTTTGACATACACTAAAGCAGCAATGGACAATTAAAATTTCATCCCCTTTTTTTCTATTTTTAGCTTGGCAGCCATCTTGGTTGGAAGTCGGGATCACCGGACACAGTTTTGGAAGGGGGCCATCCAAGGACCATTCCACCAAAGTTTGGTTGCAATTGGCCCAGTGGTTTCTGAGGAGAAGATTAAAATGTGAAATGTTGACGAACGAACGACGAACGATGGACGAAAAGTGATGACAATAGCTCACATGGCCTAAACATTGTCAAGACGATTGTACAGAAATGTAAAATGAACGGCAACAAATAGCATGACGTCATACACAAAATGTAGTCTCCTTTATTTCGATCCTTGTTCTTTGTTTAAAATTCATTTTTTTTATTTAAATGTTATGTTAAATAAACTTATTTCATACATAGTGTGTTTGTACAAGATCATGTATCAAGTCGAGCCCATTGTGTAAAACCAGTATCACTAGGAGTCGCGATAGTTGTGTTTTGTTTTGGTTTTTTCCTCGTTAAGTGTCTTGTGTGCTCCTTGTTGTCAGTTTCTCTGGATTATCCACTCTCAGTTGCCTCTTCAGCTTTCTCTTACGTTTATTTTGACACCTTTCATACACAGAGTAATGCAAGTGCTAAATTCAGATGACAATGTCCCGTTATTATTTGTGTTATTTACATAATAATAATAATAATAATAATAATATCAAAATGTGTATAGCGTCCTATCTAAAAAATTACCTTAAGGCGCTTTACAACATAAAATACTAGATAAAAGTAGCAAAACATAAAACAGTAACCCCTATGTATATATATAACAATGATAAAATTAAATAATAATAATCTTGAATGCAGTTGATAGCAGATGGGAGAAATAAAATGGAAAAGGGGGTGGTGTGAGTGCAGAAATAGGCCAATAAGGAGTTTGAGGCAGAAAAGAGGTGGTGGAGTTGGGATAAGGGATACGAGAGAGAGCAGGGAATAAGAATGTCACAGGATGATGGTAGGTGCAGAAATGGTAATGGGAGGTTGAAGCAGAAATAAGTTGAGAGAGGTGATCCAAAATGGGGCAGAAAAGAGGAAGTCAAGGGATCAAGGTAGGAATTGAAGATATCATAAAATCATTAATAATAATCTATATACATATAAAAGTCCAGAAAAGTCTATGTCAAATTGAATATTTACAAACGAAAAGCTTGTTTAAAAAGATATGTTTTTAGACACGATTTAAAAGCAATTTTCAGCTGGAGTTGTATGTTGTTCCACAAAGCTGATGCAGTTTTGTCGAAACGGCAGTTACCATAGTCTTTGTTCTGGTGGTAGGTAGATGTAATTAATCATATTATTTTGAACCTGTTTTAATTTCTGTATCATTGTCCAATGATCTCCAGTGTTATAATGGAAGAGTGTGATACAGTGATCTATATGTAACAAAGTGTAGAGTATGGTAAAGTTTGATACAGTGATCTATATGCAACAAAGTGTAGAGCATGGTAGAGTTTGATACAGTGATCCATATGTAACAAAGTGTACAGTATGGTAGAGTGTAATATCTAACAAAGTGTACATTATGGTAGAGTTTGATACAGTGATCCATATGTAACAAAGTGTACAGTATGGTAGAGTGTAATATCTAACAAAGTGTACATTATGGTAGAGTTTGATACAGTGATCCATATGTAACAAAGTGTACAGTATGGTAGAGTTTGATACAGTGATCTATATGTAACAAAGTGTACATTATGTTAGAGTGTGATACAGTGATCTATATGTAACAAAGTGTACAGTATGGTAGAGTGTGATACAGTGATCTATATGTAACACAGTGTACAGTATGTTAGAGTGTGATACAGTTATCTATATGTAACAAAGTGTATGGTATGGTAGAGTTTGATACAGTGATCTATATGTAACAAAGTGTACAGTATGTTAGAGTGTGATACAGTGATATATATGTAACAAAGTGTACAGTATGTTAGAGTGTGATACATTGATCTATATGTAGCAAAGTGTACAGTATGTTAGAGTGTGATAGAGTGATCTATATGTAGCAAAGTGTACAGTATGTTAGAGTGTGATACAGTGATCTATATGTAACAAAGAGTACAGTATGTTAGAGTGTGATAGAGTGATCTATATGTAACAAAGTGTACAGTATGTTAGAGTGTGATACAGTGATATATATGTAACAAAGTGTATAGTATGTTAGAGTGTGATACATTGATCTATATGTAACAAAGTGTACAATATGTTAGAGTGTGATACAGTGATCTATTTGCAACAAAGTGTACAGTATGGTAGAGTTTGATACAGTGATCTATATGTAACAAAGTGTACAGTATGGTAGAGTTTGATACAGTGATCTATATGTAACAAAGTGTACAGTATGGTAGAGTTTGATACAGTGATCTATATGTAACAAAGTGCACAGTATGTTAGAGTGTGATACAGTAATCTGTGTAAGAACACAGTGTTTTCACTACAAATTTTGATAGGGGGAGATTTTAGAATTAGAGACGGAGAGAAAATTCAGAAGGCCCACAGTGGGTTCAGTGTAAAACCCTGGTAGAGGGTGGAGGTGGAAGCACCCAAGCCGATTTTTGATTTGGTGAATTTTGATTTGCTTTTGAGGGGGTTTCCTAGCTTTAAAATTGTTTCTTTTTGCTTCAATTTACACTGACTAACTTTGAGAAAAAGAAAAACGTAATAAACCTTTTTTTCAGACAGGTATACAGGATTTTCAGGATCTTCTTGACCATTGAACAATTTTTCATTGAGAATGATTTCTCAAGATTAACAACCATCAGTCATTTTCCATTGTTATTTCTGAGAAAGAAGTCACATGGTTCTGCCATTTTTCAGGTCAAAGATCCATGTACAAGTTTGGTAGGCAGTTAGTAGAAATAAACTTGATCATTCAGAAAAGAAATATGGACTTCCCCTATGATTATGTATCATTGAAAATAAAGATTTGATAATATTGGTGTTTGTTTCATTTCCTTGACATAGTATGAAGTTATATCAACATTCAGATTCTTTGCAGTTTTTGAATAATTAAAATAGCATCATAGCTTATATTATTATATTAAATGCACATTTAAAGAATGTTAATTTGCTAGCCTTTTACTGTAATTTCTCTCTTAAGATTTTGAAATAATGTATGCATTTTAACCATTTAACTTTTTTTAATAAAAGAAAAGAACTTTCAAAGGTAAGTAATATTGAAGAATCTGATTGTTAATTACAATGTATGTATTCAATACAAAATGAAGAATAAAAGTTGTCCAAGACTGGTACATTTCAATAAACTTTTATTTTTTTGAAAATATACAATCACAAATGACCAAACCCCCATAAAATATTTTATAAGGGAGAACTCAAGCATGTGCTTCAGAAGGGGATCGACAGTTCCTTATAATTCATAGTCATAAGACATCTGCATATAGTCTATAGTTTGACAGACTAGATACTTTTTCATGTTAATGCATATACATGAATATCCCATGTCCTCAAACAGAAAATCAAAATAATTTCAGACAGGGGACTCTTGAAAATGACTAAGGACATCGAATATTTGCAATATCATTCGCGATATTTGAGTCAGAATTTTAAATGAAACGTGGCGTCTTCACCGAAATGAACATTTGAATTTACTAGTCCAAATCAAATTCCTGCGATTTATCTTATATAGTTCTAAATAAAAACTGAAAATATTTAGTGGTCTGAACAATTAAACTAAGTTTTACTGGTCTTGGGCAGGAGAACCAGTGTTCATCGTATTCGGTAGTACATGTACCCATCCCTCCCTTTTCTCCATACTGATACAACTTTATATGATCAGACCCTGCTTACTTTAATAGAAAAACAAAAGTGGGTTATATTCCCTTCACTCTTTCATTCATCTAATTCAAATTATTTTAATCATCTTTTTGCTTTTTTGGACAAAAGTCCAAAATTGACTTCTACCGCTTCGTCGATGTTATCAATGGCATTCGGACCAAAGCTAGTCGGCCTCAAATCTTCCGTTGGAATGATTAAATTTGTATTTATTATTCCTACTGTGAATCGTAATGTTTTAACATAAAGAAATAATTAATTCTTCAATACTTCAGCCTTCGGTCATTGCATATATTTATCCTCTGAAGTAAACGAAATTAGATAAAAACCGGAAGTAATTGAAATATTATAAATGGGACGAGAATTTGAGGCCGAAAAAAAAAATTGACTCGTTTCTGTCACAGCAGTGTTTTTTCATACACGAAATTAAGGTCAAATCGTAACCAAGCTCAAACACTAAGATTTGTTTTCTATCCCCGAAATTATCATGATTATATAATCCCATGTTCACTCCGAGAGTACATGCCGGCAAATGACAAACTTACAGAAATAAAATAGAAAAGACAACTCGATTTATTTTTGAACATTTAACCCATACTTGGAAAATTCATAGGCGGAGATTTTATAGCAATAGCCAGTGAAATGCGCCGGTTCCTGGCTTCAAATGAAAACACTGCAACATGTACAGTATGGTAGAGTTTGATACAGTGATCTATATGTAACAAAGTGTACAGTATGGTAGAGTTTGATACAGTGATCTGTATGTAACAGTGTACAGTATGTTAGAGTGTTATACAGTATACACTTATTGACTGGGTATGAGAGTAATAATACTTTTATTGTCCCCAAGGTACCATGTATTTTCCGAGGCAACGCCGAGGAAAATAGTTGGTACAGAGGGGACAATAAAAGTGCTACTATCCGAATATCAAGTCTATAAGTGTTTCATAATACTGAACAACTGTGCAATTCTAAATTGTAGACCCTTTTCTGATGGATTTCTAGTCTACTTTAATAGTGGTTTTTTTTAAACTAATATATTTTCATGTGTGTGTATTTGAAGAAGAAAGTAATAATAAAAAAAATCATTTTTTATTTAGTTCGTTCTTTTTTGTATGAATATTGACATTTGTCTTCTATTAGAGGGTGTTATGATCATTCCATTATATACGTCATTTAACTTAAATCAATGAGATGAATGAATTAGAAAAGTCCGGAAAATATGATTGGACAGAGGGGAATAGTCCTACAATTTTCTACCTGCACCATCGGGTGAATAGTCATGCAGTTAATCTTAGGATGAAATAGCAAAAGTACTGTCATGTTTTCATAAAGGAAAACAGATAGTGAAGTATAATAGTGATCTATATGTAACAAAGTGTACAGTATGTTAGAGTGTGATACAGTGATCTATATGTAACAAAGTGCACAGTATGGTAGAGTGTGATATAGTGATCTATATGTAACAAAGTGTACAGTATGTTAGAGTGTGATACAGTGATCTATATGTAACAATGTGTACAGTATGACAAAGTGTGATATAGTATACACTTATTGATTGGCAACGCCGATGAAAATAGTTGATACAAAGGTGACAATAAAAGTGCAATTACCCGAATATCAAGTCTACAAGTGTTTTATTATACTGAACAACTGTGCAATTCAAAAATCTAAATTGTAGGCCCTTTCATGATGGATTTCTAGCCTACTTTATTAGTGCTTTTTTTAAATAATACATTTTCATGTGTGTGTATTTGAAGAAGAAATTAATTTAAAAACATTTTTTTTTTTACTTAGTTCGTTCTTTTTTGTATGGATATTGACATTTGCCCACTATTAGAGGGTGATATGATCATTCCATTATATACGTCATTTAATTTAAATCAATCAGATGAATGATTTAGGAAAGTCCGGGAAATATGATTGCTGAAATTCCCACAAGGGGGAATTATTTACTTGTCGTCTGCCGTCTCAGGATTTTAGATCGCGCAATGAAAAAGTCTGTGGACTTGCAAAACGTCATTTAATTTAAACAAATGAGATGAATGAATTAGAAAAGTACAGGAAATATGATTGGACATACAATTTCTTACCGGCACCATCAGGTTTTAGGATGAAATTGCAAAAGTACTGTCATGTTTTCATAAAGGAAAACAGATAGTGAAGTATAATAATGATCTATATGTAACAAAGTGTGCAGTATGTTAGTGTGATACAGTGATATATATGTAACAAAGTGTACAGTATGTTAGAGTGTGATACAGTGATCAATATGTAGCAAAGTGTACAGTATGGTAGAGTGTGATACAGTGATCTATATGTAACAAAGTGTACAGTATGTTAGAGTGTGATACAGTGATCTATATGTAACAAAGTGTACAGTATGTTAGAGTGTGATACAGTGATCTATATGTAGCAAAGTGTACAGTATGGTAGAGTGTGATACAGTGATCTATATGTAACAAAGTGTACAGTATGTTAGAGTGTGATACAGTGATCTATATGTAACAAAGTGTACAGTATGTTAGAGTGTGATATAGTGATCTATATGTAACAAAGTGTACAGTATATTAGAGTGTGATACAGTGATCTATATGTAGCAATGTATACAGTGTGTTAGTCTGATAGAGTGATCTATATATAACAAAGTGTACAGTATGGTAGTGTGATACAGTGATTTATATGTAAAAAAGTGTACAGTATGCTAAAGTGTGATACAGTGATCTATATGTAGCAAAGTGTACAGTATGGTAGAGTGTGATATAGTTATCTATATGTAACAACGTGTGCTGTATGTTAGAGTGTGATACAGTGATCTATATGTAACAAAGTGTACAGTATGTTAGAGTGTGATACAGTGATCTATATGTAGAAAAGTGTACAGTATATTAGAGTGTGATACAGTGATCTATATGTAACAATGTGTACAGTATGTTAGATTGTGATACGGTGATCTATGTGTAGCAAAGCGTACAGTATGTTAGAGTGTGATACAGTGATCTATAAGTAACAAAGTGTACAGTATGTTAGAGTGTGATACAGTGATCTATATGTAACAAAGTGTACAGTATGTTAGAGTGTGATACAGTGATCTATATGTAGCAAAGTGTACAGTATGTTAGAGTGTGATACAGTGATCTATAAGTAACAAAGTGTACAGTATGTTAGAGTGTGATACAGTGATCTATATGTAACAAAGTGTACAGTATGTTAGAGTGTGATACAGTGATCTATATGTAACAAAGTGTACAGTATGTTAGATTGTGATACGGTGATCTATGTGTAGCAAAGTGTACAGTATGTTAGATTGTGATACGGTGATCTATGTGTAGCAAAGTGTACAGTATGTTAGAGTGTGATACAGTGATCTATATGTAACAAAGTGTACAGTATGTTAGAGTGTGATACAGTGATCTATATGTAGAAAAGTGTACAGTATATTAGAGTGTGATACAGTGATCTATATGTAACAATGTGTACAGTATGTTAGATTGTGATACGGTGATATATGTGTAGCAAAGCATACAGTATGTTAGAGTGTGATACAGTGATCTATAAGAAACAAAGTGTACAGTATGTTAGAGTGTGATACAGTGATCTATATGTAACAAAGTGTACAGTATGTTAGAGTGTGATACAGTGATCTATATGTAGCAAAGTGTACAGTATGTTAGAGTGTGATACAGTGATCTATAAGTAACAAAGTGTACAGTATGTTAGAGTGTGATACAGTGATCTATATGTAACAAAGTGTACAGTATGTTAGAGTGTGATACAGTGATCTATGTGTAGCAAAGTGTACAGTATGTTAGAGTGTGATACAGTGATCTATATGCAACAAAGTGTACAGTATGTTTAATAGTGTGATACAGTGATCTATATGTAACAATGTGTACAGTATGTTAGATTGTGATACAGTGATCTGTGTAGCAAAGCGTACAGTATGTTAGAGTGTGATACAGTGATCTATAAGTAACAAAGTGTACAGTATGTTAGAGTGTGATACAGTGATCTATATGTAGAAAAGTGTACAGTATATTAGAGTGTGATACAGTGATCTATATGTAACAATGTGTACAGTATGTTAGATTGTGATACGGTGATCTATGTGTAGCAAAGCGTACAGTATGTTAGAGTGTGATACAGTGATCTATAAGTAACAAAGTGTACAGTATGTTAGAGTGTGATACAGTGATCTATATGTAACAAAGTGTACAGTATGTTAGAGTGTGATACAGTGATCTATATGTAGCAAAGTGTACAGTATATTAGAGTGTGATACAGTGATCTATATGTAACAATGTGTACAGTATGTTAGATTGTGATACGGTGATCTATGTGTAGCAAAGCGTACAGTATGTTAGAGTGTGATACAGTGATCTATAAGTAACAAAGTGTACAGTATGTTAGAGTGTGATACAGTGATCTATATGTAACAAAGTGTACAGTATGTTAGAGTGTGATACAGTGATCTATATGTAGCAAAGTGTACAGTATGTTAGAGTGTGATACAGTGATCTATAAGTAACAAAGTGTGATACAGTGATCTATAAGTAACAAAGTGTACAGTATGTTAGAGTGTGATACAGTGATCTATATGTAACAAAGTGTACAGTATGTTAGAGTGTGATACAGTGATCTATATGTAGCAAAGTGTACAGTATGTTAGAGTGTGATACAGTGATCTATAAGTAACAAAGTGTACAGTATGTTAGAGTGTGATACAGTGATCTATATGTAACAAAGTGTACAGTATGTTAGATTGTGATATGGTGATCTATGTGTAGCAAAGTGTACAGTATGTTAGAGTGTGATACAGTGATCTATATGTAACAAAGTGTACAGTATGTTAGAGTGTGATACAGTGATCTATATGTAGAAAAGTGTACAGTATATTAGAGTGTGATACAGTGATCTATATGTAACAATGTGTACAGTATGTTAGATTGTGATACAGTGATATATGTGTAGCAAAGCGTACAGTATGTTAGAGTGTGATACAGTGATCTATAAGTAACAAAGTGTACAGTATGTTAGAGTGTGATACAGTGATCTATATGTAACAAAGTGTACAGTATGTTAGATTGTGATATGGTGATCTATGTGTAGCAAAGTGTACAGTATGTTAGAGTGTGATACAGTGATCTATATGTAACAAAGTGTACAGTATGTTAGAGTGTGATACAGTGATCTATATGTAGAAAAGTGTACAGTATATTAGAGTGTGATACAGTGATCTATATGTAACAATGTGTACAGTATGTTAGATTGTGATACAGTGATATATGTGTAGCAAAGCGTACAGTATGTTAGAGTGTGATACAGTGATCTATAAGTAACAAAGTGTACAGTATGTTAGAGTGTGATACAGTGATCTATATGTAACAAAGTGTACAGTATGTTAGAGTGTGATACAGTGATCTATATGTAGCAAAGTGTACAGTATGTTAGAGTGTGATACAGTGATCTATAAGTAACAAAGTGTACAGTATGTTAGAGTGTGATACAGTGATCTATATGTAACAAAGTGTACAGTATGTTAGATTGTGATACGGTGATCTATGTGTAGCAAAGTGTACAGTATGTTAGAGTGTGATACAGTGATCTATATGCAACAAAGTGTACAGTATGTTTAATAGTGTGATACAGTGATCTATATGTAACAATGTGTACAGTATGTTAGATTGTGATACGGTGATCTGTGTAGCAAAGCGTACAGTATGTTAGAGTGTGATACAGTGATCTATAAGTAACAAAGTGTACAGTATGTTAGAGTGTGATACAGTGATCTATATGTAACAAAGTGTAGAGTATGTTATAGTGTGATACAGTGATCTATATGTAACAAAGTGTACAGTATGTTATAGTGTGATACAGTGATCTATCTGTAGCAAAGTGCAGAGTATGGTAAAGTGTGATATAGTGATCTATATGTAACAAAGTGTACAGTATGTTAGAGTGTGATACAGTGATTTATATGTAACAAAGTGTATAGTATGTTAGAGTGTGATACAGTGATCTATATGTAGCAAAGTGTACAGTATGTTAGAGTTTGATACAGCGATATATATGTAACAAAGTGTACAGTATGTTATAGTGTGATACAGTGATATATATGTAACAAAGTGTACAGTCTGTTAGAGTGTGATACAGTGATCTATATGTAACAAAGTGTACAGTATGTTATAGTGTGATACAGTGATCTATATGTTACAAAGTGTACAGTATGTTAGAGTGTGATACAGTGATCTATATGTAACAAAGTGTACAGTATGCTAAGAGTGTGATGCAGTGATCTATATATAACAAAGTGTACTTGTCCGACTCAATCTTTTAGTTGTCCAAAAAAATTATTAAAAATTACAAAAACTATAGAATAATTATCCAGGGCTCCCACTACTTTCAAATTAGAGGGAGAAGTGACTTCTCTTTCAGAGAGCTCACAGGGAGAAGTGGGAGACAACAGAGAGACATGTGGAGGCTTCTGGGAGAAGTCAATTGCAATTGATCGAAACATTGTTTCGTGACCCCTCTGACGTTACCCTGCCCAAATTTAGTAAATAGTTAAAGCTGTCTGAACTTATTTGTGCTGGGTTTTTTTAAGGACAGGACATATATCCCCTTTTTTACCAGAAACAAGTGCCTGTGATATAAATAAAGCAAAGTATTTTATTTAAATTAACAGAGAAATAATAAAAATTAGTGGATCTTTTCAACCAGATCAGGAAAAAGCTTGTAATATTAGTCCATTTCAAAGGTTTCAATATTTCACAAAAGCCTAAATCAAGTCCTCTAATGGCTCTATCGTATTTTGCACAAAAGACAAGCTTAAATTTGGTGACAAATTGATATCCGATAATTTTTACGTGTCCGTTCCAGAGTGATTCTTGTTCTAATATTTCAAATATTGATATTTCCGTTTCTGAGATTGCGACTTTAATTTTGTCAATGTCCTTGAACTTCATCAAAGCATGGAGGAACGATAAATGATACAATAAAAGAGTTTTGATCTGGCATTTCACTTTAGTTTTAATCAAAATAAAATATGAAAAAATTGGAGATCAAACAAGGCTCTTTTATACAACAAACCCAGTATTTCATACCAGTGGAAATAGATGTGTCCGTCGTACCAGCACGTTTGGGAATCTCTGATTTTTTTCACTTGTCCCGTCGCACAACCGTAATACAAGATCTACTTGTCCGACATCAGTTTTCACTGGTACCGGACAATCGGACAAACGTTAATGTCGAGGAGAGGACACAATCCATCATATCCCAAGTATAAATACGGTAAAGAATGTGGTAACCCAAGATCTACAGTACACTCCAAGTGTATCAACGATCATACTCTCAGGTCCGACATATTCCTCCCAAAATGTCCGACAAATGTGGTAACCCAAGATATACCTCACTCGAGGTGAGCACACAATCCATCATATCCATAGTATAAATACTGTAAAGAGTGTGGTAACCCAAGTTCTACCTCACTCGAGGTGACCACACAATCTATCATATCCCTAGTATAAATACTCTACAGAATGTGGTAACCCAAGATATATCTCACTCGAGGTGAGCACACAATCCATCATATCCCTAGTATAAATACTTTAAAGAATGTGGTAACCCAAGATATACCTCACTCGAGGTGAGGACACAATCCATCATAACCCTAGTATAAATACTGTAAAGAATGTGGTAACCCAAGTTCTACCTCACTCAAGGTGAGCACACAATCTATCATATCCCTAGAATAAATACTCTAAGGAATGTGGTAACCCAAGATCTACCTCACTCGAGGTGAGCACACAATCTATCATATCCCTAGTATAAATACGGTAAAGAATGTGGTAACCCAAGATCTACAGTACACTCCAAGTGTTTCAACGATCATACTCTCAGGTCCGACATATTCCTCCCAAAATGTCCGACAAATGTGGTAACCCAAGATATACCTCACTCGAGGTGAGCACACAATCTATCATATCCCTAGTATACTCTAAAGAATGTGGTAATCCAAGATATACCTCACTCGAGGTGAGCACACAATCCATCATATCCCTAGTATAAATACTCTAAAGAATGTGGTAGCCCAAGATATACCTCACTCGAGGTGAGCACACAATCTATCATATCCCTAGTATAAATACTCTAAAGAATGTGGTAACCCAAGATATACCTCACTCGAGGTGAGCACACAATCCATCATATCCCTAGTATAAATACTCTAAAGAATGTGGCAACCCAAGATCTACCTCACTCGAGGTGAGCACACAATCTATCATATCCCTAGTATAAATACTCTAAAGAATGTGGCAACCCAAGATCTACCCCACTCGAGGTGAGCACACAATCTATCATATCCCTAGTATAAATACGGTAAAGAATGTGGTAACCCAAGATCTACAGTACACTCCAAGTGCATCAACGATCATACTCTCAGGTCCGACATATTCCTCCCAAAATGTATGACAAATGTCCGATAATTTGAGAGTCAACACTCTCTAAGTCCGACTATTTGGTCGGACATTTTGGTCGAACGTGAGAGTAGATATTAAATTATTTTTTTTACATTTCTCGAGGTGAAATGTCAAACATTTTGTGATTGATGGGTATTTGTAAGCGTACTTTCTTTCCGGTGTGTAGAATGTGCAGGTACGTAAATACTCTAGTGTATTTTTACCTTGCACCATATTCGTGCCAGGAAAGGTAGCTTCAAGGTCAATATTTGTCACGCTCGGGCACAACAGTCGTTCGATGCATAGGAGCACCTCATAATCAAAGAATTGTACAATAATTTCGAGTTACACCGTTTGTGTTTCTTTAATCTGTTTAATTTTAAAAGATCTTTCTAGTACATTTAAATTTTTGGATTACAATCGGAATGCTAGAAATATCGTAACTTTTCCGAAATCTATAAAATTATATACGCCGAGTCCAGCCTTGGCTTGGATTTCTCGAAAAGAGTTTTCTTAACAAACCAAATTAAATATGAGTAAAAACTCGACTTAAGTTTGCGTTTTGACTTTGTTTGTTTGGAGAAATCACCGACGATTTAAAAAAAAAATCTGTTGTCACTTAAAACAGAGTCAGTGAGGACGGTACGGCTGTGTACATGAATGAATAAGAGATAATTCTTTCGGAGTGTGATATCCATATAAAGGTGAAATAACGGATGCAAAAATCACCGGCTAAAGTTCCACAATATTCCGTTTACAAATATTTCAAGTTCCTATACTTGTTCATCTGTGACGGCAATATGTGTATTGGACTAGGTATTACAGCCAGCTTGATATGAATTAATTAGCTCAGGTTACAGGTGTCAATAATGGAAGGAACATCTTGTTGACACAAATTTCCAGGTGCCAGAGGGAGAACAATTATAATTAATTCTATTTAATGTTGTTGTTTTTTATTACTATTTGTTTGTAGGTACATTTGCAATCATTGAAGTAATTTTAATTTCTGTAACACACACATATGTATACTGAACAAAAAGTTACGCATATTGTAGTGCATTTTACTATTGCTTTTAATAATAGAACCTTTATGAAATCGTTAATACTTAACTGATATTGTTGAAAATAAAACTGACCACATTTCTCACCAAACCAATCGATTTCTGCAGGGGGGGAAACTTTCCAGTTTGCGAGAGTTACTAAAGCCTGATGGTTGACAAATTTTTCTTTGGTATTTCAGTAAAATAGGAAATAAACTTGATATGTGTAACTTTTGTTTACTGTGAGATGTATTGCAACCGCCATTTTTTACTACAATCACGTGCGCATGATTTCTGGAATATTGTTGATCAAATGTCCGACAAATTTGAGAGTCAACACTCTCTAAGTACGACTATTTGGTCGGACATCGTGGTCGGACGTGAGAATGGATATTTAAAGATTTTTTTTTACATTTCTAGAGGTGAACATGTCAAACATTTTGTAATCGATGCATATTTGTAAGCGTACTTTCTTTCCGGTATGTAGAATGTCCGGTTACGTAAATACCCTAGTGTATTTCTACCTTGCACCATATTCGCGTCAGGAAAGGTAGCTCAAAGGTCAATATATAACTGAAATATTGTTGAAAAGTGACATTTAAACACCCAGTCTCATATAAATTATTGCAATAAAATATCGATTAAGTAACGAAATTGATATAAATTATTTTCCAGTATATTTAGTTATAAAAGGCTTGTTCTACACGTTACTGTGAGATGCATTGCAACCGCCATTTTTTTACTACAATCACGTGCGCATGCTCGTGTTTGATGGAAAGCTATAGCTATATTAAGGTATTTTGTGATAATAATTTTATATTGTAAATCGATCCACCCTGTGATTTTTTTCAACAAGATACATTTTTTATAGTATATATTTTATTATAAAATACAATATTGAACTGATTTTCGATAACACTTCAATCATTGATAATTGATTTTTTCGGATGTTGAATATTTTATCCAAAGAATTGCACCCCCTGTTAGTATACTTTTATTGCTTTATTTAAAAAAAAAATAACACCAAGAACATCGATGATGCGAGTCTTCTTATTCAGAAATAAACCTACAGCAAAATAAAGGTATACATTTTTTGTACTGTAAACAAAATCGTCATTTTTATCTAGATTTATCATCCGAAAAATACAGTACTCCTCTACTATATTAATTTGGATTAGGTGATGGGAATTAGGTGCCATCATCAAAATAAAGATTAAAAAAATGTATTTCATGATAATGATGGCTGATTAAAATTGTTTGTCATGCATTAGCTGTCAGTTGCAATATACAGGATGTAACCAATATACAGGAAGAGCCCCTACTGTGAAGCCATCTATTATGAGATGCCATTCAATGAAAATAACAACCTGACCATATTGTTAAATAAGATTAAGAATTAGATAAGAAATTAAAATTTATAGAAGGCAAGGATTTATATAATTAACACATTAAGTCACTTTTCATTTATTTAGCTTGGGTCAGTTATCAATTAAAAAGACAAAAATGGTTTTAAAAAAAATCTGTCTAATAAGTATTGAATGTAGGGCAGAAAGTCACAGGACAAAAAGTCACAGACAAAAAGTCACAACTTCAAATATTGTAAAAAATAGGACAAAAAGTCACAATTTTCATTATTTGTTCATTTTCAATTAAAAAAAATGTTTGATTAAAAAAAATCAACCTAAATATTAAATATTATGTTTAATTCCAGTAATATTTTTTCAAGTGTTTTTGCAGAGGTATTTTTCACAGCATTTTAGTTTTTTTATCAATTTTCTTTTATTTTATTTTTATTATTTTGAAATGTTTTTGGAGATTTTTTCAAAGATATTTTAGTTTTTGTTTTTGGATGAAGTTGAAAGATTAACCTTTCTACTTGTGTGAGCTTTATTTAACCAATAAAATTGCTACATTTGTGTGTTGTGGCTTTAAATGAAGTACGTGTATATTTACAATCATTAAAATATCCCTTTTAAAACAACAACTTGATTTCTGAATAAACAAGCAGGATGCATATCTAATTAATAGTTTTGACAACAGTTAACGGTTTCTAATTGGGGGGGGGGGGGGGGGGGGGGGGGGTATGGCTTCTTTCTTCAAAAATAAATCAAACTAACAATACAGAGGAGACAGTTCTAAGTTTTTTCCTGTCAATTTCTGATCTTATTTTCTGGTGCTGTCTGCAGTATGGCTTTTGTGAGCAAATAGGTACCATGAAATGTCTTATATGGTACTACCGGTGTATAAATTGTATAATATATCTTTGCGTTATGTTTCATTTTTATCATCAATAAGATTTCAAAATGGGGAATGAACGGATATTGGGAAATGTATCACATAATGTTGTATCGAGTACACCTCACCACTGACAAACTTTATCACATAATGTTGTATCGAGTACACCTCACCACTGACAAACTTTATCACATAATGTTGTATCGAGTACACCTCACCACTGATAAACTTTATCACATAATGTTGTATCGAGTACACCTCACCACTGACAAACTTTATCACATAATGTTGTATCGAGTACACCTCACCACTGACAAACTTTATCACATAATGTTGTATCGAGTACACCTCACCACTGACAAACTTTATCACATAATGTTGTATCGAGTACACCTCACCACTGACAAACTTTATCACATAATGTTGTATCGAGTACACCTCACCACTGACAAACTTTATCACATAATGTTGTATCGAGTACACTTCACCACTGACAAACTGTATCACATAATGTTGTATAGAGTACACTTCACCACTGACAAACTTTATCACATAATGTTGTATCGAGTACACCTCACACTGACAAACTTTATCACATAATGTTGTATTGAGTACACCTCACCACTGACAAACTTTATCACATAATGTTGTATCGAGTGCACCTCACCACTGACAAACTTTATCACATAATGTTGTATCGAGTACACCTCACCACTGACAAACTTTATCACATAATGTTGTATCGAGTACACCTCACCACTGACAAACTTTTATCAAATAATGTTGTATCGAGTACACTTCATCACTGACAAACTGTATCACATAATGTTGTATCGAGTACACCTCACCACTGACAAACTTTATCACATAATGTTGTATCGAGTACACTTCACCACTGACAAACTTTATCACATAATGTTGTATCGAGTACACTTCACCACTGACAAACTTTATCACATAATGTTGTATCGAGTACACCTCACCACTTACAAACTTTATCACATAATGTTGTATCGAGTACACCTCACCACTGACAAACTTTATCACATAATGTTGTATCGAGTACACCTCACCACTGACAAACTTTTATCAAATAATGTTGTATCGAGTACACTTCATCACTGACAAACTGTATCACATAATGTTGTATCGAGTACACTTCACCACTGACAAACTTTATCACATAATGTTGTATCGAGTACACTTCACCACTGACAAACTTTATCACATAATGTTGTATCGAGTACACTTCACCACTGACAAACTTTATCACATAATGTTGTATCGAGTACACCTCACCACTTACAAACTTTATCACATAATGTTGTATCGAGTACACCTCACCACTTACAAACTTTATCACATAATGTTGTATCGAGTACACCTCACCACTGACAAACTTTATCACATAATGTTGCATCGAGTACACCTCACCACTGACAAACTGTATCACATAATGTTGTATCGAGTACACCTCACCACTGACAAACTTTATCACATAATGTTGTATCGAGTACACCTCACCACTGACAAACTGTATCACATAATGCTGTATCGAGTACACCTCACAACTGACAAACTTTATCACATAATGTTGTATCGAGTACACCTCACCACTGACAAACTTTATCACATAATGCTGTATCGAGTACACCTCACCACTGACAAACTTTATCACATAATGTTGTATCGAGTACACCTCACCACTGACAAACTTTATCACATAATGCTGTATCGAGTACACTTCACCACTGACAAACTTTATCACATAATGTTGTATCGAGTACACCTCACCACTGACAAACTGTATCACATAATGTTGTATCGAGTACACCTCACCACTGACAAACTTTATCACATAATGTTGTATCGAGTACACCTCACCACTGACAAACTTTATCACATAATGTTGTATCGAGTACACTTCACCACTGACAAACTGTATCACATAATGTTGTATAGAGTACACTTCACCACTGACAAACTTTATCACATAATGTTGTATCGAGTACACCTCACACTGACAAACTTTATCACATAATGTTGTATCGAGTACACCTCACCACTGACAAACTTTATCACATAATGTTGTATCGAGTACACCTCACCACTGACAAACTTTATCACATAATGTTGTATCGAGTACACCTCACCACTGACAAACTTTATCACATAATGTTGTATCGAGTACACCTCACCACTGACAAACTTTTATCAAATAATGTTGTATCGAGTACACTTCATCACTGACAAACTGTATCACATAATGTTGTATCGAGTACACTTCACCACTGACAAACTTTATCACATAATGTTGTATCGAGTACACTTCACCACTGACAAACTTTATCACATAATGTTGTATCGAGTACACTTCACCACTGACAAACTTTATCACATAATGTTGTATCGAGTACACCTCACCACTGACAAACTTTATCACATAATGTTGTATCGAGTACACCTCACCACTTACAAACTTTATCACATAATGTTGTATCGAGTACACCTCACCACTGACAAACTGTATCACATAATGCTGTATCGAGTACACCTCACCACTGACAAACTTTATCACATAATGTTGCATCGAGTACACCTCACCACTGACAAACTGTATCACATAATGCTGTATCGAGTACACCTCACAACTGACAAACTTTATCACATAATGTTGTATCGAGTACACCTCACCACTGACAAACTTTATCACATAATGCTGTATCGAGTACACCTCACCACTGACAAACTTTATCACATAATGTTGTATCGAGTACACCTCACCACTGACAAACTTTATCACATAATGCTGTATCGAGTACACTTCACCACTGACAAACTTTATCACATAATGTTGTATCGAGTACACCTCACCACTGACAAACTGTATCACATAATGTTGTATCGAGTACACCTCACCACTGACAAACTTTATCACATAATGTTGTATCGAGTACACCTCACCACTGACAAACTTTATCACATAATGTTGTATCGAGTACACTTCACCACTGACAAACTGTATCACATAATGTTGTATAGAGTACACTTCACCACTGACAAACTTTATCACATAATGTTGTATCGAGTACACCTCACACTGACAAACTTTATCACATAATGTTGTATCGAGTACACCTCACCACTGACAAACTTTATCACATAATGTTGTATCGAGTACACCTCACCACTGACAAACTTTATCACATAATGTTGTATCGAGTACACCTCACCACTGACAAACTTTATCACATAATGTTGTATCGAGTACACCTCACCACTGACAAACTTTTATCAAATAATGTTGTATCGAGTACACTTCATCACTGACAAACTGTATCACATAATGTTGTATCGAGTACACTTCACCACTGACAAACTTTATCACATAATGTTGTATCGAGTACACTTCACCACTGACAAACTTTATCACATAATGTTGTATCGAGTACACTTCACCACTGACAAACTTTATCACATAATGTTGTATCGAGTACACCTCACCACTGACAAACTGTATCACATAATGTTGTATCGAGTACACCTCACCACTTACAAACTTTATCACATAATGTTGTATCGAGTACACCTCACCACTGACAAACTGTATCACATAATGCTGTATCGAGTACACCTCACCACTGACAAACTTTATCACATAATGTTGCATCGAGTACACCTCACCACTGACAAACTGTATCACATAATGTTGTATCGAGTACACCTCACCACTGACAAACTTTATCACATAATGTTGTATCGAGTACACCTCACCACTGACAAACTGTATCACATAATGCTGTATCGAGTACACCTCACAACTGACAAACTTTATCACATAATGTTGTATCGAGTACACCTCACCACTGACAAATTTTATCACATAATGCTGTATCGAGTACACCTCACCACTGACAAACTTTATCACATAATGTTGTATCGAGTACACCTCACCACTGACAAACTTTATCACATAATGCTGTATCGAGTACACTTCACCACTGACAAACTGTATCACATAATGTTGTATCGAGTACACCTCACCACTGACAAACTGTATCACATAATGTTGTATCGAGTACACCTCACCACTGACAAACTTTATCACATAATGTTGTATCGAGTACACCTCACCACTGACAAACTTTATCACATAATGCTGTATCGAGTACACCTCACCACTGACAAACTTTATCACATAATGTTGTATCGAGTACACCTCACCACTGACAAAATGCCATGAATATTCCAGTATATCATTAAAAGCAATGATGGAATACACATCCAGAGGTCACCACATAGCTTTAACCTAAGCAAAACAGGTTGCATCAATATCTTATCGCTATCAAATGTATCAATTTAACTATCTGCTGTAGAATTTAATGTGGGAAAAGAAATGTCATGAACATGCAAGCAAACTGGGACTTTGTCCTATATTTAAAATTGAAATTTGTGACTTTTTGTCCTGTGAATTTTTGTCCTATCAAAATTGTGACTTTTTGTCCTGTGACTTTCTGTCCGTATACCCTATAAACTGCCCTAAGGACATGTTAGAATGGCCCAACACAAAGGAGGTTCCCAATGATAGATAATACAATAGTTTGCCTATTTCCTAAAACTGATTTTGATTGATTAAAAAATATTAAAATCCAACCATATTTTCTTGGCGCGTGGTGACAGCCAATTAATTACCTGTGATTACACAAGGCATATCATGTTCAGTCAAGCATTTCAGATTATGGCTTGTGTAGTTGTTTAATAGATAATGTGTATGGTGATTGTCTGCTATTTATCTATGAACTATGACCAACTAATTATATATAAATAAAAATGAAATCTGAAATTTATATTTTATATAATATAAATTATTACTATTAGTCATACAACAATAACAATCCCTTAAAGGTTACTTTTATGTGATACTGTTTATTATCTCAATTTTGATGTCATTTTAGGTGTAACAGGGATGGTCCTAGCTGCTAATGTTTTTAGTCTGTGCCTTTGGCCCAGCTTACGAGCCAAACGTTTGTTGTTTTGCTGGTCCATACGGTGTGGGGTGCATATAAATGTTGAAATGCACATTCTAGTTCATAATTTCCTTGTCCAAACAACGATTCATGAATGCGAACTTTGACAATTAAATCAATCAAATATTTTCAGACTCGTCCCTTTCTCAAATGAGACTGGTATTACTATTGGATGTTTGGATTTCTTTAAAACAATTAATATTTCTTTTTATAGTAATAATTCATAGAACTATTCGTCGAAAGTTTGCAATATTTCGAAGTCAATTAAAGGAGCGGCTTATAAATAAATGCATGTATATGTATAAGGTTTTAATTACTAGAAAAGAATTGTGAATAGAAATTAAAAGGACAATAAAGAAAAACATCACCATTTTTCATTAATCGATGAACAGAATTTTGAATAGAAATTAAAAGGACAATAAAGAAAAACATTGACATTTTTCATTAATCGATAACCTTTAATCACAACTTTTTATTATTATTAACATGTACGGTGGTAGTTTTTTGTTAAAAAGAGGAATCAATATAACTCTTTCTCAAAAGATACCGGTATTACTACTGAATGTTTGGATCTTTAACAAGCAATTACATTTATTTTTATAATAACGAATAGAACTTTTTGAACGAAAGTTTAAATATTGCAAAACTAATAAAAGGAGCGCCGTAAAATTTGTTTATAAATACATGTATAATGTTTTAATAACTAGGAAAGAAATTTTGAATAATGAATAAATAACTCGAAATATAATGAATTATGTACAAAAAGATCATATGACTCTTTCAGTGACTTTCTCCTTAATAAATAATACTGAAATTAACGTATTTATAATTTTTCTGTACGTTACTTTAGATTGAAAATTACATGTTTTATTCATTATAAATTTTGAAAAATTTGATGTTGTATCGAGTACACCTCGCCATGAACGAGGTTCGAACTCGAAACTTTAGTGGTCATAGACACTGATTGTATAGGTAGTTGTAAATCCAATTATCATACGATCACGGCAGTGACGGCAGGGGGAGGGGAGCAGATTTGTTTCGACGTAGTGGCTTATGTCCTTTATAAGAGGAATTATGAATTGCAATATTTAAAACACCCATCATCATCCTTGGCTTCAACGAATTTTGTTTAAAATACTCTTCCATCTTCCTCTAGTCGCAAAGGTGGGGATTTGGAGAGGACTTGCAAGTGGAATAGCCTAGGTACTGTCTTTGTCTAAATCCGGGCCCTGACAAACAATGCTTCAAAAATAGAGTTAAACAAAAAACAAAGAGCACATTACATTTGTGTGTATTTTGGAATTAACAGGTATTACATTTGTCAAAAGAAAGTGCCTTCTTACAATTGCGTGGATTACCCGTTATTTAGAATATATTTAATTTATTCATAATATTATCTACATGACTGATACAAAATAAATTATTCACCTCTTTCGTCAGCCTTCGAAATTTATGTGATGCTGAAACATGTTATTTTATATGTGTGAATATAGATTCTGTCCAAAATCTTAATACCACCCACCCACCCCCCTTTCTCCCCAGTGGTGGGGAGGGGTAACATATATTAACTAATTTCTGGTTGACGGAAGATGTAAATAATTGTAGCATCAGTGATTATAAAAACCATAAAATATTATGAAAATACGAAATATTCTTTTAAACTAGAGGCTCCCAGGAGCCTGTAATCGCTCACCTGGTTTTCAATTTGACATCTAAAGTTGATAGAAAATGGGAGTGTCACACATAATTTTGAAAGTGGGCCACCCAAAGATCATTTCAACTCAAATTTCTGAGCAAAAGATTTTTGATGTGATTTTTATCTCATAATATTCCTAAACGGAATAAACTGGTTGATAAAATCTCACAGAAAAACCCAGAATATATGTTAAACTACTCATTGCCATGTAGTTGCAGTTAACATTTGAGCTCATTTTGACTTATACTAGAGCAGCAATGGACAATTGAAGACATTTCTATTTTTAGTAACAGCAGCCATTTTGAATGGAGGGCAGGGCTGGCAGACACAATATTGAAAGGGGACCACCCAAGGACCATTCCAGCCAAATTTGTTTTAATTTGGTTTAGCGGTTTCAGAGGAGAAGATTTAAATGTGATCTTTTATCAAAATATTCCTAATTTGCATAATCGGTATAAATCGACTGAAAAAATATTTCACAGAAAAAAACCGAATATATGTTAAACTACTCCTTCCATGCAGCTGCAGGTAAAATTTGAGCTCATTTTGACTTATACTAAAGCAACAATGGACAATTGAAGAAAAGTAAGAGCAGCCATCTTGAATGGAGGGCAAGGCTGTCGGACACAATTTTGAAAGGGACCCACCCAGAGACCATCCCTGCCAGGTTTGGATTAATTTGGTTCAGCGGTTTCAGAGGAGAAGATTTAAATGTGATCTTTTATCAAAATATGCCTAATTTGCATAATCGGTATAAATTGGCTGAAAGAAAAATTTCACAGAAAAAAAAGGAATATATATTAAACTACTCCTTGCCATGTAGCTGCAGTTAAAATTTGAGCTCATTTTGACTTATACTAAAGCAGCAATGGACAATTACAGAAATTTCTATTTTTAGTAACAGCAGCCATCTTGAATGGCTGTCGGACACAATTTTGAAAGGGACCCACACAGGGACCATCCCTGCCAGGTTTGGTTTAATTTGGTTCAGCGGTTTCAGAGGAGAAGATTTAATTGTGATCTTTTATCAAAATATGCATAATTTGCATAATCGGTATAAATCGCCTGAAAGAAAAATTTCACAGAAAAACCTGGAATATTTGTTAAACTACTCCTTGCCGTGTAGGTGCAGTTAAAATTTGAGCTCATTTTGACTTATACTAAAGCAGCAATGGACAATTGAAAACATTTCTATTTTTTGTAACAGCAGCCATCTTGAATAAAGGGCGGGGCTGTCGGACACAACTTTGAAAGGGACCCACCCAGACTGAGGGACCATCCCTGCCAGGTTTGAATTAATCTGGTTCAGGGTTTTCAGAGGAGAAGATTTAAATGTGAAAGCTTACGACATACAACGGACGGACGGACGGACGGCGACGGACGACGGATGCCAAGTGATGGCAAAAGCTCATAAGGCCTTTGGCCAGGTGAGCTAAAAAGGTAAGCAAAAATCCGCACAAATATAATGTACAGCAAACATAATATCAGTATGAATGTATTGCCAAATCTATGGTCACACCTTTGAAAATTTCCCTTACATATTGCATGAAATTTGTTAAACTATATTCTATAAAATTAATTTCTTCTCAAATATCGATAAAATTTTACACTTAACAAATACGTTTTCACATAATAGCTGTGGTTTATTTATCTTTAAAAAAATCACTTAAACCGGGACCATGGGTATTAATAGCTGTGGGCAGAGCAAACATTTAGATTGTTCATTTTTTTTACCACGGTTACCTCAAGGAGGAAAAATCAATGATACATAGTTTCACAGTTACTTTTGGCGAAAAATATTTGACAGGCATGGTTACTAGTGTTCCTCCCTACGAAACTTTCAGTCTCATTTAAAAAAATATTCTTCGTCAGTCTAAAATATACAAAAATCACTTCGAAAATTCAAATTTCTGAGGTATATGACCTTTAGGTCACGTTGGTCATGTGACATATAGTTTCATAAATATGTTGTTCATATCAACGGGGATTTTTGATGATAAGCTCCGCCCACAAATTTTGGCGGCAGACACTACCACAAATTCCCCTTTAAAACATACCGTATATATCTAAGAATTAGTTGAATACTAAAAATGTATGATTTTTTTTTAATGTGAATTTTAATGTAATCTGCTTCCGAGCTATTGATGCTCCCACGAGCTTAGCTACTGTTTACAGGAGATGTCTTCTTACTTGGCATATGTCGTTAGTATTAACAATTACTAGGTTAGTAAGGAGATCGTAAGAGTGAAACAGTGTCCTGCTCGGTATATTTAACTCCAATTTTGTAATTTATAATTGAAAATTGTTGATTTATATATATATCTGTACAAGAGAAATTAAAGAATATATCAATATCCCAATTGGAAGACAAAAGAGTTCACCCGATTAATGTATGTATCTACGGGTAAAATTTAGCACATGTTTGTGGGATAATCAACTGTTAAAACTTACAAATTTTTCCTATTGGTCAGTATTAAATTGGATGTCAGGGGCAACCAAGGGTATTATACATCACTTGATTATAAACAAAAATAATCTTGGAAATAGAATGGGATATGTTAATAAGTTTCAAAATGAAACGAACCATCCACGACTTTTTCAAACCTACCAGGCCATATGGAACTATTATTGAGTCCGTAATGGATAAGTGTAGTAATTAAGAACACCAATGTAAGAGGGGGCCCGGGTAACTCAATGAGTTAGGTCGTTGGATCTAACAACTCATACAAGCCTATCACCAATACGGCGTGGGTTCGCGCCCAGCTTTGTAAATTACAAAAAGGGTGCACTCGACTCGCAGCCACAAGTGATAAAGTTTAACAGTTGCTTGCGCATGGTCGGTGGTTCTCTCCAGCTTCCTCCACCACTAAAACTGGTCGCCACGATATATCTGAAATATTGTTGAAAAGTTAAAACACCAAAAATCAAATCAAATCAAATCAACCTATGTAGGAAGAGTTTGAAGATGCCAAAGGGAGTAATCAGAATCCGTACATCGAAGAACAGACAACACAATTGCCAAAGAAAAAGTACAAAAGGACAAACAACGATCTAGAAAACATACATATAAAACTAAAGATCGAGTAACACAAACCCCACTAAAACCCGGGGGAGGGGGTGAACTTGGGTGCTCCGGAAGGGTAGGCAGTTCCTGCTCCACTAGTGACACCTGTCGTGATAATCTATTTACAAACCGGTGATGTCATGAATGAGGAAAGGACCTGTAAGTGTTTATGACAAGTGGAACATGTCCATTGTCATTTGTGACACAGATATATTATAACTGTCAACCAAGCCTTGGTGGCGAACATAAAACTTTCAACTTAACTAAGAGGAAACTTTGGTTCAGTAGCTTCCTTGTTAGCAGCAACCCTCTATCAAGGAAATCCTGATAGGAATAACAAGCTCTGGAATATCGTATCAACAGATATATATATATATATGTGTGGGTTCAAATCCCGTCGAGGGAAGAACAAAAATTTGACAGCTCTAAAATCTAATTCTAACACTGTTTGGTTTAATTTTCAGACGTATATATATATATATATATATACTCCATATGAAGGTTAAAATCGTGAGTGATCCTTTATCCAGTTTTCCAGTTAGCATTCATTGTCCATTTTTTCTCTCTCCTCTTGTTTCTTTTTTTTCATATCATGTTACTTCTAAATCTCTAAACAATATTCACAGCTACAATGGCATGTATTTGCCCAAATTTATTCAGAATAAAATCCTGTGGTCTACCCCAATTTCACAAATAGAACAGTGTACAACAACACTTATAAAATACCAGAGGCTCCAAGGAGCCTGTTATCGCTCACCTGGATCATTAACTGCTTTCATTAACAAGGCACCTGCACTGTGGCGGCCATCTTGGTGGGAGAGCGCGACTGCCGGACACAATTTTGGAAGAGGACCATCCAATGACTCTTCCATCAAAGTTTGGTTCTAATTGAGCTACTGGTTCCAGACAAGATGTATTTTATCTGAATTTCCCATAGGGTCCTATGTTAAACTAAGTACAGCTGTGCAGCCATCTTGGTCAGAGGGCGGGACCACCAGACGCAATTTCGGAAAAGGACCATTCAATGACTATTTTATCAAAGTTTGGTTCCAATTGAGCAACTGGTTCCAGACAAGAAGATTTTTATGTGAATTTCCCATAGGTTCCTATGTTAAACTAAGTTCGACTGTGGGGGCCATCTTGGTCCAAGGGCATATGTTTGGAAGAGAACCATCCAATGACTATTTCATCAACATTTAGTTCTTATTGAGCAAATGGTTTCAAACAAGAAGATTTTTATGGGAATTTCCCATAGGGTCCTATGTTAAATTAAGTTCGGCTGTGGCGGCCATCTCGGTCGGAGTTCTGAAATGCCAGACATAATTTTGGAAGGGGACCACCCAAGGATCATTTCAGCAAAGTTTGGTTGAGATTGGCTCAGTAAATACAGAGGAGAAGATTTTTTTTTTAATTTCATCCCCCCTTTTTTCTATTTTTAGCTTGGTGGCCATCTTGATTGGAAGTCGGGATCAGCAGACACAATTTTGGAAGGGGCTATCCAAAGACTATTCTACCAAAGTTTGGTTGCAATTGGCCCAGTGGTTTCTGAGAAGAAGATTTTTATGTGAATTTCCCATAGGGTCCTATGTTAAGCTAAGTTCGGCTGCAGGGCCATCTTGCTCAAAGGGCCGAACCGCCTGATGTGTTTTTGGAAGAGAACCATCCAATGACTATTTCATCAACATTTAGTTCTTATTGAGCAAATGGTTTCAGACAAGAAGATTTTTATGGGAATTTCCCATAGGGTTCTATGTTAAATTAAGTTCGGCTGTGGCAGTCATCTTGGTCGGAGGTATGAAATGCCGGAGACAATTTTGGAAGGGGACCACCCCAGGATCATTTCAGCAAAGTTTGGTTGAGATTGGCTCAGTAGTTTCAGAGGAGAAGATTTTTTAAAATTTCATCACCCCTTTTTTCTATTTTTAGCTTGGTGGCCATCTTGGTTGGACGTCGGGATCACCGGACACAATTTTGGAAGGAGGCCATCCAAGGATCATTCCACCAAAGTTTTGTTGCAATTGGCCTAGTGGTTTCTGAGGAGAAGATTTTTATGTGAATTTCCCATAGGGTCCTATGTTAAGCTAAGTTCGGCTGTGGGGGCCATCTTGGTCGAAAGGCCGAACCACCGGACACATTTTTGGAAGAGAACCATCCAATGACTATTTCATCAAAATTTTGTTCTTATTGAGCAAATGGTTTCAGACAAGAAGATTTTTATGGGAATTTCCCATAGGGTCCTATGTTAAATAAGTTCGGCTGTGGTGGCCATCTTGGTCGGAGTTCTGAAATGCCGGACACAATTTTAGAAGAGGACCACCCAAGAATCATTTCAGCAAAGTTTGGTTGAGATTGGCTCAGTAGTTTCAGAGGAGAAGATTTTTTTTTAATTTCATCCCCCCTTTTTCTAATTTGCATAATCGGTCAAAATGGGTAATGGGATTTACTTCAAAATTGCAGGGTAGGTAGATCTTGACATGCTGCACATTTTTGCAATTTAAACTTAACATCTATCTCTAAATAGTTTTTGAAATATAAGACGAAAAGTATTAAAATTTAAAAAAAAAATTGATGAAAAAAGGGCAATAACTCCAAGATGGGTAATCAAATTTACTTCAAAATTGCAGGGTAGGTAGATCTTGACATGCTGAACATGTTTGCATTTTCAACTTACCATCTGTCTCTTATAGTTTTTGAAATAAAGGACGAAAAGTATTAAAATTTTGAAAATTTTATGAAAAAAGGGAAATAACTCCAAAATGGGTAATGGGATTTACTTCAAAATTGCAGGGTAGGTAGATCTTGATATGCCGCACATTTCTGCAATTAAAGTTAACCTTTATCTCTTATAGTTTTTGAAATATAAGACGAAAAGTACTAACATTTTACAAATTTTATGAAAATAGGGCAATAACTCCAAGATGGGTAATCAGATTTACTTCAAAATTGCATGGTAGGTAGATCTTGATGTGCTGATCATTTTTACCCCCGTGTTAGATTTTTTATATTATTAACGGTTTTTGAGTTATTACCCAAAACCTGCAATTTTACCATATGTTCTATTTTTAGTAACAGCGGCCATGTTGGTTGAGACACGGCATCACCGGACACAATTTTGAAACTAGACACCCTAGTGATGATTCAGACCAAGTTTGGTTTCCATTGGTCTAGTACTTTCAGAGGAGAAGATTTTTGAAAAAGTTTACGACGTACGACGACGACGGATGCCAAGTGACGGCAATAGCTCACATGACCCTTTGGGTCAGGTGATCTAAAAAGGGGAGAGGAGGAAACGAAATCCATGCCCCATGCGCCTGTGGTATTGATAACTGATAACAACCCAAATTGTAAACGGAATGACTCCATGATTTAGTTCGTCATTCACAAGAGCACAAAGAAGTGTACACATAAATAACGTGTGATATACCTGAAATAACAAAAAACAAAACCCTAACACGTATTTAGATCACTCTCAATGAAAAATGACGATCATGTTTTCTTTGGCATCAACAGACGTACTGAAATTCATCGTGATTCCCCATCGAAAACTTGGGGTGTCCAAGCCGGGTTTTGGTAATTAAAATGAACTTACTGGTTTTCGAAAATTATCTTTCGTTTCGTTTTCAGGTAATTTGCTCCATTAGCTGGAGCACTCCAATTTCCATTGGATAAAAGCACAATGATTTTAAAAAGACGTAAAATAGTTCAGTATATCACGATTAGATAAAAGTTAATTCTCTGACCTTATAAAGGCGTCTAGTTAAAAGTTTCTGTGTAGCACATAAAAACACAATGTACATATGTACATGTCTATATACACTTCAGGAGTTAAAATATAAAAGATAAATAAGGGTAATAACAAAATTACCGAACTCCGAACAATCTAACAAAGGGAAAGTCAAAACTCATAAGTATATAAACAGACAAAATCAGTCAACAACCGGAAAACTGTGAAAACCGTAATGACCATGACTTGTTACAGGCATTTCTAAAGAAATGGTGGGTTTAATCAGATCTTAAAGCGCCAAACATCCCCCTTTCATTATGGCTCAAAGTTCCCGGCTGTCACTATTACAGTATTTACAACAATACTTGAACAAAACAGGTAAAACAGTTGTCAAATCAGTGCCAAATGTCAAAAACACTTTTACGTCACACATTGATAAACAAAATATTTTTGACATTTTTGTTGAAACCTTATCTTTATACATTTTCACTATATGAAAATCCATCGTTTATAATCTTTTCTGCAGAGACGGAATATATTTCGATGGATCCTGTAGTGATAAACGACATCCAAGGTTGTCTCTATCTTAATTCGCAATATAGTTTGGTTCTAAGTCTATGTAGTTCAAAGCACAAATTTTGCGAGGCACATTCTTTGACCTTAAAGTCATTGTGATTATTTGTAATAATAGTATATACATTTTTAGATGTACAATCTAAGAGACCGATCATTTAACTTGAAGGGGGGGGGGGGGTATGGTTTTTTGTTTCGTTCCGAATTTTTTTTTCGGACAACACAAGAGTTAGAATATATTTTTTTTGTCGCGCTAAGTGCGAAAAAAATTTCTGCAATTTAACATTAGGTTATATGTCAAAAACTTTGAATCAGATTATTTTTTTTTTCCTCCACCAAAATCAGAATATTTTTTCAGCAACATTGGGAATCAGAATATTTTTTTAGAAAAAAACCATAACCCCCCCCCCTTCAAGTTAAATGGTCATTCCCTAATATAGCCTGTAAAAGTTGATTTACTCTCTTCAAGTAGTTCTGCACCACCCCCCTTTATATCTTTCACTGTTCTTTGAATTGTTCTAACTTGTTCTGCCGTACTTCATCTAATGGTTTGCATTTTAGTATAAAATGTTCTATATCTTCAACTCCATCTTTGCAGATTTTACAAAATCCAGCATCTTCCTTATGACTAAGGGAACAACCATTTGACTTGAAAGGGGGGGGGGGGGGGGGGGTGTTATGGGTTTTTTCTAAAAAAATATTCTGATTCCCAATGTTGCTGAAAAAAATATTCTGATTTTAGTGGAGGAAAAAAAAATAATCTGATTCAGAGTTTTTGTCATATAACCTAATGTTCAATTCTGGTAGAAAAAATTGCGCTCCACGCGACAAAACAAATAATTATTCTAACTCTTGCGTTGTCCGAAAACAAATTTCTGAACGAAACAAAAAACCATAACCCCCCCCCCCCCCCCCCCCCCTTCAAGTTAAATGATCGGTCCCTAAGCTTATCTTGATGGTACTGGAGCATATATGTATCAGTAACCAATTTCACTTTTACTTCTGCTTTTTGTATATCTGATTTTTGTTTTTTTACACAGTTCCATATATTATGTGGTGTTCCTATAGGTTCCTTTTGAATTTCAAGGTGTCTGATAGTTGTTTTCGTTGACTTTTCCTCATTGTACTTGTTGTACCAGTATTCATTTATGGCCTTCTTTATCATTGTTTTCCCCATATGTTTACTTGGCGGTATTATAAGAAGTTCCATTAGAATTCCAGCTATTTTGTTGATAAACAATGTATCATTTGCATTGGCATTTGCGGACTCCCACCACAGTAGCATTTGTTTCTCAATTGTTGAGTCTAGCTTGCCAATTCCAACAAATAAGTTTATACAATATTTATCCAGAGTTACTTCTATTGATTCTGCTCCCGTCAATGCATAGACAGCTATAGATGAGGTTCTTTCAGGTAAGCACTGAAATTGCCTACAGACTTTTCGCTGGAGTTGTTCAAGCTTTTTAATATCTGTTTTTGTGGGGTTTTGTACTTCAAGGCCATACAGGAATATTGGCACTACATATGTGTTCCATATTTTCATTAGTACAACTGGCGACATTCCTGACCTGGCATGGAGACCTGATCCTAATAATGCGTATATTGCTTGTCTGCCCATCTTTAGCCTTTCATCAAGGTTGATTTTGTTATTTTCTTGATATGTTATTCCTAGATGTTTCAATTTTTTGACTCTTTTTATTTCTTGTGTTATTTTTCTTCGCCATACGGATGACTTCAGGTTTTCCAGCATTTAGTTTTACAAGATCTTGTCTTGTGTTGTACTGTACAACATCAATCATGGCTTGCATTTCAGTATTTGGTCCAAGCAGAACAATATCATTTGCACATGCTGGGGAGGCAACACCTATGTTTCCAAATTTTGTCCCTAGTGTGCTTATATTCAGGCTATTAAGAATAGTGTTATTATATCTTTTGTATAAGAGGGTAGACAGTTTCGCACCTTGCTGAATTCCTTGTGCTATGTTAATATTATCCGTTAGATTATTGTCCTATTTAACTTTGAATGTCATTCCTTTATACATGTTGTTCATTAGAGACCACATATCTCCTTCCACACCATCCTGATAAAGTTTGTTAAACATGATGTCGTGGTTGACTGTATCAAAAGCTTTTTCGGCATCCAGAGTAAGTACTTCCAGCTCCTTATTAAGTTTCCTATAAAGAGCTATTGTTTCTGCTGTTATGAATGCTGTGAGTTTGATGGATACTTTTTCGGTGAAGCCTCTCTGTAGTGGATTTTGGGTTTTCTTCAGTTGTTCTTCAAGTCTATCTTTTATTATTGATTCTAATATTTTAGAGAATGTGTTAGTTGCTACAATTCCTCTATAATTTCCAGGTATATTTTTATCCTTTCCCTTTGTCATGATGGGAGTTAGTATTCCACTTTTCATGCTATCTGGAATGTCTAAATCTTGAAAAATCTGATTTATAATTTCACAAAGGAGCAGAGCCAATTCTTCCTTTGCATTTCAGAAGTGTTCAGCTTGTATTCCATTTTCGTCTGCTGATTTACCAGTGTTAAGCTTTTCTATTGCATTCATAACTTCTTTACAGGTGGTTGGTGTTATTGGTATTTTTGTATTGGTGGAAGTTGATATAATGTAGTTTTGAAGTTTGCATAGATTTTGCCGTTCAACATCAAAGGAGTCATTCATACTGGGTGTTGCAAGCTTTTCCAAGTGGATCTTCCATCCATCCATTAATTCATCTTCTGTATATTAGGTGCCATCTAGAATCAGTATATCGGTGTTTATATTTGAACTGGACCTTTGCATTCGAATCAACTTGTGAAAAGTTTTTGAGTCGTTTTCCGAGGCCTGCATTATATCGAAGATCATATTATCCTTTTTTGAGGCATGAGCTTGTCTTTGTAGCTGTCGTAATTCTCTTTTCCTTCTGATCATCTCCTTCTTTTCTGAGTCTGAATTTGTTTTCTTAGGGACCGACCATTTAACTTGAAGGGGGGGTTATGGTTTTTTGTTTCGTTCAGAATTTTTTTTTCGGACAACACAATAGTTAGAATATTTTTTTTTTTTTGTCGTGCGAAGCGCGAACATTTTTTCCATAATTTAACATTAGGATATATGTCAAAAACTCTGAATCAGATTATTTTTTTTTTTCCTCCACCAAAATCAGAATATTTTTTTTCAGCATCATTGGGAATCAGAATATTTTAAAAAAAAAAAACCATAACCCCCCTCCCCCCTTCAAGTTAAATGGTTGTTCCCCTTAATATTTTTCCATTCCCAATTTGCTCTTTTTGCTTCTTTTGATTTTTGATTAATTTTACTATTCCATATTCCTTTACCACATGTTTTTAGTGATTTTATTTTCCTATATTTTGGAATTGCTTTTGCTCCTGCTTTATGTAACATTTGATCTAGCTGTTTTATTTTAAAGTTTACTGGCTGATGTTCCTTTTCTAAATTATTTATTTCATTTTGAATACAATTTTTATATATATTATGGTCACATTTTTCCCATCTTGGTTTTGTGAGTATCTTGGTAGCTTTAGGGGCGGCTCTCTTAACGTCAACTCTTACAGTTGCTAGTACGAGTGTATGATCAGAGGTATTTAAAGCATCCATTTCCTTGATTTTCACGCTGGCGTTCAAATGTTCTGTTGATTTAAATACAAAATAGTCAATTTGAGATTTGTACTTCCCATTGTGATGGAAAAAGGTTGGCCGCTCTGGATGGTTGTTTGCTAGTTTTCACCCATTTTCATGAATGTAATTTCTGAACAGGTTGTCTCTTCTTCTATCATCCCTATGTAGCGATGCATTCATGTCCCAAAAACCATAATTTGGTACGAGTTATCATATTTTTGTATTATCTCTTGTAGTTGGTCGAGATTATCTTTATATTCATAATCACCCTCTTTCACTTCTGATGGCATATATACGTTAACAATACAACAATTTTTAGGTGAGCTATTCATGGTGACGACCTGTATGCGATTGTTCCCATCAGGCATTACTGTCATTGCGTGATCTATACTTTTTTTCCCAAAATATTGCAATTCCCCCATTTCCACGCCAAGATCTATAGTCTAATTGAAGGTTATCATCGTCTACTGATTTTGATGTGACGTTGTATTTTTCATTGGCATTATTCAGTATCTTTTTCTCTAGAGATAGTAGCCAGTGTTCCTGTATGCAGAGAATATCACAGTCATCAAGTACTTGTTTGAGATAGACCGAGTTGCCTTTAGCGCTTTGGATGTTGATTGACCCTATAGTTGTGTTGGCGGGTCGTGATTTTTTGTCCTGTGCCAAATAGCTGTTGTTGCTCGGCCAGCCCCTGAAAAAGGCGACTGACTTCCATTTGTTGGGTTTGTGTGTACATTTTCAGGTATTAGTTGGTTACCTCCTTCACCCATGTTTTCTCTATTTACTAACGGAGTCTTATCTCTATTTTGACTTTTTCTCCATTGTAGGTTCAGAGTACGGTATTCTCCACTTTGTCTATGGGCTCTATGTCTGTGTTGTTGTAGACTACTGTCTTGTTGTATCTTGTCATGTTGACTCATCCTATGTTGATTGCTTGGCCAGGGTGTATTAATGTTTGGAGATATGTCGCCAGTTGAAATTTGGTAATGCACTGGAGTTTGGTGGCTAGATTGCTTCTTTATTTGCTGATATTCGCTTCTTTGCATTGGTTGATGCCAGTTGAATTGTTGTATATCGTTGTCTTGATATCTTTTATTGTACTGAATTGGTTGGGGCTCTGTATATATATCAGGTCTATTATAGCCCTTATGTATATGATCTTGGTTCCTGTTGTTTGTTCCCATTTCATACTTCTGTGAGTTATGTTGGCCATGTGCATGCGTATGTACGATACTTGGTTGGACTTGCTCTAGATGCCCTATATTTTGAGCTCTTGGAAATGTAGTTTGCATGTTACAATTAGTATGTTTTTCCTTAGGGACCGACCATTTAACTTGAAGAGGGGGGTTATGTTTTTTTGTTTCGCTAAACAAATTTTTTTCGGACAACACAAGAGTTAGAATAATAAAAAATTTTGTCGCGCACAGTGCGAATTTTTTTTCCAGAATTTAACATTAGGTTATATGACAAAAACTCTGAATCAGATTATTTTTTTTTTCCTCCACCAAAATCAGAATATTTTTTTCAGCAACATTGGAAATCGGAATATTTTTTTTAGAAAAAAAACATACCCCCCCCCCCCCCCTTTCAAGTTAAATGGTCGTTCCCTTAGCCTCTAAAAAGTTTAGTTTGCATTTCATTTCATTCATTTCCATATTATGCTTCATTTGCATTTTGGTAATTTCGAATTTATGATTCATATCTTCCTGAAGTGTTCCTATTTTGTCCATGAATGTCGATTCGAGTATATCGAGCCTGTAGGAGAATGATTGGTGTTCCTGAGTTTTGTGTTCAGTTATCCTGATGGTCGGATTTGGTATACCAAGTTTGGCCGTTAATAATTGGATTGTGTTTTGGTAGTCCTTGTTGGTTTCTTTGCACATATATAGCTTTCTAAGTGATCTTGCTGTTCATTTGTACATTTAATGTGGTACCAATTTGTACATTGTATACAGTCTATTGCCGGTTCAGCATCAAGGATATACTCGTTACATTGATGGCACTTTATATCATATGACGTATCCAGTAGCCCGTCTCTCTGATGTGTTACTAATTCGTCACTGAGACAAGATGCATATATAGTTGTCATATGGTCCTGTTCGTCTAGGTGTTTATTTTTTTCATTTTCTATAGCAGGGACTTTACAGGTATTTTCTTTCACTTGCCCAATTTCAGTTATTTTACCATTATTTCCATTCATTTGTACTGTTTGTCTTTTTGCTATTGTTTTGCTACAACTGTTTTGACTATGAATGGTTTCAGAGTCTTTCGTATTTTGAACGTTAGTCAGTGATCATTTGCATATTTCTCCAATTTTTCTATTTGGGGTTTTGTAGTCTATGGCATCTTTCATCTTATCGCATATGGTTTCCAGATGGTTTTGTATAAATTCATCCAATTTATATCCATTGACATCAATACGACTAGTTGTATTGAATAAATGGATTCTATATAATTGTTAATTGATCTTGCTTGTTTATTCCTGACATATATGGACTCCTCAGTTATAACAGGTTCAATGCTTATATCTCTGTTGTCTAGTTTGCTCCTTTTAGTGTGCACAACTATTGATTTATCCAATGAGTTGTTGTAATGTTCATATATTGCCTTTTTGAGAATTTCATATGCGGCGGCAGATGGTAGCACTAGGGTCCCTGATTTAAGATGTATATCACAGTCTAGTTCTCTTTCTGATGCTTCTATCTTTTTTCCCGAGTGCTTTCTTGCTGTTTAAATTATAGTTCATAGTGTGGCTACTTGTGGCATTATTCCTACTTGGTGTATAAACTTGTGGCGGATTACTTATTCAGTTGCTAAATCGTGTAGAGAGTGCCATGTTGTTGGAGTAAGATCAGACGGGTCAGCTAGCTTGGAATTCCATAAAGATCTGCCCTGCCTGAACTTAACTATTTTAATCACCAGCATGCTTCTCTGATTCGGTCTACTATTTCTCTAAGCCAGACCCTTGCAAGTTTTTGTGTTGGGTGTACACTGTCTTTGTAGAGTTTAAAGTTGTAATAGTGCCAAGTGTCTAGTTGCAACCTTCTCCTGTGTCTAGTGCTTGCCTTCAGAAATTTTAAAATTTATCATGATCAGATTCCATCTTTTTTTATTCATTTCCCCACACTGATTTAACAATTAAGTTTTTGTTCGGGAACAGTTTTTATTGATATCGGGAAGAAGTTGGGGTCTTGAGAAATAAAAAGTTTCAAAGAAATAGTGTTCCTGCAAAATATTTTACATCAAAGTAAATTATATTCGCCCAGCCGAAAATCTGGTCACCTTGGGCGACCATTAAGTTTTTTTTCTGATCAAGATGTTAACTTAGGATATATATTTAATAACTGCATGTATAACTTACCTCGTCACTAAACCAGTATTTATATACATCAGAGTGTTTATGTGTATCCTGGTGTTTATTACACAAATATATCGTGTGATCTTGAGGTTTGTATTCAAAGCTGTCCTTTGCCTCTTGGTAATCAGATTTACTGCATATCATCTTGACTTTGTATTTGCAACAAATTTTATATCTTTTACTTAACTCATCCACCATATCTGTTAGGGTCTCTCGATGACCATGGAATTCTTTGTCAAACTGATTTTTGTATATCCAAATCTGTAAAGCTATTAAGTTTTTGCTTGCACATATAACTAATTTCTTGCAACGTGTCGCATCCATTTCAAACATGCCAATTCCACGATAAAGTGAACAATTTCCATCTTTATCTATGCTTATGTCAAATTTTCTAATATAACCAACTAAGACGTGATTGAAAAACGCAGGTGGAAGAAATTCAAATTCTAATAAAAGCCATGATGTTCTATAGTATGATTCTACACCATACAGCATACACATGTCTTCAAATGTTGACGGTTTTATCACATATGGCATAAAATACGATTTCTTATCTTCATTTTTTAGTTTTACAATAATGTCAAATTTCTCTAAAACAAGTAGAAGATGTTCCTTATTTTCCACAAATTTCAGGTTTTTTTCATCTTTGATAAACATTTCAGAAATTAACATGTCTGTCAATTCACCCTTTTCCAGAAGATTTGTCCAATCTTCTAAATGTCCCAATGTACTCTTCAACTGATTTGACACTAAACATTTAAAGGCTTCAATCAGCCATCTTGGATTCAGTATAATATAATCTTTCAGATCTTCGAAAAATATCACATGTCCACATTCATGCTGATATCTTAGAAATAAAAAAATGTCCTTATTATTAGATGTATGTAGGGACTTATCCTGAGCTAACTTAAAAACATCATTTAATGATAGTATGTTAATTCCAGCATTACGTTCACCGTCCAATGCAGTTTCCAAATGGATCCACCTGAACGGCAGTTCTTCACCCCAACTTGACATGGTGCTTCCTATTTCAGATATAGCCAACTGCAAAGCTACAAATTCATCTTTTGAAGGTTCTTTGTTTGATACACATAGTCTTCTCGAAAAATGTTGACGTGGACGCTGCCTCCTAAAGATTGATAACAGTTGTTCGTCAAAATCTTCCATTTGTTTTTTGAGATCCCCCTAAAGAGTAAAAAAAAACATATACAGAAATTTAAAAAAATCTCTCCATATAAAAATATTGGAAATATAATACCTTAATGTATTAATTATCTAGAAGCCAATATGTGTAAATAAAATAAATTTTCAAGAAGCTTAACTCTGCTTCCATAATAGGCATTGACATTATCAAACTTTTATTAGTAAAAGACAATGACATAGTCAAACTTTTATTAGTAAAAGACATTGACATTGTCAAACTTTTATTAGTAAAAGACACTGACATTGTCACTTTTATTCGTAAAAGACATTGACATTGTCAAACTTTTATTAGTAAAAGACATTGACATTGTCACTTTTATTCGTAAAAGACATTGACATTGTCAAACTTTTATTAGTAAAAGACATTGACATTGTCACTTTTATTCGTAAAAGACATTGACATTGTCAAACTTTTATTAGTAAAAGACATTGACATTGTCAAACTTTTATTAGTAAAAGACACTGACATTGTCACTTTTATTCGTAAAAGACATTGACATTGTCAAACTTTTATTAGTAAAAGACATTGACATTGTCAAACTTTTATTAGTAAAAGACTTTGACATTGTCAAATGTTTATTAGTAAAAGACACTGACAGTCAAACTTTTATCAGTAAGACATTGACATTGTCAACCTTTTATTAGTAAAAGACATTGAAACTATCACTTTTATAAGTAAAAGACACTGCCATTGTCAAACTTTTATTAGTAAAAGACACTGACATTGTCAAACTTTTATTAATAAAAGACATTGACATTGTCAAACTTTAATTAATAAAGGACATTGACATTGTCAAACTTTTATTAGTAAAAGACATTGACATTGTCAAACTTTTATTAGTAAAAGACATTAACATTGTCAACCTTTTATTAGTAAAACACATTGACATTGTAAAACTTCTATAAGTAAAAGACTTTGACATTGTCAAACTTTTATTAGTAAAAGACACTGACATTGTCACTTTTATTCGTAAAAGACATTGACAGTGTGACATGTTTATTCATAACAAACATTGACATTGTCAATCTTTTATTCGTAAAAGACATTGACAAACTTTTATTCGTAAAAGACATTGACATTGTCAAACTTTTATTAGTAAAAGAGACTGACATTGTCAATCTTTTATTCGTAAAAGACATTGACAAACTTTTATTCGTAAAAGACATTGACATTGTCAAACTTTTATTAGTAAAAGAGACTGACATTGTCAATCTTTTATTCGTAAAAGACATTGACAAACTTTTATTCGTAAAAGACATTGACATTGTCAAACTTTTATTAGTAAAAGACACTGACATTGTCAAACTTTTATTCGTAAAAGACATTGACATTGTCAAACTTTTATTAGTAAAACACACTGACATTGTCCAAATTTTATTTGTAAAAGACATTGACATTGTCAAACATTTATTAATAAAAGACATTGACATTGTCAAACTTTTATCAGTAAAAGACATTGACATTGTCAAACTTTCATCAGTAAAAGACATTGACATTGTCAAACTTTTATTAATAAAAGACACTGACAAACTTTTATTCGTAAAAGACATTGACATTGTAAAACTTTTATTAATAAAAGACACTGACATTGTCAAACTTGTATTAGTAAAAGACACTGACATTGTCAACCTTTTATTAGTAAAAGACACTGACATTGTCAACCTTTTATTAGTAAAAGACACTAAAAACTTTTATTCGTAAAAGACATTCACATTGTCAAACTTTTATTAGTAAAAAACATTGACATTGTCAAACATTTATTAGTAAAAGACACTAAAAACTTTTATTGTAAAAGACATAGACATTGTCAAACATTTATTAGTAAAAAACATTGACATTGTCAAACTTTTATCAGCAAGATATTGACATTGTCAAACTTTTATTCGTAAAAAAATGACATTGTCAAACTTTTATTCGTAAAAGACATTGACATTGTCAAACTTTTTTTTAGTAAAAGACGCTGACATTGTCACTTTTATTCATAAAAGACACTGATAGTGTGAAATTTTTATTCGTAACAAACATTGACATTGTCAATCTTTTATTCGTAAAAGACATTGACATTGTCAAACTTTTATTAGTAAATGACACTGATATTGTCAAACTTTTATTAGTAAAAGACATTGACATTGTCAAACTTTTATTAGTAAAAGACATTGACATTGTAAAACTTTTATAAGTAAAAGACACTGCCATTGTCAAACATTTATTAGTAAAAGACACTGACATTGTCAAATTTTTATCAATAAAAGACATTGACTTTATCAAACTTTTATTAGTAAAAGACATTGACATTGTCAAACTTTTATCAGTAAAAGACATTGTCATTGTCAAACTTTTATCAGTAAAAGACATTGACATTGTCAAACTTTTATCAGTAAAAGACATTGACATTGTAAAACTTTTATTAGTAAAAGACACTGACATTGTCAAACTTTTATTAGTAAAAGACACTGACATTGTCACTTTTATTCGTAAAAGACATTGACAGTGTGACATGTTTATTCATAACAAACATTGACATTGTCAATCTTTTATTCGTAAAAGACATTGACAAACTTTTATTCGTAAAAGACATTGACATTGTCAAACTTTTATTAGTAAAAGAGACTGACATTGTCAATCTTTTATTCGTAAAAGACATTGACAAACTTTTATTCGTAAAAGACATTGACATTGTCAAACTTTTATTAGTAAAAGAGACTGACATTGTCAATCTTTTATTCGTAAAAGACATTGACAAACTTTTATTCGTAAAAGACATTGACATTGTCAAACTTTTATTAGTAAAAGACACTGACATTGTCAAACTTTTATTCGTAAAAGACATTGACATTGTCAAACTTTTATTAGTAAAACACACTGACATTGTCCAAATTTTATTTGTAAAAGACATTGACATTGTCAAACATTTATTAATAAAAGACATTGACATTGTCAAACTTTTATCAGTAAAAGACATTGACATTGTCAAACTTTCATCAGTAAAAGACATTGACATTGTCAAACTTTTATTAATAAAAGACACTGACAAACTTTTATTCGTAAAAGACATTGACATTGTAAAACTTTTATTAATAAAAGACACTGACATTGTCAAACTTGTATTAGTAAAAGACACTGACATTGTCAACCTTTTATTAGTAAAAGACACTAAAAACTTTTATTCGTAAAAGACATTCACATTGTCAAACTTTTATTAGTAAAAAACATTGACATTGTCAAACATTTATTAGTAAAAGACACTAAAAACTTTTATTGTAAAAGACATAGACATTGTCAAACATTTATTAGTAAAAAACATTGACATTGTCAAACTTTTATCAGCAAGATATTGACATTGTCAAACTTTTATTCGTAAAAAAATGACATTGTCAAACTTTTATTCGTAAAAGACATTGACATTGTCAAACTTTTTTTTAGTAAAAGACGCTGACATTGTCACTTTTATTCATAAAAGACACTGATAGTGTGAAATTTTTATTCGTAACAAACATTGACATTGTCAATCTTTTATTCGTAAAAGACATTGACATTGTCAAACTTTTATTAGTAAATGACACTGATATTGTCAAACTTTTATTAGTAAAAGACATTGACATTGTCAAACTTTTATTAGTAAAAGACATTGACATTGTAAAACTTTTATAAGTAAAAGACACTGCCATTGTCAAACATTTATTAGTAAAAGACACTGACATTGTCAAATTTTTATCAATAAAAGACATTGACTTTATCAAACTTTTATTAGTAAAAGACATTGACATTGTCAAACTTTTATCAGTAAAAGACATTGTCATTGTCAAACTTTTATCAGTAAAAGACATTGACATTGTCAAACTTTTATCAGTAAAAGACATTGACATTGTAAAACTTTTATTAGTAAAAGACACTGACATTGTCAAACTTGTATTAGTAAAAGACACTGACATTGTCAAACTTTTATTTGTAAAAGCCTTTGACATTGTCAAACTTTTATTAGTAAATAACATTGACATTGTCAAACTTTTATCAGTAAAAGATATTGACATTGTCAAACTTTTATCAGTAAATAACATTGACATTGTCAAACTTTTACCAGCAAGACTTTGACATTATCAAACTTTTATTCCTAAAAGACATTGACATTGTCAAATTTTATTAGTAAAAGACACTGACTTTGTCACTTTTATTCGTAAAAGATATTGACATTGTCAAACTTTTATCAGCAAAATATTGACATTGTCAAACTTTTATTTGTAAAAGAAATTGACATTGTCAAACTTTTATTAGTAAAAGACACTGACATTGTCAAACTTTTATTCGTAAAAGACACTGACATTGTCACTTTTATTCGTAAGACATTGACAGTGTGAAATTTTTATTCGTAACAAACATTGACATTGTCAATCTTTTATTCGTAAAAGACATTGACAAACTTTTATTGGTAAAAGACATTGACATTGTCAAACTTTTCTTAGTAAAAGACGCTGACATTGTCAAACTTTTATTCATAAAATGGTCAAAAATATTACTAATGATGATTCAAAAGGTTTCCATGGCAATATTGACAATCATCACAATGGTCGTGATTTCTGAGGTATGACTGTTCTTCTCTCAATTACAACAATCAGATGGTAATACAAATGTACATGTACAATGATGTTTGTTTGCTTGATTGTGCTTAGCGCCACTTATATATATATTTCAGTTATATCGTGGCTGTCAATTTTATTGGTGGAGGAAACCGAAGGATCCGGAGAAAACCAGCGACCTGTCGCAAGTCACTGACCAAACTTTATCACATAATGTTGTACACCTCGCCCTGACCGAGATTGGAACTCGGTGGCACTGATTGCATAGGTAGTTGTAAATCCAACTATCATACGAGCACGGCCACAACGGACCCCATGTACAATGTAGACTTAAATTACTATGCTTAGACAACCACTGTTAATTACCTTAACTTTATCAGTCCCTGTACAAACTACGATGATTGGGGGTTTTAACTTCTCTTCATCACCAGGTGATTCTGTAGTAGCATAACAATGAATTGTGTCAAACCAAAAGTTTATGTAACCTAAAGAAATCAGAAAAAACAATAAAGAGTATATATTTTATATAGCTGATAGAGACCTTGTTAATTCCTAGAAATATCATAATGACATGACTGTTGCTTAATAACATCTGGCGAGCAATATTTCACTTATATTTCAGGAGTAGGGCACAGGTGGCTCAATGAGTTAGGTAGCTGGATTGCCTAACAACTCATACAAGCCTATCACCAATACGGTGGGAGTTCGTGCTCAGCTTTGTAAATTACAAGAAAGGGTGCACTTAACTCGCAGCCGCAAGTGATAAAGCTTACCAGTTGCTTTCCCATCATCGGTGTTCTCTCCGGGTACTCCGGCTTCTTCCACCACTAAAACTGGTCGCCATGATATAGCTCAAATATTGCTAAAAGTGGTGTTAAACACCAAAAATCAAATAACAACTAGAAAAGAAGTATTTCCCTGCACTTGATAATTATGGACAAAGTTGTTTTGTTAGGACTGATTCTGTGTCTGTAATAGGAACCATACAAACCATGTTTCCATTATGTAGCTAGTAAGAAGGAAATAAAGTCCAACTACCTGTCATTTTGCTAATATTCGACAAAAATCCCCCCTCACGACTTTTCGTCGTGGGGCATAGCAAATGACTAAGTTCAACTACCTGTCATTATCAAATATTTGATGAAAATAAAAATCCTGTGGACATGCACACCTCCATTATGTGTATAAACATCCTACAAAATATTTAAGCTGTAGCTCTAAAACTGTAGGAGGAGTTAGCCGGACAAATCATGTTCCTTCTATGCAGCTAGTACGAAACAAATGACCAAGTCCAACTACTTGTGATTTTGAGAATATTTGCAGAAAATCAAAATCCTGTGAACATGCACACATCCATTACGTGCACAAACATCCTACAAAATATTAAAGCTGTAGCTCCAAAACTGTAGGAGGAGATAGCCGGAAAAAACATGTATCTATATCCGGACGGACTAACAAAATGACTAAGTCCAACTACCTGTCATTTTGAGAATATTTGATGAAAAGCAAAATCCTGTGGACATGCACACCTCCATTATGTGTATAAACATCCTGCTAAATATTAAAGCTGTAGCTCTAAAACTGTAGGAGGATTTAGCCGGACAAATCATGTTCCTTTTATGCAGCTAGTACGAAAAAAATGATTAAGTCCAACTACCTGTCATCTTGAGAATATTTGAGAAAAATAAAAATCCTGTGGACATGCATACCTCCATTATGGGTAAAAACATTCTACATAATATTAAAGCTGTAACTCCAAAACTGTAGGAGGAAATAGCTGGACAAACCATGTATTTATATCCAGACGGACGAACAAAATGACTAAGTCCAACTACCTGTCATTTTGAGAATATTCGATGAAAATCAAAATCCTGTGGACATACACATCCTACAAAATATTAAAGCTGTAGCTCTAAAACTGTAGGAGGAGTTAGCCGAACAAACCATGTTCCCTTTATGCAGCTAGTACGAAAACCAGAGGCTCCCAGGAGCCTGTAATCGCTCACCTGGATCAAAGCTGCTTTCAATAACAACGCAACTGCACTGTGGCGGCCATCTTGGCGGGAGTGTGCAACTGCCGGACACAATTTTGGAAGAGGACCATCCAATGACTATTCCATCAAAGTTTGGTTTTAATTGATCTACTGGTTCCAGACAAGATGGTTTTTATGAGAATTTCCCATAAGGTCCTATGTTAAACTAAGTACAGCTCTGCAGCCATCTTGCTCAGAGGGCGGGACCACCAGACAAATTTTGGAAGAGGACCATCCAATGACTATTTTATCAAAGTTTGGTTTCAAATGAGCAACTGGTTCCAGACAAGAAGATTTTTATGTGAATTTCCCATAGGTTCCTATGTTAAACTAAGTTCGGCTGTGGGGGCCATCTTGGTCGAAGGACCGAACTGCCTGAAATACAATGTATTTTTGGAAGAGAACCATCCAATGACTATTTCATCAACATTTAGTTCTTATTGAGCAAATGGTTTCAGACAAGAACATTTTTATGGGAATTTCCCATAGGGTTCCATGTTAAATTAAGTTCGGCTGTGGCAGCCATCTTGGTCGGAGGTATGAAATGCCGGACACAATTTTGGAAGGGGACCACCCAAGGATCATTTCAGCAAAGTTTGGTTGAAATTGGCTCATTAGTTTCAGAGGAGAAGATTTTTTTTAAATTCTTCCCCCCTTTTTTTTATTTTTAGCTTGGTGGCCATCTTGGTTGGAAGTCTGGATCACCGGACACAGTTTTCGAAGGGGGCCATCCAAGGATCATTCCACCAAAGTTGTGTTGCAATTCACCCTGTGGTTTCTGAGGAGAAAATTTGTATGTGAATTTCCATTAGAGTCCTATGTTAAGCTAAGTTCGGCTGTGGGGGCAATCTTGGTCGAAGGGCCGAACCTCCGGACACATTTTTGGAAGAGAACCATCCAATGACTATCTCATCAAAATTTAGTTCTTATTGAGCAAATGGTTTCAGACAAGAAGATTTTTATGGGAATTTCCCATAGGGTCCTATGTTAAATTAAGTTCGGCTGTGGTGACCATCTTGGTCGGAGTTCTGAAATGCCGGACACAATTTTGGAGATTAGCCCAGTAGTTTCAGGGGAGGATTTTTTTAAAATTTCATCCCCCCTTTTTTCTAATTTGCATAATCTGTCAAAATCGGCAAAAGTTCAAAGTTCATAAAAGATCCTGTAATACATGTTAAAAAGCTCATCATTATGCTTATACAGTTCAAATTTGGGCACATTCTGGCTTAAAATAAAGCGGTTTTGGCCCTTTGAAGAAATTTCTATTTTAGTAATGGTGGCCATCTTGGATACAGGGCAGTGCTTACGGACACAATTTTGAGAGGGACCCACCCAGGGATCATCCCTGCCAGATTTGGTTTAATTTGGTTCAGCGGTTTCAGAGGAGAAGATTTAAATGTGATTTTTTATCAAAATATGCCTAATTTGCATAGTCGGAATAAATCGGCTGAAAGAAAAATTTAAAAAAAAAACCGGAATATATGTTAAACTATTCCTTGCCATGTAACTGCAGTTAAAATTTGAGCTCATTTTGACATACACTAAAGCAGCAATGGACAATTAAAATTTCATCCTCCCTTTTTCTATTTTGAGCTTGGCGGCTATCTTGGTTGGAAGTCGGGATCAACGGACACAATTTTGGAAGGGGGCCATCCAAGGACCATTCCACCAAATATGGTTGCAATTGGCCCAGTAGTTTCTGAGGAGAAGATTAAAATGTGAAATGTTGACGGACGGACTACACACGACGGACGAAAAGTGATGACAATAGCTCACATGGCCTAAAGTGAGCTAAGTCCAACTACCTGTCATTTTGAGAATATTAGAGAAAAACAAGAATCCTGTGGACAGGCACACCTCCATTATGCATAAAAACATGCTACAAAATATTAAAGCTGTAGTTCCAAAACTGTAGGAGATAGCCGGACAAACCATGTATCTATATCCGGACGGACTAACAAAATCCTGTGGACATGCACACCTCCATTATGTGTTATGTGTATAAACAGCCTGCAAAATATTAAAGCTGTAGCTCTAAAACTGTAGGAGGAGTTAGCCAGACAAACCATGTTCCCTTTATGCAGCTAGTACAAAAAAAATCTGTTAGTGTTATACAAAATGCAGGAAAGAATTTCTATAATAGGGAATTAAGGGAAACCAAACCATTAAGGTGTCAAACCAATAATTCACCAATCAAAGCTTAGAACATATACAAAAGTAATCCCTTTTAAAGAAAATAGTTCCTTTTGCTTTGTTGTATTATGAGAAATACTGAATGGAATGGAATATTTAAAATTGATAATTGAAGTTAAATATGCAGTCCGACAAAAGTTAGGCACCACCTGACTTGTTTCAATAATATATTTTCTGATAATGAACTTATTATACCCCCCGCCAACAAAGCTTATTATACCTCCTGCAAACAAAGTTTGGGGGGTATATGGGAATCACCCTGTCCATCCGTCCGTCCGTCCATGTACCTTGTAAGCGCAACTCCTCCTAAGCCGCTTATTGGATTTTTATGAAACTACACATTTGTAGTACACTACCGGCAGATGTGCATGAAGGAATATGGTTGCTGTCCAAAATTTAAAAGGCGAGATAATTTAACTTATACTTTCACGAAAAGGGGAGGGGGGTCATGTACCTTGTAAGCGCAACTCCTCCTAAACGAATTATTGGATTTTTATGAAACTTTACACATTTGTAGTACACTACCTGCAGATGTGCGTGAAGGAATATGGTTGCTGTCCAAAATTATAAGGCGAGATAATTCAACTTATACTTTCACGAAAAGGGGGGTCGTGTACTTTGTAAGTGCAACTCCTCCTAAACGGCTCATTGGATTTTTGTGTAACTTTACACAGTTGTAGTACACTACCTGCAGATGTAATTGAAGAAATATGGTCACTTTTGGAAGGGGAGATAATTCAACTTGTACTTTCATGAAAAGAAGGAGGGCATGTATCTTGTAAGCGCAACTCCTCCTTATTGGATTTTTATGAAACTTTACACAGTTGTAATACACTATCTGCAGATGTGCATGAAGGAATATGGTTGCTGTCCAAAATTTGGAAGGGGGATAATTTAACTTATACTCTGAAATACGTTCTGTATGGAGAGATGGGCTTGCAAGCACAACTCCTCCTAAATGGCTCATTGGATTTAAATGGAACTTTACACAGTTGCAATACACTGCCTGCAGATGTGCATGAAGGAATATGGTTCCTGTCAAAAATTTGGAAGGTGATGTAGGCATAACTATTCCTGAATGAAATAAGATTTTAATTGACCTTTTCACATCTGGATATTTGCAATATAAAAACTACTCAAGAATAAATAATCAATTTTGAATCAATAACATTTGATGTGACCTATATCCTCTTGTACAAAAGTTAGGAAATGTTGTAATCCTCATGTATACTGATGAAACCGTATTGGTTTTAAACAATCCCACTTTGTTGAAGACCTTGTGGCGACCCCTAGATGTATGTTCTTGGTTAGTTTATTTTGGAGATGGGATGTTGTCTCCTTGACATGACTCCATATCCATTCTTTTTTCATAGGTAACTTGCTAATATACCTGTATTCCAAAGTTTGAACATCATAGTATTGATCGATTTTTATTTATGTGTAAAGTGCCACGTGTACTTTTCAACATTTGTGTTTGCGAACGAAAGCTGATTTTTTTTGTGTAGAGTTTTAAGTTTCATTTTCTATTGATTTCGTATGGTGCGGCGAAAATTAACCATACCAGAAAGGTGGCAAGCTGTTGGCATGCATAACGGTGGTTTTAGCCATAGCAGGGTGGCAGACCACTTCAGGGTTAACCATTCCATCATTGTACGACTGATGCAGCGTTTTCGTCAAACGGGGAATGTTACTGACCGTCCACGTGCAGGTAGACCTCGCAAAACGATGCTGAGAGAGGACCGGCTCATATCCAGACGGGTGCGGCAACAGCTATTCAGTACAGCTGGTGCACTTCGTGGTAATTTAGCGTTTGAAGGCCACATTAGCACACACACTGTAATCAGACACCATCAGGGAATGCGAGCGAGACGACCCATAAAACGTCCACAGTTGACATTACATCATCGCCATGCTCGATTTGACTGGTCACATGATCATTTGGGGTGGACTATTCGCACATGGAGAAGGATCCACTGGTCTGATGAAAGTCGTTTTTTGTTACGCCGTACCGACGGTCGTGCAAGGGTTTGGCGCCAACGAAACACTTCATCTCAGGACAGCCACATTTTGGGCACATCTGCTTTTGGGGGTGGGGGTGTAACTGTCTGGGGTTGTTTTTGCTTTGACTGTAAGTTGGACTTGTACCTTCTTGATGGTAATCTGACAGGCCAAAAATACTGTGACAATGTGTTCGCTCCACGCGTAGTCCCCCATTTCGACAATCATGCATTGGCTGACAGGTCAGTGTTCATGGACGACAATGCTAGGCCACATAGAGCCCGAATTGTACAACATTTTTTACAGCAAGAGGCTGTTCAGACAATTCCATGGCCTGCGATGTCCCCAGAAATGAACCATATAGAGCATGTATGGGACTTTATTGGCCGAAAAATTAACCAACGCAATCCAAAATGTCAAAATATTGACGAATTAAGAATTGCTATCTTACAGGAGTGGCAACAGTTCCTCCAAGAATGGCTCAGGCGTCTGGTGCGAAGCATGACGAGGCGTGTTACAGAACTTCACAATAAACGCGGTGGATATACTCGTTATTGATTTTTATGCCTTACACATACGCACAATAGATGCATTTAAAAGTTCTTAAAATCTGAAGACTCTGCATTTTAATGCAATGTTAAAAACTTCCATCAAAGACAAACTGGTTTTACGTTTTTCCAGTGCCTGTTTTGAACCCCATTTTTGCCACGTCATAGACACGTCTTTCAGGATGAGAAATACTTCGTAGATTGGTAATTTTAGAGCCCTTGGTGTAGTCTTTTAAGAAAGTGTAAGACAAATGGTGATATCTATTTTATTGTTTTAACAGTATCGATGTAAAAAAATATATCGATAAAAATATAGGGTGGTGCTTAACTTTTGTTGGAGTGTATATATAAGGATTATTTTGAGCCCACATTTGATGCATTTAGTTGTATTCTAATACCTCTATGGAGGATTTGATGCATTACCTATAAATATTGAATTTCCCGGGGATGACCGAGCTATTTTTAGAGTAGGTGTTTTCCATAGCCTGGCATTTCACTGCAAGACTTTAAACATCCCCTGATATTTTCACAGAACGTAGAGGAATCATGTACGTTTCAGAAAATATATGGTCTTAGAAAGGTTAAACTTAAGAAAAAATAGCCAGACAGGCCAGAAAAATCACAAAATTAGTAGAAAATGTTAAAGAAATTAATTATAGGTTTCACACCTTAAAATCGGGGTCCGACCTATAATCCGACAGTCCGATAGTCCGACGGTCCGATAGTGCGATAGTCCAACGGTCCGATAGTCCGACAGTCCGATAGTCCGACAAATGTTATATTTCTTTGAAAGTTAACACTATAACATGTGTAATATGGGGCCAGAAACCGAACCGTTTACTCACCAAAGAAAGGTTCAGAACATCGGAAACACGATATCATAGACGGACAAACAATTGGCAGGGCCACACAAGAGCTACAAAAAACACATATATGAACGCGGACTCCATAAAGACCTGGATCCAATCGTGATGAACCGGTAGCATCCGTATATTTTTTAGTAGCAACTACTTCAGGCTTTATTTAAGTAGCATGTAGCCGAGTCCAGCCAAGGAAAGTCATTATTAAAAAGAAAGATGAAATAAATGAATACACAAAAAAAAAAAATACAAAAAAAGGAAAAGCCAAAAGGAGAGCGTACCAGTGCCCTTTATCATGGAATATTTATGTTAAAAAGCAATGTCGACACACCAATAGAGCTGGATGCAATAATGTGTGCAAATTGATTGATTGATTGATTGCTTAAGGTCCAGCAAGCAATAATTCAGTCATATTAAGGATGAGAAAAGTTTGTAAGCAAAAAATCAGAAAGAGGGGACTCTGGGATGGATCAACACGGGCAACAGCTTAACACGAGAACTTGTTTTTCTGTCTCTTCCGACGACAAGTTGGTTCTATTTTTATTCCCCGGGATTCCGACGGGTGACCCTGCTATAGTCGCCTTCTACGACAAACGCATATATAAAAAGTTACGATTGAAGGAATTGTCCCTAAGCGACCCCTTATATCACGGAAAGAAACAGCATCGAAATATGACAAAATAAACAACTGTGCCATGATACGCCCCCCCTCTTTTAGGACAATTGATGGTCGGTTGCGCAGTGTGAGAACAGCAATTAATATTCTGCACTTTTTTAAACCAATTAATTGTATATGTATGTACCATAAGAAAACTGGCGTTTTCCAAACTGACTAAAATCACACCTCTCACTTGCTCTCCCTTTTATCAATACAATGTATGTCACGACGTGACCTATCAGTAAAAGGGGGAACAAGTGAGAGATGTTATCGTACGAGGCGTGGACGGACGGACGAACAGCGGTATTCCATAATAAGGCCGTATTTTGACGGGCGTATAAAAATGAATGGCCCATATCCTGAAATTACGAATATATCATTTTTGCCAAATTATTTTTCAAAACTTTCATCAGTTTAAAGCATTTGTCGGACTATCGGACCGTCGGACTATCGGACTGTCGGACTATCGGACTATCGGACTGTCAGATTATACAATGTAGCTACGGCCCCTTAAAATCAGACTTAAAATATAATTAAAAAGCTTGGTTGTTAACAGTAATGTTTGTTTGTTTATTTGTTTGGAAGTGCTTAATGCCAATTTCAACAATATTTCAGTTATAATGTGGCAGTCAGTTTTATGATTGGAGGAAACCGAAGGATCCGGAGAAAACCACTGACCTGTCACAAGTCACTGACAAACTTTATCACATAATGTTGTACACCTCGCCCTGATCAAGATTCGAACTCACAACATCAGTGGTGATAGGCACTGATTGCATAGGTAGTTGTAAATCCAACTACCATACGATTACGACCATGATGGCCCCTGCTACAGCAATGAGTTCAATGAAAATATAAATAAGGCTTAAAATTAAAATCTTATCATTTTGGTTGCAGGTCCCTTTTGGCTCCATTTGCTCAGTTTTATCGCAGATATCATAGAAGACAAGTCAAATCAAAAATTCAAAGTTTGTTGGACTCATTTTGATACCCTAATATCTTGAGTAACCCGCAACAATATAGCTGAAATATTGTTAAGAAAGTGGCATTAAATACCATAACCCCCACCCCCATCCCCCTGAAAACAGTAAACACCATATACAATCTGTCAGCAGACTAAAAAAGAGAATTTTATTAGGAGGAGAAGAAAAATAATGATCAAAATTGGTTGAAAATAAAATCTCCCCATGTAAAAAAGCAACAGACTCAACTAGGTTGAACTGAAAGGCATTGCCTGTAAGAAATTGTAGTGAAATGAAATGAACACTTTACTGAAAGCGCTATTTTTTCCATTACGTCAATGTTGTATTTATAAAGTTGGAAATTCCCTTGTAGAATCCTCAGGTTTTTACATAGAAGTGATCGATTAATTCGAGGATCCCGAGTAAATTTTAGAGTATATAAGGTGGTCAAAATGCTGCAGATGGTTGCATTCGTTTTGTGCCATTTGGGAAGTGTATGTCGAAAGAATAGAAAGATTAAATAGGTATATTGAGCTGAACTGAGCTAAAACAAGACATCAGGGTTTAAAGAACAGCAGAAGTGACTGCATTTAAGTCTTGCCTGTTATTCTGATTAAACGATTGATCGTTGAATAGCTCAAAGCGAGCCAACATTCTATTTATAGTATAGTTGTAGTTTACTGAGCAAAATTGAGATATAAAATTGTCTACTATTTTAAAATAATACAATCACTTTGGATAGGTTCTTTTCATTTTACACAATAAATCTCGAACCATAAGAAGTAACTTAGGTACGAACCCTTTCTTACACTTTATTTTCCTATTTATTTTAATTTACTTCATCATCTCATTTTCAATAGATACCAAGCCCGTTACAAAATGTTTAACCCAACACTGACATTTAAGTAAGGGACCATTGTGGTTGTGGTCGCGATCGTATGGTAGTTGAATTTACAACTACCTGTGCAATTAGTACCTATCACCACTAAAGTTGCGAGAGTCGGACCCAGTTCATGGCGATATGTGATAAAGTTTGTCAGTGACTAGCGACAGGTCGTTGGTTTTTTCTGGGTACTCCTCCACCAATAAAACTCACTGCCAGGATATACTGAAATATTGTTGAAAGTGGTGTTAAACACCATAAACCTATAGTCAAGTAACAGTATATACTTACATCCTACTTGATCAAATTCCTTATTTTCTATTTTTTTCTGAGATGAAAGGTCCTTAGATAGATCTACTGTTAATAGATAAATTGCAGAATTTGTTAGGAATGTTTGATGTGTGGCATAAAACTCTTTCTGTCCAGCAAAGTCCCAAATAGAACAGTCTACAAACAAATCTTTTGGCAATTCAACCTTCATTGCATCTGAACAAGTGTCTAATAATTCGTCTAATAATTCTGCATGCCTTTTACTTTTAACGTCTTTGTTTTCATGAAGTTGAATTGATTCAGGTAAAGATTCATTCAATTCGTTAGTGAATGGCACGTCCGTGTCATTTGCCTGATCGATATCTTTTCCAGTGTAGATGTGTGTAATTTCAGTTGCATTCTTAGCTAATGGTTCATCTAGAACCTTTCCAAATGATGTAACTACAAACAGAAATAGTAACTAGAAGTTCATGGTATTATTCTATGGCTTACAATTAAAACAAACTGAGTGACAAGTATATTCATTAAGTCCAATGGGTATAATCCCTATTTTATTATTCATGATAGAATTTCTTCATTTTTCGTCTAAAAAAACTTTATCATAAAACCCATTAAAAAATACGGTAAAACAATGGGTGACCGCTCGATAGTCCGAAGGTCCATTACTCCGAAGGTTCATTAGTCCAAAGGTCTGTTAGTCCGAAGGTTCATTAGTCCGAAGGTCCGTTAGTCCAAACTTTTTAAGGTCCGTTAGTCTTGTTTTTCGACCAAAGGATAGTTATCGAACAGTGTTGAATTTATTTAATATTCAGTCTTTTATCAAATTAGGTAAGAGAAGCAAGATACTCATATTCACATCCTAACTAAGCAGTGGCCTATCCAGGTGGGTTGTAGGCTGTATGCCCGGCTTTTGCCATCTAAAAAAATGTGTAATCGACAAATATAGGTAAAACTTAAAACTTTTTGTTGAAAAACACGCTAAAATTGCACCAAGCCCCTGTTTTGAAATTATGGATCCAAGCGTGCTAAGTCTAAAAAAAAGGAAAAAAAACGTGTTGTCCCTAAAATACATTTTTTGTATGTGGAAATCATTCCAATGAAGTAAACCCTCCACTAAAACTCTTCTTCTTCTTTACATTTCTAGCCGTCCTTCACTACTGAAGATTATTGGCCGAGCGCCGCATTAAATTTAGTTAATACATAAAGTTAACATATATACAATAAACGGGTTACACTAATGTCCTGAAAATTGACCCGAAATGCCCCGAAAAGCACACAAAGGCCCACATCCCCCCCTACCATCCAATGGATTGAGCTCAAACTTGAAAATGTTAAACACATCAGCACAGGTGGAAACAATTTGACCTGAAAATTGTCACGAAACGTCCCGATAATGTTCCGAAAAGCACACAAAGACCCATATCCTCTCCACCATCCAATGGATTGAGCTCAAACTCGAAAATGTTAAACACACCAGCACATATCTAACGAACACTTAAAAAATAATTAATAAAAATAACTTCAGGTGGAAACAACTTGACCCGAAAATTGTCACGAAATGTCCCGAAAATGTCCTGAAAAGTACATCAAGGCCCACATCTCTTCTTTCATCAACCTACGGACCGAGTCCAAACCCGAAAATGTCAAACACATCAGCATATACCCAAAGAATATTAAAAAAACATATAAACAAAATTTTTTAAGTGGAAACAATTTGATCTGAAAATTTCATGACAATTTTCAGGTCAAACCACCTCCACCCAAAATCAATTGTTTTAACTTTCCCTTCAAATATTCGTTAAATATATGCCAATGCACCCAACACCCTCAAATTTGAACCCAATCCACTGGACAATTAAAAAGATATATGCCCCTATGTACCTTTCAGAACATTTCATGACAATTCTCAGGTCAAACCACCTCCATCCAAAAATACTTTCCTTAAGTCTTCCTCCAAAAACTCTGATCTTAACCAAATATGCTTAAGCTTAAAACTTCAAAGATATTTAGTCAAAGATTTAGTCAAAGACTCGTTGTTGATCCAATTAACAACTGGGATTGTTTTGCTTAACAAACACTTCAGACTTGTCATTTACTCTGTACGAAATACTGAAAGAGTTCCTTTTGATATGACACAAAAGAGACGATCTTTGAGAAAGGGATTAGAAAACATAAAAGCACATCTGAAATTAAGTTTTGTGAGGGACAAGTACATTCCATTAAAAAGAGAATACATACAATCAGTAAACGGACGTTCTAATGTACAACTGATGGTCGCAAAATACGGGGTGTAACCTCAAATATATACCAATTATTATGGAATATAGAAAACTCCAATCAACTACCGCAACAACTTAAGCATACGCGTACCAAATTATACATCTATGTAATTCCAAAATACCGTGTTTCATGGCTCGAAATATACAAGTACCCTTTACCAGATACGTGTACCAGATGAGGGTCTCCTTAGAGATTTTAACCAAGTAGTATACTGTAGAGGAATAAACAGTCTTGTTAGTGTAGAAATTCCAAAGATTGATACTTAGATATACACGCATCAGAAACAAAAAATAATATAATATCATAAAAGATCATCTAACAAATGTTTTATGCATATTACATGTAGGAAAAAACGTACAGGTTAAACTAGGGAAAAAATCATTATTTCCTGCAATTTCGGTACTTTGTTGTTTTATACCTTAATTTCTAGTAACACTACTTTAAGATACATGTTTGCACAAGGCATTTTGGAAAGTCATTTGGAGTTAGCTTCAAATATGTGTTTATATTCTAATTTTACATATGTCCCTTTCCTACCCCTAAGCTAACAAACCAGTATCCCTTTATTAACCCCTCTTTCGTTGCTGCATCAGGGGTTAACCGTCATGTGAAATCGCCATTTCATTGGTTAGATATAGAAATGGGGTCTTTTGGGAATAAACAGTAGGTGTAAATTTACCTTGATCATTCCATAAATGGATTAATTTATTGGGGGGGGGTGAAACGAGTTTCCCTTTTTGAGCCACCAAAACTCAAAGCTTGTGTCTTTGGTTTCCCGCGAATACTGCAGTATTTGTAAGTCGTTATTCTGAACGGAGTTCAAACGTATGGGTGGCCGCCATTAGGACAAACGGACCTTTGGACTAACGAACCTTCGGACTAATGGACATTCGGACTAACGAACCTTCGGACTAATGGACTTTCGGACTAACGCCACGCAACCAAAAAATGTGATCACCATATTTTTAATGAAATAATAATGGAATTTTTTCTCTTTGTATGTACAAAGACTGATGGTTATAACAACTTCACTTATGTCCACTGGCTGCTCTTGTTTAAAAGGATTGGTTTTGTGGCTTTCTTTGCAGTAGAAAAAAAAATCACACTTACACCATGAAGACCTATTTCTAGCATTTATTATCTTAACGAATTCCTGCTTTAGACAAAAATAAAATGAGGGGTACCGAATGCTTGGCTTTCTTAGCATCGATGTCAACGGAGATCTGATTGGATGTTTACGATAAATCATCCAATCGCGGTCAATATTACAAATAAATGCGGTTTACGTAATAAGTAAGAACTAAAACGAAAGTAAATTTGGGAACACGTTGTTCGTTGAAAATGAGCAAAACATGAATAAGCATGCTACTAAGCGCTACGGAAAGTTCCTGACCGTTTCATCTGTGTCTAGTGACAGCATAGTTAAAGGAATCATTGATGACATTGTCAACATGGCTGTGAAAACTGCGGAAGTCGACAAGGAAAAAACAAAATATTTACAACATTTTATTAATAAATATGACACAATCGTGTCAAATTCAACAGAGATATACATTTCACTTGCATCCTGCGTTTAATGAATAACACTTGTGTCAAACATAATTTTAAAAGTGTACATGTAAGCAATCTTTTCTGAAGTAGAGAGTACAACATTGCAAAGGAAATATGCAAATACCCATCATTTTTAAAAGTAGGGGGTAATTACCCTTTGGACTTGAAAATCATCTGGAGCTCTATCTCCGGGTACTCTGGTTTCCTCCATGAGTAAAACTGACTGCCATGATATAGCTGAAATATTGTTGAAAGTGGTGTTAAACACCATTACCCCCCCCCCCCCTATTTGTACAATTACATGCAATGGCAAAACGTCAACATATCAATGAATAATCTGGATTAAAAAATGTGCAAAGCCAACAGCAGGTGACCTGACGGCAAAAACTCACTTAGGTCAAGTGAGTAAAAAACATGGCATGATAAGTGTTCAAACCACAAGTCATCCATGATACAATGTCAGTGTACATCTAGACGTGTTGCTAGTATCTCATGTATGACTGACAGTAAAATGGTCTTACCACTACAACCATTTTTTTTTAGAAATAAATATCAATAGCACTTTCAAAACTGATAAAATATATTAGATTGTGCCTATGCAAATACAAGTTATGAGTGATTAATGTTTAATGCCAAGAGAGGAATTTTTCAGCTATATCATGGTGAGAACAAGTTACTTTTCAATAACAATAATGTCCACGTTGTACTTCATCAACATGCTAAGTTGGATTCTAATAGTGCTTCCTCACTGAAACAACAGTCTACGAGTAGACATGTCGTTCTATTCAGTCCTGATTCAACCAGTCTAAATCTACATATCATATCACAGTAAAAATTGAAACATGTCTATTGCTGATTCTTGAGAAGAATGTTTTAAAGATTTACTTAATTTCCCCCATTTGAGGCTTCCTAATAACCTTCCCCAGATGATTTGGGGGGGGTCAACCGAACTTTATTTATACAAATCTGAATATCCTCTTCTTAAGGACCACCATTGCCAAGCTTTTTTCAAATCAGTTGAGCAGTTTTGCAGAAATGTGAAAGTAAATGCACAGAGGACAAAGGTTGTCAGTAATGGCAATTGCTCACAAGCTCTTTGTCTAGGTGAGCTAAAAATGACATGGTAGTTCAGTACTACTGACAGGACCTGTTGTTAAAATCATACATGAATACAAACCTTTATTTTCTATGGGAATACACTTTGGAGGGCTAGGTGCTACTTGATTGTGTCTTCTCTCTGCTTTTGGTAATGTTGTGTCTTTATCTGTAGGTGATTTCTTCATTCTAGCATTTCTTTTGTGTACTACTGTATCTGTTTGTACTACTGTATCTGTTTGTACTACTTTATCTGTATCTGTTTGTTCTACTTTATCTGGATCTGTAAGTACTTTCTTCTGATCTGTAAGTACTTTCTTCATTCTAATTTTTTTGTCTTGTTCTACTGTATTCCCTAAAAGAAATGATTAAATTATGATTTATAATGTTTGCTTGTTTGTTTGATGGTGTTTAACGCCACTTTCAACAATATTTCAGCTATATCGTGGCAGTCAGTTTTATTGGTGGAGCAAACCGGAGGACCCGGAGAAAACCACCGACCTGTCGCAAGTCACTGACAAACTTTATCACATAATGTTGTATACCTTGCCCTGATTTATAATTACCTTGTTTCTTGTGCATCTAAGAACATTGATGATAATTACATCTTAATCTTACTTCTTAGCTGATTGTGTTGGATTAACCTTATTTTGTGACATTACAGTAACAATAATAACAAGTTCTGTTTTCCAAATATTTAACACACAAACTATACTGTCAAACTGTATATGAAATATGTACATTGTACTTGATAAATACCTTGATTGAGTATCCATTTTTTATCACGAACTCTGATTTTACATTTGCGAGTTACGACATCAATCCCATCAGTACTAGTGACATCATCAATGTCTTCTCCCAAAAGTCGTCGCATCAAACAAGTTTTTCCAACTCCACTCTCACCAACAATCATTAGTCGTATGTAGAATCTCTTTTCAGTTCCAGACTTAATTATTTCTAAATACAACTCTTTGTCTTTCTCATTCATCTGTAAAATCTGGTCTGGTATTGTTGATTTAGCTAAATGAAAGAAGTCACACATATTCTACAATTTTAACCAATAAAATGCCCCTCACCTGTATTTCTATTGACCAAAAATCAACCTTGATAGTACAGTTTTTATTTTTATTTTATTCAACTCCAGTATAAAAAAAACTATAAAATAACTAGAGGCTCTGTGGGCTGAGTGTGTTACTCACCTGTCATTTTGTTTTGAGGAAACTTTATACATAGGTGCTTCCTACCAAATTTCAATTTATTTGGCAAAATGGTTTTAGAGGAGATTTTTTTTAATTGGCCAATCAGAAATATGAACTGTCTATGGTGGCCATATTAGTTGTATGATCGGCACAAAATATGGAAATTGTGTACAGTTTTTTCCATACAGCATTCCTACAAATTAACAATTCATTGTTCCACTTAGTTTCAGAGGAGAGGATTTTCCTTAAATTTCAGCCAATCAGAAACATGAATTCCCCATGCCGACCATGTTTTTGTCCAAACAGGATGAAATGCGGCAATCTTATAGAGGACATTCCATAGATGCTTCCTACCGAGTTTTGGTTCATTTGGCCATGCGATTTCAGAGGAGAATATTCATATGTGAAAAATTAACAGACGACAGACGCCAAGTGATGTCAAAAGCTCACCTGGCTTTCGGCCAGGTGAGCTAAAAAGACATTAACTTATGTAATAACTAATTCAAATTTTATTTTAATATTGTTAACTATGATGGTAAACATCTGACCATGCTACCATTTCAATTGTTTTTTCTGGATTCAGTAATTCATTTAATAATTGACACTTCCGTATGAATTGGTGTTGGAGTTTAAGATGCACTGATTTATTACTACAAGAACATATGGATTATTTGACTTTTATATAAATTAGGGTTTAATGAAAATTAACTACAAAACTGGCAGTACTAAAACATAGATTGAGAGATCTATGATGTTAAAGTCATCCAAGTTTGAGCTACTGAAGTTCAAATGTGAAAAAAACAAACCTTTAACAAGTACAACTGCTTCAGTTTTCTTTCCTCTAGCTATCAGTGCATATTTTCCATCATCAGTTTTGCTCAATTTCTTAAATTTCAAAATATGAGTATTGTTATCAATCTCTGGGACGATGTTTTTGGATGCTTCAATAACTTTTTCATCTTTCAGCCAGGTGACAGATATGTCCGTCTCAGCAAGTTCACAAGCTAAAGATAAGCTCTGATCCTCAATACATGTTACATTTTCAAGGTGCTTTGTAATCACAGCTGTTTAAAATAAAACATATACAAATGTAATAATAAAACTGTTATCTAACATATTATATTCTCTGACAACCTGTAAGGTGATATGATGTAGCTAATAGACCTTTTACACATTCTCGATTTGAATCTAAAATTATGTTTTCATACAAATTATTTCCCTTACACGATTATCAAAACGATACCCGGTCTAGCAAGAACAATGGAAGGACAACAAATCTGAGTATAATTCTCTTATAATTTGTAGATATTTGAATCAGGAGATAATTTTATAGCAAATAGAAAATTCACAACATTAAAATTTTGAATTTATTATGGGGGGAAATATATCTTAATTTCATTGAACTTTGCATGAAGGAAAGGTACACTTGTGTATGCTTAAATAGAAATAACTCCTGAAAAGTGCATAATTTTAATATCAAAGTTGAAAATCTGCAAGTGGTCTACTGGCATATCACTATAATGCCTTTTCATCTACAAGAGCAGAAATTTTAATAGGTTGTTAGATATAAATTTGGAACACCCAATTCACGAATTGCCAGGAAAACTTTATGTAAAATAATATCTGATTCATTGAAATGAAACCAAATGAAAAATTTGTTTTAGCTAAAAGCAAGAGCAGAGATGAAAGTGTTGACTGATGAAAAACACCAGGAAACACCCAATACAGTGCCCTAATACCTTCATTTTCTAGCTGACACATTTATTTCCAAATATTTAAAAAAAAAAAAAAAAAGAAGAAATACCCCGAGCAGAGGACATATTTCCATCTCTGTAATAAACAAAATGCAAACAATAACTTGTTGTACCTTTCACAGTCAATATGGCTGAACTACTTTTGTCTCTTATCTTGAAGACATATTTTCCATCATCTTTAATTTCACCTTGGAATATAATAAGTTGATGTATTCTGCCGTTTACAGTAGGATATATTTGACTAGACTGAACCACTATAGAGTCATCTTCGTACCAAATACCACCTATGTCTTCTACAGAAACTTCACAACTCAATACAATGGTGCTGCCTTCCAAACATGTTGTATCAACAAGGGGATTACTGATAAAAGCTGAAAAAATAAAACAAAAACATAATTTTTACATGTCATGGTAATGATAATCAATTTACATTAAATATCTTTTTTATTTTCCATGATAAAAATTTGTCAATATACGTCAGCCAAATTGGAATTAAAATTGACTTGAAAGTAAGAACATCCCTGAAAGACCCCCAAGAAAACATTTCTGGCTAGTTTGGTGACTTGGCATGTATTTGTTGTGGAGAAGAAATCAATAACGCTTCAGTCAACCAGAGACCAGGGAAGTCATCTTGAATATAGAGTTGCTCTGTAACGATTCTTCTTAAAGATCCAACGACGAAAATTTCTTGTAAGTCTGATGACTTGCCATACAGTATTTCTGGAGAAAACATCATAAATGTCTCAGCCAATCAGAGGTATTTAAGTCTGCAATCTTGAATTTCAAATGACTCCTTAAAGTAACAATACTTCTTAAAAAGCTCTAGAGGAACCTTTCTGGCAAGTTGGATAACTTGAAATGCAATATTTCTGGGGAACAAGTCGAAAATGTCATTGCAAATCACAGGCTAGGGCAAAAAAGTAGCCATTTTGAATTCCTTCAAGAGAAGAAGTTTAAAATGTTACTGCCAATTAGAGGGTAGGGCGATCATCTTGGACTTCCAATAACTCTGAAAAGATACAAGACTTTTTCAGGAGCCCTACTAGAAGGACATTTGATGTAAATTTGGTATCTGGGTATGTAGTTGTTCTAAAGAAGAAGCTAAAATTGTAAAAGTCTAAACATAAATATGGATTGACAGATCCCCCCCTAAGATGGATGGATAGACAGACAGGTTTTTGTATCAGAAAGGCTCACTTCAGCGTGAGCTATAAAAGTTATTTACCTTTTACTGTCAATTTGGCCTCACTAGTACTTTGTTTTACTTTTATCGAGTACCTTCCTCCATCTTTCATTTCTGTTCTTAGTATTGACAGCTCATGAATTTTACTATGCACTTTCAGAATAATATCAGTAGAAGGGATTATCTCAATGTCATCTTTATACCAAGTTACAGCAGTTTCATCTTCGATAATATCACAGGACAAGCAAGCAATCTCTCCCTCAACACAACAAACATCTTGCAGTGGTTTCTTTATCAAGGCTGAAGAATATAAATATAAACAATTTCAATCTTCACTAAAACAAAAGCTGACATTTCGTATGGTAGTTGGACTTGCAACTACCTGTATAATCAGTACCTATCACCACTAAAGTTGCGAGTTCGAATCCCATTCTTGGCAAGGTGTACTCATACAACACTATGTGATAGTTTGTGACTTGCGACAGGTCAGTGGTTTTCTCCAGGTACTCTGGTTTCCTCCACTAATACAACTGACCACCACAATATAACTGAAATATTGTTGAAAGTGGCATTAAACACCATAACTCTAACCCAAAACCCTCTTATTCATCATGGAATGACAATATACCGGTAAATAGAAACAGAAAACTCTATTCAATATAAACAGCAAATTCATTTTATATATTTTATATGGAAAAAGGGCAAACATGTTTGGAAAGAGAATCCAGGTGGCTAACATCTATAAAATATAAACATCTTAAGTTCATATTATTACTACATGTATCGCTACATCTTAAGTTTAATCTTAAGCTGATGACAATTTAGAAGAATTAAATCTCAAGACCTGCATTGAAAATGATAGTATTAGTTATAATATGATACATCTAAAAAGAGAGGTAATATACATGTCGCTCCACTTGGACACATTATTCTGATTCAGAGATAACCAATCTTTGCTCTTACTCCTTAACAACTAACAATTTTATAGTCTTTGGTTTGACCCGACCGGGGCTCGAACCCATGATCTATCGCACTCGAGGGGAGCACGCGAACCATTACACCACCGATGCGGTCATAGAAATTGGTACTTTTTTTTTTTTTTTTTTTTTCATCATAATATAGTTTATTCAAAATCTCCTGTTTACAATAACCTTAATGGCCCAGGAGTGAACATTAATGGTCCCTGTTTTACATAAATCTCACTTGTCCAGGGGTAGCAAGTGAAAATAAAAATAAAAAGTCCACTTAAACTGACATATTTCATATTCATTTGTTTTTACATTTCATTATAATATACACAATTAGACGATACAATTATTACCATGCATTAGCTTTATGTTCATAAATAATAAATACTCATATGTTATTCCGAAAAAGTTCTAATTTGTTTTTATCATTTTCATTAATATGCGAAGTTTGTAATGTGCAATGTAAATGTTTTTTAAAATTATTTTTCCAAGTGTTGAAAATTGTTTGATCTCCAATTCGGGATTGGTTATATTTCACCTTATTACGTATTTTCCATATTTCCCACTTTGAGATAAATATTACGGTATTAAAAATGACGTCTAAATCCTCACCCCCATATAGCCCTAACATTATATTTAATTCCTTGATTTCTATATTAGCTGTTAATCCAGATCTGTTAAATATTGCTTCTATTTCTTTTATAATTTTATTCACAGAAGGACATTTAAAAAATAGATGCTGCATCGTTTCATCGTTGTCTCTAATTTGGCAGAGATGGCATCTTCCGTTTGACAAATTCATTTTTTTCAATCTATGTTCTGTATAATTTATATTATGGAGACATTTCCACTGGAATTCTTTGACCTTATTAGTAACTTTGATTTTCTTTAATTTTGTCAAAATTTGTGTCCAATCAATATTACCCCCGTACTGTTCTTCCCACTTAATCTGACATTTTGGTTTTATATTTTGTTTAAAAATTCCCTTAATTACTTTTATTTTCAATTTATCAGGTGATATAGTTGTATTTGACTCATTTAGAAATTGTAGCTTATCGTTGATATTTAAGGTAACTCTACGTTCTGGTACTATTGTAGTTTCACCTTTTAAGACTTTTATGAACTTTTCGGGGATTGCTTTTTTTATTTTAGAAAACTCTGAAATACAGTTCCTCCTATCTATTAATAAATTGTATATATCATGACAACTTTTAAAATTTGTATTATTTGAATCCCAAATATCGTTTATAGTTCGTAAGTTACTTTGCAGAAACGAGGTAAACCCTAATGGTTTGTTTTTAAAAGTTATTGAAGAGTTACAAAATATTCTGGTTTTTAGAATGGAATCAATGTCATTATTACACAATTGAATAAGTTCCTGTAATTTTGACCATGATTGGATACATATTTTGTAAAAAATTGGTAACATATTTAAATTTAGAGTTGATACATTAGAGCACTTACATACAAAATATTTTTCATTAAACTTGATGTCTAACTTACGGAGCCAATACTTACCAATTGCATTCCAACTTTCTAATGGTTCATGTAAAATTCGGTATAGAAGCTTAATTCTTTTGCTGTCAATAAACTCTTGTATGTTAATCATACCCATGCCTCCATTTTCTACTCCCAAGCAGCAAACTTTCCTATCTATTTGATTAATACCCCCTCCCCAGATAAAACCCCATACCAAAGTTGTTATTTCTTTTACGTATTTTTCTGGTATTCCCCACATTTCAATTTCGTAACCACAAAGAGAGATCAAGAGATTTTTCACTATTAAAGTTTTTCCTGTATAAGTCAAGTTTCTACTTTTCCAAACGTGGACACAATTTTTCATTTGATCTATTATTGATTTCCATATCTCATCATTTTGTATATTATAACCATGATGAATGCCAAGAGTTTTAACATTATCCTTTGTCCAAACTATTTTTGTAAACTTGGGTCTGTTATTTTTAGCCGATCCAATATACATACCTTTTGTCTTTTCATAATTGACTTTTGAACCAGAGGCTTTTTCATATATAGTTAAAATGTCAAAAGATTTTTTGACAGATTCATCATTTTTATTAAATAGCTGAGTGTCATCTGCAAACATGCAGAGCTTAGTCTCGATATATTCCACATCTTTCCCCCCAGGTAATTTGATTCCTTGTATTTCACTATCCCCCCTTATGGCACAGGCTACAGGTTCGGCCTGTAGTATGTAAACAAGAGGCGCTATTGGACACCCTTGTCTACAGGACCTTGAAATATTGAAATATTTAGACACAAAACCATTGGTCTTGATACAAGTTTGTGCATATTTGAATAACATTTGAACCCATTCCCTGAATTTTTCACCAAAGTTAAATTTGCTTAATACATGATCCACCCATCCCCATTCTACCCGGTCGAAGGCCTTTTGTTGATCTAAAAATATTATGATACCGTCATCATCTTCACGATCAGTATATTCTATTACATCTTGTATTAGACGGTTAGCTTCACTGATATTACGACCTTTTACAAATTCCTTCTGGTCCGAATGTATTAATTTTGGTAAAACAACTTTTAATCTTTCTGCAAGAATTTTTGCAATTATTTTGTAGTCACTGTTTAATAGAGTCAGTGGTCTCCAGTTCCGTATATCTTCCCGTTCCCCACTTTTATGTAATAGAGTAAGAACCCCCTTATATTGTGAAGGAGTTAGTTCTTTTTTTTCGAAGGTATCATTTACAAGCAGAAAGAATTCGTCTTTGATTTGTTCCCAGTGAGTTATATAAAACTCAGAAATTATTCCATCCTCTCCGGGCGATTTATTTGGTTTCAAAATTTTTAAAACATTTTTAATTTCTTCTATACTTACATCCAATTCGAGAGTTTCTTTTTCATCCCCATTTAACTTACTTTCAATATGTTGCGTTAATTTATTAGCACTGTTTTCATCCCATCCCTCGGTTGTAAATAGCTTGGAGTAAAATTTTATCTGTTCGTCAATTATTGAATCTATATCATATTTATACTTACCTTCTGTGTTTTTAATTCGATTCCACATTTTATTTTCTCCCTGTTTTTTTTCAAGTTCAAAGAAATATCGAGTTGACCTTTCCCCTTCTTCCGCCCATTTTATTCTTGAACGAATTTTTGCGGCTTCCGCTTTTTGTGTATAATATTTCTTAATTAAATTTTCTAATTCTAGTATCTTACCTTTGATGATATCGCCGTCATCTGTACTAGATTTAAGATCTTCTAACTGTTTCTCAAATTTTTCTATGTCTTTTTTATTTTGACCTTTTTTTAATTGCTTACTTATTTGCATTGTCAAATATTTAATTTTAGTCTTTGTAACATCCCACCATTCTTGAATATTTCGGAATCTTTCTATCTCGTTCTTCCATATACCCCACCAAGTATTAAATGCTTTTGTAAATAGTTCACTAGTTATAGTGTTAAAATTCATTGCCCAAATTCCCGGGCCCCTCTCAATGTCATCTAATTTTAATTTAGTGGATACTAAGTCGTGATCGCTGAATGGAAAGTGTTTTATATTGGTATCAAACACTTTACTACATAAACCATTTGAACATAAAATAAAATCAATACGTGATTTTGCTTTCCCTCTTTGAAAAGAATATCGTTTTTTATTTGGGTGAAGCTTTCTCCGTGCATCATATAAATCATACCTAGTAATAAGATTTTGTAGTTCTATTTTGCCTATGTCGTCCGTCCGTCTATTGGGATATCTATCAATCTTTTTGGTACTATTAGTTAAAATCTAATACAGCTAAAAGGGGAAATAATATACTTTGGTGTAGAAAGTTCTGCATAGAAAATGGTAATATCAGCCACAATCTGATACAGTTAAAAGGGGAGATAATATATTTTATCTGTAGAGAGCTTTACTGACCAGCCGTACATTCAGAGAATTATTCACTATCAGCTCATTCATTCATCGTGAATATTCGATCGACAAATAACACATTTCTATAAAATACAACAAAATATTGAGGATTATGCAGGAAGTATTTCTACCAACGTTAATTCATACCAATCTGATTAAAATAACATCTCTAGCCTGCTCCATTTTACTGATATGTCATGGCGACGTGGGAGATCTGAGGAAACCTTATTACGGATCATACGTCAGTGAACCTATGTCATGAAAATATAATGACATGATAAACACTGTTATGGACTCTTTCGGTCAATTGGATTGTGCATAGCTTGCACAGCAGTTAAGTAACATTTTCATAATCTTGCAATCACCATTTTTACTGGATGCAAGAACAGTTCCAAAATACTATATGTTAAACTCCCAACATCAGGCAACATTGATACTCCTAACACTATGCACATTTGTTTCTGCTTAAAAATATTCTATAAACCTACCTGGACACTCTGGGACACATTTCTGAAATTATAATATAAAATGTACAAACAACATATTTCAGTACATAAATAACATCATGAATATGATCAAATGTAATGCCAAGACATTCCTATTTAGCATATTCTATCAAGAATATAGTAAGATGTAATCCATCAGATCCCTAGTATAAATACTCTAAAGAATGTGGTAACCCAAGATCTACCTCATTCGAGGAGAGCACACTAATTATTACATTGATAGAGACTGACCTAAGAATTAATCAATTACATTATCTATGAACTGTAAATTTCAAATTTTAAATGTAAATATGTAATTCACTACACACAACAATAAATTCATACTTTTATAGAACATTTTTCAGAACAAAATGAAAGGGGATATAAAAATGTAAAGTTTGCTGAAAGACAAACGGAAAGACAGCTGTAGACGATATGTGGACCTTTGGATGTAGTGAACTAAGACAAACGCAGAGCCAGATGAACAGATGATAGATGGATCTTTGGGGGAGATGAGCTAAGACAAACGAAGAGGCAAATGGACAGATGACAGGTGAACCTTTGGATGTAGTGAACTAAGACAAAAGGAGAGCTAGATGGACAGACGATAGATGGACCTTTGGGCGAGATGAACTGCATACCCTTCCGGAGCACCCGAGTTCACCCCCAGTTATTAGTGGGGTTCATGTTACTCCATCTTTAGTTTTATATGTATGTTTTGTAGATCGTTGTTTGTCCTTTTGTACTTTTTCTTTTGGCCATTGTGTTGTCTGTTCTTCTACCATATACGGATTCTGATTACCTCTTTGGTATCTTCAAACTCTTCTAAACATATTATTTATTTCTGTCCATTGTTCTGTTTTGTATCTAGAATGCCTTTACGGAACATCTCGTTTGGCGAAGGTGCTCTAGGTTTTTCTGATTGCTTAACTGGTTGTTGATTGTTTGTTTGATGTTGTTTTACGCCATTTTCAATAATATATCAGGTATATAGTGGTTGTCAGTTTTATTGGTGGAGGAAACCGGAGGACTCGGTGAAGCCAACCATCCTGTCGCAAGTCACTGACAAATTTTATCACATAATGGATTGGTTGTTGATTGCTAGACGTCTAGAACCAAATATCTCATAAATGCTTAGATAAGAACAAGTACAAAATTACAACAAAAAGTTTATATTAATGAGGAATAGTGCAATACAGTGCTTAATGTATTTAGTAACACTTAAAATGTTACAAAATATAAACTAGAGGCTCAGCCCACTGAGCCTGTATCGCTCACCTGACAATAGAATGATACTGAAGCAAATTTCAAAGGGAGATAATCATTACCTTAAAACAGCAACCATCTTGAATGGAGGGTGGGGCTGTCGGACACAATTTTAAAAGGGACACACCCAGGGACCATCTATGCCAAGTTTGGCTCCATTTGGCCAAGCTGTTTCAGAGGAGAAGATTTTTTTAACATTAGCCAATCAGAAAAAAGAATTATTCTTGGCAGCCATGTTTATAGGCCAAATGGAACGAAATAGATAAACTTTATAGAGGACCTTACATAGATGCTTACTGCCAAGTTTGGTTCCATTTGGCCAAGTTGTTTCAGAGGAGAAGATTAAAATATGAAAAAGTTAACGGACGGACGACGGACGCCAAGTGATGGCAATACCTCACATGGCCCTTTGGGTCAGGTGAGCTAAAAAATGATGAAAAAAGGGCAATAACTCCTAGACGGGTAATCAGATTTACTTCAAAATTGCAGGGCATGTAGATCTTGACAAGCTGAACATGTTTTCAGTTACACTCAACATCTATCTCTTATAGTTTTTGAAATAAAGGATGAAAAGTATTAACATTTTGAAAATTTGATGAAAAAAGGGCAATAACTTCAAGATGGGTAATCAGATTTACTTTAAAATTGTAGGCTAGGTTGATCTTGACATGCTGAACATGTTTGCTGTTTAAAATTAACATCTATCTCTTATAGTTTTTGAAATAAAGGACAAAAGGTATTAACATTTTGAAAATTTGACGAAAAAAAGGGCAATAACTCCAAATTGGGTACTCAAATTAACTTCAAAATTACAGGGTAGGTAGATCTTAATATGCTGCACATGTTTGCAATTTAAACTTAACCTTTATCTCTAATAGTTTTTGAAATATCAGACAAAAATGTTTAAATTAAAAAAAAAATAAATAAAAAAAGGGCAATAACTCCTAGACGGGTAATCAGATTTACTTCAAAATTACAGGGCATGTAGATCTTGACATGCTGCACATGTTTGCTGTTTAAACTTAACGTCTATCTCTTATAGTTTTTTAAATAAAAAACGAAAAGTATTAAAATTTTGAAAATTTGACGAAAAAAGGGCAATAACTCCAAGATAGGTAATCAGATTTTCTTCAAAATTTCAGGGTAGTTAGATCTTCCTGTGCTGATCATTTTTACCCCTGTCAGATTTCTGATATTATTAACGGTTTTTGAGTTGTTACCAAAAACGTGCAATTTTACCCTATGTTCTATTTTTAGTAACAGCGGCCATGTTTGTGGGCCGAATGGAATTAAATGAAGAAGTTTTATAGAGGATCTTACATAGATGCTTCCTGCCAAGTTTGGCTCCATTTGGTCAAGCAGTTTCAGAGGAGAAGATTTTTTTAACATTAGCCAATCAGAAACAAGAATTGCCCTTGGCGGCCATATTTGTTGGCGGAATGGGACGAAATGAAGAAACTTTATAGAGGACCTTATATAGATGCTTTCTGCCAAGTTTGGTTCCATTTGGTCCAGTTGTTTCAGAGGAGTAGATTAAAATATGAAAAGTTAACGGACGGACGACGGACGCCGGACGACGGACGGACGACGGACGCCAAGTGATGGCAATACCTCACATGACCCTTTGGGTCAGGTGAGCTAAAAAGAATCAATGATAAATTAATACAGGTCAAACTTACCTTGTAAAGGGGACATGTTGTGTCATGTGTCTTGTTATGTTGACATCTCCATTCTGTCTTCTCTTTTACTTCTGGGACTGATATATAACCTGATGTGCACCATTCTCTAACCTCTATTTCAAACGCTTTTTCTACTTCTGATGTAGATAGTGACTTACCGAAGCTTTTGTGATAAAACTCTAGTACTTTTGTCATTGTCCATATTAGACATGTTTGTACCACGGATGTTGGTATTGAACTCTTTTTCTCTTTGTTTATTAAGTAGACAAAGACCTTATCATCTTCAACCAAAAGATGCAAGTCATTTGATCCATCAATACACAGAATAGCAGCTTGATGATACAAACAAAAACCTTCTGGTGTTTTCTTTAAAGGCCAAACATTCATTGCAGCACCAATTAACTTAAAAGACAAGGCAGCAGGTATGGACGATTTCAAGAGTGTGTAAGATGATAAACATATCATCTTGTCTGCTGATTTCACATAGAAATCGGTGACTGGTAATCTACGTTTCACTATGCATGGTACAAGATATGACTGGACCTTAGACTCCTGTTCTACAAGAATGTCTAGATGAACCAGGACTTGTATTATAAACTCTTTAAAGTCATCATTTGGCATGTGTTGATGGAATTTCTTCTGTGACCACAGCTTGAGGAGATCTTGTTTAGCGATTGGTGCGATACCTCTCAATTCCTCATCCTTTGGCCAGAAAAGCTCATCTGTGATGAATGATCTTAAGATATTTACCAGTGATTGTGGCTGTACAATGATGAAATGATCTAGTCCTTGTTGGTCAAAATAGATAATTTTGCCCAATGAATGCTGAACATTTAAAAAATACTTAATTTGTTTAACATTCAGTGCTAGGTCCTCATTTCTTTGATTCAGAGTTATTAGTTCTTCTATTGAAATTATGTTCATATTGTGTAACCTCAGCTCTGACATTTGTAGGTCCAATGGAACCCATGCCATAGGCATTCGTTTACCCCATGACTTCTGCTTACATGCCACTTCAACTAGCTTCGACTTCAGTCGGTTGATTTCAGGGTCATTTTTATCCTTTCCATTAATAAAGAATATGTCGTTGCATATTATGTGGTCTTGCCGTTTTTGATCTATAAATATTTTTCCGAGATCTTGGATCAATTCTTCCTTTTTCCTATCTTTGTGGTCTTCCTGTAAAAGAGAAAAATAAATCATTGGATCTCTGTAAGACCATAGTAAAACATTTAATGGCTTTATATTGCTTCAAGAGTTTATTGGGTGTGGTGGCGATTTGCGGGCGATGGCGAATGGTGGTGATCGGGGAGAAGGGTGGAATGGGATATGGGAAGGAGGGGTGGGAGGATGGGTCATTGGTGTTCATTGACACATTTTTGTGAATAGAAACAAAGGTGATGATCTTTTAATTACAGTTGTTTTTCCCTCATCCTTACCAGCTGCCTAGAAAAAAAATCCCAAGGCAGACATTTTCCTTTTATCATATCAATAAAATATTTGTTTATTTGCTGATTAATTCCAGATACTAAGAGGATTGTATACAATGTGCAGTGTATTTGAAAGCATTGCTAGCATCATAAAACAGGAGGCTCACATGAGTCTACATCACTCATCTGATAGATTGCATTGTCTATTATATATGTATAATTTTAATCATCTAGGCCTTCATTTGTACACAATAGTACCTGATCTTGTTAAAGCAATGGAAAAAATAAAGAATTTGAGTACACTTTTGTTACAAATTGTGGATATTTGAAACCTTGTAAAAAATAGGAGAACAATTTTAGAGCACCAAGAAAATATCATAACTTGTTACAACATTAAAATGTCTTACAGATTATAGAAATGTGTTTTCCTTGAACCTTTGCTCAAAAGGGAAATAACTCTTATACAAACGTATAATTTTAAAATCATGTCAGAAATACACAAAAGGTCTATCTATAACATTTCCTTTCTTAGATCATTAAAGACATTTTTGAAAAAAAATTCTTTACAACATTTAAGGGAACGACCATTTAACTTGAAGGGGGGGGGGGGGGGGGGGGGGGGGGGGTATGTTTTTTTTCTAAAAAAATATTCTGATTCCCAATGTTGCTGAAAAAAATATTCTGATTTTGGTGGAGGAAAAAAAAATAATCTGATTCAGAGTTTTTGTCATATAACCTAATGTTCAATTCTGGAAAAAAAAATCGCGTTTTCCGTGACAAAAAAATATTCTAACTCTTGTATTTTCTGAAAAAAAATTCTGAACGAAACAAAAAAACACAACCCTCCCCCCCCCCCCTTCAAGTTAAATAAATGGTCGGTCCCTAATGATTTGATTTTGATTTTTTTTTTCAACTACAAAATACATCAATACAGAATAGAGTACATTAATATAATAACATATGAAACATCATACAATCTATATAGTAAAGTACAATTAAATCTTCTTACAATCTTTTCCAATATATAATCATATGTATATTGCAGTGGATTTTTTTTTTTTTTTTTTAGAATATAAAAGATGAGAAAAGAGATATTTCGCAGAGTTTAAAATTGTTTACTATTGATATATGTGATAAAAAAAAAATTTAATATAATTAGGAAAAAAAGTAGATAAGAATTTTAGTGTATTTTAAAAAGAAAAAAAAAGAAAAGAAAAGACATTGAGGAGATGAGATTGTACTTTATATTGGCATTTATATGTAAAACTGTTATGGTCTGGCCTGGTGCAAACATTCAATTGGACTATAACACTGTACCAGATATACAAAAGTATTATTTGGATGGATCAACTATTCATATTGTTTTAATGAGTATACTATAGTATAAAGTATACTATATAGTATAGTAAATATAAACAAGAAAAGTATATTTAGATAGACTATATCAGTTAATATTTAATGGTGTCTCTATTGAAAGGGAATTTACAGAAGAATAGAAAATATGTCAACAATCCTCAAACAGTTTTTTCAAAAGTACTCCAATCTAATTGAAATTCTGCAATTCTTTGATTTCGGACAGCAATCATTTTTTCTTCAGACATCTGTTTGTATATATATAGTATTTTATATTTAGTAAAATGGCATTGTATACATCATCTTTATACTTTATCAACATCACCAAAAATGAGTCCTCTTTAAAAATGTTTGGTTTATGTCTTTGTCACCGAACCAAGAATTTACTTGCCCTAGAAGATTTTATACATTTTCGCAAGCCCCAAAAATGTGTTCAATGGTTTCATTTTCATTTTCCTTCTGGCAAAAATTACAATTTGCATCATCAATAATTTAAACTTTTTTCAGGAAATAATTTGTAGCCAGAATATTGTGGTTTATTCTAAATTGAAACCAATGTAATTTTGTACATGCTGTAACTTTAAATGGGAGTATATAAATTTGTTTCCACTCATTTGAATTAATATCGAAAACCGTATTCCATTTTCTTTGAGCTGTAGGAACACTACTGTATTTATTAATGATTTGATTTGATTTATTATGTTTAATGCCACTTTGAACAATATTTCAGCTATATCATGGCGACCAGTTTTAGTGGGCAAGCAACTGATAAACTTTATCACTTGCAGCTGCGAGTCAAGTGTATATTTTTTTGTAATTTACAAAGTCGGGCGCAAACCCACGCCGTATTGGTGATAGGCTTGTATGAGTTGTTAGGTAATCCGATTACCAGGTAATCTGATTATCTAATTCATTGAGCCACCCGGTCCCTCTTACAACATTTAATCAATGTATCACAAGGGTTTAAATGACATATATCATGTGGCCTAAATTTGTCCATGCATGAATTTGCATATCACAATGATCATTCTAGAACTATACAAATGCATTTCCATTTTCGGTGAACCGTATTTGTTGTGTAATTGCATCCCCACTCCTGTGATGTAGTTCTTGAATTCGAACCAAATTAGGGTCACAAAAAAGACTTATATCATCTGGGTGCCGTCGTGGCTGTGATCGTATGGTAGTTGGATTTACAACTACCTGTGGAATCAGTGTCTACTACCACCAAAGTTGTGAGTTCGAACCCGGTTAAGGTGAGGTGTACTCGATACAACATTATGTGATAATTTTTGTCAGTTACTAGCGTCAATTCTTTATTGCCCCTTCACCATCGTTTATTTATATGAACTGCATGGGTGGTGTAATGGTTAGCGTTCTCACCTCAGGAGCGCTGGATCGCGGGTTCGAACCCTGATCGGGTCAAACCAAAGATTATAAAATTGGTATTTGTTGCTTCTCTGCTAAGCACACAGCACACAGAAAGAGCAGACTGGTGTGCTCAGTATCAGGATAATGTGTCCGAGTGGGGTGACATGTCTATCCACGTCTGTTGTTTCAGTGAGCTAGCACTATACAAAATTTAACTAAGCATGTTGGTGTAGTACAAAGCGGACCTCGTCATCATCATCATCATCATATCATTGAAAATTAACCTGTTCTTGCCATGATATAGCTGAAATATTGGTGCTAATCAAGAATCAATCGCTCACTCTTATTGATTATTTACAACTGGTATTACGTAATGATAAAAGGTAAATCTCACATAAAACTCTGGCAGGTCTCTGTAAAATAACAGTCGCTATATTCAATTATCATACCTTATTAACACTGTGAATGGCAAAGAACATTATCATGGGCAGGATGTCTTCATCATCTTCACAGTATGAAAGGATGGAGTTCACCCAATGTTTCAAAATTGCTGAAAATAAAAGATGATTCTTCTATAATTTAAAGACTGATAGAGTATATGTATACGTAAATGTATAGTGAAGTAAGAAAACAATTTAGCGCCACTTTTATTATGTTAGATTTATATAATGGTAGAGTAACACTGAACTGTAGGCCATGTTAGATTTATATAATGGTAGAGTAACACTGAACTGTAGGCCATGTTAGATTTATATAATGGTAGAGTAACACTGAACTGTAGACCATGTTAGATTTATATAATGGTAGAGTAACACTGTACTGTAGGCCATGTTAGATTTATATAATGGTAGAGTAACACTGAACTGTAGGCCATGTTAGATTTATATAATGGTAGAGTAACACTGAACTGTAGACCATGTTAGATTTATATAATGGTAGAGTAACACTGTACTGTAGGTCATGTTAGATTTATATAATGGTAGAGTAACACTGAACTGTAGGTCATGTTAGATTTATATAAGGGTAGAGTAACACTGTACTGTAGGTAATGTTAGATTTATATAATGGTTGAGTAACACTGAACTGTAGGCCATGTTAGATTTATATAATGGTAGAGTAACACTGTACTGTAGGTCATGTTAGATTTATATAATGGTAGAATAACACTGAACTGTAGGCCATGTTAGATTTATATAATGGTAGAGAAACACTGAACTGTAGGTCATGTTAGATTTATATAATGGTAGAGTAACACTGTACTGTAGACCATGTTAGATTTATATAATGGTAGAGTGACACTGTACTGTAGGTCATGTTAAATTTATATAATGGTAGAGTAACACTGTACTGTAGGTCATGTTAGATTTATAATGGTAGAGAAGCAGTAATCTTCACAGCAGGTTAGTTTTATATAATGATAGAGAAGCAGTAATCTTCAGAGCAGGTTAATTTTATATAATGGTAGAGAAGCAGTAATCTTCAGAACAGGTTAGTTTTATATAATGGCAGAGAAGCAGTAATCTTCAGAGCAGGTTAGTTTTATATAATGGTAGAGAAGCAGTAATCTTCAGAGCAGACCAGTTTTATATAATGGTAGAGAAGCAGTAATCTTCAGAGCAGACTAGTTTCATATAATAAGTAACATTTCTGGTGTCTAACATAAGAGTTGTCTGTCAGTTCTTGTGCTATGAACGGTATGTATATACAATATAATTTCAGAAGCAGTCATGGTAGTGATGATATGGTAGTTGGATTTACACCTACCTGTGGAATCAGTGCCTCTCACCACTAAATTTGTGAGTTTGAATACGGTCCATGTTGATGTGTACTCAATACAACATTATGTGATAAAGTTTGTCAGTGACTTTTTCCGGGTACTCCAGTTTCCTCCACCAATAAAACTGACCGCCACAGTATAGCCGACATATTGCTGAAAGTGGCACTAACCTCCATAACCCAACCAATCATGTGGTAGTATCAATACAGAAGGACAGAAGTTTGTGGAAACAGCGCTGATCTAGACACCACAAAACTATGATGTAGCACAAAATTTGAATTGCTTAAAAGAGAAAAACAAAACAAAACAAAATATTCTAAATGATGCTGCACACCAAATACGTTTTCTAAGATTTACTTACATTCCTTCTTTTAGACCCCCTCAAATAGTCCCTCCCCAGAAAGGATCAGCTTCATCTTAACAAATCTGAATGTACTCTTCTTAAGGACTATCCCTGCAAAGTTTGGTTTCAATTGGTTGAATGGTTTTGCAGCAGAAGATTACTAGAGGCTCAGTGGGCTGAGCCTGTGTTGCTCACCTCTCATTCTGCTTTGAGGAAACTTAATACAAAACCTTCCATAGGGGCTTCCTACCAAATTTCGGTTCACTTGGCTACTCAGTTTCAGAGGAGAAGATTAAAATATGAAAAGTTAACGGACGACAGACAACGGACAACGGATGCCAAGAATTGGCAAAAACAAGGTGAGCTAAAAATTAGGAGATAACTGTATTGTGTTTGAAAATTCCACTGCATTAATTGGAGATTTGATGGTCGCAAGTTGAATTTACTGGCAACGGATATTTGCGACCATTAAATCGACAATTGATACCGTGAAATTTTCAAATACAATACAGTTAACTCCATTCTAATTCAATACTGAACATAAAAATGTATTATTGCATATCTCTGGGTGAAAAAATCACACATATTAAAGTTCAGCGAAATGTTGTTGATGACTTTGGCACATAAACAACATGACGTCATATGAAGACTTCCAGATTAAAACGCAAAGATCAGATGTTTTTTGGTTTCGTCGACACTTCAATTTTGATAAATTTTAAGCTAAAATAAGTTTGCAAGGTGGGGATTTTAATTATTTTTGTGCATTGTTGTAAATGTGACATTCACTGTATACAGGGGTCGACGTAACCCCTGGCCCGTGGCCAGTATATTTACGGTCAGGCCAGTCAAACAGAACAAAGATCGGCCTGCTGGGCCAGTTGATATCCTCGGGCCACTTGGGCCAGCAACTTTCGTTTCTTCCTACCGCTAGATTTTTCATACTTCTGTGTCATTCAATATCTAGATACGATAACGTAACCCTCAGTCCGCTTGTGCTCCCGTTAGGGTTACGATTCGGTCCCATTTAATGTAATAAAGCAGCCCGATGTGATTCACACCAGGTGGTTTTTTGTCCTAATTCCTTTGTAAATGGTTGTAAAAATTAACAGGGGTGAAAGATAAATATATTTAGGTAAAGCTTGAGGTGTTGAGTAAGCGCTGCATCAATCCATGGTAGACTTAAATATCCATCTGAAAATTTGAATGCATGAAATCTTCTTTCTGTCCGACATTTTGTTTACAAGTTGCTATTTCACTATTTGGATCGATTGCCATAATGTCAGTTGTAAACATCGTAGTAAAAGTTTTCCATATTTGGCATTCAGATCCATATATATGGATACGCGAGAGTCTACGTAAGGTGTCATGGGGGATAAGAAACAATTTTCGAATACGAAATCGATCGTGAAGATAGAAACAGGTGTTGTAACACTTATTTCGTATCACCATTACTTATAAATTGTAGGGAATAATAAGTTATGAACACATATGCAAAAAGAAAGTTGAAATATTCACGGAACAGAAATTTTAATTTGCTCCATTACGTTAAATGGGACCGAATCGTAACCCTCATGGTGATTGCTAAGTATAAAAATTACTATTTTCAAGACAACATTTCTCTCTAAATATTGGATCAGAAGTTCTCAGATTGCAGGATATTGCCAAATAATACTAAAATTTTCTTGGGGGGGACAAACCCCCCCCTTTCATATCGGTGGACCGATATTTCTCGGGCCAGTGGAATTTTGAAGGGGTCAGTTGTTCAAAAAAGAAATTCTTACGTTGACCCCTGTATATAGAATTTCACGTCTTCAAGATAGTGGATCCTTTCAGCTGAACCCCTTAGTTACGACTTTTAGATTGAGAATTTTACATAGAATAGTAGCCTATCAAATCCGACGATACAAATGAATTGCATTAGAATATGCAATTGACAGATGGACAACGCAAGACAGACAGGCAGACGACGAACACAAAGTGATTGCAATAGCTCACCTGACCCTTCTAGTCAGGAGGGCAAAAAAAATCTGATTCAAAAAGTCTGATACCAACTTACTAATTTCTCCTTCAATATTGCCATTGAACATCAACACAAACGTTCCTTTATGTCGCATAAATAGTTGATGTGTCATGTCGAAAGACCTCTGTCCTCCAAAATCAATGAGATCTGAAGGGGCAATTTCTATCTTATATGTTCTTTTACGTATTTCCTCTTTTATACTCTCTTGAATGGTAGCTATAATGTAAGAGAAATTCATAATATTCCCCAGCATTAAAAGTTTGCATTCATCATCATAGAAACATGTTTATAGGTAATAATACTATACACATCTTACAATATATAGCAATTCATAATTGTATTAAAAACATAGATATCTTATTTAGTGCGCATGACATATTTCTGGAATATCTTCATCATAGTAAAACGATGGAAAGCCAAATAATTTAATAGTCATTAGAAGTAAGAATCCCAAAAAGAGCTACTAAAACAGGATCGCTAAAATCAGCAAAGATTCCCTATGCCTGATGGAGGAGAAAATTTTAATCAGTTACATTCTTTAGGAAATGCAAATTTCAAACATAACTATGTGTTATAAGTGACATTGGTGCTCAAGCACTAACTACTGGGTGGAAGATACTCACCCATGGGGACTAATAGTCCATCAGCATAGGTACAATTCAAACACGTAATGTGAACAAATTATAGGTTAAATAGATAACTCATTAAAGCATTTGAGTCATCATTAACTTACCATGTCTATTTTAAAATAAACCAAAGGTCCTACAACCAGTTCACTATACAGTTCCCAGCATTATAGTTAAGGTTTCATGACACCTGGTAACTTCATTATTGAAGTCCATTTTGCAACCCATATAATGTCTGGCAGCCAATTAAATAATGGGATAATGTGACGGTCAGCAACAAAGACAGTACATACAGTACTGTGTAAAAGAAACTATGAAAAACATTTTTTTTACAGTAAAAAATCTTCAAACTCTTCTGTACATTTTGCAAAATATTTAGTGTTTGGATGTATTACCTTGTTTCAAAGGAACCATCTCTTTATTCTTTAAGTCTATGCCATTCCTCCCAAAATAAATTCCATCAGTAGACTTGCAATGTTGTGAAATCTCCTCACCAATAAGTATACTGGCAAGAGTTGACTTCCCAACATTGCAAACACCTCCTAGGTAGACACAATTTTCATACGAGATGAATGTGCCCTTTGACAGGAGCTCTTTCATTTCATCACTGGTGTCCATCATTGGAAACTGATCATGAACAACTGAAAAAAAAAATCATTGATACTATATATTGTACTTTCTGGTTGCTAGGAATGAAAGAAAATCGAAACGTTATTAATTTTCATGTGAGCTCATTAAGCATACTAATGTGTTATTGATTCTCATGTGATCTCATACCAGGATACTAATGTCTTATTGATTCTCATGTGACCTTATTTCAGCATACTGATGGGCAGTTTTTAAAAAAAAATGGCTCCTACTGCTATAGCTGTCTAATTTACTCATTTTTATGATTTTATTGGATCTAAATAGTTCAAAAGATCTGTAATGATTGGATGTTTGCTACTGCAAAAATTTTTTAAGATATCTAGAATAACAAACAAAATATGTCCAAAAAACATGTCAAAATTGTCAGGAGTGCAACCCTTTTTTGTGACACTTTAAAAAATCCTTAATTTTCAACAACCTACTACAGTGCTATATCAAACAATATGCTATCAAAATCTATTTCATCACAAACTTTGATATGTTGACATACTCTAAGATAGCAATAGATCATGCTTCACATTTATCATTGCATACAAATATGGCTTTGTAAAAAAGATGTACCTAGTCAGTAGTGCAACAAACATTTTTGCAAGTTTTCCTAACTTACATTGTAGAAATGTTGTCTTTTAGTTTTCAAAGATATGGGGTATAAATAAATCTTAATACATCATTGCTGCTTCAAAACCATAGTTAAAGGATACACTAAAATCAGTAGTAAAGCCAAGAATGTCACATTAAAGGCAGCACCCTCAAATGTCAGGAGTGCAACATTTGATATTTTCTTTTAAATGTAACTAAAATCACATTTGTCTTTCTATTTCAACAGAGACCAACCAAGAGAACAGATAAAACCCATTTACCTGTTCTCTCACAGAAGCATTTGATTCATGTCAGGAGTGCAACTAGTTTTAAGTGATCTTCTACACAGTCTAAATTATAGCTTTTTATATGGATGATTTAAATAAAATGAGATTCTGTCAAGTTTAGAATAATGTTTGAAAAAATTAAAAGTGCCAATAGCATTTTATGTGCTTTTAATTTGATGTAATAAAGCATTTTTGTTCATTTTAAATAGTCTCATGCTTTAATATCTAATAAAATCATAAAAATGAGTAAATTAGACAGCTATAGCAGTAGGAGCCATTTTTTTTTAAAGTGCCCATAAGTGAAATCTTGAGTAATCACATTATTTATCATGTTCTAACCTTTGTATATGATTATATAAGAAAGCATCCTTCATAAACAACACACTTGGTAGCCATTTATGCCAACGTGACCTGAACTATCATCAAAATGGAAGTGGCCCGTTGGACAATGAGACAATTACAACCCTTTCAGTTTTCTATTTAAATTTATAACTCAATTCTAGTATAGCTTGGATGTCCAGATGTTTTTTTTTAAGTTGTTGAACTAGAGATTCATCAAATAAGAGAACATATATATCTTCTTTTTTATCTTTCTTTTGATTGATTCCATCAAATATGGACGGATTCCAAAGAATGCCAAAGAACATGCTTCGGTTCTCCAAGGGCCATTTGTTTGCTATCATATCGTCTGGGAACATACTCTGAAAAACCTGTACAATGCCTCTACAACTTATGGAAGAAAAGTGGCGTTTTACCATGTTCAATGTCAAAATTATATCTCCACTTTTATGAAATCTGTTGTTGCCACAGACTCCTCCAATAATTTTTTTGTAGGCTGTACACTGGCTGGTTCCACTTGATTATTAACCACCCTGACAGTCTCAAACTGCTTTTTTTAATATGTTCAGAGTGTTTTGTTGACTAAATGTGACTTTTAAGTCCACTCTTTCGCCTATATTACTGATGTTAATATCCTTTATACACACATTACATGATGCAGCTTTAAATTTGTTCTGTACCGTATTTAGGGTTGTATAGTGCGCAGGATTTTGCCCAGATTCTTTATTTGGTAGGAGGTGTGCGCATTATAAACAGGAACAATGTGCTTCACTCTTTCCCAGACCGGGAAATCACATGTCCACCTTCACTCTCTCCCAGACCGGGAAATCACATGTCCATCATGTTTTTTTTGTTTACTATTGTCAACATGCAAAGTTAAATATTTCTTAAATTGTTTGGACACTATTCCACAAATAATTAATTGCATCTACTATGTTTTAATTATTGAAGAATTAAAACTGTCTAGTGCAGTTTTGTTTTGTACTTGTAAATATTTACCTTTGATAGATACGAAAATAAACTAAATATAAACTCAAAAGTCCATGCGCATTATAGACACTAACTAGTTTTTTTCTGGAGATTTTCAAGGCCAAGAGGGGGGGGTGCATTATGCACCAATGTGCATTATGCAACCTTAAATATGGTATTTGAGACAGACACTTATATTCTGGCTTTTTAAGCCATTTATTTTTAAAAGAACAGTTTCCAGTCATTTTGTGGCAAAAACTACAACATACGTATTTGTATGTGGAAGCTGTCATTTTTAAAATATGGAAATACACACCTCATAAGCGAGCTATATTATAAAATTGGTAGATGATTTATTTTTAGAAAAATCATAATGTTTAGTGCTTCTCTGGGCTCTTCTTCAAGAGCAGTTTCACCCAAAATAGATTAAGCTCTCAATGCAATCAAATGGAAGATGAACAACACTTTCTTATTCTGAATTTCATTGCACTAAATTTGCTAATGTTAAAAAACTTTTATTAAAAAAATTGAGCTTTAACCTGCAAGATCTGTGTCCAAGTGAATATATGTACACTTGGGGTTCTGTTTGACCCAAACTGTGAGATCCTTAACATCTGTCTTATTATCATTTGTTACTATATATATGTTTGTAGAATAAAAAGAGAAATGATGAATTGGACAGGATGTTTGGAAACTCTTAATTATTATAGAAACATTGATCTTAAATCTTTATACATTTGTACCCCTAGACAGGCCCAAATTATTGATGAAAAATCTTTTTCAGTCTGATGAGTAAGATATATATATTTTTTTTCTTCTTCTTTTTATTTCTGTATTAAGAAATAATATGCTAAAATAATGTGTACAAATATGTTTGCATGGTTACTGAAAATATTATGTCAAACTTTCATTGCTTTTGATCAAAATAAAATTATATATGACAAAAAAAAATATATGAAAACAATAACTAGAGTGTCAAATCCAAATAGTATTGATGACACTATGAATACATGTATATGTCACTATATCAAAGATTGTATGAGTATCAGATAAGTTTATTTGTCTTTAATATGATATTTTGTCATTTAAAAATGTAATGTATTCATAATTATCTATGTTTACTGATTTAATATCATGTTAATGTGGGGAGGACATCAATGCTTGATTGATTTTTCTTATTAACCAGAGGCTCCCTGTCAGGAGCCTGTAATCGCTCACCTGGATCAAAGCTGCTTTCAATAACAACGCAACTGCACTGTGGCGGCCATCTTGGCGGGAGAGCGTGACTGACAGACACAATTTTGGAAGAGGACCATCCAATGACTATTCCATCAAAGTTTGGTTCTAATTGAGTTACTGGTTCCAGACAAGATGGTTTTTATGTGAATTTCCCATAGGATCCTATGTTAAACTAAGTTCAGCTGTGCAGCCAACTTGGTCAGAGGGCGGGACCACCAAACACAATTTTGGAAGAGGACCATGCAATGACTATTTTATCAAAGTTTGGTTCCAATTATATTGTGCAACTGGTTCCAGACAAGAAGATTTCTATGTTAATTTCCCATAGGGTCCTATGTTAAGCTCAGTTTGGCTGTGGGGGCCATCTTGGTCGAAGGGCCAAACCGCCGGACACATTTTTGGAAGAGAACCATCCAATGACTATTTCATCAAAATTTAGTTCTTATTGAGCAAATGGTTTCAGACAAGAAGATTTTTATGGGAATTTCCCATACGGTCCTATGTTAAATTAAGTTTGGCTGTGGCGGCCATCTTGGTCGGAGGTCTGAAATGCCGGACACAATTTTGGAAGGGGACCACCCAAGGATCATTTCAGCAAAGTTTGGTTGAGATTGACTCAGTAGTTTCAGAGGAGAAGATTTTTTTTAAATTTACCCCCCTTTTCTCTAATTTGCATAATCGGTCAAAATCGGCAAAAGTTCAAAGTTCATAAAAAATACCGTAATATATGTTAAAAAGCTCATTATTATGCTTATACAGTTCAAATTTGGGCACATTCTGGCTTAAAATAGAGCAGTTTTGGCCATTTGAAGAAATTTCTATTTTTAGTAATAGCGGCCATCTTGGATACAGGACGGCACTGACGGACACAATTTGAAAGGGACCCACCCAGGGACCATCCCTGCCAGGTTTGGTTTAATTTGGTTCAGCGGTTTCAGAGGAGAAGATTTAAATGTGATCTTTGATCAAAATATGCCTAATTTGCATAATCGGTATAAATCGGCTGAAAGAAAAATTTCAAACAAAAACCCTCAACATATGCTAAACTACTCCTTGCCATGTACTGCAGTTAAAATTTGAGCTCATTTTGACTTATACTAAAGCAGCAATGGACAATTAAAATTTCATCCCCCCTTTTTTCTATTTTTAGCTTGGCGGCCACCTTGGTTGGAAGTCGGGATCACTGGACACACATTTGGAAGGGGGCCATCCAAGGACCATTCCACCAAAGTTTGGTTGCAAATGGCCCAGTGGTTTCTGAGGAGAAGATTGTTATGTTAATTTCCCATAGGGTCCTATGTTAAGCTCAGTTTGGCTGTGGGGGCCATCTTGGTCGAAGGGCCGAACCGCCAGACACATTTTTGGAAGAGAACCAGCCAATGACTATTTCATAAAAATTTAGTTCTTATTGAGCAAATGGTTTCAGACAAGAAGATTTTTATGGGAATTTCCCATACGGTCCTATGTTAAATTAAGTTTGGCTGTGGTGGCCATCTTGATCGGAGGTCTGAAATGCCGGACACAATTTTGGAAGGGGACCACCCAAGGATCATTTCAGCAAATTTGGTTGAGATTGACTCAGTAGTTTCAGAGGAGAAGATTTTTTTAAATTTCATCCCCCTTTTTTCTATTTTTCTATTTTTAGCTTGGTGGCCATCTTGGTTGGAATAGATGTGTCACAATCTTTGGCAATAATCAGAAACGCAATACACATTTTGTGACCCGTTAATGCTACCCGTGACTAGAATAGGAGATGCAATACACATTTTAAAGGTTCTAATAGGTGATCAAAATACACGACCCTGATCAAGTATACATTAGGAATGGGTGCATATTAATGCACACTGGCGGATCAAGGGGGTGTTCGACAATTTAGTTAAATTTGTGTATAAATTGGGTAAAAATTGGCAAACGAGAGCCTGGGACCCCGTTTTCAAAACTGCTGGATCCGCGCCTGATGCAGCAATGATTCTGGGGCTATTTTCACAAAAAAATCTTAAGATTAACATTGATCGTAAATTATATTGAATTGTTCATTTTTATCTTGATTTTTGTTGTGCCTCATCAGAATGATATAGCAACAACCAAAGTTATGAAGTAAAGCAGGGTGAACAGGCCAGGGTAGAAAATTCTTCTTGCAAACCCCAAAAAGCAAAATAGACAAAAACCATTCGTATGCAATTTTTCCTTATAAAAACAACAACCATATTTTTTACGACTATTCTGAGATTAATCAGAAGGGTTCGCCAGTTCGAAAGACGTGATTGAAATAAACAAACATGTTTTCTTTACGCAGAGACATATCATATGTTACAAATCAGAAATAACCGTTATGAAAACAGATTAATCTTTTTACTGTTGGCGAATAAGAATATTGTATTTCCATAAACAAACTAGTATTACTGTGAGCATAGCTCACTAAGATATATTCCCCGCTCCCCACATCTGTCCAACCTATTTCCATAACCAAAACATTACGAATTGTTCAAACCAAAAATGAAAGGGATCCTCTTCTCTTCACCGGTAAGCTGCTGATAAAATTTCAAAACATTCTGAGAAGCACTACTCAAGTTATCATACGACATAGGTTAAAAATCCTATTTTCCGTCATATCAAGTCCAATAACTCTGGATGGCAAAAGTGAAAATCGTCAAAAATGAAAGGGATCCTCCTCTCTTCACCGGTAAGCTGATGATAAAATTTCAAAACATTCTGAGAAACACTACTCAAGTTATCATACGACATAGGGTAAAAATTCTATTTTCCGTCATATCAAGTCCAATAACTCTGGATGGCAAAAGAGAAAATCGTCAAAAATGAAAGGGATCCTCCTCTCTTCACCGCTAAGCTGGTGATAAAATTTCAAAACATTTTGAGAAACACTACTCAAGTTATCATACGACATAGGGTAAAAATCCTATTTTCCGTCATATCAAGTCCAATAACTCTGGAACGGCAAAAGTGAAAATCGTCAAAAAAGAAAGGGATCCTCCTCTCTTCACCAATAAGCAGCTGATAAAATTTTAAAAGATTCTAAGTAACACAACTCAAGTTATCGTACGACATAGGATTTGTCTACAGACGGACGGACAGACAGACGGACATGGTGAAACCAGTATACCCCCCTACAACTTCGTTGCGGGGGGTATAATTATTATATTACGTAAGAGATGTACCCTGAAGTTTTGTATAATAAACTTTAAAAGTATTTATAATACTCATTGTCTGTAATTGTCAAATGAAAACTATTACAAATTATATGTTTACATAATCCTCTCAATTTTATGGTTTCCTACCCTGTAACTTTCTGTGCTTTTAGCCAAGAAGCAGAGCTTATGTGTAGCTTTATTGTAGTGCATGAATGATCGATTACAAAGTGCTATCTTATAAATAATATCATTTAAACAACTCTGCCCCGTAGTATAGGCCTATTTTTATTTTTTTACGAATTCATGGCATTGTTCCGATGTCTGTTCTTTTTTTTCACATAATTTCGTAGTTCTTCAATTTTCGAAAAAAATCTTTTGTAAATGTGTCTCATTAAAGACGGACCGTTTTCTCCGATTCGTTTGTTTTCCCATAAGTATATAGAAACAAAACGTAAATCTACAAAAAGTGATTGTGGAATAAATTCATATATTTAGAATAATAAGAAAAACTAGAGGCTCCCATGAGCCTGTATAGCTCACCTGGGTATAATAACAACATCAGTCAATAAAACTTGATAACTTCGGTAAAAAAAATTAACAAATGTAGCCTTCGTCATTGCAGACCCCTTCAACAAAAAAATTTGGGCAGGGGTTCCCCCTTTAATGTAAGTTATCAAAATTGCTGTAAAAAAACATATATGTCAATGATTCTCAAATTTAGCTTTTCCTACTTTACATTTTGTAATAGAGTTGCTTCCCTTTGATTATTTGAGTAACCAAAAGCAGTGAGTCACCAAAAAATGCATTTCAAGAGGAATAACTATTCACACAGTTGTCGCACATTTTTAACTGTGGGAAATTTTTTGTAGATCTTGACATGCTGAACATTTTTGCAGTTTAAATTTTCCCTCTATCTCCAATAGTTTTGAGAGATAAGATGATAGTATTAAAATTGGGAACATTTTGATGAAAAAAGGGCAATAACTCCAAAATGGGTATTGGAATTTACTTCAAAATTGCAGGGTAGGAAGATCTTGACATGCTGCAAATTTTTGCAATTTAAACTTAACCTTTATCTCTTATAGTTTTTGAAATATAAGACGAAAAGTACTAAAAAAAAAATTTAATTTGATGAAAAAAGGGCAAGAACTCCAAGATGGGTAATCAGATTTACTTCAAAATTGCAGGTAAAAAAAAAAATTGATCGAAGGGCCGAAACGCCGGACACATTTTTGGAAGAGAACCATCCAATGACTATTTCATTAAAATTTTGTTCTTATTGAGCAAATGGTTTCAGACAAGAAGATTTTTATGGGAATTTCCCATAGTGACCTATGTTAAATTAAGTTTGGCTGTCCCAGTGTGGTGGCCATCTTGGTCGGTGTTCTGAAATGCTGGACACAATTTTGGAAGAGGACCGCCCAAGAATTATTTCAGCAAAGTTTGGTTGAGATTGGCTCATAAGTTTCAGAGAAGATTTTTTTTTAATTTCATACCCCCTTTTTTCTAATTTGCATAATCGGTCAAAATAGGCAAAAGTTCAAAGTTCATAAAAAATCCTGTAATATATGTTAACCAGAGGCTCTCAAGAGCCTGTATCGTTCACCTGGTTATAAAAAAAACCAATTGGTCCTATGTAAAAACTATGTCCTGCAGTGGTAGTCATCTTGGAATTACGATCAACATAAAAAACACAAAGTTTGTAAAGGACCTTCCAATGATTGATGCACAGTTTAGGTTAAATCAGTGCAATAGCTTCAGAGAAGAATATATTTCTGTATTTTCCCCATATGGTCCTGTGTTAATACTATGACCTGTGGTGGCAGCCATCTTGGATTTCCGATCGGCATAAAAAACAGAAACTTTGTAGAGGACCTTCCAATGATCATTCCTGGGCAGTTTGGTTTCAACTGTCCAAGTGGTTTCAGAGAAGAAGCGTTTTGAAACATTTTTCCCATAGGGTCCAATGTTAAACTAAGTCCTGCCGTAGCCACCATTTTGAATTTCATACCGGAACAAAAAACCTAAAGTTTGTAGAGGACCATCCAATGAACATTCATGTACAGTTTGGCTTTAATCATATTTGTAGTTTCTGAGAAGAAGGCATTTGAATATTTTCCCATAGGGTCCAATGTTAATCTATGTCCTGCGGTGGCAGCCATCTTGGATTTCCGATCGGCATAAAAAACATAAAATTTGTAGAGGACCTTCCAATGATCATTCCTGGGCAGTTTGGTTTCAACTGTCCAAGTGGTTTCAGAGAAGAAGCGTTTTGAAACATTTTTCCCATAGGGTTCAATGTTAAACTAAGTCCTGCCGTAGCCGCCATTTTGAATTTCATATCGGAACAAAAAACCTTAAGATTGTAGAGGACCATCCAATGAACATTCATGTACAGTTTGGCTTTAATCATATTTGTAGTTTCTGAGAAGAAGGCATTTGAATATTTTTCCATAGGATCCAATGTTAATCTATGTCCTGCGGTGGTGGCCATCTTGGATTTCCGATCGGCATAAAAAACAGAAACTTTGTAGAGGACCTTCCAATGATCATTCCTGGGCAGTTTGGTTTCAACTGTCCAAGTAGTTTCAGAGAAAAGGCATTTTGAAACATTTTTCCCATAGGGTCCAATGTTAAACTAAGTCCTGCCGTAGCCGTCATTTTGAATTTCATATCGGAACAAAAAACGTACAGTTTGTAGAGGACCATCTAATGAACATTCATGTACAGTTTGGCTTTAATCATATTTGTAGTTTCTGAGAAGAAGGCATTTGAATATTTTCCCATAGGGTCCAATGTTAATCTATGTCCTGCGGTGGCAGCCATCTTGGATTTCCGATCGACATAAAAAACAGAAACTTTGTAGAAGACCTTCCAATGACCATTCCTGGGCAGTTTGGTTTCAACTGTCCAAGTGGTTTCAGAGAAGAAGCGTTTTGAAACATTTTTCCCATAGGGTCCAATGTTAAACCAAGTCCTGCCGTAGCCGCCATTTTGAATTTCATATCGAAACAAAAAACCTTAAGATTGTAGAGGATCATCCAATGAACATTCATGTACAGTTTGGCTTTAATCATATTTGTAGTTTCTGAGAAGAAGGCATTTGAACATTTTCCCTTAGGGTCCAATGTTAATCTATGTCCTGCGGTGGCGGCCATCTTGGATTTCCGATCGGCATAAAAAACATAAATTTTGTAGAGGACCTTCCAATGATCATTCCTGGGCAGTTTGGTTTCAACTGTCCAAGTGGTTTCAGAGAAGAAGCATTTTGAAACATTTTCCCCATAGGGTCCAATGTTAAACTAAGTCCTGCCGTAGCCGTCATTTTGAATTTCATATCGGAACAAAAAACCTTAAGATTGTAGAGGACCATCCAATGAACATGCATGTACAGTTTGGCTTTAATCATATTTGTAGTTTCTGAGAAGAAGGCATTTGAATATTTTTCCATAGGGTCCAATGTTAATCTATGTCCTGCGGTGGTGGCCATCTTGGATTTCCGATCGGCATAAAAAACACACACCTTGTAGAGGACCTGCCAATGATCATTCCTGGGCAGTTTGGTTTCAATTATCCAAGTGGTTTCAGAGAAGAAGCGTTTTGAAACATTTTTCCCATAGGGTCCAATGTTAAACTAAGTCCTGCCGTAGCCGCCATTTTGAATTTCATATCGGAACAAAAAACGTAAAGTTTGTAGAGGACCATCCAATGAACATTCATGTACAGTTTGGCTTTAATCATATTTGTAGTTTCTGAGAAGAAGGAATTTGAACATTTTCCCATAGGGTCCCAATGTTAATCTATGTCCTGCGGTGGTGGCCATCTTGGATTTCCGATCGGCATAAAAAACATATACTTTGTAGAGGACATTCCAATGATCATTCCTGGGCAGTTTGGTTTCAATTGTCCAAGTGGTTTCAGAGAAGAAGCGTTTTGAAACATTTTTCCCATAGGGTCCAATGTTAAACTAAGTCCTGCCGTAGCCGCCATTTTGAATTTCATATCGGAACAAAAAACCTTAAGATTGTAGAGGACCATCCAATGAACATTCATGTACAGTTTGGCTTTAATCATATTTGTAGTTTCTGAGAAGAAGGCATTTGAACATTTTCCCATCGGTTCAATGTTAATCTATGTATTGCGGTGGTGGCCATCTTGGATTTCCGATCGACATAAAAAACATAAACTTTGTAGAAGACCTTCCAATGATCATTCCTGGGCAGTTTGGTTTCAACTGTCCAAGTGGTTTCAGAGAAGAAGCGTTTTGAAACATTTTTCCCATAGGGTCCAATGTTAAACTAAGTCCTGCCGTAGCCGCCATTTTGAATTTCATACCGGAACAAAAAACCTTAAGTTTGTAGAGGACCATCTAATGAACATTCATGTACAGTTTGGCTTTAATCATATTTGTAGTTTCTGAGAAGAAGGCATTTGAATATTTTCCCATAGGGTCCAATGTTAATCTATGTCCTGCGATGGTGGCCATCTTGGATTTCCGATCGGGATAAAAATAACAGTAACTTGGTAAAGGACATTCCAATGATCATTCATTTACAGTTTGGGTTCTGTCAGTTCATTAGTTTCAGAGAAGAAGATCTTTGAAATTTCAGCCAATCAGAGCATATTATTGGCCCTGGCAGCCATGTTGAGCATCAGACTGGAACGAAAAACAGTAACTTTGTAGAGGACCATCCAAGGAACATTCCTGCTAAGTTTGGTTCCAATCGGCCCAGTGGTTTCGGAGAAGAAGCTTGAAATGTGAAAAGTTTACAGACGACAGACAACAGACGACGGACGCCAAGTGATGGCAATAGTTCACTGGTCCAGGTGAATGGACCTTTGGTCCAGGTGAACTAAAAATATTTTTTTTGTGAATTTTCCCTTTAACGTCCTTTTCATTGATGGAGGTGCTGTCTTCTATCACAAAAAAAAACATATTTCAGAGTATTTAGAATCTGGAAGATGCAGCAAATCTAATAAGCTTCTCAAATCTATTCAGAGTATAATAAAAAATGAAATATTACTGGCTGCGTGTAGGGCATTGGGAATCGTTGGAAAACTTATCTGTGGTCCAATATGGAGAATTTTGGAAGATCAAAATATATCCTTCTTTGAAATGAATGATTATTGGCAAATTCTGGTTGAAAAATTTGAAGAGTTTTCCAATGATCCCACATCTCTAATAAAAGGTGACTGCATTTTTGACAATGAACATTTAATCACAAAAGACCCAGTATATGAAACTTTATTTCAGACCAATATTGCCTTGGACGAAATGACTAAAAATGCAATAATTGCAATCTGTAAACACATCTGTCGATGATGAAACGTCAGCTGGTTGATCAGCTACCATTTTTTAATGAATCACTGTAATGACTTTGCCCCTTGTGGGCCCTCTATTGGATAATAAAAAATTCTTAAAAATTCTTATTCTTATACCTGATAATGACATAAAAACTCAGTGTGTACCTGTGCCGAAAATCAACAGAATTTCTGAGGCAGACTTTTCAGCATTGGACAGACTTGAAAAGAATGCACCACAAAAAAGCACCTTAGCAAAGTCGGGTATAATAAACTATACCAATAACAAAACCAGCGCATTCTTAAACAAAATTTCTCGAGACAAAAGAACAAATAACGTGCAGCGTTAAAAAGAAGTAGAGGTGATAAACATAGAAAGTCATGTCTAAGGCAACACAGATTGAAGATTCAGCAGGACAGAATAGAAAAGAAACATAGAAAAGAAGCTCGAGCAAAAAAAGAAGGTATTTGGGTGACAACTGAAGAAGCTGAATCAAAGACTTCTCAAGTAAACAATACGAAAAAAAGACAATTGATAAGAAATCAAATACTTTCCCACTCAAAACTTCTAAAGTCTAAGATCCCAACCAAAAGTCTGATCAAATTTCAAGAAAATAAGAAACAGATACAAACTGAAACTGAGCAACCTCAAAACAATAATCATTGCAAATTATGAACATGAAGTTCCTGAATTTGTTTTAAATATAAATAATGCAGTGCCATCTAATTCAGGTAAGACTAAGAGACCCATTCAATCAAACAGAGAAAGCGTCAAAATAATACATGTAAGAGAGTGAAAAACAGGACTGAAGCCAGTAGCAGTGAAGGTAGACAAAATTCAATAGTTACAGTTGACAAATATAAATTCTATGCAATTGCATTTACAGACAGGTGGTATCCTCAATTCTGGTCTATGTACTGAAGTTATTGATGAGCAAACTGCCTTTTTTGATTTTCTGCATCCATCAGGTAAGCATTTTAAATGGCCACACAAAACCGACAAACAGCGGATACATTTAGCAGGAATTCTGTATGAAATCTTTGTAGAACCTGTGTCAAATGTTAATGGTAGGCTTTTTGTGGTTAATGAGCAAGATCTTGTTGATAAACTATTTATTTAATCAAAATATGTTCTCCTGGTGTCTTCTGAGTACTCGTAAGACGTAATGTGACAATGATAAATGTAGAAAAAAAAATTTGAAAAAAATTAAAGAATTGAATTATCTCCCCTTTTCTTTATTTTGATAAATAAAGATTAATTTGAACAATGACTGATGATTATATAGAGCAATGGAGGCAGTTGTCAACCCCTTAAGATTAAAATGTGCAAACATGTGACATTATTCCATTGTGCTCTCACGTAGTGAAATATTATTAATGTACAAACTGGATTAAATGGATTAAAAAAAATCGCACAAAATATTGTGTAGTCAATCATATATTCATAATACATAATGATCATACTTATATTACTGAAGATTACACTAGTTTGTGTTTGAACATAATTTGTAATCGGTCATTTTTTATTTTGAAATGATGTCAGCTTTGTTCCGGTCCGAGTTTTACACAAGGATGAAAAGATATTGGGGTGAAAACTTTCAAAGTTTGAATGCGAGAATTCAGTAATTGTCATGATCATTAATTATTTATGAAAAATATTCCACAAGCCAATCGTACTTGTGGTTTTGACCACCGCAGTGATTTCATTTGATGCCGGGAACCGGCGCATTTCACCGGATATTACTATAAAATCCCCGGCTATGAACTTTCCAAGCATGGGTTTTAATGTTCAAAAATATATCGCGTTGGCTTTTCTATTTTAATTCTGTAAATTTGTCATTTGCAGACACGTACTCTCGGAGTTAACAAGGGGTTATAAATCGGCGACTGAAAACAAATCTTAGTGTTTGAACTTGGCTACGATTTGACCTTATTTTCGTGTATGAAAAAGCGCTGCTGTGACTAAGAAACGAGTCGATGGCCATTTCTTTTCCTTTGGCCCAAAATCCTCGTCCCATTTCTGAGATTTCAATTACTTCCGGATTTTATCTAACGGTTTAGTTTACTTCAGAGGATAAATATGCTATGAACGAAGGCTGAAGAAGTGAAGAATTAATTATTTATTATGTTAAAATAGTACGATTCACAGTAGGAATAATAAATACAAGTTTAAATATTCCAACGGAAGATTGGAGGCCGACTAGCTTTGGACTGAATGACCTTGAGGCTTGATATCACGACCTAGCAGCAGAAATAAATTTTGGACTTTTGTCCAAAAAAGCAAAATGGTGATTAAAATAATTTGATTTAATTGATTGAAAGAGTGAAGGAAATATAACCCACTTTTATGCTTTCTATCAAAGTAAGCAGGGTTTGATCTTGTAAAGTTGTATCAGTATGGAGGAGAAAAAAAGGGGGGTGTCCTCACGAATATACGATGAGCACAAGTCCTCCGTCCCAAGATCAGTAAAACTTTGTTCAGACCAGTAATTATTTTTAGTTTTTATTTAGAACTATATAAAAATAAATGCAGGAATTTGATTCAGACCAGTAAATTCAAAGGTTCATTTCGGGGACTGGGCTAGTTGGGCCCAACTTGGGGTGTAAGATGTCACATTCCTTTCAAGTTCTGATGTCGATGTCCAGTCATTTTCAAGAGTCCCCTGCCTGAAATTATTTTGATTTTCAGTTTGATGACATGGGATATACATGTAAATGCATTAACATGAAAAAGTCTCTAGTCTGTCAAACTATAGATTATCTGCAGATGTCAAGAATATAAGGAACTGACTGATCCCCTTCTGAAGCACACAAGTTCTTCCTTAAAGTATGCTATGGGGGTTTGTTTCATTTGTGATTGTATATTTTCAACAAAATAAAAGTTTATGGAAATGTATGAGTCTTTGACTACTTTCATTCTTCATTTTGTATTGATACTGGTTTGTGGTTACATTAACAATCAGATTTTTGAATATTACTTGCTTTTGAAAGTTCTTTTCTGTTATTAAAAAAAGTTAAATGCATACTTTATTTCCTAATCTTAAGAGAGAAATTACATTAAGAATATAGAAACGGCTAGCAAATTAACAAGTATATTCTTTAAATGTGCATTTAATATGATAATATAAGCCTTAAGATAAGAAATTCCTATAATGATGCTATTTTAGTTATTCAAAAACTGCAAAGAATCTGAATGTTGATATAACTTCATACTATGTCAAGGAAATGAAGCAAACACCAATATTATCAAATCTTTATTTTCAATAGTACATAATCATAGGGGAAGTCCATATTTCTTTTCTGAATGATCAAGTTTATTTCTACCAAACTTATACATTTGTCTTTGACCTGAAAAAATGCAGAACCATGTGACATCTTTCTAAGAAATAACAATGGAAAATGGCTGATGGTTGTTAATCTTGAGAAATCATTCTCAATGCACTACTAGTACTAGTCTAATGAAAAATTGTTCAATGGTCAAGAAAATTCTGATAATCCTGTCTGAAAAAAGGTTTATTACATTTTTCTTTTTCTCAAAGTTAATCAGTGTAAATTTAAGCAAAAAGAAACCATTTTAAAGCTAGGAAATCCCCTCAAAAGCAAGTCAAAATTCACCAAATCCAAAATCGGCTGGGGTGCTTTAACCTGAACCCATTGTGGGCCTTCTGACTCTCGGTCGAATTTTATCTCCGTCTATAATTCTAAAATCTCCCCCTATCAAAATTTGTAGTGAAAACACTGCCACCGCTAATTTTCGGGGGTTCAGTAATTTCTGCCGGTACTATACACGATCTCAGACCGGTAAAAGTACCGGGTACCGCCTACCAGCCCACTATGAAACCTCTGGTATTGTCAATACAACTTTCAAATGGTGAAATATATCTGTTAGACAGTTTAGCTTTAAATATTACAACTTCTTTGGAATACCAATTGGCACAAATTTATGGCAAAACAAAAATCTTAAAAAAAACTTTTGATTAAACCACAGGCACTTGGGTCCAGGATATTTGTTTTCTTCAATTTTATCAATGTACTTTATAGTAGATACATCATAGCCAGAAATGATGGGTACTTTGCTCATTTGCATATCTAAGATGGCGACGCCAGGACGTCTGCAATTTTCATATGATCTATATAGACGATATCATTCATAATTGCATGTGTGTCATTTTCTGAACTTGAAAATGATACATTGAATCAAGCAATAGAAAATATGATAGGATGTGAGGGAATAAAAGGTAAAAAAAACATTGCAATGTATGGAAGCATAGGTCTTGTGCAGGAAATAAAAGAAAATTGTAGAAAATTGTGTTGGTTGGCCGCCCAGGTATAGTAATACAGTAGTAAGCATAGTATAAAATAGCATGAATGAACAAAGTAACACATGACGCAAACAGGTGGCAGAGATTATGGCCTGAGAGCACAGGACACGATCTCTGACCAAAATTGATGAAAGAATGCATCAAGAGACTCGCCTCCAGAAAATATAGTTCCAGCACAATACAGGAAATCATAGTTTTGGATAATAAAGTTAAAATTAAAGTTTGGAATGAAAAAGAAAACTATACAATTTATAGTGATTTCCTATTCAGAAAGTTTTAAAATAAAATGGAACTACGAAAACTGGTCGTGGGAAAAATGAAATAGGAAAAGACGTGCCGTATTTGGCTTTGCGGCAAAATTACAATATAAATAGGAAGAATTCGAAGCGGCGTTCAGTCAGCACAATTGTGAAAATAAAAACCATCCCTGGTGGACATTTAGTTATTATTATTCGCCAATCTATAGGTCCTGTGGCGAGCTGGTTCCCTGTAACAAAAGTACCATCAAAAGACACCAGTGAATCTACACTAAAACAAGAGCAGAACAACTTTTGTAACATATCAAACATCAACCAAAACCTCAGACTTGAAGAAAGTAAGTAAATCTGTCAGTGATTTTAATTAGAAACAGTTAACAATTTAGAGGCAAGGAAATATCAATTAAACAGAAAATAATCAGAGATAAATAGAATAAAATAAAAAAGTTAGAAAAAAAACAAGATGAACTGTGAGCTAATGCTCACTTATGATACCCCCGCTCTTTGGCAAACAGGAAGTAGGAATCTGACGGGTCCGAAAACGCTTCCCACAATATGGGGTACCTATATGAAGCTTGTGACCAAATATCAGATCTCTGCCATCAATAGTAGCTGAGAAAAATGTGACGAAAAATGTACATATATGTTCAATGTGTATAGAAACCAACTAAGTCGGCAAACAGGAAGTAGGAATCTGACGGGTCCAAAAACGCTTCCCACAATATGGCATACCTATATGAAGCTTGTGACCAAATATCAGATTCCTGTCATCAACAGTTGCTGAGAAAAATGCGACGAAAAATGTGCATATATGTTCAATGTGTATAAAAATCAACAAAATCGGCAAACATGAAATAGGAATCTGATGGGTCCAAAAACGCTTCCCACGATATGGGGTACCTATATGAAGCTTGTGACCAAATATCAGATTTCTGCCATCAATAGTTGCTGAGAAAAATGCGACGAAAAATGAGCATATATGTTCAATGTGTATAAAAATCAACAAAGTCGGCAAACAGGAAGTAGGAATCTGACGGGTCCAAAAACGCTACCCACAATATGGTATACCTATATGATGCTTGTGACCAAATATCAGATTTCTGCCATCAACAGTTACTGAGAAAAATGCGATGAAAAATATCTTGGACGGACGGAAGGACGGACAGAGGGAAAACAGTATACCCCCCTCCCCCTTCGGGGAGGGGGTATAATAAAATCCTAATTGAAGAAGAATTAATAAAATCTAAGAAGGAAGAAATCTGAAATAAAATTGCATGAATATAGAACCAGAGGCTCCCAGGAGCCTGTAATCCCTCACCTGGATCAAAGCTGCTTTCAATAACAACGCAACTGCACTGTGGCGGCCATCTTGGCGGGAGAGCGCAACTGCCGGACACAATTTTGGAAGAGAACCATCCAATGACTATTCCATCAAAGTTTGGTTTTAATTGAGCTACTGGTTCCAGACAAGATGGCTTTTATGTGAATTTCCCATAGGGTCCTATGTTAAACTAAGTACAGCTGTGCAGCCATCTTGGTCAGAGGGCGGGACCACCAGACACAATTTTGGAAGAGGACCATCCAGTGACTATTTTATCAAAGTTTGGTTCCAATTGAGCAACTGGTTCCAGACAAGAAGATTTTTATGTGAATTTCCCATAGGTTCCTATGTTAAACTAAGTTCGGCTCTGGGGGCCATCTTGGTCGAAGGACCAAACTGCCTGACATATTTTTGGAAGAGAACCATCCAATGACTATTTCATCAACATTTAGTTCTTATCGAGCAAATGGTTTCAAACAAGAAGATTTTTATGGGAATTTCCCATAGGATCCTATGTTAAATTAAGTTCGGCTGTGGTGGCCATCTTGGTCGGAGGTCTGAAATACCCGACATCAATTTGGAAGGGAACCATCAAAGGATCATTTCAGCAAAGTTTGGTTGAGATTGGCTCAGTAGTTTCAGAGGAGAAGATTTTTTTTTTAATTTCATCCCCCCTTTTTTCTATTTTTAGCTTAGCGGCCATCTTGGATGGAAGTCGGGATCATCGGACACAACTTTGGAAGGGGGCCATCCAAGGACTATGCCACCAAAGTTTCGTTGCAATTGGCCCTGTGGTTTCTGAGGAGAAGATTTTTATGTGAATTTCCCATAGGGTCCTATGTTAAGCTAAGTTCGGCTGTGGGGGCCATCTTGGTCGAAGAACCGAACCGGACACATTTTTGGAAGAGAACCATCCAATGACTATCTCATCAAAATTTTGTTCTTATTGAGCAAATGGTTTCAGACAAGAAGATTTTTATGGGAATTTCCCATAGGGTCCTATGTTAAATCAAGTTTGGCTGTGGTGACCAGCTTGGTCAGAGTTCTGAAATGCCGGACACAATTTTGGAAGAAGGACCACCCAAGAATCATTTCAGCAAAGTTTGGTTGAGATTAGCCCAGTAGTTTCAGAGGAGGATTTTTCTTTAATTTCATCCCCCCTTTTTTCTAATTTGCATAATCGGTCACAATTGGCAAAAGTTCAAAGTTCATAAAAAGTCCTGTAATACATGTTAAAAAGCTCATCATTATGCTTATACAGTTCAAATTTGGGCACATTCTGGCTTAAAATAGAGCAGTTTTGGCCATTTGAAGAAATTTCTATTTTTAGTAACAGTGGCCATCTTGAATGGAGGGCGGGGCTGTCGGACACAATTTTCAAAGGGACCCACCCAGGAATCATCCCTGCCAGGTTTGGTTTAATTTGGTTCAGCGGTTTCAGAGGAAAAGATCAAAAAATGCCTATTTTGCATAAACGGTATATATCGGCTGAAAGAAAAATTTAAACTACTCCTTGCCATGTAGCTGCAGTTAAAATTTGAGATCATTTTGACTAACACTAAAGCAGCAATGGACAATTACAATTTTATCCCCCCTTTTTTCTATTTTGAGCTTGGCGGCCATCTTGGTTGGAAGTCGGGATCACCGGACGCAATTTTGGAAGGGGTCCATCCAAGGACCATTCCACCAAAGTTTGGTTGCAATTGGCCCAGTGGTTTCTGAGGAGAAGATTTAAATGTGAAATGTTGACGGACGGATGACGGACGAAAAGTGATGACAATAGCTCACATGCTCTAAAGGTCAGGTGAGCTAAAAAGGATATTGATTAAAAAAGAGGGAAAAAAATATAAAAAAAAATAAAACAATAACCCACCTATGCCGGTCCCGGATGAAAAAGAGTGAGGGTTGTTTTATTTTTCTTGTTTCTTAATTCTTATTGATTTTTTCATAATGTATGAATTAATTGAGTAAATATCTTAGCTATAATTATTTAAACTATTTAATCAAATCAGGGCTGATAATTGGACACGTTTTTCTCCAAATCCGCTTCAAGTAAAAGGTAGGCTTCCGGTCAAGTTTGTGTTTTTCAGCAATATTTTAATGAAATCAAACATATATCATCTTATAGGGTATAAGATTGTCTTTAAGAATATCTAACCGGTTTTTGACCGGATTCTTTGAATTTTGAGAAATTTGATATCAAAGTTGAAAATTCACCGATGGATAACTCTGAAAAAGTAGGCTTCCGGTCAAGATTGTGCTTTTATCTAACATCTCAACAAAAAGATATTTGTATCATCTGATAGAGTATGAAATTTAAATGGATTTTGACCGGGGTCTGTGAATTTTGAGAAATTTGAGATCAAAGTTGAAAATTAGCAGCTGGCTAACTCTGAAAATGTAGGCTTCCGGTCAAGATTGTGCTTTTATCTAATATTTTAATAAAAAGATTTTTTAAAGATTGTGCTTTTATCTAATATTTAAATAAAAAGATTTTTTTAATCGTCTGATAGAGTATCAAATTGTCTTTAAGAATATCTAAACGGTTTTTGACCGGGATCTTTGAATTTTGAGACATTTGAGATCAAAGTCAAAAAAATTTTCATTGCCCGTTCTCATTTTTGACACTTCCGGTGAACCTTTCATTCTGCTCTGAGAAAACTTAATACAGAACCTTCCATAGCCTATAGGTGCTTCCCACCAAATTTCGGTTCGTTTTGGAAAAGCAGTTTCAGAGAAGAAGATTTTTAGAAAGCGACCAATCTAAAACAAGAATTGCCTGTGGCAGCCATGTTTGTTAATTGATCAAAACAAAATTAGCAATCTCTATAGAGGACCTTCCATAGATGCTTCTTGCCAAGTTTCATATCATTTGCCCAAGCGGTTTCAGAGGAAAAGCTGTTTTAGAAATCGAACAATAAGAAACAAGAATTGTCTATGACGGCCATGTTTGTTTACAGATCAAAACAGAATGAGCAATTCCCATAGATGATTCCTATCAAGTTTCGGTCTATTTGGCCAAGCTGTGTCAAGAGTAGAAGATTTTTAGAAATTGACCAATCAGAAAAAAAATTGTCCGTGGCTGCCATGTGTGTTAACAGATTGGGACAAAATGAGCAATCTTTATAAGAGGACTATCCATAGATGTTTCCTACCAAGTTTCGGATCATTTGGCCATGCGGTTTCAGAGGAGAAGATTTTTAGAAATAGACCAATCAGAACCAAGAATCGCCTGTGGTGGCCATATTTTTTAATAGATTGGGACAGAATGAGCAATCTTTATAGAGGACTTTCCATAGATACTTCCTACAAAGTTTCGGTTCATTTGGCCATGTGGTTTCAGAGGAGAAGATTTTTAGAAATATATCAATCAGAAACAAGAATCGCCTATGGCGGCCATAGTTGTTAATGGAATTGAAACGAAATTATTACTCTTTATAGAGGACCGCCCATAGATGCTTCCTACCAAGTTTCGGATCATTTGGCCATGCGGTTTCAGAGAAAAAATAAAAAAATCAGCCAATCAGAAACAAGACCAGTGGGAGCCTAATATAACGACTGGATTATTCGGGTTAGGGTTTTAGAGGCATATTTATCTGTAATTCAATGCAGAGATAACTGCATTTTGAATAGAATCAAAATGTATCTATATTTAAACTAGAGTTATCTCCCTTTTAACAGAAAAAAATATTTTCTAGAAATCAATCAAAACAGAAACAAGAATCGGCTGTGGCGGCCATGTTTGTTAACAGATCAAGATGAAATTAGCATAATTTATAGAGGACCTTCCATAGTTGCTTCCTACAAAGTTTCGGTTCATTAGGCTAAGCGGTTTTAGAGAAGAAGATTTAAAAAAATAGGCCAATCAGAAACAAGAATTGCCTGTGGCGGCCATATTTTTTAATGGATTGGGACAGAATGAGCAATCTTTATAGAGGACTTTCCATAGATACTTCCTACAAAGTTTCGGTTCATTTGGCCATGTGGTTTCAGAGGAGAAGATTTTTAGAAATAGATCAATCAGAAACAAGAATCGCCTGTGGCGGCCATAGTTGTTAATGGAATTGAAACGAAATTATTACTCTTTATAGAGGACCGCCCATAGATGCTTCCTACCAAGTTTCGGATCATTTGGCCATGCGGTTTCAGAGAAAAAATAAAAAAATCAGCCAATCAGAAACAAGACCAGCGGGAGCCTAATATAACGACTGGATTATTCGGGTTAGGGTTTTAGAGGCATATTTATCTGTAATTCAATGCAGAGATAACTGCATTTTGAATAGAATCAAAATGTATTTATATTTAAACTAGAGTTATCTCCCTTTTAACAGAAAAAAATATTTTTTAGAAATCAATCAAAACAGAAACAAGAATCGGCTGTGGCGGCCATGTTTGTTAACAGATCAAGATGAAATTAGCATAATTTATAGAGGACCTTCCATAAATGCTTCCTACCAAGTTTCGGTTCATTAGGCTAAGCGGTTTTAGAGGAGAAGATTTTAAAAAATAGGCCAATCAGAAACAAGAATTGCCTGTGGCGGCCATGTTTGTTAATGGATCGGGACAAAATGAGCAATCTTTATAGAGGACCTTCCATAGATGCTTCCTACCAAGTTTCAGTTCTGAGGGGTTTCAGAGGAGAAGATTAAAATGTGAAAAGTTAACGGACGACAGACGACGGACGCCAAATGATGGCAAAAGCTCACATTGCCTTTTGCAAGGTGAGCTAATAATAAAATATTGTATTATTTATTCCTTTAAAAGATAGATCTTAACAATGGCTTTTAGAATCCGTTTAGATTTTTATCCTAGGTTAGGGTTCAAGATATGACCTTTCAAGTAGCCATTTTGGGCTTCCGTGTTTTCAGACTTCCACGTTTTAGACCGTCCCAATATTTGTCAGACTCGGGCACAACAGACGTTCGATGCATAGGAGCACCTCATAATCAAAGAATTGAACAACAATTTCGAGTTACACCGTTTGTGTTTCTTTAATCTGTTTAATTTTAATAGATCTTTCTAGTACATTTAAATTTTACGATTACATGAATTACATGGAATAAAAATAGTTGAATAGCAATAAATAAAAGAAAATTTCTCGGAATCACAGGCGCTTGGGGACAGGAAATTTTTTTTGCCGAATATTTTCTTTTTTTTACATAATTGGTACCCTACTGTGCATGTCTAACCTGGTCGCTTCGCCCCGAATCCCGTTTGCCCCCCGAGACGTTTCGCCCCTATTCCCGTTCGCCCCGAGTCGTTTCGCTCTCATTTATTAATAGTGCTTTAAAAAATGAAATATGAAAAATACCATTGCAAATATTCGTATTTTGGATGTTGTAAGGCATGTTCATGGGTACTTTATTTTTGTCTTCCTCATAATTAACATGCTTTCTTGACGTGTTTAATATTATGTATTGCTTCACTCTTTGTTTGACATCAGATTAAATTAATACTATTTTAGCATTTGATGCGCAATTCATTAAAAAAAGAGGTTATTTGCGCACTTGTACAGCATCTTAGTCATTTTATGCACTTTTGCGTTGGTACAGAAAAAAAAAACTTTTTACTGTTCTTGTGTGTTTTTTTTGTAAATTTTGCAAGAAAAGTTTTGCTTGAGATCTTGGACAAAAGTGGACCAAAATGAATGAATTATTATTTTTTTGCATACTAATAAATAAATAATTACTAAAAAATTGTCAAAAAAGACTTCATTTATTATAATATAATAGCGATTAAGTGGGGAGAATCTAGATACGATAACGTAACCATCATTCCGCTTGTGCTCCAGTCAGGGTTACGAATCGGTCCCATTCAACGTATGGGAGCAAATTAAAATTTTCATTAAGTGAATATTTCAACTTTCTTCATGCATATCTGGTCATAACTTATTATTCCCTACAATTTTTAAGTAATGGCGATACGAAATAAGTGTTACAATATCTGTTTCTACCTTCACGATCGATTTAGTATTCGAAAACTGTTTCTTGTCCGCCATGGCACCTTACGTATACTCTCCTGATGGGCAGAGCCTATCCATATATGGATCTGAATGCCAAATATGAAAAACATTACTATGATGTTTTACTACGATTGTTTCAAATAAGGATATCTCCAAAACGAGGCAAGTGCACGTGAAATAGCAACTTGTAAACAAAATGTCGGACAGAAAGAAGATTTCATGCATTCAAATTTTCAGATGGATATAAGTCTACCATGGATTGATGCAGCATTTACTTAACACCTCAAGGTTTACCTAAATATATTTATGTTTCACCCTCGTTAATTTTTCCAACCACTTACAACGGAATTAAGACAAAAAACCGCCCAGTGTGAATCACTCCGGGCGCTGCTCCCATACGTTTAATGGGACCGATTCGTAACCCTAACTGGAGCATAAGCGGAATGTGGGCTACGTTATCGTATCTAGGGCGAATCGACTCACTTTCCAGGGCGAAACAACCCAGGGCGAACAGGTAATCGGGGCGAAATGACCCGGATTCCCTGGTTTTAGTCGATTTTATACACTTTGACATAACCCCGTATTTTCTATCAAATACTATAAAACCAAAACTTTTGGCAAAATGCTGAACACTTTGTGTTTCTAAAAATATCGTAAAATCGTTACCGTCAGGAATCCCCGCTGGTTTCCAGTGAATAAAGTCCTCTCCGATCGGTTCAACTGTCGCCGTCGTTTCTGAAGGATCAACACTTAATGTCCAGAATAAAAAAAATCCAATTCATAGCCTTCAAATACGTGATTTTTTGCTTTATAGCCCGGAACCTCACACAATTTCCCACGATATTGGTGAAGGGCAGATAACTCTTGCTTCCCAAGGACTTCCGAACTTACATTTTTAAACCCCATCTTTAACCAAAGTTTCATTTTTATTTTGACACCAGTACTGATATGGGCCCTGAACTGATTAATATACACATAGAATTAACCATTTAGCCCAACATGTATACAATAGGAAGTAACTACCCCCACTCCCTTTTTTAAAATGATTTAGAATTCCGAATAAAGTTAGCATCCCCCTTCCCCAGGGGTTGTTCTCCAAAATGTTCTGTACGTAGGCTAGTACTCTTTTTTGGGGGTCAAATTTCTCATTCTTGGTAATTTTTGGGGGGTCTCCAAAAACTGCAGGTATCTTATATGCCAAGGGTGCCTTCAAAAGGTAGGTATTTTAATGAATTGATGGCTAACATTAACTATATTTACATGTTTTATGGGGTAAATGAAGGTATTTTTTTTGGGGGGGTCCAAAAATAATTCATTTCTCTGACGAGCCAATGTACAGACAATTTTGGAGAGTATCCCCCCCCCACCAACCAGAAGTAGTTGTGCTGTATGAGACCTATTCAGATAAACGTTTTTTTGCTTTCTGTTGCAATTTTCTTGGTATTTAATTAAACATTGCATTTTCAATAAATTTTGATCTATGAAATAACTTTATTCCATATATTACAAAGCCAGATGAGATGTACTGGACCGCCTCCCCCATCAGAAAAAGATATTTTTGATCTGTGGCTAAAACATCTGAAATTTTATTTTGCTTTAGTGTGTGTTATTTTTAAATGGATTTGTAATTATCAAGAAACAATATTCTCTTTGTTTACATCGTCATGCGTTTGCTTTTCCATGTTTTCTTCTTCAAAACACTTTTTTCTCCAAAGTGAAAAATTGCACTCTTTTTAGATTCATCGGAAGTCATCGGATTCTTTTATTTGTCACGTATAAGTTCGGAAGTCATTGGGATACAAGAGTTATCCGCCCTTGACCAATACCGCAGGGAAAATTGTGTGAGGTTCCGGGCGACTAAATTCAAAACATTCCATGTAATATTTTTTACATAACTACAATAATGAAAATTTTGTTCATTAACGCACAATCATTCAGGACAGCCTATGGGCTTAGTGATTTAGTAGACAATTACAATATTGACATTCTGTGCATAAATGAAACATTTGAGTCACAACATGCGTCTATTCAGAGACTGGGAAGCTTTTAAGTCTGCAAGACCTAATCAATCTAGAGGCGGAGCAGCAATCTTTGTAAAACCGAATGTAAATTACATCACGAAAAGAATTCCAAATCTTGAATTAAAAAATATAGAAATGGTTTGCATCATAAACAAAACAAATCCATCAACATTTGGTGTCCACCGTATAAAGATGATCTGATGGCAAATTTATGCGATCATATCAACAAAAACAAACAGAATAATATGATTTTACTAGGCGATTTAAATGCCAAAAGCTACGAATGGAAAAACCGAAAGACTAAGAAACATGGAAAACTTCTTGAAGTGAGCCTTGCCAATAACAACCTCATATGTGTAAATGACGGCCAGGCAACAAGAAGGCAGTGTCAAAGTGTTATCGATCTAGTTATTGTATCACAATATTATTACTAAAATGTACTTGATTGCACAACTCTCAACCACGAAAGAGTACAATCTGATCATATTGCAGTGTATACTCAAGTAGACTTTGCTACTTCACAAGAGGAGGAAATAGAAAATGAATCGAGATGGAATATCCGAAAATGTAATTGGAATGAATGGACCATAGCGACAAATGATATTTTTGCAGACTACGAGTTGAATTAAAATGACAACTTTGGAGACATATACCAAAACTTTGAAGATAAAATAATCCAGTGTATGGATAAGACAATTCCAACTAGAGGCTCCCAGGAGCCTGCATAGCTCACCTGGGTATAATAACAACATCAGTCAATAAAACTTGATAACTTCGGTAAAAAAAATTAACAATTGTAGCCTTCGTCATTTTTATAAATTTGATGAAAAAAGGGCAAGAACTCCAAGATGGGTAATCGGATTTACTTCAAAATTGCAGGTAAAAAAAAAATTGATCGAAGGGTCGAACCGCCAGACACATTTTTGGAAGAGAACCATCCAATGACTATTTCATCAAAATTTTGTTCTTATTGAGCAAATGGTTTCAGACAAAAAGCTTTTTATGGGAATTTCCCATAGGGTCCTATGTTAAATTAAGTTCGGCTGTGGCGGCCATCTTGGTCGGTGTTCTGAAATGTTGGACACAATTTTAAAAGGGGACCACCTAAGGATCATTTCAGCAAAGTTTGGTTGAAATTGGCTCAGTAGTTTCAGAGGAGAAGATTTTTTTTTAATTTCATCCCCCCTTTTTTTAAATTTCATAATCGGTCAAAATCGGTAAAAGTTCAAAGTTCATAAAAAATCCCGTAATATATGTTAAAAAGCTCATCATTATGCTTATACAGTTCAAATTTGGGCACTTTCTGGCTTAAAATAGAACAGTTTTGGCCATTTGAAGAAATTTCTATTTTTAGTAATGGCGGCCATCTTGGATACAGGACGGCGCTGACGGACACAATTATAAAAGGGGATCACCTAAGGATCATTTCAGCAAAGTTTGGCTGAAATTGGCTCAGTAGTTTCAGAGGAGAAGATTTTTTTTTAATTTCATCCCCCCTTTTTTTTAATTTCATAATCGGTCAAAATCGGTAAAAGTTCAAAGTTCATAAAAAATCCTGTAATATATGTTAAAAAGTTCATAATTATGCTTATACAGTTCAAATTTGGGCACTTTCTGCCTTAAAATAGAGCAGTTTTGACCATTTGAAGAAATTTCTATTTTTAGTAATGGCGGCCATCTTGGATACAGGACGGCGCTGACGGACACAATTTTAAAAGGGGACCACCTAAGGATCATCTCAGCAAAGTTTGGTTGAAATTGGCTCAGTAGTTTCAGAGGAGTAGATTTTTTTTTAATTTCATCCCCCCTTTTTTAAATTTCATAATCGGTCAAAATCGGTAAAAGTTCAAAGTTCATAAAAAATCCTGTAATATATGTTAAAAAGTTCATCATTATGCTTATACAGTTCAAATTTGGGCACTTTCTGGCTTAAAATAGAGCAGTTTTGACCATTTGAAGAAATTTCTATTTTTAGTAATGGCGGCCATCTTGGATACAGGACGGGGCTAACGGACACAATTTTAAAAGGGGACCACCTAAGGATCATCTCAGCAAAGTTTGGTTGAAATTGGCTCAGTAGTTTCAGAGGAGAAGATTTTTTTTTAATTTCATCCCCCCTTTTTTTAAATTTCATAATCGGTCAAAATCGGTAAAAGTTCAAAGTTCATAAAAAATCCCGTAATATATGTTAAAAAGTTCATCATTATGCTTATACAGTTCAAATTTGGGCACTTTCTGGCTTAAAATAGAACAGTTTTGGCCATTTGAAGAAATTTCTATTTTTAGTAATGGCGGCCATCTTGGATACAGGGCGGCGCTGACAGACACAATTTTTAAAGGGGACCACCGAAGGATCATTTCAGCAAAGTTTTGTTGAGATTGGCTCAGTAGTTTCAGAGGAGAAGATAATTTTTTTAATTTCATCCCCCCTTTTTTCTAATTTGCATAATCGGTCAAAATCGGCAAAAGTTCTAAGTTCATAAAAAATCCCGTAATATATGTTAAAAAGCTCATCATTATGCTTATACAGTTCAAATTTGGGCACTTTCTGGCTTAAAATAGAGCAGTTTTGGCCATTTGAAGAAATTTCTATTTTTAGTAATGGCGGCCATCTTGGATACAGGACGGCGCTGACGGACACAATTTTAAAAGGGGACCACCTAAGGATCATTTCAGCAAAGTTTGGTTGAAATTGGCTCTGTAGTTTCAGAGGAGAAGATTTTTTTTTAATTTCATCCCCCCTTTTTTTAAATTTCATAATCGGTCAAAATCGGTAAAAGTTCAAAGTTCATAAAAAATCCCGTAATATATGTTAAAAAGTTCATCATTATGCTTATACAGTTCAAATTTGGGCACTTTCTGGCTTAAAATAGAGCAGTTTTGACCATTTGAAGAAATTTCTATTTTTAGTAATGGCGGCCATCTTGGATACAGGACGGGGCTAACGGACACAATTTTAAAAGGGGACCACCTAAGGATCATCTCAGCAAAGTTTGGTTGAAATTGGCTCAGTAGTTTCAGAGGAGAAGATTTTTTTTTAATTTCATCCCCCCTTTTTTTAAATTTCATAATCGGTCAAAATCGGTAAAAGTTCAAAGTTCATAAAAAAATCCCGTAATATATGTTAAAAAGTTCATCATTATGCTTATACAGTTCAAATTTGGGCACTATCTGGCTTAAAATAGAACAGTTTTGGCCATTTGAAGAAATTTCTATTTTTAGTAATGGCGGCCATCTTGGATACAGGACGGCGCTGACGGACACAATTTTTAAAGGGGACCACCTAAGGATCATTTCAGCAAATTTTGTTGAGATTGGCTCAGTAGTTTCAGAGGAGAAGATAATTTTTTTAATTTCATCCCCCCTTTTTTCTAATTTGCATAATCGGTCAAAATCGGCAAAAGTTCTAAGTTCATAAAAAATCCCGTATTATATGTTAAAAAGCTCATCATTATGCTTATACAGTTCAAATTTTGGCACTTTCTGGCTTAAAATAGAGCAGTTTTGGCCATTTGAAGAAATTTCTATTTTTTTGTAATGGCGGCCATCTTGGATACAGGACGGCGCTGACGGACACAATTATAAAAGGGGATCACCTAAGGATCATTTCAGCAAAGTTTGGCTGAAATTGGCTCAGTAGTTTCAGAGGAGAAGATTTTTTTTTAATTTCATCCCCCCTTTTTTTAAATTTCATAATCGGTCAAAATCGGTAAAAGTTCAAAGTTCATAAAAAATCCCGTAATATATGTTAAAAAGCTCATCATTATGCTTATACAGTTCAAATTTGGGCACTTTCTGGCTTAAAATAGAGCAGTTTTGGCCATTTGAAGAAATTTCTATTTTTAGTAATGGCGGCCATCTTGGATACAGGACGGGGCTAACGGACACAATTTTAAAAGGGGACCACCTAAGGATCATCTCAGCAAAGTTTGGTTGAAATTGGCTCAGTAGTTTCAGAGGAGAAGATTTTTTTTTAATTTCATCCGCCCTTTTTTTTAATTTCATAATCGGTCAAAATCGGTAAAAGTTCAAAGTTCATAAAAAATCCCGTAATATATGTTAAAAAGCTCATCATTATGCTTATACAGTTCAAATTTGGGCACTTTCTGGCTTAAAATAGAGCAGTTTTGGCCAATTGAAGAAATTTCTATTTTTAGTAATGGTGGCCACCTTGGATACAGGACGGCGCTGACGGACACAATTTTGAAAGGGGACCACCGAAGGATCATCTCAGCAAAGTTTGGTTGAGATTGGCTCAGTAGTTTCAGAGGAGAAGATTTTTTTTTAATTTCATCCCCCCTTTTTTTAAATTTCATAATCGGTCAAAATCGGTAAAAGTTCAAAGTTCATAAAAAATCCCGTAATATATGTTAAAAAGTTCATCATTATGCTTATACAGTTCAAATTTGGGCACTTTCTGGCTTAAAATAGAGCAGTTTTGACCATTTGAAGAAATTTCTATTTTTAGTAATGGCGGCCATCTTGGATACAGGACGGGGCTAACGGACACAATTTTGAAAGGGGACCACCTAAGGATCATTTCAGCAAAGTTTGGTTGAGATTGGTTCAGTAGTTTCAGAGGAGAAGATTTTTTTTTAATTTCATCCCCCCTTTTTTCTAATTTGCATAATCGGTCAAAATGGGTAATGGGATTTACTTCAAAATTGCAGGGTAGGTAGATCTTGATATGCTGCACATTTTTGCAATAAACTTAACATCTATCTCTAAATAGTTTTTGAAATATAAGACGAAAAGTATTAAAATGAAAAAAAAAATTGATGAAAAAAGGGCAATAACTCCAAGATGGGTAATCAAATTTACTTCAAAATTGCAGGGTAGGTAGATCTTGACATGCTGAGCATGTTTGCAGTTTCAACTTACCATCTGTCTGTTATAGTTTTTGAAATAAAGGACGAAAAGTATTAAAATTTTGAAAATTTGATGAAAAAAGGGAAATAACTCCAAAATGAGTAATGGGATTTACTTCAAAATTGCAGGGTAGGTAGATCTTAAGATGCCGCACATTTTTGCAATTAAAGTTAACCTTTATCTCTTATAGTTTTTGAAATATAAGACGAAAAGCATTAAAATTTTACAAATTTGATGAAAAAAGGGCAATAACTCCAAGATGGGTAATCAGATTTACTTCAAAATTGCAGGGTAGGTAGATCTTGATGTGCTGATCATTTTTACCCCATGTCAGATTTTTGATATTACTAACGGTTTTTGAGATATTACCAAAAACCTGCAATTTTACCATATGTTCTATTTTTAGTAACAGCGGCCATGTTGGTTGGTGCACGGCATCACCGGACACAATTTTGAAACTAGATACCCTAGTAATGATTCAGACCAAGTTTGGTTTCCATTGGTCTAGTACTTTCAGAGCAGAAGATTTTTGAAAAAGTTTACGACGTACGACGGACGACGACGACGGACGCCAAGTGATGAGAATAGCTCACATGACCCTTTGGGTCAGGTGAGCTAAAAACTAAAAGTAAGAACAAATCTCATGTATCAAGACCTTTATGGTGGAATGAGGAATGTCGAGAAATGAAAAATAAGTTAAATGGAGCACAAAGAGCCTTTAGAAAGAGAAATACTCCAGATAACTAGAAATCATTGAAAGAATTAGAAAAAAAATTGATGAAATTAGAACAACAGCTCAAGAGAATTGTTCATATTTGAGAAGGTTGGTCATTCAAGATTCGTTGAAATGCACGGAGACACTTCAGATTTTTTTTGATCCGCTTACAAATCCGATCGGTATTTTTTTTATTAATTGCGATCTATTTATAGAACTGTTGCTGACAGATCTGTGTTTACGTTAATACCTCTGCAGTTAGAAAATAGACTTTGAACTACAGTAGTTTTGTTCCATTGTTGCACTCTGATTTGAGGTCTGACAAATAATAATTACAATCTTTACTTGATTCAGTTTACGACTGTTAGTGTCAATATACGTTCATATTTGCATTCCCTAGCTATATAGTTGGACAGTTGAGCAAATTGGCATATACATATTTCTTCTGCTGAAGGCTACACAAATATGACGTTTGCATTTTGTGTGGTATTAATTCAAAGCATAGTGATATTTAAAAAAAAAAAAAGGGGGGGGGGGGACGTATTAAAAATGATCACCAAATTATATGTCACACGCAATGATGACACCACAAGTTTTTGTTATAAGTCTTATAACAATATTGGTTGTGATGATGATGAGGAGGAGGAGGTGGACAGTGATGATATGGAATATACTGAGGATGCTATTGACAATATGATTTTAGAATTTTCAGGAGATTAATATAAACATGAATCCAAAATAAAGTGTCTTTTTGGTTTTTTTACTTGCATTCTGGTCTTACCTAATGCATAATTGACATGTCCACATAATATTTGGTACATCATCATGTTTTGAGTTTTGGTGGTTTAATTATTTTATGGTCATTAATGTAGTTTTCTAATTCGGGCCTGTAGAATTGATGGTGGGCCTGTAAATATTTGAACTTACAGGCCCAGTTGCCCTGTAAGGTAAAAACTTAAGCGTGAAGACTGTCTTTAGCTCTCTGTGGTATTTTTTTTTATTCTTCTATCCATGGCGGTGATATTTGTCCTTGATATCTTCAAATGTTTTATGCGAAATGTCTCCATGTCCGCCATGATTCACATGGTCTGCCTTATCCGCACATCTCGGGTAATTACACTGTCTACATCAAAAGATGAAAGTGTTACAGTAAAGAAAACAATCGAGGGTACCCAATTGTAAAAGTCTGAATCACGCAATCGTTTAATGGTACAAAATTAAGTGCTGCAAGTCAAGCATCTTCCAGATAAACAATAATTGAAAGCCATTTTACGGTACCGGACACGAAAAAAAATCCGGATTTTTAAAACGTCGGAGTACACGTTAATTATATCAGAGGTCGGATTAAGGGTCTGAAAATCGGAGAAACTCGGCTGAAATCGTGGTTGTTGGCATCCCTGCAGTTTCCGAAGGGATCCCCCTCTCTTCACAATTAAGTCACTAATAAAATTTTAAAAGATTTTGAGAAACACTTACTCAAGTTGTTGTACGACATATAGGGTAAAATACCCTACTTTCCGTCATATCAAGTGTAATAACTATAGAATGGCAAAAGTGAAAACCGTCAAAAATAAAAAGGAATCCTCCTCTCTTCACCAGTAAACAGCTGATAAAATTTTAAAAGATTCTAAGAAACACAACTCAAGTTATCGTACGACATAGGATTTGTCTACAGACGGACGGACATGGTGAAACCAGTATACCCCCCTACAACTTCGTTGCGGGGGGTATAAAAATCACCAACATTAGTTAAATAATAAATGCTGCATACACAAAAACAGTAAGCACCTCTTTATTAAGGCCTCGTGTTTCTGTTGTGCATCGCTGAAAAAAACCAAACATAAATTTGGTAGAGGAACACCGGACCATCAATTGAAAATTTCCTATGAAATTTGGTTCCAAGGGGCCAGCTTTTTTTTCAGAAAAGAGTGTTACGGACACTGACAGATGACGGCGCCTACGACAAAGGACGATAAGTTACAGCAATATAACATGCTACCATTTCGGTCGGATGAGTTTAAAAAACATGAAACTTGAATAGAAAATAAAAAAATCTATATACCTGTACCTTTCATATATGCAAAATTTTGGATTTGCACCCTTCCTTTTATACATTTTTCTCGATATAAAACAGCCAAGTCTTTAAAGAATGGAAAAATAATAAAATATATTTTGGATATTAGCCTTTTTTCACGAATATCGTCCGTCCCGTCTGCCAAAATTTCATAAGGTCAGGTATTTCAGCATCTTGAGCCGGTCAGATTGTCCAACTGTTCGTCTCGCGAAAAAGTCTGTTGTGGTGCATTGGGAAATAGTTGGTAATTGGTTAGATCATAATTGAACTGGTTCCCGATCTTTCTCTGCCATGTTTTTTAGCACCGTAACTTCCTAACAGATACCAGTTCAATTAATGGCAGCATGGCCGATTCGTTTCTTGACTGGTGCAAGGCCAGGGAAACGGCCGCACACTCCCGATTTAAACGGAGAGGACACAAAAAGAAATATGCTGCAGAAGAATAAAATATTATACAAATGAAAGATGTCTTTAACTGTTTATTTTCAGGTTTGCTGTTGAATCCAGTTTCACCCTAAGGCCAAAGAAAAAAGATTGTTGGTTTCCCCTAACCCTGCCGGGTCAGTTTTATCCTGCCTGGTCAATTAATTTTATTGGCATTTTTAGTAGAAACAAATATTTTTGAAGCCAGCCATGTCACTTTTTTCAAAACGAATTAGAAATTTTAATTTTTTCTCCCGAGTTATTTAATTACCCTCCAAAGAGTATGATTATTAGGAGCATACATGTATTATTCTAGTAAAGAAATGAAAATAAAAAAAAAATAAAAAAATAAAATAAAAAGTCTGCCTGTCGGGTTACGAAAATGTTCCCATGTTAGGGGAAACCAACAATCAATTTTCCATGGCCTAATCATCTTTCGTTGTTAAAAGTTTCACAAATTGTAGGACCACCAACTTTTTTGTGGGACTGGCAGAAATTTGCATTCTGTCAGTTCTATGTCTGACAGAAAATTTGAGGTCAGTGTTCGACGTTAAGTGGTAGTCCGAAGCCCGCGTCTAGTAAAAATTCTATCGGTCTAGTTGCATGGTGTTGCTGGTGGCCTGATTGGTCTAGTGAATTTGAAAGTAGCCAAGTGTAGCTAAATACCTTTTCTGAATGACTCGACGAAAATTTTGAATCGTTAATGTGATAATTTCCTTTTATTTTTATCCAAAAATAGTTGCAGACTTGTTTACTCATAAAAATGACCTTAACCTAATAACTGGTACCTTCAAATATAGCGATTCGTGGGTACTTAGGCATTTTCATTTCGGCAACCAGTCGTAAGATGCATCTAAATTCCATCGCATTTCGACAGGCAAGTACAACAAGTCGTCGTGTTGCAAAGGTATTTGTTGATCGTTAAATGTTCAAACTTGAAAATAATCTTTAATAAGATATAATTTTTACTTTTTATGAGTAAAAATAAAGAAAATCAATATTTTTTTACCACTTTGCCCAGTACGAATCGTTACGGATAGTGCTCTGTCATTATGACTTGTGTTGGTTTTTAGTTGTTTATGGTTTCGATAAATTAACATGGACTTGAGGTGGCAAGACGATGCTATTCCGGGGAAGAAGTTGAAAAAGCCCTCTAGAACACCAGAGGAGGTGTCACAGGCTAAAAAACAATATGAACAGAAAAGATGACGATCTTTTAAGCTCCACTGGATCACCGATCGCCCTTGGCTATGCTACGACGAACTTCTTCTCTTCGTAGTTTCCTCCACTGTGGAGCAACCCGTGTCACACGGTAATTATTTTTTTTTAGGATTTAAAACTAAAAACATATTGGAACCAATTGAATATTTTCATTTACTCTTAGTATTAAAAGGCTATTACTTTTAGGTATTAAAAAGTAAAAGATGTTTGCACAATAAAGTTATTTACAAAATTTACAATCCTAAAATCAAAGATGAAAGAGCCATTAATCTTAACTCAGATATATATATATATATCTACACATCTTACAATAGCTTAGTGCCTTCAATCTATTCCACTTAAGTATATTTTAAAGGGGTTGGCTTCATTAGTATAATCTATATCAATATTATTTTATTAAGTTTAATATTAATTATCAATAAACTAATAAAAATATACTTTTAAAAGGTAAAACAAAGTTACTGTTTACTAACTTGGCATTTACTAACAGGGTCATTAGAATTAAAAAGTAAAGATATTTGCAAAATAAAATTATTTACAAAATTTACAATCCTAAAATCAAACTCAAAGAGCCATTAGTCTTATCTATCATTTACATGACCATTTACCCGAACATGAACAAATTATGTATTGTACATACTGCGAAAAATAGCAAGGACAAAACTGGGGCTGGGAAGTTTGTTACAGGATGTAACAACTTTAGAATAAACACCATCCAAATGCATGTATAAAATTAAACAATGAAAATTTGTTTCTTCTTTTTCTGGTAAAAATATCTTCGGTCTAGTGTGCACTGATTCGGTCTAGTAACTTTAGCAAGTCACTGGCCCAGATATCTAGTGGTTAAAAAAGTTTTTGGCGAACACTGTGAGGTATTCGCAAACTCTGCAATAACAGTAATTATATAGTGTATTAGTGTACGTATAACTAAGGGCTATATTTTCTTCTTGTTACAAGATATTTGTATGTAAAGGGGTATAGACTTCAGCTGCAAACAGAAATGTCTTTGTTCTTCAAGTTATTCACTTTGTAATCTTTCCTCAACCTCACCCCCTATTCTGAAGTTTTGACCGATATATACGCACTATGCTGAAAATGTGCATATGATGTCACAATATTTTTGCGAGGTGTATAAAGTTTGTCAGTGACTTGCGACATGTCAGTGGTTTTCCTCGGCTACCCCAGTTTACTCCACTAATAAAACTGACCGCCACGATATTACTGAAATATTGTTAAAAGTGACGTTAAACGCCATAAGCCTAAACCAGCCAACTATTGTTTACAAAATATTCAATATAAGTAAAGGGTCTGGGTGGCTCAATGAGTTAGGTAGTTGGATTACCTAAAAACTCATACAAGCCTATCACCAATATGGCGTGGGTTTGCGTCCGGCTTTGTAAATTACAAAAAAGGGTGCACTCGACTCGCAGCCGCAAGTGATAAAGATTACCAGTTACTTGCCCATGGTCGGTGGTTCTCTCCGGGTACTCCGGTTGCTTCCACCACTAAAACTGGTCTCCATGATATAGTTGAAATATTAATGAAAGTGGGATTAAACACCAAAAATCAAAAATCTTGCATTATAATAGAAATGGCAGTATTGCACTTGGATATTTGTCGGTGTCAATTGTGAATCTGACGCCGACAACAATAGATATTCCTTAGATATACTATGATCTTAAATACAAACAAAGTAACAGTCAACATGGTCAAATGATAGGAAATATACACTACATGTATACTGATAAATGATTTTTAAAAATCAAAGTCATCTTAGAAATTTTAGCTGGCTTCCACAAATCGCCAATGGAAGTGACGATATAACTGAAATATTGTTGAAATGAAAGTGGCGTTAAACACCCTAACCCTACTCTGCCAAATGAAAGTGTCATTCAATACAATATATAATTCAAATGACTGAGACAGAAGCGATAGGATTCCTTCAAAATCATGGTAATCTTTGTATTGGAATAATCAATCATGAAAAGTGTTCAAGAATTCCCGCTTAAAATGTAGAAGTTGTTAGTGCAAAACTGTGTTACTGACATACAGTACTAAAACGATTTGATTCCATCAGAAGGAGGACGGGATGGGTGCAGGATGGTTTTATACGTCTCTGAATTTGTTACAAATTTTCAAATACGAATTATCATTTCAAATCGACGGCAGTGGTAGACGTCCAGACTTTTTGAGAAAAAAAATTCAATATGCAGGACATTGGTCCTGCAGCCAATAATTTTCTGCAGGACCTACATTTTTCATTATTTTGAGGTTATTTTTTAGAACCAGAATCGGTGATGGGAACAATAAAAACCTGACCCGCCATGTTTTCAAATATAAACACACGAAATGGTCGCGTTGATGCATCACAGCCAGTTTACACTATAAAAATACAATGATTAATATAATTACCATGGAAACAGTTGCATGTTTAAGAAGTAAATGTCATTTGAAGCAGAATCTAATTCCGAGTTGACCATGATCGTTCCGGCATACCAGTTGCATTTCCGATTTCTGGTGTAAAACAAAATACACAAACAACAAATTTTGTCGGACATCCGGACTGGCATACTTGGCAGTATTGCCGGTCCTTGTGATTTTCTGCCCGCTCGGTCCGACGAATTTCAAAAAGTCTGCACGTCCATAATTATATTACCACCCCCTTCCCTGCCACCTACTTTGTGCATACTTCATTTTACTCTATGCCACAGTGCATACCTTGTTAAGAGCTTCCATGGTCTCTGTGTTCTTGAGTTCTGTAGAGAACAAAATTAATTATGGTCATATTAGAATACAATAATGAAGTTGAATGTGTTTAGCAAACACTGTTTGTTCACTAATACTTTTTTTAAAACAATCAAATATTTATCAAGTAATCTACTAACACTCCGGCTAAAAATGTTAACTGCCCAACAAACATCTAATTCTAATTACGCTGTTATAAAGATAAACATTTTCGAAAGAGAATTAAATTAAAATGACGTGACAGGCCTCTACATTAACATATTTTTCAACTTGTCCCTTTGGACAACTAACTAAAAAAAGTACTTGTCCGACTTAATCTTTTAGTTGTCCGAAAAAATTAATAAAAATTACAAAAACTAGAGAATAATTATCCAGGGCTCCCACTACTTTCAAATTAGAGGGAGAAGCGACTTCTCTTTCAGAGAGCTCACAGGGAGAAGTGGAGAGACTTCTGGGAGAAGTCAATAGCGATTAATCGAAACATTGCTTCGCGACCCCTCTGACGTTATCCTGCCCAAATTTAGTAAATAGTTAAAGTTGCCTGAACTGACATGTTCTGGATTTTTTTTATTCATAACTACCTATTCAATGTCACGTTTTTATTTCTGTCTACCTTGATTGGAGTCTTGCATACCAGTGATTTTTATATGTACTCCCCTTTTCCTTTTGAAATATTACTGTGTTGTGATCCAATTGCAATACCACACAAATTGTCATAACTCATATTTGTTTATATAAATCCTTGTTTCTGGTAAAAAAAAATATACCTAGATACTATATATACCAGTATCTAGGTATATTTTTTTTACCAGAAACAAGTGCCTGTGATATAAATAAAGCAAAGTATTTTATTTAATTTCACATAGAAATAAAAATTTTAGTGGATCTTTTCAACCAGATCAGAAAAAAAATTGTAATATTTGTCCATTTCAAAGGTTTCAGTATTTCCCAAAAGACTAAATCAAGTCCGCTATCGTATTTTGCACAAAAGACAAGTTTAAATTTGGCGATAAATTGATATCCGATAATTTTTACGTGTTTGTTCCGTAGTGATTCTTGTTCTTATATTTCAAATATTGATATTTCCGTTCATTAAAGCGTTTCTGAGATTGCGAGTTTAAGTTTGTCAATGTCCTTGAACTTCATCAAAGAATGATAAATGATATCAATAAAAGAGTGTGTTTTATAACTGTAATGTATATGCAAAGCTAGCTGAGGGTTCAAGAATTAAATTTGATATTTTAACAATATTGGGGAAAAGTTGAAAAAGAAAAGATAAGAACATGTATGTATTTATATATTTAAATTGAAATATAAATAAAAACTATAACTACTATTTAAATCTATATCATGTCTTTGAATTACTATTTTGATATGTACTATGTGTAATGTTAATATTATGATACAGTACTGCTGAGTGTTAATATTGTGATATTCATATTATAATAGGTACCATTTGTCATGTTAAATCAAAATTTATAGAGTCCAATATTCCCTCCTCTGTCAACGTAAATACTAGAAGGGAGATACCCCTTATCTATATTTATCTTTGGATATATTTTGTTTTGTTTGTTTGTTTGTTTTTTTTTTGTTTGTTTTTTTTTTTAAATAAACCTACTCACAAGAAATATATTCCTTATATTTGAACATTATACATGGATATGGTTTTTCCATCTCCTCTTTATCATGATACTTGTACTCCAATATAATATGTGATTTTCAATAAAGGAAGCAATTTTTGTTCACATAAATGATTGTTTTAAATGTTGATGTACTATGTGTAATGTTAATGGTACAATGGTGTTCATATTGTAATGTGTACCATGTATGGTGTTAATATTGTAATGTGTACCATGTATGGTGTTAATATTGTAATGTGTACCATGTATGGTGTTAATATTATAATGTGTACCATGTATGGTGTTTATATTGTAATGTGTACCATGTATGGTGTTTATATTGTAATGTGTACCATGTATGGTGTTTATATTGTAATGTGTACCATGTATGGTGTTTATATTGTAATGTGTACCATGTATGGTGTTAATATTGTAATGTGTACCATGTATGGTGTTAATATTGTAATGTGTACCATGTATGGTGTTAATATTATAATGTGTACCATGTATGGTGTTAATATTGTAATGTGTACCATGTATGGTGTTAATATTGTAATGTGTACCATGTATGGTGTTTATATTGTAATGTGTACCATGTATGGTGTTAATATTGTAATGTGTACCATGTATGGTGTTAATATTGTAATGTGTACCATGTATGGTGTTAATATTATAATGTGTACCATGTATGGTGTTAATATTGTAATGTGTACCATGCATGGTGTTTATATTGTAATGTGTACCATATATGGTGTTTATATTGTAATGTGTACCATGTATGGTGTTAATATTGTAATGTGTACCATGTATGGTGTTTATATTGTAATGTGTACCATGTATGGTGTTCATATTGTAATGTGTACCATGTGTGGTGTTTATATTGTAATGTGTACCATGTATGGTGTTTATATTGTAATGTGTACCATGCGTGGTGTTAATATTGTAATGTGTACCATGTATGGTGTTTATATTGTAATGTGTACCATGTATGGTGTTTATATTGTAATGTGTACCATGTATGGTGTTAATATTGTAATGTGTACCATGTATGGTGTTTATATTGTAATGTGTACCATGTATGGTGTTCATATTGTAATGTGTACCATGTATGGTGTTAATATTGTAATGTGTACCATGTATGGTGTTAATATTGTAATGTGTACCATGTATGGTGTTAATATTGTAATGTGTACCATGTATGGTGTTTATATTGTAATGTGTACCATGTATGGTGTTAATATTGTAATGTGTACCATGTATGGTGTTAATATTGTAATGTGTACCATGTATGGTGTTTATATTGTAATGTGTACCATGTATGGTGTTAATATTGTAATGTGTACCATGTATGGTGTTTATATTGTAATGTGTACCATGTATGGTGTTTATATTGTAATGTGTACCATGTATGGTGTTAATATTGTAATGTGTACCATGTGTGGTGTTAATATTGTAATGTGTACCATGTATGGTGTTAATATTGTAATGTGTACCATGTATGGTGTTAATATTGTAATGTGTACCATGTATGGTGTTTATATTGTAATGTGTACCATGTATGGTGTTAATATTGTAATGTGTACCATGTATGGTGTTTATATTGTAATGTGTACCATACGTGGTGTTCATATTGTAATGTGTACCATGTGTGGTGTTCATATTGTAATGTGTACCATGCGTGGTGTTCATATTGTAATGTGTACCATACGTGGTGTTAATATTGTAATGTGTACCATGTGTGGTGTTCATATTGTAATGTGTACCATGTATGGTGTTAATATTGTAATGTGTACCATATGTGGTGTTCATATTGTAATGTGTACCATGCGTGGTGTTCATATTGTAATGTGTACCATACGTGGTGTTCATATTGTAATGTGTACCATGTGTGGTGTTCATATTGTAATGTGTACCATGTGTGGTGTTCATATTGTAATGTGTACCATACGTGGTGTTCATATTGTAATGTGTACTATGCGTGGTGTTCATATTGTAATGTGTACCATGCGTGGTGTTCATATTGTAATGTGTACCATGTGTGGTGTTAATATTGTAATGTGTACCATGCGTGGTGTACATATTGTAATGTGTACCATGCGTGGTGTTCATATTGTAATGTGTACCATGCATGGTGTTCATATTGTAATGTGTACCATGCATGGTGTTAATATTGTAATGTGTACCATGTATGGTGTTCATATTGTAATGTGTACCATGTATGGTGTTCATATTGTAATGTGTACCATGTGTGGTGTTCATATTGTAATGTGTACCATGTATGGTGTTCATATTGTAATGTGTACCATGCATGGTGTTAATATTGTAATGTGTACCATGCATGGTGTTAATATTGTAATGTGTACCATGCATGGTGTTTATATTGTAATGTGTACCATGTATGGTGTTAATATTGTAATGTGTACCATGTATGGTGTTCATATTGTAATGTGTACCATGTGTGGTGTTCATATTGTAATGTGTACTATGTATGGTGTTAATATTGTAATGTGTACCATACGTGGTGTTCATATTGTAATGTGTACCATGCGTGGTGTTCATATTGTAATGTGCACCGTGCGTGGTGTTCATATTGTAATGTGTACCATGCGTGGTGTTAATATTGTAATGTGTACCATGCGTGGTGTTCATATTGTAATGTGTACCATGCGTGGTGTTCATATTGTAATGTGTACCATGCGTGGTGTTCATATTGTAATGTGTACCATGCGTGGTGTTCATATTGTAATGTGTACCATGCGTGGTGTTCATATTGTAATGTGTACCATGTGTGGTGTTAATATTGTAATGTGTACCATGAGTGGTGTTCATATTGTAATGTGTACCATGCGTGGTGTTCATATTGTAATGTGTACCATGCGTGGTGTTCATATTGTAATGTGTACCATGCGTGGTGTTCATATTGTAATGTGTACCATGCGTGGTGTTCATATTGTAATGTGTACCATGCGTGGTGTTAATAATGTAATGTGTACCATGCGTGGTGTTCATATTGTAATGTGTACCATGCGTGGTGTTCATATTGTAATGTGTACCATGCGTGGTGTTCATATTGTAATGTGTACCATGCGTGGTGTTCATATTGTAATGTGTACCATGCGTGGTGTTCATATTGTAATGTGTACCATGCGTGGTGTTCATATTGTAATGTGTACCATGCGTGGTGTTAATATTGTAATGTGTACCATGCATGGTGTTCATATTGTAATGTGTACCATGCGTGGTGTTCATATTGTAATGTGTACCATGTGTGGTGTTCATATTGTAATGTGTACCATGTGTAGTGTTCATATTGTAATGTGTACCATACGTGGTGTTCATATTGTAATGTGTACCATGCGTGGTGTTCATATTGTAATGTGTACCATGTGTGGTGTTCATATTGTAATGTGTACCATACGTGGTGTTCATATTGTAATGTGTACCATGTGTGGTGTTCATATTGTAATGTGTACCATGTGTGGTGTTCATATTGTAATGTGTACCATACGTGGTGTTCATATTGTAATGTGTACCATGCGGGGTGTTCATATTGTAATGTGTACCATGCGTGGTGTTCATATTGTAATGTGTACCATGCGTGGTGTTCATATTGTAATGTGTACCATGCGTGGTGTTAATATTGTAATGTGTACCATGCGTGGTGTTCATATTGTAATGTGTACCATGGGTGGTGTTCATATTGTAATGTGTACCATGCATGGTGTTAATATTGTAATGTGTACCATGCGTGGTGTTAATATTGTAATGTGTACCATGTATGGTGTTCATATTGTAATGTGTACCATGCATGGTGTTCATATTGTAATGTGTACCATGTGTGGTGTTCATATTGTAATGTGTACCATGTGTGGTGTTCATATTGTAATGTGTACCATACGTGGTGTTCATATTGTAATGTGTACCATGTGTGGTGTTCATATTCTAATGTGTACCATGTGTGGTGTTCATATTGTAATGTGTACCATGTGTGGTGTTCATATTGTAATGTGTACCATACGTGGTGTTCATATTGTAATGTGTACCATGTGTGGTGTTCATATTGTAATGTGTACCATGTGTGGTGTTCATATTGTAATGTGTACCATACGTGGTGTTCATATTGTAATGTGTACCATGCGGGGTGTTCATATTGTAATGTGTACCATGCGTGGTGTTCATATTGTAATGTGTACCATGCGTGGTGTTCATATTGTAATGTGTACCATGCGTGGTGTTAATATTGTAATGTGTACCATGCGTGGTGTTCATATTGTAATGTGTACCATGGGTGGTGTTCATATTGTAATGTGTACCATGCATGGTGTTAATATTGTAATGTGTACCATGCGTGGTGTTCATATTCTAATGTGTACCATGTATGGTGTTCATATTGTAATGTGTACCATGCATGGTGTTCATATTGTAATGTGTACCATGTGTGGTGTTCATATTGTAATGTGTACCATGTGTGGTGTTCATATTGTAATGTGTACCATACGTGGTGTTCATATTGTAATGTGTACCATGTGTGGTGTTCATATTCTAATGTGTACCATGCATGGTGTTTATATTGTAATGTGTACCATGTATGGTGTTAATATTGTAATGTGTACCATGTATGGTGTTTATATTGTAATGTGTACCATGTATGGTGTTAATATTGTAATGTGTACCATGTATGGTGTTAATATTGTAATGTGTACCATGTATGGTGTTAATATTATAATGTGTACCATGTATGGTGTTAATATTGTAATGTGTACCATGCATGGTGTTTATATTGTAATGTGTACCATATATGGTGTTTATATTGTAATGTGTACCATGTATGGTGTTAATATTGTAATGTGTACCATGTATGGTGTTTATATTGTAATGTGTACCATGTATGGTGTTCATATTGTAATGTGTACCATGTGTGGTGTTTATATTGTAATGTGTACCATGTATGGTGTTTATATTGTAATGTGTACCATGCGTGGTGTTAATATTGTAATGTGTACCATGTATGGTGTTTATATTGTAATGTGTACCATGTATGGTGTTTATATTGTAATGTGTACCATGTATGGTGTTAATATTGTAATGTGTACCATGTATGGTGTTTATATTGTAATGTGTACCATGTATGGTGTTCATATTGTAATGTGTACCATGTATGGTGTTAATATTGTAATGTGTACCATGTATGGTGTTAATATTGTAATGTGTACCATGTATGGTGTTAATATTGTAATGTGTACCATGTATGGTGTTTATATTGTAATGTGTACCATGTATGGTGTTAATATTGTAATGTGTACCATGTATGGTGTTAATATTGTAATGTGTACCATGTATGGTGTTTATATTGTAATGTGTACCATGTATGGTGTTAATATTGTAATGTGTACCATGTATGGTGTTTATATTGTAATGTGTACCATGTATGGTGTTTATATTGTAATGTGTACCATGTATGGTGTTAATATTGTAATGTGTACCATGTGTGGTGTTAATATTGTAATGTGTACCATGTATGGTGTTAATATTGTAATGTGTACCATGTATGGTGTTAATATTGTAATGTGTACCATGTATGGTGTTTATATTGTAATGTGTACCATGTATGGTGTTAATATTGTAATGTGTACCATGTATGGTGTTTATATTGTAATGTGTACCATACGTGGTGTTCATATTGTAATGTGTACCATGTGTGGTGTTCATATTGTAATGTGTACCATGCGTGGTGTTCATATTGTAATGTGTACCATACGTGGTGTTAATATTGTAATGTGTACCATGTGTGGTGTTCATATTGTAATGTGTACCATGTATGGTGTTAATATTGTAATGTGTACCATATGTGGTGTTCATATTGTAATGTGTACCATGCGTGGTGTTCATATTGTAATGTGTACCATACGTGGTGTTCATATTGTAATGTGTACCATGTGTGGTGTTCATATTGTAATGTGTACCATGTGTGGTGTTCATATTGTAATGTGTACCATACGTGGTGTTCATATTGTAATGTGTACTATGCGTGGTGTTCATATTGTAATGTGTACCATGCGTGGTGTTCATATTGTAATGTGTACCATGTGTGGTGTTAATATTGTAATGTGTACCATGCGTGGTGTACATATTGTAATGTGTACCATGCGTGGTGTTCATATTGTAATGTGTACCATGCATGGTGTTCATATTGTAATGTGTACCATGCATGGTGTTAATATTGTAATGTGTACCATGTATGGTGTTCATATTGTAATGTGTACCATGTATGGTGTTCATATTGTAATGTGTACCATGTGTGGTGTTCATATTGTAATGTGTACCATGTATGGTGTTCATATTGTAATGTGTACCATGCATGGTGTTAATATTGTAATGTGTACCATGCATGGTGTTAATATTGTAATGTGTACCATGCATGGTGTTTATATTGTAATGTGTACCATGTATGGTGTTAATATTGTAATGTGTACCATGTATGGTGTTCATATTGTAATGTGTACCATGTGTGGTGTTCATATTGTAATGTGTACTATGTATGGTGTTAATATTGTAATGTGTACCATACGTGGTGTTCATATTGTAATGTGTACCATGCGTGGTGTTCATATTGTAATGTGCACCGTGCGTGGTGTTCATATTGTAATGTGTACCATGCGTGGTGTTAATATTGTAATGTGTACCATGCGTGGTGTTCATATTGTAATGTGTACCATGCGTGGTGTTCATATTGTAATGTGTACCATGCGTGGTGTTCATATTGTAATGTGTACCATGCGTGGTGTTCATATTGTAATGTGTACCATGCGTGGTGTTCATATTGTAATGTGTACCATGTGTGGTGTTAATATTGTAATGTGTACCATGAGTGGTGTTCATATTGTAATGTGTACCATGCGTGGTGTTCATATTGTAATGTGTACCATGCGTGGTGTTCATATTGTAATGTGTACCATGCGTGGTGTTCATATTGTAATGTGTACCATGCGTGGTGTTCATATTGTAATGTGTACCATGCGTGGTGTTAATAATGTAATGTGTACCATGCGTGGTGTTCATATTGTAATGTGTACCATGCGTGGTGTTCATATTGTAATGTGTACCATGCGTGGTGTTCATATTGTAATGTGTACCATGCGTGGTGTTCATATTGTAATGTGTACCATGCGTGGTGTTCATATTGTAATGTGTACCATGCGTGGTGTTCATATTGTAATGTGTACCATGCGTGGTGTTAATATTGTAATGTGTACCATGCATGGTGTTCATATTGTAATGTGTACCATGCGTGGTGTTCATATTGTAATGTGTACCATGTGTGGTGTTCATATTGTAATGTGTACCATGTGTAGTGTTCATATTGTAATGTGTACCATACGTGGTGTTCATATTGTAATGTGTACCATGCGTGGTGTTCATATTGTAATGTGTACCATGTGTGGTGTTCATATTGTAATGTGTACCATACGTGGTGTTCATATTGTAATGTGTACCATGTGTGGTGTTCATATTGTAATGTGTACCATGTGTGGTGTTCATATTGTAATGTGTACCATACGTGGTGTTCATATTGTAATGTGTACCATGCGGGGTGTTCATATTGTAATGTGTACCATGCGTGGTGTTCATATTGTAATGTGTACCATGCGTGGTGTTCATATTGTAATGTGTACCATGCGTGGTGTTAATATTGTAATGTGTACCATGCGTGGTGTTCATATTGTAATGTGTACCATGGGTGGTGTTCATATTGTAATGTGTACCATGCATGGTGTTAATATTGTAATGTGTACCATGCGTGGTGTTAATATTGTAATGTGTACCATGTATGGTGTTCATATTGTAATGTGTACCATGCATGGTGTTCATATTGTAATGTGTACCATGTGTGGTGTTCATATTGTAATGTGTACCATGTGTGGTGTTCATATTGTAATGTGTACCATACGTGGTGTTCATATTGTAATGTGTACCATGTGTGGTGTTCATATTCTAATGTGTACCATGTGTGGTGTTCATATTGTAATGTGTACCATGTGTGGTGTTCATATTGTAATGTGTACCATACGTGGTGTTCATATTGTAATGTGTACCATGTGTGGTGTTCATATTGTAATGTGTACCATGTGTGGTGTTCATATTGTAATGTGTACCATACGTGGTGTTCATATTGTAATGTGTACCATGCGGGGTGTTCATATTGTAATGTGTACCATGCGTGGTGTTCATATTGTAATGTGTACCATGCGTGGTGTTCATATTGTAATGTGTACCATGCGTGGTGTTAATATTGTAATGTGTACCATGCGTGGTGTTCATATTGTAATGTGTACCATGGGTGGTGTTCATATTGTAATGTGTACCATGCATGGTGTTAATATTGTAATGTGTACCATGCGTGGTGTTCATATTCTAATGTGTACCATGTATGGTGTTCATATTGTAATGTGTACCATGCATGGTGTTCATATTGTAATGTGTACCATGTGTGGTGTTCATATTGTAATGTGTACCATGTGTGGTGTTCATATTGTAATGTGTACCATACGTGGTGTTCATATTGTAATGTGTACCATGTGTGGTGTTCATATTCTAATGTGTACCATGTATGGTGTTCATATTGTAATGTGTACCATGCTTGGTGTTCATATTGTAATGTGTACCATGTGTGGTGTTCATATTGTAATGTGTACCATGTGTGGTGTTCATATTGTAATGTGTACCATACGTGGTGTTCATATTGTAATGTGTACCATGTGTGGTGTTCATATTGTAATGTGTACCATACGTGGTGTTCATATTGTAATGTGTACCATGCGTGGTGTTCATATTGTAATGTGTACCATACGTGGTGTTCATATTGTAATGTGTACCATGCGTGGTGTTCATATTGTAATGTGTACCATACGTGGTGTTCATATTGTAATGTGTACCATGCGTGGTGTTCATATTGTAATGTGTACCATGCGTGGTGTTCATATTGTAATGTGTACCATGCGTGGTGTTCATATTGTAATGTGTACCATGCATGGTGTTCATATTGTAATGTGTACCATGCGTGGTGTTCATATTGTAATGTGTACCATGCGTGGTGTTCATATTGTAATGTGTACCATGCGTGGTGTTAATATTGTAATGTGTACCATGCGTGGTGTTAATATTGTAATGTGTACCATGCGTGGTGTTCATATTGTAATGTGTACCATGCGTGGTGTTCATATTGTAATGTGTACCATGCGTGGTGTTCATATTGTAATGTGTACCATGTGTGGTGTTCATATTGTAATGTGTACCATGTGTGGTGTTCATATTGTAATGTGTACCATACGTGGTGTTCATATTGTAATGTGTACCATGCGTGGTGTTCATATTGTAATGTGTACCATGCGTGGTGTTCATATTGTAATGTGTACCATACGTGGTGTTCATATTGTAATGTGTACCATGTGTGGTGTTCATATTGTAATGTGTACCATGTGTGGTGTTCATATTGTAATGTGTACCATACGTGGTGTTCATATTGTAATGTGTACCATGCGTGGTGTTCATATTGTAATGTGTACCATGCGTGGTGTTCATATTGTAATGTGTACCATGCGTGGTGTTCATATTGTAATGTGTACCATGCGTGGTGTTAATATTGTAATGTGTACCATGCGTGGTGTTCATATTGTAATGTGTACCATGTGTGGTGTTCATATTGTAATGTGTACCATACGTGGTGTTCATATTGTAATGTGTACCATGTGTGGTGTTCATATTCTAATGTGTACCATGTATGGTGTTCATATTGTAATGTGTACCATGCGTGGTGTTCATATTGTAATGTGTACCATGTGTGGTGTTCATATTGTAATGTGTACCATGTGTGGTGTTCATATTGTAATGTGTACCATACGTGGTGTTCATATTGTAATGTGTACCATGCGTGGTGTTCATATTGTAATGTGTACCATGCATGGTGTTAATATTGTAATGTGTACCATTCGTGGTGTTCATATTGTAATGTGTACCATGTGTGGTGTTCATATTGTAGTGTGTACCATGTGTGGTGTTCATATTGTAATGTGTACCATGCGTGGTGTTCATATTGTAATGTGTACCATGCGTGGTGTTCATATTGTAATGTGTACCATGCGTGGTGTTCATATTGTAATGTGTACCATGCGTGGTGTTCATATTGTAATGTGTACCATGCATGGTGTTCATATTGTAATGTGTACCATGTGTGGTGTTCATATTGTAATGTGTACCATACGTGGTGTTCATATTGTAATGTGTACCATGCGTGGTGTTCATATTGTAATGTGTACCATGCGTGGTGTTCATATTGTAATGTGCACCATGTGTGGTGTTCATATTGTAATGTGTACCATGCGTGGTGTTAATATTGTAATGTGTACCATGCGTGGTGTTCATATTGTAATGTGTACCATGCGTGGTGTTCATATTGTAATGTGTACCATGCGTGGTGTTCATATTGTAATGTGTACCATGCGTGGTGTTCATATTGTAATGTGTACCATGCGTGGTGTTCATATTGTAATGTGTACCATGCGTGGTGTTCATATTGTAATGTGTACCATGCGTGGTGTTAATATTGTAATGTGTACCATGTGTGGTGTTCATATTGTAATGTGTACCATACGTGGTGTTCATATTGTAATGTGTACCATGCGTGGTGTTCATATTGTAATGTGTACCATGCGTGGTGTTCATATTGTAATGTGTACCATGCGTGGTGTTCATATTGTAATGTGTAACATGCGTGGTGTTCATATTGTAATGTGTACCATGCGTGGTGTTCATATTGTAATGTGTACCATGCGTGGTGTTCATATTGTAATGTGTACCATGCGTGGTGTTAATATTGTAATGTGTACCATGCATGGTGTTCATATTGTAATGTGTACCATGCGTGGTGTTCATATTGTAATGTGTACCATGTGTGGTGTTCATATTGTAATGTGTACCATGTGTGGTGTTCATATTGTAATGTGTACCATACGTGGTGTTCATATTGTAATGTGTACCATGCGTGGTGTTCATATTGTAATGTGTACCATGCGTGGTGTTCATATTGTAATGTGTACCATACGTGGTGTTCATATTGTAATGTGTACCATGTGTGGTGTTTATATTGTAATATGTACCATGTGTGGTGTTCATATTGTAATGTGTACCATACGTGGTGTTCATATTGTAATGTGTACCATGCGTGGTGTTCATATTGTAATGTGTACCATGCGTGGTGTTCATATTGTAATGTGTACCATGCGTGGTGTTCATATTGTAATGTGTACCATGCGTGGTGTTAATATTGTAATGTGTACCATGCGTGGTGTTCATATTGTAATGTGTACCATGCGTGGTGTTCATATTGTAATGTGTACCATGCATGGTGTTAATATTGTAATGTGTACCATGCGTGGTGTTAATATTGTAATGTGTACCGTGTATGGTGTTCATATTGTAATGTGTACCATGCGTGGTGTTCATATTGTAATGTGTACCATGTGTGGTGTTCATATTGTAATGTGAACCATGTGTGGTGTTCATATTGTAATGTGTACCATACGTGGTGTTCATATTGTAATGTGTACCATGTGTGGTGTTCATATTGTAATGTGTACCATGTATGGTGTTCATATTGTAATGTGTACCATGCGTGGTGTTCATATTGTAATGTGTACCATGTGTGGTGTTCATATTGTAATGTGTACCATGTGTGGTGTTCATATTGTAATGTGTACCATACGTGGTGTTCATATTGTAATGTGTACCATGTGTGGTGTTCATATTGTAATGTGTACCATACGTGGTGTTCATATTGTAATGTGTACCATGCGTGGTGTTCATATTGTAATGTGTACCATGCGTGGTGTTCATATTGTAATGTGTACCATGTGTGGTGTTCATATTGTAATGTGTACCATGCGTGGTGTTAATATTGTAATGTGTACCATGCGTGGTGTTCATATTGTAATGTGTACCATGCATGGTGTTCATATTGTAATGTGTACCATGCGTGGTGTTCATATTGTAATGTGTACCATGCGTGGTGTTCATATTGTAATGTGTACCATGCGTGGTGTTAATATTGTAATGTGTACCATGCGTGGTGTTAATATTGTAATGTGTACCATGCGTGGTGTTCATATTGTAATGTGTACCATGCGTGGTGTTCATATTGTAATGTGTACCATGCGTGGTGTTAATATTGTAATGTGTACCATGCGTGGTGTTAATATTGTAATGTGTACCATGCGTGGTGTTCATATTGTAATGTGTACCATGCGTGGTGTTCATATTGTAATGTGTACCATGCGTGGTGTTCATATTGTAATGTGTACCATGCGTGGTGTTAATATTGTAATGTGTACCATGTGTGGTGTTCATATTGTAATGTGTACCATGCGTGGTGTTCATATTGTAATGTGTACCATGCGTGGTGTTCATATTGTAATGTGTACCATGCATGGTGTTAATATTGTAATGTGTATCATGCGTGGTGTTCATATTGTAATGTGTACCATGCGTGGTGTTCATATTGTAATGTGTACCATGCGTGGTGTTCATATTGTAATGTGTACCATGCATGGTGTTAATATTGTAATGTGTATCATGCGTGGTGTTCATATTGTAATGTGTACCATGCGTGGTGTTCATATTGTAATGTGTACCATGCGTGGTGTTCATATTGTAATGTGTACCATGCGTGGTGTTAATATTGTAATGTGTACCATGCGTGGTGTTAATATTGTAATGTGTACCATGCGTGGTGTTCATATTGTAATGTGTACCATTCGTGGTGTTCATATTGTAATGTGTACCATGTGTGGTGTTCATATTGTAATGTGTACCATGTGTGGTGTTCATATTGTAATGTGTACCATGTGTGGTGTTCATATTGTAATGTGTACCATGTGTGGTGTTCATATTGTAATGTGTACCATGTGTGGTGTTCATATTGTAATGTGTACCATGTGTGGTGTTCATATTGTAATGTGTACCATGCGTGGTGTTCATATTGTAATGTGTACCATGCGTGGTGTTCATATTGTAATGTGTACCATGCGTGGTGTTCATATTGTAATGTGTACCATGCGTGGTGTTAATATTGTAATGTGTACCATGCGTGGTGTTCATATTGTAATGTGTACCATGCGTGGTGTTCATATTGTAATGTGTATCATGCGTGGTGTTCATATTGTAATGTGTATCATGCGTGGTGTTCATATTGTAATGTGTACCATGCGTGGTGTTCATATTGTAATGTGTACCATGCGCGGTGTTCATATTGTAATGTGTACCATGCGCGGTGTTCATATTGTAATGTGTACCATGCGTGGTGTTCATATTGTAATGTGTACCATGCGTGGTGTTCATATTGTAATGTGTACCATGCATGGTGTTCATATTGTAATGTGTACCATGCGTGGTGTTCATATTGTAATGTGTACCATGCGTGGTGTTCATATTGTAATGTGTACCATGCGTGGTGTTCATATTGTAGTGTGTACCATGCGTGGTGTTCATATTGTAATGTGTACCATGCGCGGTGTACATATTGTAATGTGTACCATGTGCAGTGTTCATATTGTAATGTGTACCAAGTGCGGTGTTCATATTGTAATGTGTACCATGCACGGTGTTCATATTGTAATGTGTACCATGCGCGGTGTTCATATTGTAATGTGTACCATGCGCGGTGTTCATATTGTAATGTGTACCATGCGCGGTGTTCATATTGTAATGTGTACCATGCGCGGTGTTCATATTGTAATGTGTACCATGCGTGGTGTTAATATTGTAATGTGTACCATGCATGGTGTTAATATTGTAATGTGTACCATGCATGGTGTTAATATTGTAATGTGTACCATGCATGGTGTTAATATTGTAATGTGTACCATGCGTGGTGTTAATATTGTAATGTGTACCATGCATGGTGTTAATATTGTAATGTGTACCATGCATGGTGTTAATATTGTAATGTGTACCATGCATGGTGTTAATACTGTAATGTGTACCATGCATGGTGTTAACATTGTAATGTGTACCATGCATGGTGTTAACATTGTAATGTGTACCATGCATGGTGTTAACATTGTAATGTGTACCATGCATGGTGTTAACATTGTAATGTGTACCATGCATGGTGTTAGCATTGTATTGTGTACCATGCATGGTGTTAACATTGTAATGTGTACCATGCATGGTGTTAACATTGTAATGTGTACCATGCATGGTGTTAACATTGTAATGTGTACCATGCATGGTGTTAACATTGTAATGTGTACCATGCATGGTGTTAACATTGTAATGTGTACCATGCATGGTGTTAACATTGTAATGTGTACCATGCATGGTGTTAACATTGTAATGTGTACCATGCATGGTGTTAACATTGTAATGTGTACCATGCATGGTGTTAACATTGTAATGTGTACCATGCATGGTGTTAACATTGTAATGTGTACCATGCATGGTGTTAATATTGTAATGTGTACCATGCATGGTGTTAACATTGTAATGTGTACCATGTATGGTGTTAATATTGTAATGTGTACCATGTATGGTGTTTATATTGTAATGTGTACCATGTATGGTGTTTATATTGTAATGTGTACCATGTATGGTGTTTATATTGTAATGTGTACCATGTATGGTGTTTATATTGTAATGTGTACCATGTATGGTGTTTATATTGTAATGTGTACCATGTATGGTGTTTATATTGTAATGTGTACCATGTATGGTGTTTATATTGTAATGTGTACCATGCATGGTGTTAACATTGTAATGTGTACCATGTATGGTGTTAATATTGTAATGTGTACCATGTAGGCCAGCGGCGAAATCTAAAAAGTCGCTTATTTAAAGAGTTAAATCAACCCATCGACTACACACCTAAATATACTTTCAAACGCTAGATTATGCTTTTAGCTAATAAATTTAACATGCCGTAATACAATCGTATGGTCACGTTATCACGAAAACTACATTTTTTTAGGATTACTGCGTTTTTGGAGAAAATCCGATCATACTCAGTAAAATCAATATTATGGGTGATTTTCAAAAAAATGAAGACTGTGTGACATAGAGGGTGAAATTTCAAATTGGACAAATTGACATAATCTTGGTCGTAAAATAATGTCAATATGATATATTTTTCAGATTCAGTTGCTCAGTGCAATATATGATAAAAAAAAAAAAAAAATCAACTTTTATTAGCAACAAAGTATTAAAATGATAACAAATACAGACTTACTTCCTCAGAGGTATCATTTTCTTTTGGGTATGGTAAGAGACCTAAATGCATTTCCATTTGATAATGATATGAAAAAGGCACATTTTGGTACCAAACTTTGTATATATCATGAGAAAACTGTTTCAGTATATCAAAGAAACACTATTTTGACTGTATATTTTAAAAAATCTGGTAATTAAAGTTTTCATACAAGCATAAAAAAATATGATCTAATGTGGCTTAATAGCTGTAAATCAATTATTTATATATGCCTAATAAATATAACAAAAGTTAAGTTAAGTTGATCATTGGTGGTATAAACTAGAGGTAACCAAATGAAAATACTGTCCATTTTTTTATGTTTTGTCACACTCCTGACACATTTTTCTAAAAGATAAATACACCAAATATCAAGCTAAATGCAATCATTGTTGGTCACAATAACTTTTTTAAGTAGTAGTACATAATCTATTTTGACTGAAAAAAGGTTTCCCTTGAATATATTTCATTTTTGCATTGTTATGATGTTATTTCAATCATAGTTTATCATTTTCTAAGTAATACAATCATAATTATAAAAAATGACAACTCACTTTTTAACCATTTATACATCTTTTCAAGAGTATAGTGCTTATTGAGAATTAAATAATTCTCTGAGACAATTACAAGCAGTTTTATGGAGGCTATCTGCTTACAAAATAATCTATTTCTTAAATAAAATTGTCACACTCCTGACTCCATCTAGAAAATAAACCTGTTGAGCTGAAAATAATATAACCAACTTATTCTTTCCAAACTAAAAGTCATATTTCTTCAAAAGCTTATATTTCTTACAGTTAACAGTAAATATTAAAAGAAGATTCAAATTTTGTTCTAATGATTAGTGTGTTAATTATTTGCCGTTTAGGAATTTATCTCATCAAAAATGGTTAAAATGGATTTGAAATTTATTAAAACTAGCAATAGATCATCTTTTCTTAGTATAAAATTACTTTTTAGTGGTTTTCAAATTAGTTTCCCCATGTTTCTCAATAATTTACTCCGCGAAAAAACTTCCTACTGCAATTGCAATCGACATTTAATGTTTTTATGTCAGGAGTGTGACATATTACTGTTTTTTTTTTGTGTAATATATATTCTATTCTGATCAATTATGCATACATCACAATACAAATAGCAAAACAATCATGGATAATGTCACCATACTAGTATAAATATAATTTGACACAAAAAATTGTAAATACCTCTATTCACATATGATTATATTTTATTAAACACTAGTCCAAAAAGTTCTGCTTTGTATTTATGACCTGAAATAAGGCACTGAAAACACCACACTCATTGAAGCATTAAAGAAATAGAATTCCACTTACATTTTAAACTATTTGATTTCTTGGGGGTACACAAGTACAGAGAATCAAAATCATTTTTTGTACAATACTTGATATATTCAACACAGTCTTTCCATACTGGGATTTGATTTTTCAATTTACAAACATAAATGAAATACTTAACTATAACTATTAATGTATTCAATATATTGAAATATTGACCAGTGAGTACACCAAGTATACAGATTTCTGGTGATATAACAAAGTCAATATTACACTTTGTTTGTAAGCAATGTGCAACCTGAAGCCAAATAAGACGGACATGAGGGCAGTGGAAAAATAGGTGTACCAAGCTTTCTCTAGTTTCAAAACAAAAGCTGCACATTTCAGTTTCCGATAAATTACATTTCATCAACTTTTCATTAGTAAAAAGAATTCTTAAGTTAATTTTATACTGAAAAGCTTGAAGTTTTGTACTATTAAGTGTTGTGAAAGGTATTGAGTATATAATGTGCCAATCCTCTTTTACAATTTCTTTTTCAAGTCTAATCTGCCATTTTTCTTGTGATTTTGTAGGATGCACATTATGTTTTACTACCATCATCTTGTAAAAAGGCTTTGTAGGCTTTAAAGTATTGTTCAACACTGTCACATATCTGTCACAAACTTTTTCTAATTTGTTATTTACTGCAATAACCTCTTTAAATTTCATGGGTATTGCTTTCAGTAAACCATTATATTCTAAAAAATTTGAAATTATGCCATATTTGTCTTGAAACTGTTCTAAACTTAGAAACCCACCTTCATTTTTCAATAAATCATTAATAAAAAATACATCCGCTTTTGCCCAACGCTGATATAAAACTGGTTTTCCTCCAATTTCAATTTCAGAGTTTAACCAAAGTGGTTGGCTTAAAATTTCCTCTGGGGCAGTGGATGGATTATCACGAATACTTGCATAATGTAAAATGACGTCTCGCCAAAAAGAATTGAATTTTTTTGCTAATTGTTTTAGCCCTGAGGGAGAGAGATACCAAAGTTTTTCTCCGCCAGATGCATCTAAATGGTCTGATATTAGCACTTTCCAAGGACCCTGGTTCATGGGGTCTAAAAGTTTCTTGATCCAGGATACCTTTAAAGCATGAATGAAGGACTGGATATGGGGCATTTTTAAACCACCATTTGAATAATCACAAATTAATGTAGATCGTTTTATTTTATCTCCATATAAATGTATAGAAAATGTTCTGTAAAGATTTAATAATATGATCCGGTGGATCTGGTAAAACTGTAAAACACTGTACAAGAATAGGCAATGCTAATGTTTTAATAACTGTAATCTTTCCCAAAAGGGATATATTTCTAAGGGACCAATCATTCAAAAGCTTCTTAATCTTTTCTAACTTTGAATAGTAGTTATCTATGTATCTATCATCCTTAGCAAGAAAATATTGAATACCGAGCAACTTAAATGAGCCAGAATGATTCCATTCAATATCTGTATTTGTTTTAAGTTCCAATCCACAGCCCCGTCTGGCCCCAATCCAAACTACCTGTGTTTTATCAAAATTTGCTCTCAGTCCAGAACAGATGGAAAAAAGCGATATCATATTTAAAGCTTCATTTAATGAATTCTCATCATCGGCTAGAGACAATGTTGAGTCATCAGCATACTGGCTGATAAGAAATTCCGAGTTATTAATACTGATACCTTTAATCTTTGGATTAAATTTCAATGCAGCACTAAGTAGCTCCACAGCAATTAAAAATAAATAAGGAGATAAAGGGTCACCTTGACGAACACCCCTCCTTACTACAAATCTTTCAGATAAATGTCCATTATTTTGTACACAACTCTCTACATTTTTATAGAGCGTTTGAAACCAATAAATAATAGACTCACCAAAGCCAAAGAACTCTAAAGATTTGGATATAAAAGACCATTCAAGTGAATCAAAGGCCTTTTCAAAATCTAAAAGTATGAGTAGACCAGGTATTTCCTCATCCTCACATCTATCAATGAGATCACATACTAATCGGGTACACTCACCAATATATCTACCTTTCATAAAATCTACTTGTGTTTCACTAATAATTGTATGCAAGACTTTTTTTAATCTTTTTGCAATACTAGAAGAACATATTTTATAATCGACATTTAATAAGGAAATAGGACGCCAATTCTTTATATAAAATTTTGACTTGCCCTCTTTTGGAAGACAAGTAATAACTCCTTGTCTTTGGGTCACAGATAAATGACCTTTTTCATATCCATGATTGAAGGATCTAACCAAAAACGGATTTATATCCTTCCAAAAGAATTTATAAAATTCAGTGGTAAAACCATCCATACCAGGAGACTTACCATTTTTCATAAGCTTTAGTGCAGAAAGGGTTTCTTGGGGAGTTAGTTCCCCTTCTAGGTCTAATTTTTGATCTTGTCCTAATTTAGAAATATATGGATTATTATCATCAAAAAATGATTTCAAGTGTTCATCTGTGAAAATGGACCCTCTACTTTCATATAGAGTTTGATAGAATAATTTTTGTTGTACTAAAATATCCTTCTGATGTGTAACTTCAGTATTATCCTCCAAAATTAATTTTGGAATAATTTTTTCAGTGTAGTGTCTTTTTTCAAGATTGCAAAAGTAACGAGTACTTCTTTCACCTTCTATGTTCCATTTAGCTTTAGCTCTTATAATTATACCTTTGACTTTTTCTTCCCTTATATTTTTTTAACTTGGATTCTAATTTAGAAATTTCCTCCTCATGTGTCCCCCCATTCTGATATAAAATAGTGAGCTTTGACTCAAGTTCAAATTCAATATTTTCTCTCTCTTTTTTCTTAAAGGTAGAGTATGATATGGTTTTACCACGTAGCATAATTTTTAAGGTTTCCCAAAACAGCTGGTCATCAATACTGAACTTAATATCAAACATGTTCTCATTATCTTCTGTTTTGTATTGACCAATTATCTCGTCTATACAATCTTTTACAATTTTAATATATTCTTCATCCCGCAAGAGGCGATTATTGAACTTCCAAGTTCCCGTTCCCCTCTCGTGTTCTGTAAACTGAAATGTCAGATACACTGGTGAGTGGTCAGACCTATATGCTATACCAGTATTAGACTCATTAATAAATGATTGAAGATGAGAAGAAATAAGGAAATAATCTAGCCTAGCTTGTTTTTTAGCAGGACCTCTCCATGTATACCTCTTTATATCAGGATTAAGTTCTCGAAAAGAGTCAACTAAGTCAAGCTGCTCCATCATAAAGTGAATTTTTTTTGTGCTTTTTCATTATTTTTATGCATATAATTCAACGTATTCATACTATAGTTAAGAGGCACATTCCAATCACCACCAATTATTACTGATGAGTTACCTAAACTTTCAATTTTAAGTTGTAGATTTGTAAAAAATTGAGGCTCATCATTATTCGGCCCATATACTGCTACCAGTGTCCAGAGTATTATTAATTCTAATGCTCAAAATGATAAAGTTCCCGTCACTATCTTTTATTTCCTTCTCAATATGATATTGAAATGTATTTCGAAATAAAATTGCTACGCCCCTACTATTACTGGATTGAGAGCTAAATTTTATGTCGTTACCCCATTCTGATCTCCAGTATGGTTCAGTTTCATTTTTACTATGTGTATCAATTAAAAAAGAAATATCATAGTTTTGTCTACACTTTAAAAATATGTCTCGTCTCTTTATTTTATCTGATGAAAGCCCCCTACAATTGATACTACCAATTTTTAACAATGCCATAGCTGTAGATATTCCTAATACATATACATAAAAATGTTGCTTCATAAGAGTGTGTGTTCACAAAAGCCAATGTTTCATACAGATCATGTTTTATATATAGAAAAACCCTTCAAATGCACCCCCCCCCAATGAAAATTTCTTCCTCATCATGAATGGTAAAAAAACAAAATAATAATAATAATAATAATATATTTTCAGACGACAGACGACTGACAAATTGAAAGTGTGTTGAAGACAGGCTTGACCTCAAAACACCATTTAAAACAAAAGTTATACCTTGAGCTTTCTCTGTGTGCTTAATACTCGACAAATATTATTCATAAATTGTACATGTATGCTGTATGCACTGATCTGAACAGGCAGACAAGTGATCAAGTTGTATTGGACAAAAAACAAAAACAACAAACAACAATACTAAACACAGATAAGTTATCAACACAATCTACTTTAAGTCCTGTTCTAAGAATATAAAATGAATACATGTATTGTGTCATACAGACTTGTAATCTTTTGTCAAGTGTAGACCCCCCCCCCTTCTTTTTTTCATTATCTAAAGATAATAAAAATCTGCATATAATTCTTGGGCCTGGGTCGAGATAAAAAAAAAAAAAAGTGCAGATAATATATATACTAACTAAATATGCAGCAAGGTAAATTGTGACCCACTTTGCCCTAATGGCCTGGTGCGACAGTCACATGGCAATAATAAACTGCTGTCGATCAGGGTGAAACATTGACACAGTGGGGCACAGTAGTTCTAAAATGGATTATACATGATAATTGTGTTTGTATGTTTTACCTCTCACCAGAAAAACTATCGTTATATCATTATGATTAAAATAAGAGAGAAACAAGTAAGCTGCATGTTCCCCATGTTTTGTTTACAGAATTAACTTCCGGTATACTATTCGGAGTCGACCTCGGATCGGAGACTTTTGATTGGTCGACATTACATATATAACTTTATTCAAATTAGCCATGTGCACGTGTTTATCGTATACCAAGACCTTATAACTTATAATTTCAAAAACTTATAAAGGATTAATTTAATGGAAAAAAAAAACAAAAACAAACAAATAGGAAAAAAAAACAGAAAAAAAAAACACACCATATAAAGAAAAGTGTCACAACTTCTGAAAGAAAACCCAAAAACAAAAACAATAAAAATTAAAAACTACAGTTTCAAAAATAGAGAGAAAGCATCAAGCTTTAATATAAACATTACGTCAAATAGATATATTTTTTTTTATTTTTTTTTTCAATAGTCAGGATGCACATTACCACCTGACTAGGGTATACAGGGGTATTAAAAAGAAATCAGTGAAAAAATAATGACTATTTCATTTTTTACAAATTAAATTTCAAAAGAGTTACAAAAAAATTAAATATTAAAGTGAAAAGGTAGACTCTCTCTCCATCTCTCATACACACATTTACTCTCTACATTCTGTCTGTTACAACTTGTACATTTTCAAATATTTGCTAATACTGTAAAAAGTGTATTCTTGTTCCTATCATATACAATTGCTTTACAATACCTTTTTAATTTAGGATGATATATATAGGTGCCCAAAATATTTCATAGATTTGAACCGTATTATTTTTCTTTGCTATATACTCAGAGCTGTCGAAATCTCTTTCCTGTCTGTCAGACAATAGGTCTGGCAGATGTGGACATGTGTCGGACCTATCAAACATTTGCCGGACCTACATATCAACTGAATTACACATATACTGGCTAAATCCATAAAATGGTTTGTTTACAGCTTCAAGTGATACCTTGGAATACTCAAAGTTAGTACAACACATTTGTGTGTGACATGTGGAAATATACATACATGTACAATACAATAGACTTGTGTATGAAATAAACAAAGATACCAAGTTTGCATAATGCTAGCTAGTGTCTCAAGGTGTTACCTCTTATACAAATGTAAGTAGCATTAGGTCTGGATAGAATCAATTGGATGACTGACAACCTAGGCCTACATTAAAATTAAGTCTGTTTCCCCTTTCACCAACCGACCCTTTAAAAAGCCGCCGAGTCAAAAAAATTATTGCCAAAAAAAAAAATCGTAATTTCCGGAAAATCGATGCGAGTCCGTCCGGAATCGGTTACACATTTAGTAGTCAAACTCTTCAATGTGAAGTCAAAATTTGATTATATAGACGAAAATAAACAAAATTCGGAGATTGCAAACAACAAGTTTGAGAAGCGAAATTAAGTAATGATGCCGGTCATCTTCAAGCATTTTGTCGGTCCCAAGTTACTGAAAAATTGCTCCGGACATCGTGTCTGACGCAAAAAAAGTTTAAATCGGACCTAGTCAATTTTTGTCCGACGGTCCGATAGGTCCGACGATTTTCGACAGCTCTGTATACTGATCAAAAGATTGATACTTCTTAATCTTATTTTTTAACTCAATTGTGTTTGGCTTTGCTTCATTGAGTTTGCATTTGTAAATATAGTTTTTTGTAAGTATTATCAATAAATTCAGCAATAAACTTTCATCTTTACAGCCAAGGAAAATGTTTTCTTTATTCAAAACAAAATTAACAATAAATAAAGGTAATAACAAAATTACCGAACTCCGAACAATCTTACAAAGGGAAAGTCCAAACTCATAATTATATAAACAGACAAAATCAGTCAACAACCGGAAAACTGTGAAAACCGTAATGACCCTGACTTGGTACAGGCATTTCTAAAGAAATGGTGGGTTGAATCAGATTTTAAGGCGCCAAACCTCCCGCTCTCATTACGGTTCAAAGGTTCCGGCTGTCACTGTAACAGTATTTAAATACAGGAACAAAATAGGTAAAATATTTGTCAAAGCAGTACCATATTCGGTGACGCAAATGTCAAAATATAGTTTAAATCTGTTCGAAATAAATTGCCACAATCGATAAGATATAGGACAATCAAAGAACAAATGTTCAATGGTTTCATCATTTGCTTTACAAAAGGTACATGTACATAAGTGTGTATCTTTTAATTTTATTTTATACAAAAATGAATTCGTAGCTATAATCCTATGCAGATTTTTAAACTGAAAGTTTCTCAAATAGGTGTCTCTTCATGATCTTTTCATAATTACAAAATATTCTGACCAATCAGTAATCTCTATATCCAACAATTCTTCCCATTTAAAAAATTTGTCAGTTGGATTTTGGACAATATTATCTATAAGACTTCTGTATATAAATTTAGCTTTTTTATTAGATACAATTTTTTTTACAAAAGTCTCAGTTGTATCATGTGTATAAAAATGAATATCTAAAAGGTTTTCTTTTAAGCAATCTTTGAAAGCTTTCGGAATTCTAGCAATCAATCTATAAAACATCAGGAAATTGTTAGTTTCTAATTTCTCTTGAATTTGCTCAAAACTATAAAATTTCTTATTTTCATGATTAATAAGATCACTCACAAACTGCACACCTTTGTTTTTCCATAGTAAGTAATATGGAAAATCATCTAAAGAAGAAAAATTCAAAATATCTAATGATAAAATGTCATTAACAGAAGAATCAGTATGTGGTTTTGCTTCACTGGGACAAAGTAAAACATCACTCCAGAAAAGGTTTTTTAAACTAACAGAAATCTCTCTAAGCTTTTCTTTCTGTAGATATAAAACTCTTTCACCACCATACTGTTTAAGGTCAGTTAAAAATAACTTCTGCCATCAATTTACCCTCTGGATTAGTCAGAAGTCTTTTTATCCAACTAAGTTTTAGATAAATATTAAAAGAATGGATGTATTACGCTTAACACGATCTGGTTTATTATTCCATATGAAGTTATAAAATAATGAAGTTAATTCATTTAATCTAGACTGTGTTAGGTTTGGCAATGCAGTCAGTAAGTGAACTAATTTTGAGAGAGCAAGAGATTTTATAACTGTAATTTTCCCCATTAATGTAAGTTTTCTATGTTGCCAGCTCTTTAAAATTGCAGAGACCTCCTTAATCTTCTTTGAAAAATTAATTTCTGTAATACGGTTCAAGTCTAAAGAAAATTCAATCCCCAAAAGTTTAAAATTTGAATGTGCCCAATGAAGGTTTGATTCAGGACATAGAATAAGATCTGAATATTTTTTGTTTCCCACCCATACTGCTTTTGTTTTAGAAGCATTCATTTTTAACCCTGAGGCTTTGTAAAATGATTCAAAACATGAGAGTGTTTCCTTTAAGGATATTTCCCCCCTATCTAGAATTAAGAATGTGTCATCTGCATACTGACTCAATAGTGTTTCATCATCATTAATAGTAATTCCCTGAATATCAGGGTTTCTTTTCAATTTCAAAGATAATAACTCAACACCAATAATAAATAGGTAAGGAGAAAGAGGGTCACCTTGTCAGAAGCCTCTTTCTAAATTACTAAAGTGGGACAAGTGTCCATTATTAATAACACAGCTGGATGCACTAGAGTATAATGTTTCAAACCATTTACATAAGGAGGGTCCAAAATTGAAGCTATTTAATGCTTTTTTCAAAAATAACCATTCGATTGAATCGAATGCCTTTTCAAAATCAACAAGTAATAAAAGGCCTGTCTTATTGTTTTCCTCAAGATAGTGCATTAAATCATATAAAAGGCGTGTGTTCTCACCCATAAATCTGTCTTTCATGAAGCCCTTTTGTGTATCACTTATGATGAAAGGTAAAACGGGTCTAAGTCTGTTAGCTAATGCTGCAGAAGCTATTTTGATATCAGTATTTAAAAGACTGATAGGTCGCCAATTACCAATATATTGTCTATCTTTTCCTTCCTTTTATCAGAATTGTATCCATAGAAAAGAGACCGAAAAACAAATGGACCAATATCTTTCCAAAAGAACTTATAAAAATCAACAGTGTATCCATCAGATCCAGGACTTTTTTCATTTATCATAAATTTAATGACTCCGCACATTCCTTGAAAGTTAAGTTTCCCTAACATAGGTCTTTTTGATCCTCTGTAAGTTTAATGTAATGATTAAAGAATGACTCGTCATAATCATTGATATTCCTACTTGAATATAGAGTTTTATAAAAATGTTGTTGTTCAAGAAGGATTTCTGATGGATCTGTAATATGTTGGCCATTTTCATCTATAAGTTCAGTGATAGTCTTTTTTATAAAATTTTTCTTTTCTAGTTTACAAAAGTACTCTGAGCACTTTTCACCATTCTCATGCCAGTTAGCTCGTGATCTAAGGAGTAGTCCTTCAATCTTTTGTTGTCGTTTATTCCCTAATTCTAATTTTTTGTGTATTAAGGAAGCTTGAGTCACATCATCTGGGGATGAATTCATAATATTTTCTAAATTTTGTATATCATTTTCAAGTGTACGATATAGACTCTTTTCTTCTCTAGATTTGTTAATACTATATGTAATGGAAATAGATCTAATCTTCATTTTTAATATTTCATAAAAAGTTTGGTTATTGCATGAAAACCTTACATTAAGATGATCTTCCACATCACCTGATAAATAATATTCTGAAATAGTTTCCGTAATACATGTTTTAACTCTTTTTATATAATCTGTATCTCTTAGTAACTGGGAATTAAATTTCCAGTACCCTTTCCCTCGTTTGGCTAAACTGGTTGTGAATGTGAAAATAATAGCAGAGTGGTCTGTTTTATACCCTGGAATAATTTTAGTATACTTCATAAGTGAGTATAGGTCTTCTGAAACTAAAAAATAGTCAAGTCGACTTTGCTTTATGGGTGAGGACTGACGCCATGTATATTTTCTTTCATCAGGATAACGTGTGCGCCAAGGATCTAGAAGTTCAAAAGCTTCAATAATTTCATAAAATTTTTTTCGGGAGTAAGGATTTCTATTATGTATGATATTATTTGTATCCATATACCTATCTAAAACAATATTCCAATCACCACATAATAAAATACTTGTGTTTGAAAAAGTCAATACTTTTTGCAATATAATATTAAATAGTGAAGGTTCATCTGTATTATAACCATATAAACAAACAAAAGTGAGTCTCTGTGTGTGAATAGTTATATTTAAAATAATGTAACGACCATTTCTGTCAATTTCAGAATTATGAATTACAAAATCAAGACCTTTTTTAAACATAACACAAACACCTGCACTTTTACTGTCATGGTGACTGAAAACACATTTATTTCCCCATTCATCCTCCCAATATTTTTCTATATTATTATTACTGTGTGTTTCCTGAAAACACACAATGGATGCATGTTTACTTTTGGCCCAATCAAATACATCTGCCCTCTTTTTTGAGTTTGAAAAAAGTCACCTCACATTCATTGACAATACTGTTACATTATCATCCATGATCATAAAAGAAAAAGCAGTTTTATAAACCATAGGAATATGTTTATGCAAGAATCCAATGGCAGCAGACCTAATTATATGCATGTTCATTAATTACCCTCTTTCAACTTCTTTTTCAATTTCTCATCAATATTGTCAAAAAGATCGTATCTGATTCTACTTTTACCTTCTGGTTTCGCATACACATTGTTATAGAACCAAACATTTTCAAACTTTTCAGTGTTTTTCAATCTTGCCATAAGTCCAAGGTTACGTTGAGTAATGTCATCGTGGAATTTCACATCTTTTGTAAGGTTTTTCTTCTGTCGCATAATTTGTATTTTTACATCAGTATTACGCACTTTCACAATAACCGGCTTCTGGAAACAGTCTTTTCCAGGTATTCTATGGATGGCTTGCACATCACTGGGTTGTATTTCTACTTTCAGTTCAGTCTTAACCAAATTAACGAACTCATCTCTCAAGATTTCACCTTTTTTCTCTGGATAGTTAACCATTCGAATGTTGTGTTTTCGACTATACTGTTCATTATAGTTGGCTAACTTCAAGACTTCAATGGATCTATTAGTATTGTCCTGTACTCTTTCCTCTAAGGACTCGATGATCTTATCTTTAGCCCTGATACGCTCCCTGATATTCTCATTTTCAATCATCAAAGAGTCTAACTGATCTTGCAGTTTTCCAGTTCTTTCCCATATTACATGCTCTATCTTTTTAGTGATCTTTTCCTCAAAATTAGTCAATAATTTCTGAACAATATCAGTGACGAGAACTTTTAAATCCTTTTGTTGTACTAAATTGTCCATTGCACCTTTAAGATCTGACTTGGTAACTGTACCCCGAAGGGATTGTTTAATTTCACTCAAGTCAGATTGAATGCCTATCATATCAACTCCTTCTGCACTTTCATTTGCCACATCTGAATGAGTTCGTTTGTTCTGCTTTGGTGGTTTTTCTTTAGCAGAATCTTTATCAATAGCCCCAGGCTTTTTGGGTGCCAACAGTGTTTGTACATTTTTCACACCTTTCTGATTATTATCCACAGGCATGGTTGTAATATAGAAAATACAGCTCACAAAAATCAATAATTGAAAATCCTTCTGATCCAAAAATGTTTTCTTTAACTATTCTAAGTCCATCTTTCAGTGAAATGGAATGAAAATTATATGCATATAAAGTCCACTAGTTTCTGAACATAATGATGTAAATTTCCTGTATATGATCCAGCAAAAAACAGCTTTAAAAAGCCAAAATCTGCAGAGCTGAAAATCAACTCATTACATGGTTGGTGGCCATCTTAATATATATATGTATGTAAATACAAAAAAAATAGTAATCTGGAAATTTCCCTTTTTCTATTACCGTTAATGTTCACTATTTCACATGTCCGTAGAAAGGGAAAAAAAATCAACACTGAAGACTAACAAATGAGACAACGGGATGAACTTTATTAAACTATTTTGTCCTCAGGTAAACAAACGGGTACTCTTTCATGTAGACAAGTTTTGTCTTTCTTCGATCTGCAGGTTCCATTTCCCGCCGCCTTTGAAGCAATTTACTGCGCAATACGCTAACCGATGGTGGAACATCAGGTACGACACTATAACCACAGCCTCATTGAAACTGCATAGCTTTACTCAGAATTTTGTCCATAAGGTTATTCAATCTGATGATGACTCGACGTTTCTTTTCATCACCGCCTGGCAACCTGTGACATGCCTGTAGGAGAACCGAATTGGCTTCACCGAATGACATATGAAGCATTGTTTGGAAGAACCCTCTCACTTTAGTCTCAGTCTCTCTAGGTTTTTCTTCCAAACACCCTTCTATTCCACTTATCACCAGGTTCCACTTTCTCCCCCAAATCTCTAACTTTAATCGCTCTTTCTTCTCATCAGAAATTGTTTCTTCTAAATTAGGGACAACTGTGTTATGAATATTCTGCAAGTCATCATTGACAAGTTGTGCATTTGAGTCTAGTACACTCACCTTCTCGGATATTCTTACCATTTCATGATTAACTTTTTGGACTTCTTTGTCAAATGTCATATGTAAATTTGCAAAACATTCAGAAAGGTCCTTACCGGTGTACATCCGTTTGAGCTCCTCAAATTTTTGTTTGTCATCCATCGTACTTGAGTGCGGTCTACTCGACTCTTAATGGCGGAAATGCGTGTACAACCACTTGTCCTGCTACTCAGTCAATAAATGCTATACGCGCAGATATCCTTTGTCCGTTTCCAATGTTAATCACAATTGTTCACAAAATTAAAATTCATTAAGCCAGATATAAGTTGATAGAATAATGACGTATTAGTAAATGGTATTTTGAGAGCCTGTTAAACACGTCCTTACTCGGCTGCCATCATACTCGCCATGAATGAAAAATTATTGATAAATTTTCAAAATTGCTATATCAAAAGAATGAAAATGTTTTATGAAAGGCAAGATATATTAAAGTAAGTATTCTGTTTATCTAAAGCAACATACATCAATTTTTCATTTAGAAAAAATCCATATTTTGACATGTTTTAAGAAACTATAACCCTTTATCATCACTTATTATGAGAAAGGTGTCATGCAATATACAAAAATACTACAATTATTACTTATTGTTTACATGTGATTAAATTGAAAACATTGTGGAAGTTTGTAGAAGCATTGTTTATTTATTTTTTTATTTAAAAGATATGCCCATTAAAAGTGTCACACTCCTGACATTAGTTATTTTGATTTCTTAGATATATGTTATATATCAGAGCTATTTCCAACTTTTTTCTTTGATTGGGTCTGGAGCTTTTGGAAAATAAAGAAAATTGTGAACTATTAAAGCATACAACATAGTACTATACAACTAAGATCAAATGTCACACTCCTGACATTTTTTGTGTCTCTCCTTATGCAAGCCCAATTTTACAACTATCATATTCATCCAGTCTAATACTACTAAATTATTATAACTAATGTTTTTTTTACAACATATTTTGACTTTTCTGAACTAATTAGTCTCAACAATGAAAAACTATTAAGGTTTAATTTGACATTTGTACAATTTTCCAGGTTAAATTTATTCACGTACACTAATTTAAAAAATAGAATAATTTTTTGTCACATAATCATAGGGTCACAAAACATCTAGATATTTGAAGTAAAATGGTACGAAATTATAGAATACCATCTTTCTTTAATATAATCTTTATTTTATTTTTTTTATCATCAAGGTAAGTTAAGGCAATTTAAAGTTTGTCACGCTAAAACGTCACACTCCTGACAAATTTGACCAGTTTTTAGAGGATAACTTTTTAACCGGAAGAGCAATCTCCATGACACTTTACATGAAGATAACTGTTACCATTGTGCTTGTTTTAAGATATTTACCTTTCTTTCATATCATTTAATATTCAAATTATTCTCTGAAATTGAAAAGTCTTCATTTTTTTTAAATCACCCTTATACATGATTTATGCATCTTCGGCAATTTGTTGCACTTGTAGTTTTTAAATCTAACTTAAATAAATAAAATAATTCAAAATATCTTATTAAAATCACTTTTATTTCATCAGTTTGGCTTCTTTGAAACCAGCAGATGTGTTAAATATTTTAACGGTCACTTTTAAAATTATGTCAGAAGAAATGCTTTCATTAAATTGATCTCAAACTTTTTTAAAAACAAAATTGTAAGCATAGTTTACACAAGGATGCAGGGGATAGTACTTTTAACCAAAATCTACCAATTGACAGTGTTTCTATTTATTGCTATTATTTAGTCAAGGACACTACAAATCAACAAATGAAAGCGCTATGAAAGTGAAATAGTAATGACATTGTCAGTCAATATACAAAAATGGTATTTGTTGCTCACTTAAAATATAAAATGAGGTTTACATATAGAAATTTCAAATTCAAAATACCACTAAATTGTACGGACGGTACTACACTTCCACAATATAGAATTTACAAAAAGCAAAACACAGGGACAAAACTGAATAAAAGCATTTCATTTGCACATAGCATCCTACCAAAAAACGCTTTCAGCAGCCCTAATGACCATGAAAATTTTGTGCATTACCTCTTAACATGTATCCTATGTCGAAAAACACAGGGTCAGTACAGGAACGTACCTGTGTCGGTAGCAGCTTATAATCTCAAATCCAATGTATTTTGCAGAAAAGCTTTTACAGAAATGAATCACCTTTGAAATTATACTGAAGAATTGTCAGTTATTTTAGCTCTACTAATAAAAAAGGGAGGGGGACAGATAGAGGCTACTATCCCCTGCATCCTTAAGAAGACCAAAAATAATCTGCATCATCCACTGTATATTTTTTTCCTAATAATTTATCCAATTTGAAACAAGAATAACTATATTTGAACACTTACAGATGTTACAGACTCTATTTAGAAATTTTTAAACAAGTACACTGTTCTTTACAAATTTACAGGAATTTGTCCGCAATATCCAAATTGCTTAAAAAAATTACAAAAAATCAAGATAGACCTCTATAAGGAGCCCTTATCTAATTCTGGAAAGACTGAATCATAGGGGATATAAAGATGCCTTCCTACTGCAGGATAGTAACATCAAAATGCATAAAATGATGGTTTTAATGTGCTCGGCCACTTTAAACTGACTGGAAATTACCACTACAGATTAAAAAAAAAAAGATGCCTAGTGATCAAAATACAGAAAACATGAAATTTACACGCTGGACATAAATTTACATCAACACTCAAAGAGTCTTACATGGACAATTCCAGTAGTTCTTCTGTGTCTGTTCTACAAAGGCACCGCGCCAGTTCAGAGGAATTTGTTGATGCTCTATCTGCACAGTGTGATGGAGATGTACTTCCAACAAAGCTGAGACCTGTCAACATAGAAGATGAAAATGAAAATGACTGAAATATCTGAGGATAAATTTGATATCTATCACTGGGTCGATACCTCTGCTGGTGGACTATTAGTCCCCTAGGGTATCATCCGCCTAGTTCTAATAATAAAACCCTAAATGCTCGCTTACTCGCAAGGGTTATAACGGGATCCCATTACACGTAATGGAGCAGCCGCCGAGATTTTTTGCGCTCGCTTATAGAGCTTCTGACGCCTGCATTTATCAATAATAAGACATAACCTTTCCTTTTGTCCATTATTATAACAAGTTTGTATCACCTACCAGTATTTTAGAATGTAATTCCCACAAAATAAAAATCTCCTCTTTGAAAATTTTGAATTTCGTCATTTCCGGCCTCACTATTTAGATGTCGATACCATATTTGGCGATTTAGGCGTGAATGCTTACCAATCGTAACTACTCGGCCATTCTCGCTACCCTGCAAATAACAGGGTAGTGAGAATGGCCGAGTAGTTACGATTGGAATGTTTACCATATTTAGAAAAGCTCCGCCTTCCGTAGTTTCCGGTTATGGAAAACGATCGATAAATTTGAACAAGGTTGTTGCTAACTTTGAAAAGCATATATTTCTCAGCCAAACCGATTTAACAAGGACTGGGATCATCAGTAATTGTAAGAATGAAATGTTTGAAGCGTAAATAGTGAGTTTTTATGTTTCAACTGCAACTTTTTTTTTGCTCCATTGTGACGAATGGGACCGCGTTGTAGCTCTGCCGAGACACAAGTTTGTCACAGGAGCTACATTATTGCAGCTATCATCCGCCCAATAGTCAGTGCTTCAGCACTGACATGGTTTAATAGATATATGTGTTATTGAAATTTACAGTTTCTAAATAATGAAAGTATTATTAAAACTAAGGTTCTCCTCCCTCAGGCATAGGTGACCTTAGCCGATTTTGGCGATCCTATTTAGGCCCTTTGGTTTACTTGCTCGCAAAACTTTTTACATTATTTGGCTTTCCAACCTTTCGATTTTGAGCGTACCTGATGAAGGTTATTCCAGAAACGCGTCGTGTGCACTAAAACTAATTTTTTTCTTAATGTACTCGTTGTAAACGTTATATCCCTGTACACGAGTTATGTAAGTCATTGAGCTCCGTTGTGTGTGAGGTCTTGCCAGCTGATCATGCTCTAACTGGGTGTGATACCACTTTTTCGTTCTTTGGTATCGGGAAGAACTCTATGTTCAAAGCTCTGAAAGAGCCCCCCAATCAGTTTAGTGATTTATCTCGAATAGAATGATTCAGTCGATCTAAGCCGAAAACTAATATGAAGGCTGTATGATCCGAAGGGAAAGTCGAAACGATGCCATATTGATCTGAACCAATTGCGGGTAAAATTGGAAACTGTCAAAGATTCTACTTTGGTGAGACTTCCTCCGAGTGAAGACACATTTAAACAGCATGTTCTTAGATCTTCGTACCAAACAAAGATATGGTTAATTGCACATATTCCAAAGCCAGCAGTTGGATCACCTCTTGAGCATGGTTGCAAAGATGGAAAGTTTGGTCTTGAACCAATATTGTTTGAAGGTCAAATGTCATCTGACTTATTGCAGGACCTCGTATGCAACGGAAGATCCGTTTGTAGTAAAGGTTGTGTTTGTTTTGAACAGAATTTGTCTTGCACAGAACTTTGTCCTTGTCAAGCATTAGACCTCTGTCACAATGTGATTACACACAGGACAGATATCGAAGATGACGATGCGTAAGCACGCAAAAGTTTTTTTTTAAACAAATCATAAAAACAACTGTATTAATTTGATTCCCTGATTATCTCCATATGCGATTGACAAGATCAAATGCATTATCCAAACACCCAATTTTTCTGATAATAATTGGGTTTCGGATTACGATGGTGAATGAAACATCTATAATTACGTTTTAAACGTTCAAAATGTCTAAAAGGGTGTTTTTATTGATGAATCACTTTAATAAAAAAAACTACAAGGGTTCACATGAGATGTACAATGCTCATAGCTATTTAGGGACTGACAAAATACAGACTTACAAAAAAAATACCTGTGTTGGGCGAATCGGGTATGTTTTGATTTACTTCCTTGTATCGAACAGTATATATACAAAATATAATGAAACATAAATAAACGTCATTATTACGTAAATAGGGATGACCTTGGGTCAAGGTCATTGTTTTATGGAAGCAAATACGAGTCACTTACATTGAAAAATCACATTCCCATAAAAAAAACCAGTCATTTCGACGTCAATTGACGTCATTCATTTCTGAATTTTGGTTCAATAATCTAATTTAATATGTGGTCCATCAAATAAAAACCATCAAACTTGTCGAATTGAATTTCATTTTTAAGGAAAATGCACTTTTCGAACGAACGTCGAAAGCGAAAAACAAATTTTTCTTGACCTTTGACCTTAATTATGCAAAAACGTGACCACTTCCAACTTTTACGGCATCATTATTCTGAGAGTCCCGTCATTCCTCTTTCCAATGACATATGATATAGGTGTGTAGCCCATGGGTTCATTACATTTTATTTTTTGATTTTCTACCGCTGGTCTAATGTATGATGTTTATATTATGATACAGTATGTGCTGTGTGTGTTGTTAACATTGTGATATGTATTATCTGTGATGTTGATATTAAAATGTGTACTTGGTGTTGTGTTACTATTATAATGTGTACTAAGTGTAATATTAATGTTATATTATGTATTATGTATATTGTTGGTTTAAAGAATTTAATATACACCCCCTCCCCTCCATTTTTGTCCACTTTAATACTAGAAGGGAGATAACTCTTATTTATATTTATCTTTGGATCTAGTTTTTTGTTTATTTATTTTTTAATTTTTTAACATTATCTTCTAAATTCAGTAACTTTACATCAGCTTAAAATATGTAGCTTTAAATAAACCTACTTGTAAGTAATATATTCTTTGTTTTTGAAATAAATAATATTATACAGGAATATGATTGTTCCATCTCCTCTTTACTATTATCCTTAGGTCTACTTGTACTTCAATATAGTATGTGATTTTCAATAAGGGAAGCAATTTTTGTTCACGTAAATGATTGTTATAAATGTTGATATTATGATATGTATTATGTGTGATGTGTTACTATTAAGATGTGCACCAAGTGTAGCGTTAATGTTTAAATATGTACTATGTATATTGTTAGAATCCAATATTCCCCCTTTTTTTGTCCACTTTATACTAGAAGGGAGAAAACTCTTTTTTATTTTTATCTTTGGATCTAGTTTTTTTTTTTGAAACAGTATCTTATAAATTCAGTAACTTTACATCAGTTTATATGTTTCTTTAAACAACCCTACTTGCAAGTAATATATTCCTTGTTCTTGAAATAAAAATCATTATACAAGAATAGAATTTTTCCATCTCCTCTTTATCCTTCAGTCTACTTGTACTCCAATATAGTACCTTATATTCAATATTCACATAAATGATTGTTATAAATATTTATGATATGTATATATATATATTTGATTACTGCCTAACTGTGAAATAAAATCTGTTGTAATTAACAGTTATGCCTTTATCACCAACTGTCAAGCGTCATCTTATAAATGTGTGTGTTTGTATGAATGTGTATTGTAAATTTTTTATTGTTGAATATGAAATAGTAGATTGGTTCCTCAATTTTGTTTTTGTTGCTTCATATTTTAGATATGGATAATACTGTTACAGTTCTCTCAATGAATGTAAGGGGTCTTTTTTCAAGTGTTAAAAAGAGAAATGATGTTTTTGATTGGGCAAAAGGGAAAAATACCTCAATTGTTTGTTTTCAAGAAACCCATAGTAGTAAAGAGGTTGTAAAACTTTGGGAGGATGAATGGGGAAATACATGTCTTTTCAGTCATTTTAATAACAGAAGTGCTGGTGTTTGTGTTATGTTTAAGAAAGGTCTAGATTATACTGTTCATGATTCAAAGATTGATCAGAATGGAAGATACATAATTTTAGATATTAGTTTAATTGATCAAAGATTAACATTTGTGTCTCTTTATGGCTATAACAGTGATGAACCGGAAATGTTTAATGAAATTATGAAGAATATTGCTTCTTATTCTAACACTAGTTATTTATTGTGTGGTGATTGGAATGTTGTTCAAGATACTAGTATTGATACATATAATATTATACATAATAGAAACCAAAATTCGAGGGAGAAAATCGAAAAAATGTTAGAAACCTTTGAATTACTAGATCCATGGAGAACCTGTTTTCCAAATGGTAGAAAGTATACCTGGCGTCAAAGCTCCCCAATAAAACAAAGTCATCTTGATTACTTTCTTGTATCTGAGGATCTTTTTTCACTTATGAAAAATACAAAAATAATTCCAGGGTATAAAACTGACCATTCAGCAATCACTTTCACTTTTTCTGCCAGTCTTGCCAGAAGGGGAAAGGGGTATTGGAAATTTAATTCTCAGTTACTTAGAGATTTTGTTTATGTAGAGAAGGTTAAGACATGTATTAAAGAAACTGTGTCTGAGTACTATTTATCTGGAGATATTAATGATCTTTTAAATGTTGAACTTACATGTAATGACCAAGTATTTTTTGAAATTCTTAAGATGAAGATCAGAAGTATTTCAATATCTCATAGTATAACAAAAACAAGGGAAGAAAAAGACCTTACCCTTAAACTTGAAAAGGATATTCTTAATTTAGAAGATATTATGAACTCAGCACCAAGTGAAGTAATACAATCGTCTTTGAATAATAAAAAAATAGAGTTTGAAAGGAAAAGGTAGAGGGTATACTTCTCCGATCAAAGGCAAACTGGCATGAAAATGGAGAAAAATGCTCACAATACTTCTGTAAACTAGAAAAGAAATATTTTATTAAAAAAACTATAACTGAGCTTATTGATGACACAGGTCATCATATATCAGATCAATCTAAAATTCTCCTTCAACAACACGATTTTAACAAAATATTGTATTCAACAACAAATTTAGATTGTAATGATGAGTCCTTTTTTAATCATAATATTAAACTCACAGAAGAACAAAAATACTTGTGTGAAGGTAATATAACATTTAAAGAATGTGCCCAATCACTGAAGTTAATGACAAATGGAAAAAGTCCAGGTTCTGATGGATATACTGTAGATTTTTATAAAAAATTTTGGGAAGATATTGGTCCATTGCTTTATAGGTCATTATATTTAGCCTATGAGTCTGGAAGCTTCACTGATTTTCAGTATCAGGGAGTCATAATATGTATTCCAAAAGAAGGAAAGGACAGGCGTTGTATTGGCAACTGGAGACCAATAATAAGTTTATTAAATACTGACCTTAAAATAGCTTCTGCTGTAATTGCTAATAGAATTAAACCTCTATTACCATTTATTATTAGTGATACACAAAAAGGTTTTATAAAAGGAAGATTTATTGGGGAAAATACAAGACTGTTGTATGATTTGATGCATTATCTTGAACAACATAACAAAAGCGGTCTATTACTTCTTGTAGATTTCGAGAAAGCATTTGATTCAGTTGAATGGAAATTTTTGAAAAAAGCCCTCTCAAGTTTTAATTTTGGACCATCTGTTTGTAAATGATTTGAACTATTCTATTCAAAAGCCAAAAGTTGTGTTATAAATAATGGTCACATGTCAAATTTTTTTTCTCTAGTAAGAGGCTGTCGACAAGGTGATCCGCTTTCACCTTATTTGTTTATAATCGGTGTGGAGCTGCTTTCATTAAAATTGAAGGTCAACAAAGACATTCATGGTATTATTATCAATGAAGTTGAATCTCTCATAAGTTTGTATGCTGATGATACCTTTCTTATTCTAGATGGGAGTGAAAATTCATTGAGGGAGGCTCTTGAATGTTTTGAATCTTTTTACAAGGTGTCTGGTTTAAAAATGAATTCATCCAAAACAAAAGCTGTGTGGGTTGGAAACAAGAAGTATTCAGATCAAATTATTTGTCCAAATATGAAACTAAATTGGTCTCATGAAAACTTTAAGGTTTTGGGAATTGATTTTTCACTTGATTTAAACTGTATTACAGAAATAAAGTTACCAAAAAAATCAAGGAGGTTAAGGCAATACTAAAAAGTTGGCAGCATAGAAAACTGACATTACTTGGTAAAATTACAGTTATAAAAACTCTTGCACTACCAAAGCTAATTCATTTACTGACATCTCTACCAAATTTACCTCAGACAAAAATAAATGATTTAAATTCACTTTTTTATAAATTCATATGGAACAGGAAGTCAGATAAGATAAAGCGAAGTACTTTAGTCAGTGATATATATCAGGGGGGTTTGAAAATGATAGATCTTCAATCATTTAATATTTATCTGCAGGGGTCGACTTAAGAAAAAAAATTAACTGGCCCAATGGGCCAGTAAAATTTTTTAACAACTGGCCCCTTCAAAATTCCACTGGCCTGTGAAATATCAGTCCAGGAAGTGGACCGATATTAAAGGGGGGATTTTCCCCCCCCCCTCCCTCCCAAGAAACAGGAAACTAAAGATCGAGCAATTTGAACCCCATTAAAACCTTGGGTGAACCCATTTTCTCCGGAAGGATAAGCAGTTCCTGCTCCACTAGTGGCATCCGCAAATAATTAAATTGACTGTCAGTGATTTAAACATGTACATATAGTTTTTGTATTCTATGAATGAATGTTGTACTTGCTTTAAACAAGGGTAAAGTTCATGACATTTTCCCATACATGCAGTGTTTTTAATGCATTACAATTAACAGGTATGGTTAGAAGATAATCAAACAAGCTACATATAGATAGTCAAACTTGTTATCAAATGTATATAGTTTTAACCTTTGATTCATTGTTTATTGTATATATGCTAACTTATGTATTAACTAAATTTAATACGGTGCTCGGCCAATAATCTTCAGTAGTGAAGGACGGCCAGAAATATAAAGAAGAAGAAGTCTCAGCGACCCCCTCTGTATAACGGCTTCCTTTTTTAGCCAATCTTATTTATTCCTCCCCAGCGTTTTCCCGTGCATTCGACCTTTATATAACGACCCACTGTCTAACGCGACTAACGACCGTGTTCTTTGGGTAAAAATCCTTCATATAACGACTATTAGAAGATTATTATCAAACCGGAAGTTAGATAATAAATAAACAAACACAGTCCCAACTTTGGAAAATTTTCCGTTTTGCCCAGCTGATGCAGCGATTGTTGCCAATATCCCTCTTGCTGATATCGGCACGATCTACTGACTGAGTCCATACCTGTTACTAGTTCATAATAATAGATTTTTCATATTAAATGAAGTCACGATTAGCGTTATTGTGTATCCGCCATTTTTTTTACAGGTAAGATGTTCACGTGATGATTTATTATTGTTGTTTGGTTTATTTGGGTTTATTTCTTATTTATATTAAATATTTAAAATTGCTTACTATAGAAAATGCCGTTTTAATCTTTCAGTTTTAAAAATAAATAATCGTGATTTTGAAAATTATTGAATTATGAAGTACTGGTTCCCAGCTTCTTCTTCTTCTTCTCTTCGTAGTTTCCTCCACTGTGGAGCACCCGTGTCACACGGTAAAAAAAAAACAAAAACAAAAAAAAAACAATAAAACATGTTGGAATCACTGAATATTTTTTATTACTCTTAGCATATATTTCTGTCAATATTCGTTTAACGTGCGGTAACAGATCAAGGTAAACACATGTTGATTGTGTGATTAGGCTATTTATAGCTTTCGGCGAGTGATTGAAGTTGAATTTTAACGTTTTGTCAGGAAATTTCATTAGTCTGTTATTAGTCGATATTGAATGACACGGAAGAAACGAAAGTTGCTGGCCCAAGTGGCCCAAGAATATCAACTGGCCCAACCGGCTGATCTTTGTTCAGTTTGATTGGCCCGACCGTAAATATACTGGCCACGGGCCAGCGGTTACGTCGACCCCTGTATCTGAAAGTAGGTTGGATTAAACGATTATTTTCCAATTTAGATGGTGATTGGCAAAAAGTATTATTATTCAATCTTCAAAGCTATGGTGGTAAAAGAATTTTAACTTTTCAGAAAGAAAAGCTAAAGGGAGTTGCTATGAAGCTTACAAATCCTTTTTGGAAAGATGTTCTGTCTAGCTATCATTTAGCAAAACCTTATAGAAAGATGAATACTAATGAACTATTGTCTCTTGATATCCTTAATTTTGTACCAGTAACTGATTTAAATTATTATATTAGATGGATAGAACATAATGTGCAGTATTTATGTGATCTTATTGACCCACATTCTGGTAATTTTTATACTTTTGAACAGACTAGAAATAAACTGAATACCAATAATTTTTTGAAGTACTATAGTCTGGTGTCAAATGTTCCCAAGTACATCAAAGATCATCTGAAGGAAAACTGTGTAAATGTAAATTTCGACATACTTAGTAAAAGGGATGCCTATTTAGAAAGAATAGTTCATAGTAAAAATGTTAGGTTTGTTTATAAAGGACTTGTGAATGCAATCATTTCTTTACCAACAGAAAAATTTTCCAAATGGGAAAAACTTCTTAATTGTGAAATAACAAATTGGTCAAAATATTTTATTATTTAAAAAAAAATCTTGTAGAAACTCATATCTTCAAAATTTTCAATTTAAATTGTTACACAGGATCATTCCTACCAATTCCTTTTTACATAAAATAAAGCTCAAGAATACTAATTTATTCTTTGACTGTCCTGTGACACAAATTTTTCTCAAATCTTTGTCAAAACAATTAAAACAATATTACAAGAATTTGATTTTTGACAAAAAAGGATATTTCTTTGGTTTTGAGTCGAGGGATCTTCTTGTTAATTTGATTTCAATTATTGCAAAAAATTACATCTTCAAGTGCAAACTCAATGAACAAAGGCTAAATATTGTAGAATTTAAACATAAAATTATGTGATACCGTTCACTTGAACATATCAAAGAAAAACAATACCATTTTAGCATTTGAAAAAATGTGGACCCCCTTACAATATATTTTCAACTAATCATAATATTTTTTGTTTGTTTGATTCATATAGTGATGAGATTCTTTTTTCAGCTTTTTTGATTAAGTACAAAATGTCAGGAGCAATCAAATATTTTAGAAAAACAAAATGGTAAGAGAGTGTGTGAAAGATGAATGGAAGTGTTTATTACTATTATATATTATTATTTCTTTATTTTGTTTATCAAAATGTAAAACCAATGTAGTCACAAAACTTATTGTTTTGAAAACCCCTGTCACATCCTAGTCAGGTGGTGATGTAAGGGAATTTATAAAATCCTGACTATATGGAAAAAAAAAAAAAAAAAAAAAAATCAATAAAAGAGTTTTGAACTGGTGTTTCACTTTAGTCTTAATCAAAATAAATTATGGACATATTGGAGATCAAACAGGACTCTTTTATACAACAAACCCAGTATTTTATACCAGTGGAAATAGATTTGTCCGTCGTACCGGCACGTTTGGGAATAAGATTTTTTCACTTGTCCCGTCGGACAACCGTAATACAAGATCTACTTGTCCGACGTCAGTTTTCACTGGTACCGGACAATCGGACAAACGTTAATGTCGAGGCCTGCATGATGTATACAAGTATATATAGCATCTTATAACCCATTGTATTTTTTCACTCAACAATTTAATTCTTTAACTAAAGGCTCAGGTGAGCCTGTATCGCTCACCTGACATAAATAAGTCCTCTTAAGAATGTCTGCATGCCGAATACATCTAAGTTACTATTCAAATCCCATACTGCCATAGGGTTCTATGTTAAAACTATGTCTGCTCATGGCAGCCATCTTGGATGGAGGTCGTGGTCACCAGACACAATTTTGAAAGTATACTACCCAAGGACCATCCATGCCATGTTTGCTTTAAATTGGCTGACTGGTTTCAGAAGAGAAGACTTTTAAACAATTTTCCCATAGGGTCCTATGTTAAAACTATGTCCGCTGATGGTGGCCATTTTGAACCGAGATCGGGATCACTGAACACAATTTTGGAAGTTGACCACCTAAGGACCATCGATGACATGTTTGCTATATTGGCTTACTGGTTGCAAAGGAGAAGATTTTAAAACATTTTTTCCCCATAGGGTCCTACATGTATGTTAAAACTACAGTATGTCCGCTGAAGGTGGCCATCTTGGATGGAGGTCAGGGTCAAGAAGATTTTTAAAATTTCGACCAATCAGAACACATTATGGGCCCTGGCAGCCATGTTGGATTTCCGATCAGCGCCAAAAACAAATATCTTGTATATGACCATCCAATGAACATTTCTGCCAAGTTTGGTTCAAATCTGTTTTGTGGTTTCAGAAAAAAAGATGAAAATGTGAAATTCCCATAGGGTCCAATGTTAAACTAAGTCGAGTCATGGCAGCCATCTTGAATTTCCGATCGGCAAACGATTCACAAGTTTAGTACAAGACCACCCAATGATCATTCCTGCAAAGTCACAATTCAATTGGCTTAGTGGTTTCTAACAAGAAGATCTTTAAAATTTCGACAAATCAGAACACATTATGGGCCCTGGCAGCCATGTTAGATTTCCGATCAGCGACAAAAACAAACATCTTGTATATGACCATCCAATGAACATTTCTGCCAAGTTTGGTTCAAATCTGTTTTGTGGTTTCAGAAAAAAAGATGAAAATGTGAAATTCCCATAGGGTCCAATGTTAAACTAAGTCGAGTCATGGCAGCCATCTTGAATTTCCGATCGGCAAACGATTCACAAGTTTAGTACAAGACCACCCAATGATCATTCCTGCAAAGTCACAATTCAATTGGCTTAGTGGTTTCTAACAAGAAGATTTTTAAAATTTCGACAAATCAGAACACATTATGGGCCCTGGCAGCCATGTTAGATTTCCGATCAGCGACAAAAACAAACATCTTGTATATGACCATCCAATGAACATTTCTGCCAAGTTTGGTTCAAATCTGTTTTGTGGTTTCAGAAAAAAAGATGAAAATGTGAAATTCCCATAGGGTCCAATGTTAAACTAAGTCGAGTCATGGCAGCCATCTTGAATTTCCGATCGGCAAACGATTCACAAGTTTAGTACAAGACCACCCAATGATCATTCCTGCAAAGTCACAATTCAATTGGCTTAGTGGTTTCTAACAAGAAGATTTTTAAAATTTCGACAAATCAGAACACATTATGGGCCCTGGCAGCCATGTTAGATTTCCGATCAGCGACAAAAACAAACATCTTGTATATGACCATCCAATGAACATTTCTGCCAAGTTTGGTTCAAATCTGTTTTGTGGTTTCAGAAAAAAAGATGAAAATGTGAAATTCCCATAGGGTCCAATGTTAAACTAAGTCGAGTCATGGTGGCCATCTTGAATTTCCGATCGGCAAACGATTCACAATTTTAGTACAGGACCACCCAATGATCATTCCTGCAAAGTCACAATTCAATTGGCTTGGTGGTTTCTGACAAGAAGATTTTTAAAATTTCAGCCAATGAGAACACATTATGGACCCTGGCAGCCATGTTGGATTTCAAATCAGCACCAAAAACACAAATCTGGTAGAGGACCATCCAATGAACATTTCTGGCAAGTTTGGTTGAAATCTGTTCAGCGGTTTCAGAGAAGAAGATTTAAATGTGAAAAGCTAACGGACGCTTACCCATGACAAAAGCTCACATGAGCTAAAAACACTGATTTCCTTTAATGATTGTGGTAGAACACTTACAGTCTGATGTACAATCTCGGTAAATATTGTATGTAAGTTTTATTTACACTTTGAATTGACTTAAATGTACAAAATGTTATGTGTAGAAGTTACACGCGAGGTACCAGTACACTAATCTCGTTGAGATTAGAATTCCGGAGAAATTTTCGGTCTGTTCTTCATCCTAATCTCGTTTAAAGGTGTACTACCACTAAACATGGGTACCAGTCGAAAAGAACGTATGGGAAAGTAGTACGTAAACAGAAAATGGATTCCTACATTGTTGGATAAAAAATAAACCCTATTAGATACTGCAAAATACTGAATGTCAGCAGAAACCTACATGTTTTAGGATAATTTTAAGCCCATATTTGATGTCCTTGTGGTTTTAAATAAAAAGATGATTGCATTGGAAAGGAACTACCTGAATTTGTGTTAAATCGAAAGTGAAAGTAGGATTTTTGAGGGTAGACATCTTCGAGCTGTCAGTTTTTTCTTATATGCCATTAAAGGTATGTTGATTTTTGGAGGTAAGCTTCCAATTAGGTACCCCTTCCATGAGAAATGAGTGTCACTTAGATTAAACTTAAGGTGAATCCTGTATGAAATTTCAAAAAGATGTTATTTAACATAGAAGGCTATGGAGAATTCTTTAGTGGTATTACACCTTTTACGGGAATTTGCACGTGCACCATTGACCTTTTTAAATGCTTTTTCGAAATTTTTTCTGATAATTTATGTCATAATGAGTGAAAATGAATGGATTGAGAAGCAAAAACAGCGTTTATCGCAAAATTGTATTATTCAGGGCCAGTTTGACTGTTGGTTGTGCTCATTGGGGGGGAAGGATAGACAGTATTCTACCTTAACAGTCAGATTTCCTTGGGAAACTTGTAAAAAAACACTTTACAGTCACAGGTTTAGCTATATGATATTCAATAGAGTGTTTGACTTATCAAAGGACATTCATGTGTCTCATATTTGCCATCAGAGAAGGTGCATTAACCCCGCACACTTGTCATATGAACCAAACCATGTCAACCAAGACCGACAAGTTTGTCGTGGTATTGTGCCAGCACAGTGTAAAGCGCACCAGCCATTTCCAGATTGTTTGTTATAAAAAGGTACACACACACACATACAAAAACAACATTCCACTATACAAATATTTGAATATTTACACTTAGTTTAGGACATTTATATGCAATTGAACCAGCTATGCACATTGTACTTGTTTACATACAGGTCTTGGGATAACTACCATGATCATTTATCACAACCCTGTTTTCAACACTTAATTGTTGATATTGGGGATCAGCTATTCCTTTGAAATAGTGAATGGGTTGATCATAATTTCTTAGTGCATGTAGCTCATACTTTCTTTTGCGAGACTTTGCCCTTTGGAATTTTGATGATGGCAACTTCTTGACATGCTTCATCCTTAATTCAGTTCTATATGTCTGTTTCAGCTGCAGACTAACTGTAGAACCAGGAGTTACCCCAGCACCTAGATTCTGAGTGACAAGCAGGGCAGAATTGGCAAATCCATGATTTCGCATATGGGCTGAAATGTGTGCACGACCAGCAAAGTTTCGTGAATAGGTTACATTCTTGGGATTACATCGACGGTGTGAGCGATTTACTGCTTCACTTTTTTGGGTCGAGGTAAGAAATCGAACCATGTCCAAGCTTTGTGGACCGAGAAGTATTTTTATACACTTTTCAATTTTATCTACATCATCACATGTCATTTTAAATATCTCACCACGAGCAATATAACTCTTTTGCCAGTGGTTATGGGGAAGACCTGCACACACAAAGGAATTCACTTTACAAGAATAACCACAGTAACCTTTGTAACACATTATTATTGTTTCTATAATACACGGCATTTGCTCTTTTATTTTGTACAATTCACCATTATGTACCTGAAAGCTTTGATTTAGTTCAGCTACACACCTTGCTTTGATATCAAGGGCAAAGCGATTCTTTTTATTCAGTTTATTGATGCCAGAAAATAAAGACTTACTGAATGTGCATTTCAGAATCGCTCTTTTCAAGCTTCCTGCCAAGTGTCTCACATCCCTTAGTGACGTCACATTGGGGCCGTGTATTTCTTTTATACCTCGGAAAGCTTTACTGTCACCATCAGTTGTTATATGAGATATTTTCAAATAATCACTGACTTCTACAGCACATTTTTTGCTATAGACTGTCTCATTGCCTATAACAGCATCCTCAGCCAAATTGGCTGTACATAGTCCATAATGATTTGGACAAATAATATTAAAACCTTTACCCCTGAGTCTGGAAGCTACATTACAAAGTTTATTTCCTGTAAACAAAGAGACAATTTTTTTATCTGTAGTATTATTTTCTATCATGCTATATGTAACCTGGGTGCCGGCTTGAAAAGGGGTAGTTCCGGCGCTGAAAAGGGGGTTATTATAACAGGCGTCAGATTCTACCCGTACTAAATTGCAATTTGTTAAACCGCACGACCTATTATTTCTGACAAGTTCAGCACGAATGTCTTTCATGCTCTCTTTGTTTATATCTTCAACTCTATTTGACACTTGGTTTGAAGTTTTTTGCATACTGGATGTGCAAGGGGGGATAATATTCGAAACCATTAGGATTTCTCTAAAGTTTTTATTTGAAATAGGCGTATACATTAAGCCTACTGCAGCTGCAACATTAATTTTTGCAGCTTTTCTACCCTGTCTATGTGTGTCGATTTCATCATATAATTTATGATACTCACTAACAAAATCACAATCTGTGCATGCTAGTCTCTCACGCCAACATAAACCCCATTTTTTGCTAGCTGCACAGTCAAATTTTAGGTCACCTAGGCATTCATTATTATGTAATCTATGGTTTTTTATTTCAGATACATACATAGACTCAACTTTAGCACCCATATACACCTTATTTGTATGAAGATTTGGATGTTCAACCTCAGAAGGAAGGTAATAGTCTACAACTTCAGGAATCTTTGACTTGGGCCGAAGAATTTTTCCAGCCACATGCGAACCATCAACATTGTGAATTGACAGAACACCATTCAAATTTTCATGAACATACGAGTTATAAACATTATGCTCTAACCTTTTACACTTTTCAATTTTCAAATTGTTGTCAAATTCAAGATCTATCCCCTTATTCCATGGCTTATTTCCTTTTTGAAAGCCATTAGTTTTTGAAATTTTACTGCGTTTTCTACCCATTTCTTACCTTCCGAATGAATCAGTTGCACCACTACATACACCAAATTGTAGGGAAATTTAAACTCTTTAATAATTAACCTTTATATATCCAAAAATTATCATGTTTTATCAATTAAAGCCTTTTATTGGATCCCCCACCCAAATCCAACAGAAACTTGAGAACTTGATACCTGCTGTGTTAAAGTCCCTCTGGAAGATAAAGATCAAATGTATTTCAGGTGGCATATGTATAAATAATCTAATTAATAAATTTGCTTCATAATTAAGTAAAGAAAAACTTTCCAAATGTAAAAACTTCCCTGAAATAAGAATCAAAACTTCATTTTTTAACCCTTTTTAATTTTTTTTTTATTAATTTCACCTTTTAATTTTGAAAATTCAAAATTGTATTCACTTAAAAAAAGTCTAGACTTATTTTCCAATATCTAGTCAATACTTGAGCACTAAAAAAACTAAAACTTTTAACGTGTTTGGTAGCAAAATCTCAACATTTCTGTTTGCGATTAAAACTCAATTTTTTCACAAATTTTTAGCAAAGATCCTAGGAAGAGATGGTCTTATATTTTTGCAATATTTTGAAAACCGTGCGAGAATTTTTTATTTTTTTTTTAGAAATGCATTCACAACATAATAACACAAGTTTGTGTAAAGTTTCAACTAAATCGCAGCTAGTTAAACTGTCTCTTAGGTGTACTACCACTAAACATGGGTACCAGTCGAAAAGAACGTATGGGAAAGTAGTACGTAAACAGAAAATGGATTCCTACATTGTTGGATAAAAAATAAACCCTATTAGATACTGCAAAATACTGAATGTCAGCAGAAACCTACATGTTTTAGGATAATTTTAAGCCCATATTTGATGTCCTTGTGGTTTTAAATAAAAAGATGATTGCATTGGAAAGGAACTACCTGAATTTGTGTTAAATCGAAAGTGAAAGTAGGATTTTTGAGGGTAGACATCTTCGAGCTGTCAGTTTTTTCTTATATGCCATTAAAGGTATGTTGATTTTTGGAGGTAAGCTTCCAATTAGGTACCCCTTCCATGAGAAATGAGTGTCACTTAGATTAAACTTAAGGTGAATCCTGTATGAAATTTCAAAAAGATGTTATTTAACATAGAAGGCTATGGAGAATTCTTTAGTGGTATTACACCTAAAGCCCTATCAAGGGTATTCTGGAAATTTTAAATTTGACCACCCGGTGCATTCCGATGGATATTTTGGCATGGACGGATTGTGTCAGATCAAGTGCAGGTATGATTTCATAATTAGACATATTTTCTAGTTCAAATCTGCAAAAATATTGATATTTCCTTACCTTTTACAGCGTATATCCGACAAAATAATCCAAAATCTACTTTAAGCTGACCGCCATTTTACTGAACTCTAGAACTACACCATGTGATCAAAAATCGTGACGTATTTTGGAATAGTCTGTTTCGTAGTTCGAGATGTCGATGTCAAATATTATATTATAATTTAAAAATCCCATATACACGGCTTGAAATTTTGTAATTTTGTTATAAATATTTTATTAAAACCAATCAACAGCCCATAAAAGATATGCTTGCATATACACAATAAATAATTGACATCGACCTTTCATTTAGAAACATGCTGTAGCAAAATTCGTGACGATTTTGATCACGTGGTGTAGTTCATGAGTTCAGTAAAATGGCGGTCAGCTTAAAGTGTATTTTGGATTATTTTGTCGGATATACGCTGTAAAAGGTAAGGAAATATCAATATTTTTGCAGATTTGAACTAGAAAATATGTCTATTTATGAAATCTTACCTGCACTTGATCTGACACAATCCGTCCATGCCAAAATATCCATCGGAATGCACCGGGTGGTCAAATTTAAAATTTTCAGAATACCCTTGATAGGGCTTGAAACGAGATTAGGATGAAGAACAGACAGAAAATTTCTTCGGAATTCTAATCTCAACGAGATTACCAGTACACCATACACATGAACACAATATATTTTCAAACTGCACTGCACACAAAGTCTTTACAATAAAATACATGTAGAGTACTCTAATGTACCACTATCTTCCAGAAATATAAGTTACAATTCTTCTTCATCACATACATGTACATGACATAAACATACATATGTAGCAAATGTCACGCTGAAAGTGTCCGATTCTTGGAAATAGATCTAGGGCATGTGACACACTTTTCGAGTTTAGGCGCGGTTGAAAGTCAGACACTGTGTGACCGTATTGATCGGTTAATTCGATCAGAGGCGACAAGCAGGATGCATCAATTGTTTTTGTTCACTTGTTTAACAATTTATTAAAATTAATCAAATCAAAAAATTAGAATTTTAATTTAGAAGCACATCAGTGTCGGAGTCAAGGGGAGGGGGTTAAGGCTGAGAGTCTTGGGGTAATTTCAATACAACTTACATCAATCCAGATCGAAGAGATCGTCGAACGAAAACCACAATAATGGAGACCATTCACCCAAATTTACTCAACAGGTGTCGCTCGAGTACCAACGTTGGTTAGCGGAGCGTTTTATTATCGCTTAGACGTTTGTAACCTATGTAAACTATTATTTCAAACACAATTTCTATATCTAATTATCCAACAATAATTATTTTTTATTTATATAACAATATTCCTCCAGTTAACAACAAATACATCATAAGTTGTAACCATCTTCTGACATCTTACTAAATTACTAAAGTGATCACGTCATTACGTTGAAATAAGACAAGGACAACGTAATGAACGTTGCAATCATATCTGGGTCACGGGCACCTGTTACTAACTGTGAATGCGAATATAAAATAAACTGATGATTGAATACATTCTTATTAATTTTTTCTTATGTTCTCCATGAGCAAAAATCAATATTTTCAATAATTTTGTAATTTAATAGTAAATACGCATAGCATGCGTACAATAACCGTAGAATGAGGAAATTATAGTACACGTGTACGTACGTTGTTAAACAAAGTTTGATATTTGTTCACATTCTTTGTATTTCCCTTTTTAAAAGATTTTCGTGTTGGTTTCCTAGTTTTGTTGTATCGTAATTTTCTACTTTCATGGTAAAAATCGTTTACTAATGGTTAGAATCAAATAATTTCGATCAATTTCACATGCATTAATTATTCTTGGCGAATTGTATGTACTGTTCTGTTCCGGATTCCAACCACAGTGGCTCGTCTTTAAGATATAAAATATGCACTCCTATATCATTTTTAAGATATATATATATATATATTATATAAAAAACAAACTAAGCGTGTTGGGACCTCATCTTCATCTTATTGAAAATTAACTTGTTCTCATCGTGAAATCAGCGCCTGAAGGCCAGCCTAAGGCTGGCCCGAAAAATTTTGTTTGGGCCAGTAAAATATTAGTCACTGACCCAAATGACATAATGGTGGCCCATAAATTTTGTGACATTTTTTTTATGTAAAAAAGACATCAGATATCAATATATAAACAGTTTTGGGGTTAATTGTTTTTTTATATCAAAAACATTAAAATTCATACTTTCACTAGTCTCACGGGGGTTGGGGCTCTTCAAGGTAATTTTGTACAGTAAACGGGGTGTGCAGCTGAAATTGCGAAAACACCCCAATGCATATATTGCTATCAAATGAAACCTGAATTTACTTGTTATAACCTTTTCGACAACCTTGACGCCATTGTCTAGGGTGGTCTCTAGAAACGATGCTAGTGCGTTGGATGGGGACAATAAAAGGCTGGTTTGTGTAAGGGGAGATCAATGCCATGATCACATTAAAGACATCCGGAAAAGAGTAGGCTAATGCCACTACAAGGACTGCTCTTGTACTCCCCAAAGTGAAGAGTGACATCACTTGTTTCAATCCACTATGAAGAAGTGATTTTAAAGTAGAATAACCTCTCAGTTCGGGGTAATGTCAGTTGGTTATATATAGCTGAAAAATTGCCGTAAACAACAATTACTCACTGACCCCCAACATGATGTTAACAACATATTCTGTCTCAAACATAAATGTCTACATTTATTAATCTACTATTTAAATGGTTATTTTCGAAGAGGTGTTAATTTTGCCATTTTTAGTCAAACTGTTCGCGTGGGCTCTAATTTTGCGAAAATTGAAAAAAGCAAAATTATAAATTTTACGATTTCAGCTTTATCTTAAGCCCTTCAAATAAAGGCATCAAACATTCTGGAGATTTTGATAAAAAAATCAAACGTGAATACCTGGGTCGTATTATAGATAATGTTGATTTTTTTTTTCATGAACAGTCATGTGCACATTTTATTTTCATCAACAGTCATGTGTGGATTTTATTTTTCATCAACAGTCGCTTGACTATTTTTAATTGGTAATAATATTAATGTGATTTCTAAGTGATAAAGTTTGTCAGTGACTTGCAGCAGGTCGGTGGTTTTTCAGGGAACTCCGGTTTCCTCCACCAATAAAACGGGCCGAATAAAACTGACCGTCACGAAACAAGAAGTGTATTGTTTCGTTTCAACGGTCGGTAATACAAGCTATTTAACAACTCTACACTAAATACAAAATATATTTGGGCGGTATTGATTAAATTACACGATAGTCACCGTGCTACATATGATGATAGAAGAAAATCATATGAATGGTTAAAGCACCAAGCATTAAAATGCAACTTATCTCTTTGAAGTTTAACTTTTTAAGGAATCGATCTTATCGGGACAAATCCGCGAATCAGAAGCAATAATTAAACTGTTGAACTTTCTTGCATAAGGTTCTTGAAATCCGGACACGTTTTATACGAGTGATTGTTGCTGTTTAACGCCAATTCAGCAATTTTCCAGCTATATCATGGCGAGAACAAGTTAATTTTCAATGAGATGATGATGAGGTCCGCTTTGTACTAGACCAACACGCTGAGTTGGATTTTTATATTGCTAGCTCACTAAAACAACAGTCCGCGGATAGACATGTCGCCCCACTCGGACACATTATCCTGATTCCGAGCCGACCAGTTCTTGCTCTATCTCCTTAATGCTGCGTGCTTACCAGAGAAGCAACACATATCAATTTGTATAGTCTTTGGTATGACCCGACAGGGGCTCGAACCCATGATCTACCGCACTCGAGGCGAGCACTCTAACCATTACGCCACCGATGTGGTTCGTATTATACGAATCTGCATGGACGCGGCGGAGACACACATTCATGTCATTAAGGGGACGACCATTTAACTTTTAGGATGTTTTTTTCTGAAAAATAATATATTAATTATGTGGTGAAATTTTAAAGAAACAAAATATATTGACACAAAAGAAGCAAAAATATCATTAATTCGGCCCTACAGTTCCCAACGAGAAATTTATGATATAAATTTGAAGGAAATTTACTGATTTTTTTTTATGTCCAAAAAATAAAAATCTGATTTTTGTTTCCTGTGAAAAATTATATCGCTGTGGGAGGGGGGGGGTGGGGGGGGGGGGTGATAGTTTTCTGTGTAGTGTTTTGTAGATCAGTGATTGTCCTTTTTCTTTTGGACATTGCATTGCCTGCCCTTGCGCTTGGGGGTCTTAAAACTCTTCTTTGGTTTTTTTTCTGAAGCAGAAGCGAGTACGCAAATTTACATGGTTAGACCACAGGCACTCGACGTTCAATGAATGTAGGGTCAATGTGAAAAAAAAATAGTGTCACTGTTATAATAAAATGTAGGGTCAATGTGGAAAAAAAATAGTGCCACAGTTATAATAAAGAGTATAACAGTGACACTATTTTTTTCCACATTGACCCTACATATTCATTGAACGTCGAGTGCCTGTGGTTAGACCCTATGTTATAGACAGTGTGAAAAAAATACGTGTACAATTTTCAATCGGGTTCAATTTAGTCTGAAAACTCGTGTCCAATATTATGTCATTAGACAACAAATGAAGTAAAAAAAAAACTCGTGTGCAATTTTACGTCATTAGACACTAAATGAAGTATAAAAAAACCACGTACATGCAATTTTACATTGCCATTGGCATTGCAGGCATTGGGCCCTATAGGCTATGATTGTTACCGGTCACTGTGAAATAAACTAGAAAAAAAGTTGTTGGAAATATCAAATTAAAATCTATTATGTTCACTTCAGTCCTCTCTATAGGCCGTGCCTATCGTCATATTACACAACGTTTCATATCAAGGACACCACGAAGAAAACAAGGCAGTATTTAAATCAGTCCAAACCTTTATCATAAAAAGTAAAAGATTTACACCTTGACATGCTTACATAATATTTTTCACCTTTTCAATCTTATTCAATCTCTTTGTATTATTATTTTGAAGTAAATTGTGTAGCTTTCAACTACATGCTACATACATTTTTTTCTCCCTCAATGTATAAACAATTCTCACAAGTTTTAAAATTTAAATCGGCATGCATATATATTTGTTTGTGATACTTGTATGTTTTTCATAGGAAACAGATTTAAAAAAAGCATTTGCTTGTTTCTGAATCCTATTGTAGAATTGCTATTGTTTTGTTTATATATGTCAGTTATACCAATAAAATATGTTTATACCAAGGACACCACGTAGGTAATGATATTTCCATTTGATTACATTGGTTACAAGCGTTTATCGGAAAACAAACGTTTTCCTAACCACCGTTGGTACAGCGACGCCACCTGGGGGGAAATGGGTGAAGGGTCTCCATTGAAGATAACATGGAAAGATAGATAACTCAAAATAAAAGGATGGTAAAACGTTCTTTTCAATCCCATGATTGAAATTTTAAGCCTTATCACTACTCTGGTTACCAGGCAACTCGGCCCGCGGACAACTCGGACCGAGACAAGTCGGCCCGTAAGCGAGAACAAGTCGGCCCGTAAGCGAGGACTAGTCGGCCTGTATGTTAAGACAACTCGGACCGTATGAAAAGACTACTCGGACCATCAATAATTATTGTTGTCTTACTTATTTTTTTAAATAAAATTGACGGAAATCATAAGGATACAGTCTGACATCTGTCAAAAGTATTGGGAAATGTAAAAAAAATCCCTATATAATCAACCAAAACCATATTTTTTTCAAAAAATTATTGTGAAGTCATTTCTGGATAGATTTTTACAAATGTTACACCAAAACATTCGGAATTGTCTATATTTTGATTGGTTATTGACTCATTATGTTGTTATGAGTGATTTTTATTTGTACATAATTTAAACACAACAAATAAAATTTGATTTTCCTATGTATTTCAACTAAAAATAAATCCTAAAAATTGACAATAATGGAAAAATTATGTACAAATAAAAACCGCTCATATAAAAATAATGAGCAAATAAACAAACAAAATATAAATAATTCCGAATGTTTTGGTGTAAAATTTGTTAAAATCTATCCAGAAATGACTTCACAATAATTTTTTGATAAAATATGGGTTTTTTTTACGCTTCCCAATACTTTTGACAGATGACTGTATGTGCAACTTCATTTCAAGGATTTTGATAGATAGTCTAGTGTTAATAAACTTAAAATGTTTGGTTAGACCTATTTTGACCTACAATTCTGCAATATCTTTTATGGATTATTTTCTTGTTTACCATAGGGCAAAGCAAAGAGCTATACTAAGAAATGGTAACATGGACCATTTCACTTTTATTGATAGAACCCCCTTCGAAAAAGTTCACTTGATTTTTTGTAAGCATCTCCTGGAAACAAAGAGGACTTCCTCAAATATAGGAGTGAGAGCAGAACTTGGTAGATTTCCTGTTGAAAATTTTATTAATTGCAAGCAATTTTATATCTTGCCAGACTACATACTGACAATTTAAATCCATTATTGAAAGAGGCTTTTGAACTTTCAAAATCTCTTGATTCACAAGGTGTTTCATAATGCTTATATGAAATTTCATAATTTATAAGCTCTAAATATTTTTTTCTTAAATTATTCATTTTTTATTTTTTATATTAATTTTATTCCTGTAAATGATACGTAATATACCATGTTATGAGAACAAAATCACGTCCTAATCACATTTTTGGTCACTTAATATTATCATTTAATAAATAATTCATTTTCACTAAAAGATAATAATTGTTTTTTAAATAAATAAATAATTATACACATATAAATATTGAACAATATTATAAAACAATAATACGGTCCGAGTTGTCTTAACATACGGGCCGACTAGGCCTCGCTTACGGGCCGACTTGTCCTCGCTTACGGGCCGACTTGTCTCGGTCCGAGTTGTCCGCGGGCCGAGTTGTCCGGCATTCACTACTCTTAGGGTACGGGATATCAACAATAAAATTTTGTGTCAATAATCACAAAAGTCACGTGACCTCAAAGCGAGAATACCACAATGACAAGATGGCGGAACGAAGTAGGCGGGATTAGTTAATATCGAGACATTTGTTATGATAATGAGCTGGAAATGAATATTAACAGGTAAGTAAGTATAGAAGAATGTAGATAAATATTTAACGAAACGAAATATATATGTTTGATCGCTCTCGCACCCGATTTCATAAAACAAATAGCAAAAAAGCGGCGCAAGATTTTCACTGCGCAGTTTCGAAAGTTTTTGATAGGGTGAAATCCGTAGCCCTATGGTCCGCAAATATCAGAAAACTGGCCAAGGACCATATAAGGGCTACGACAGGACATTATGGAGTTAATTTTTCTTAACTTTATCGCTACCCTATCTGCCCGTGTGGGTTCCGCAAATATCTTTGTATATAATTCCAGTGTACATATACCTGATTCATTCAAATTGGTGGAGGAATTTCATGGTCAACTCAAAATTGGTGGTGGAAAAAAAAAAGAAAAAAAAAGAGTGCTCCTAGACTGGAGGGAAAACGGAAAAAGAAGAAGAAGGTTCCACGCTAGTGTAATGGCATCCCGTTAAAACCCTTGCGAGTAAGCGAATATTAAGGGTTTTATTATTATAACTACGAATGTCATGTAAAAAAAATTACAATTTCGTTTTCACTGTCATCATAGACTAGTAAAATACATGTTCTTCCATTGCATTGGCGGCGACCATGTGTAAAAAAAAATTGATGGTGAAAAGTGATAAATATGAAGATTAACTACAGTTGATGCAGTGCATAATCAGCATTATTAGTGTGTATTACAGTTGAGTTCATAAAAGTACAATATTAATTACATGAAAACATATGAACAATGGCGTGAGATGAATTTATCATAAAAAAAGAATCCGATGATGTTGACCTCAGTTTGAACAATTTAAAAACATTATATTCAGTAAAAGAGAAGTACAGGAGAAGACAAAAGAATAGTGCTGGTAATTATATACCCTTTGAATCAATTGACAAATCAATATACACTGATCAAGGAAATTGCGCTTGTTTTATTACGTCTGAAGACCGAATTCACTATTGGATATCGGCTATAGCACAAATCTTATGGGTCAAATCAGGGGACAAATTTGACATTATTTGGAGAGGCAGAAAAGATGATAAACGCAACATTATAAATCAAACAGAATTTATAGTACATGATAAACAAAACCCCACCGATGAAGATTTCCTGTACAAGGTAATTGTTTACCTTACCACCGGTAAAGTGTTCATTCAAGGCAAGGAAGGGCAACATTTCTGTGATAATTATTTTGAACCCTGTTTGAGGTTTTCAGAAAATTTAGAGAATCAAAACCAAACTCTCATTAAAGACAACAACATTGAACCCGAAACAATTGAAACAAGAGAAATATCTGAAATTAAAAACAATTCAGAACCTGATTTACACTTAAACACACATGATCTGGATACAGTCCCAAAAGAAGTGTCCAATATTAAACTCACAGTCAATGAAGCAACAAAGCATACTGTCCCTGAATGTGTAGAAGAGACAATGAAAAGACTCGTACAACCCTTGGTGAACAGAATGAATGTTATGGAAGAAGCTCTTGTTGATATAAAAGAAACAAGTGCTACTTTGATAAGTAATCAACAACAAGATAAAACAGAAGTGGTAAACGAAATTGACAAATGGAAGAGGTCAATGAATCAGTCGTCAGGTAATATAAACACTAGTGAGCTTTTTGAGAAAAAGCTTAAAGAAAAAGACAGTGAATTAAAAAACTCTCAAAGAGAATAGATGACTTGTTAAGTGCACATGATGTTCAATGCAGACAGTTACAATCAGACTTTAATTTAAAAGAAGACAAGATTTTGAAAAAGCTGGAAGAGGCTAACAAGCAAAAAGATTAGGTGGTATGGGATAATGAAAAACTTGCCTTTAACCTACAACAAAAAAGATGAGAAGCTAGACAATATAAAACAAGATTATGAAATCAGAATTAAAGAAAAGGACAAACAGATATCAGACCTACAAGATCGTATACAAAGCTACCTTTACGATTTAAATGGTGAACCGTGGGGTAAAATTATTTCTAAGCAACAGGAACAGGAAGTACAAATGGGAAAAAATCAATTTAACCCTGATGATAACAGAATAAACACCAGTAATTTGACAACTCGGCAACACAAGGATACCCCAGATCATAGGATCATAGGAGGAAGGACCAGGAAAAAAAGGAAAGGAAGTGATTATGACATTTTATTTCTACATGACTCTATATGTCATGAAATTGATATGCGACGTTTAATAGCAGGAAGTCATAGAAAAGGCGAAAAGGTCACTACCTACACTATCGAAGATGCAAGCTTTGTCGTGTCAGAGATGAACTTTGCACAAACTATTCTGTTACATGTTGGAATAAACAACTTGAAATCCCAGCCGGCCGAGGAGGTGCTCTCCCAATTTTCAAACCTAGTAAATTTAGCACGCACACAATCTGGTAATGTGGTAATATCACTTCCTACACCTTCAAGAACAGAATATCTTAACAACAGAGTTCAAGATTTCAACACTCTTATTAAATCTAACTTTGAGAGACTAGAAAATATAACTTTATGTCTCAACAGCAATTTCTCTGTGAAAGGTGAAATTATTGATCAGTTATTTTTCAACCACACAAAACTGTCGCGAGAACATGGGATACGATTACTTGCAGGGAACTTGAAAAGATCATTATTTCCAGAAATGAAATTCAGACAAAATCAGCAGGATAGATTTCAGGTGCCTATGCCCTACGGAAGACAAAACATTCACAGCGATTACCCAACTCGCAATATGAAGGGACGAAGTTCTCATGTCCCAAAATCTTACACTTTTGACTACATGTATAATCATCAATCAGCCCATAATTGGAATAAACCTAGTGACAGCAGATTGCAAGGGTTAGAAACGGACAAACTAGCATGTAGTGTTGCCTCTGCAATAAAAGAGGCCCTCAGATTTTAGATTTATTGCATTATACACAAATCTGTTTTTGCTTGGGTAGTTTCAAGTGGTAGTTATATAATGTTTTCATTTGTTTTTTCTCAGTATGTTTATAATTTTCTAAGATTATATTTTTGATTGGGACAAGAACGATAACTCTTGCACAATTTAGACTCTAGTGCTTGGGAATGCACAGTGATTGATGCTAATGATTGTACTGTTAAAACGGTTGTTTTTCTTTGAATAAATTTGCTTATATGTGTAAAGTATCAAGAAATGTTTCCATAACTTCGTGGAATGTCAATGGTTTGTTTAAAAAGTCAACAAGTCAGAAACTTTGTAAGTTGGATGACAATAATTTCAGTAAATACATGCAGTCTGATATTATTTGTTTATCAGAAACTCATGCACATTCAAAAGATATTTTACAGTATGTCGGTTATAAATGTTACATGAACTGTAGGGATAATAATTCTAAAAAAAGAGTGGTGGTTTAGCAACTTTTATTAAAGAAATATTGTACATGGTATTCAATTAATCGACAAATCAGTTAAAGATATGTTATGGTTCAAACTTGACAAGGGATTTTTCAAACTTCCCAGTGATCTTTATTTATGTTTTGTTTCTATTTCGCCAAAACATTATTCATATACATTGAAGACTAATTGTGATAGAATAATCTTTGAGAAACTTGAGAGAGATATTTCAAAATATAACCAATCAGGGGACATCATGGTTATGGGGGATTTAAATGCACACATTAATGGAGATAAACAAGATTATATAGTAAATGATTCTGATGATATTTTAGATGATTTTCTGCCTCAAAATTATATAGTTGATGGCATTCAAAAAATATGCAATACTGAATTGTACCAAAAAACAAACGAATACGGGAAATATGTTATTGAGTTATGTACTGAAGCGCAACTAAGAATTTTAAATGGTAGAACCATTGGTGATTCCGTATGTAGAAATATGTTATTGAGTTATGTACTGAAGCGCAACTAAGAATTTTAAATGGTAGAACCATTGGTGATTCCGTATGTAGAATAACTTATCATAATTATATCGTTGCATCAATTGATGATTACTGTATATGTAATTCCAGTTTCTTACAAAATATAGTCAGCTTTAATGTTGGTGATTTTGAACCAACGTTCTCTGATCATTGTCCTATATTTGTAAAAATTTTGTCACGATTTTCTGAGAAACAGTTGCCACATTTTTTAAATGATAGTCTATCTATCCGGAATAATGGAGGGAAAATTATATAAAACCCATTTTCAAAGATGGATGTTTCAATGACCCCTCTAATTATAGAGGTATAGCATTATCTAGCTGTTTTGGAAAAAATTTCTCAAAAATATTATCAAACAGATTAGATAAATTTCTAATAGAAAATGATATCATATGTAATGAACAAATTGGATTTAAGAAGGGTTGTCGTACTAGTGATCACATCTTAACTTTAAAATGTCTTATAGATAAAGCCTTTAAAGTATCAAAATGTCTGTATGTTTGTTTTATAGATTTTAAGAAGGCGTTTGATAGTGTGAATAGAGATGCTTTATTATATAAAATGTGTAATTGTAAGCTAACTGGTCACTTTTTTGATATCATGAAAAATATGTATAAAGATGTGAAATATGCAATTAAATTTGCTGATGGGGAAACATGCATGTTTTCATCTAAGGTTGGAATCCTACACTTTTTTCAATATATTTAAATGACATGGCTAAGATATTCGGTGTCACTTGTGATCCAACATTGATTGATAACAAAAGAATATATTGTCTTATGTATGCAGATGATGTGATTTTAATTTCAGAATCTGCTAATGGTTTACAAAATTGTTTGAATAAGCTGTCTGATTACTGTGAAACGTGGAATTTGTGTATCAATATAGACAAAACTAAAGTTATGATATTTAATAAATCTGGTAAAGTGATCAGAAGATATATTTTTAGATATAATGATCATGTACTAGAAATTACTAATAAGTATAAGTATTTAGGAATATTACTTAAGCCTTCGGATAGTTTCACTATAGCAACTGAGCTCTTGTGTAAAAAGGCAAAAAAAGCTTTATTCTGCATTTATAAAACATTGAATTCAGATAAGTTAAATATTTTACCAAATCTTAAATTGTTTGATTCATGTGTTAAGCCTATATTACTTTATTGTAGTGAAGTTTTGTGTCTAGAGACATTGTTGAAAGATAATGCAAATGTTGAGTCGAGACATTTTTTATTTCAACCAGTACTGGTGCAAGTAAAATTTGCAAAATATATTTTAGGGGTAAATAAAACAGCATCCAATTTGGCAGTCTTAGGTGAATTAGGTATGATCCCTTGTTCAGTGGATGCTATTAAACTTTCGGTAGGTTTTTGGCATCATGTTGTTAATTCAAAGGGTACAAGTCTGATCAGAAAGGTTTATGATACTATTATAAATAGTTCTGGATGGTATAGTCCAAAAATCAAATTGTTGCTCAATAAAATAAGATTCTGCCATGTTTGGGAGAATCAAAATACTTTCTCTAAAAATCGATTAACTTTTTCTGTTAACAAAACATTGAAAGCGGATTATATCAAATTCTGGAAGGATAAATTATCTTTGGATGGTTCGGAAAAAAAGGGAAATAAATTGAGAACGTATCGTAAATTGAAAGAGAAATATGAAATTGAAAATTTTCTCAAATTAGACATAGTTAGATCAGATGTTTCAAACTTTATCAGAATAAGAATAAGTAATAGTACTCTCATGATTGAAAAAGGCAGACATAGAAAGATAAACTTAGCTAATAGAATTTGTCCCTTATGCAGATCTGAGGTAGAAGATGAATTCCATTTCAGTATGATATGCGATAAGCTTGAAGATATACGTGATAAATTCTTTCAGAAATTAACTGATCTTTTACCTTTATTTTCAAATTTTTCAGATTTAGACAAATTCTTTTTTATATTTCGAAGTAGTGATTATGATATAAACATGTGCTGTATTAAAGGCATAAGTGAAATGTATAAATACAGAAATTCACTAATGTAATTTGTTTAAGAGCAAGAAAAACTATAATATTTCTGATATTCTGTCTCTGTATCAAACCTCCTCAGTCCAAATATTATATAAAATATTATATAAAATATTATGTTATATATTTTTCATTGTAAATAATCTGAATGTTTATATTTGTGTATGCCTCAGCCCTGCATGCTGTAGTTGAATGTATTGTTTGTTGTTTGATGATAATCCAACCTTTGGATTTTAAATCAATAAAATCTTATCTTATCTGATCTTATCTGTACATGTCTATGCGTAGATGCGATGCTCGCCTGTAGGCTGTGCCTAATCCATATTATTTAGATTGGGTTGCATTACCTTTCAGAAGGTTATTATAACCTTCTATTATCTTCGTGACACTGCAGGTAGAAAACCAATAACAAATCAACCGGAATTAAAAAGTGGTACACAATTATAATACAATCCCGGAGAGACATGGAATATTTTCTTCTTCTTCTTCTTCTTTGGTTACGGAAAACCATCAACGTACTGATGTTTACTTTCCGGCGGTAACAATAATAACAGATCAAAACAAAAACAAAACTTAATGCATGGTTTCATGAGAATCAAAAGTGGCAAAAATAATAATAATAATAATAATTATAAAAAAAAGAATAAAAAGAAATACAGACTATTCTACTGTTAAAAGCTGTTGATTAACATACTGGATTAAATTATTGACCAAGCTTCTGTGTAATACTTATATAATATGAGACAGGCAACTTGTTTGAAGGACGAAGTCCTAAAATTTCATTAATACGATGATCCGTACAAGTTATTATCTTTTATTTTGAATGAATTGTGTAGCTGTTCCGTTCATTTTACCTACGCCGCTCTACCGTCGAGAGTTTCGTAGAAAGATATTTTTTTATTAGAATTTTATTTCAAGTTTATTTCGATTTTGCATAGAGTAAATAATTAAAGAATTGGGAATTTTTCATTGAAATATATTTCCTTTGCGTTTCTAAATATCAATTGATCTATTTTTTTTTAACTTCCGGTGAACAGATATTTGGCTATCAATATAGAAAGGAGGAAAAATCGGACAGCCTACCGTTAAAAGGACTTCGTCCTTTAATAATGTGGTCTTGTCCAGGTAATATGCCAAAATATTACCCAGGTCTGAGAGACATATTACCCGACCGAAGGGGAGGGTAATATGTCTCTCAGACATGGGCTTCGGTCGGGTAATATGTCTCTCAGACCTGGGTAATATGTTGGCATATTACCTGGACAAGACCACATTAATATCATTATTATACTGAGTGTCTAATTGTCCAGGTAATATGCAAAAATACTACCCAGGTAATATGCCAAAATATTATAGTACCAAATATCACTACAGAAACTTACACGAAGCATAATAATGTCGTATATATCGAATTTATGTCTGTCACAATTTAGACCGGTACTGTAAATAAAGGTAATAACAAAATTACCGAACTCCGAACAATCTTACAAAGGGAAAGTCCAAACTCATAATTATATAAACAGACAAAATCAGTCAACAACCGGAAAACTGTGAAAACCGTAATGACCCTGACTTGGTACAGGCATTTCTAAAGAAATGGTGGGTTGAATCAGATTTTAAGGCGCCAAACCTCCCGCTCTAAATGATGATTTGATTTATTGTGCTTAACGCCACTTTCAGCAATATTTCAGCTATATCATGGCGACCAGTTTTAGTGGTGGAGGAAGCCGGAGTACCTGAAGAGAACCACAGACCATGGACAAGCAACTGGTAAACTTTATCACTTGCGACTGCGAGTCGAGTGCACCCTTTTTTGTAATTTTGAAAGCCAGGCGCGAACTCACGCCGTATTGGTGATTGGTTTGTATGCGTTGTTAGGTAATCCAACTATCTAACTCACCACAGACTTGTGAAACCCCACATTGAGATGTGTCTGACACCCTTACCACTTAAGGTATTGATAGAAGTCTAGTCAGAATTAAAACATGAAAGTCCTCACATTGAGACGTGTCTTAAATCCTTACCACTTAAAGTATTGCTAGAAGTCTGGTAAGAATTTAACGACATGAAAGCCCCAAGGCCCCTTTGTAATATCATGGGTAGAACAAAAATAACTAGATTTAGGTCAATGATATTAGGGAAGTTCTGCCTGATGTGCGACCGCGCTTCATTGAAAATGTACTTCGGTCAACGCTTTCATACCCCAATGAAACTTCAAAAGAATGCATTCAATTCTTAAGTGATCAACATTTCAGTACAACTAACAAAAAAAACATAAATAGATGTATACAATTTCAGTCTCTATCCTGAATGTTATTTTGTAATTGTTGGGAAAAATGTGTTTTCAGAAAACTTAATCACGCTACCTTGCATTGGTATCATTCAAGATTGAAATGGCAATATATTAGACAGTTACCAAAAAGCAAATTAAAAATGCATGATTATACAGACATAAATTATATAGACACTTGTATATATAAAAATCTTAACTTCATTTCAAATTCATATAGAGGAATGTATAATTTAAAAGACTGCAATGAAATCAAAAATTAAAATATAGACTTTTAAAATTGCAAATTTGTTTTCATACACTTAAAATATTGACCGTTACCAAAAAGCAAATTAAAAATGCATGATTATACAGACATAAATTATATAGACACTTGTATATATAAAAATCTTAACTTCATTTCAAATTCATATAGAGGAATGTATAATTTAAAAGACTGCAATGAAATCAAAAATTAAAATATAGACTTTTAAAATTGCAAATTTGTTTTCATACACTTAAAATATTGACAATTCATGTACTAAGTGAGGTTGATCAACATTATCAACTCTACTGGGTTTTACTCAATAATTACACTCTGGTTAGTATTATTTGTGATATGACTAAATTTCAGATTTCTAAACCAGTCCTAACGGACTAATAATCATAAGACAACAAACCGTTCCTTCATTTTAGTCTTGCCAATAATGGAATCGCTGCCGTCAATCTTGGCAACGTCTTGAATCATAAAGAATTGGCATTCCATGTTCTTCAGTAATTTCAGAATAAAACTGCCAATTGCATTTAACAATTACACCAATTAAATTTGCATTTCCAATTTCAAATTACAAGAAGGCATTACAGGACTTTGTGGAATACCTTTTTTTTTCTTCTTCAAAATAATGATGGATTCCGTTGACGAATACGCCATAGTATAGGTTAAGGGAGAAGAGGTCGAACTGGACATAGTCATAGAATAAGACATACGACACCGAGTGTTTCTAACCGGTGTCCTTTAGCTATTTTATTGGAAAGTTACGTGCATCCCATCCTATCTAAAAAATGAAAATGAAAATCATTTGGCTGTTTTTCTCGGTTTCTTTAAAGGTATTACTTTACATCTAAATCGAATATATTCTTATTTCAGTCCAAGAAACCAATCGAGAAATTCGCAGTGTGTCAGTGACTTACGTCTGGTCGGTGCATTTCTTCGGGTATTCCGGTTTCCTCCACCAATAAAACTGACTGCCACGATATAGCTGACATATTGTTGAAAGTTGCATTAAACACCATAAAACCAAGCCAAAAACCAAACCACTGCAATTCGTAAAAATAAATCCGCGCTTAGAGTAATGTACATATTATAATACAGAATAAATGTATATATTTACCTTGAATGAAGAAATGTCGTCAGCTTTCTTTAATGATACAGTGACGATAATCCAAATACATCTTACATGAAAAAAAAACAACTGGGAAATACAATATGCTTAAGCTAACAAAATAGCTCCAATACTCCTATTTACCTGTACCTGTTCTATTTGAACAGGCACATTGCAATGATTGGATAATTATTTATTATATGCTGTCACGTACACACCTATGTTAAAAGAGGCAATCAAGGGATTGCTATATAATTGCATTATTTAATTCAAAGTATAAACGTGACTGGATTAAAAAGATTGTTCTTCAGGATAACCACAATATTATTGCAGTGTGATAAATTATAAAGTTCATGGGTATTCGGCGCAAAACTTGTAAAAGACTCGGTGAACCTCGTTGTTATCCCAGTTAGAAAGCCCCATTCACATAAACTTTATATTTTATAACACTGCAATGATATTGTCTATATAAATGGTTCAACGCTTTCAAATATGAAATATAACTAACTTAGCAAAGTTGTGTATTTAAACATTTTAAAACCACCAGAAGCTTTTGTTCAATGTTTTGGGGTTCCCACGGGGATGATAATATTATATGATGTAAATTCATTTTGTTTGTCTTTGGTGTAAGCATATCTTATTTCTAAAACATACGTAATACAAAATACAAATTGTAAGAATAACACCAAGGATTCAGAAAGAAACATAACTATGCTATATTTATCCGTCTCCTTACGTGTTTTCGTTTATAGACCAGGATCTGCTTGCTTTGCCAGTTTGCTTGTGGTATATATAATTGTGTCCTCATCTTTCTTTAGGTTTTTTCAAGGACTAAGAGTTATTTTGCCATTCTCTTTGTTTCTATGACAATTAAGAAAAGACAGTTTAAGCAATGGTGGTCTAAAACCCCATCAATATCGACAAAACGAAAAATCACCTCTGATCTTAACTCACTGAACACTGAAAAAGGGGGGTAATGTTGGAAATGGAGGTCAGAATAGATATCTAAATAAGCGTTAGGGAATACAGCAGAGGCAATTAAAAATGGACAATCCAGAGAAAGTGGTAAAAGGAGTTTGAAGATACGAAAGGGGTAATGAAAATCTGTATATCGAAGAAGTACAGACAACACAATGGCCAAAAGAAAAAGGACAAACAACATACACATAAAACTGCAAAACGAGTAACACGAACCCCACTAAAAACCGGGGGTGAAATCACGTGCTCCGGAAGGATAAGCAGTTCCTGCTCCGCTAGGGGCACCCGCCGTGTTAATCTAGTTGAAAAAGTGGAACATATTCGCGGTCATTTGTGAAACAGATATTCTATAACGGTCAACCAAGTCATGGTGGCGACCGTAAAACGTTCGAAGTGATGACTTCAACTTAACCAAGAGGAACCTTTTGTTCAGCAGCTTCCTTGTTAGCATCAACATAGGGTACACAAGACGAAGACAAACAAAACAAAAACACAACACAATAAGTGTTGGGCACCACTCTACATAAACAAACAGAAATAACGCAAATAAGACATGTTGTATTTTACATATGTATTGTTAATTACCCCTTGGGTATCTTCAAACTCTTCTTTGTTTTGAAATTCCTGATATGACAAACATTTTTTTTTATCTTCAGAGACAATATTACTAATAAAAAAGACAGAATTATAACAATATTTTTCAATAATAAAAAAAAGTCTTATTTCTTTTAATATTAAAATTAAGCTTAATGGGTTGACTCATGATGTTAATTATATTGTTTTCCTCTTCATCTTTTATTGGCAAAAAGTCTGACAAATTAAGAACAATATCTCTTCGAAATGGATTTAACTTATCAGAAATACTTTCCAAATCTTCCGTTTTTAAGTATATCTTATATCTGCCATAGTATAACTTAGAAGTAAAATTTTGCAAGGGGACATATTCATGGGATCATTTAGTGCCTTACAGAAAGATTTAATATGTCGCAATAATACCCCCCCCCCCCCCCCCCCTCATTTTTGGTATTAAATAAATCATTCCTACAGAGGCTTAGAGTCTTGTACAACAATTTTCAGATAAAATAGTAAAATAATAATAGTATTTGTGGTTTAAGCACAATCCAATTCGATAAAAATCAAATTGGCTTAACATATCGGTTATATCATTTTGTTATTGTTGGAAAAAATGTGTTCTTGACTGTAAAACAATTCGTGAATCTTAATCACGTTGTATTGGTATCATAAAAAAAGGTCGTTAGTGGCCCAAAGGAAAATTAAAAATGCATGATTATGAAGACACGTGTTAAAAAAATATCGTATTTAATGATAAGTCTGTTAACTGTTAAAATTTTTCCAAAATCATTCTTCGGGATGCCCTTGTTCTATTACATTTTTTTTTTAATTTAATAAACAAATGCTAAAAATCGATTATTTTAAAACACTTAAGTTAAGGACGTAGGGATTTTGTGATATCGAATGCGGACGTGTAAATATTCCAGATAAGTTGCGTCACAGTAAACGTCATGTAATACAATCGTCGTTTTCATTTTCATTTAATAATCAGCGTAGTGACAATTTTACTTAAATACATGCTTTATTGATGTGCTTTAAAAACTCCCTTCTTCACAAATTAATTTGTATTGTTTATTTGTTGATATATCTAAACAACAACGTTACCGTAGCATTTTACATCTGTAGACACTCTAGCTACTGCTTTTTGGATAATAACAATAGAAGTGGAGCCGTCTTAACATCATAACGGACCCCCGGCAAAGCAATGCACTTGGGCCCATACCTAACCACTCATAGGAATAAAACTGTAAATGTATATAAAATTAAACATATCTATATTGTATTGGTATTTCCAACAAAGTCAGTATTTAAACCTTAGAAAAACATACAGTACACAACATACATAGATAAGCATGTGAACCCTATGCTCATGGGCCCCGGGAAACTGCCCAGCGTGCCCATGCCTTCAGACGGCACTGAATACACACCTCTCCTACATCTCTCCAATGTCAATGTTAAAGATTTACAGACCACGTTGGACGCAATGTGATAATAATACCTTACATGACCCTTTGGGTCTGGTAAACGTTGATCCATGTGCGTTTTGTATTAACATGTACTATGTATGCACGCGCTACAAAATAGTCCCAAAACTTGTAAAATAGTTAAAGCATTTGGTTTTGCAGTTTCTAAGAAAAAAATTAAATATTAATATGAAAAGTAATGGATAACAGACGACGGACACTAAATGATAATACTTCACTTGGCCGTTTTGGCCAGTTGAGCTTACAAACATGCTTAATTTCAAATAGGTAAATATCATAAACATATTCAAAAACCACAAGAAATCAGGTTTGGTAAATAAGAAGGAATAATGAAGTAAGTGATTGTTGTTTAACGCCAAACGAGCAATATGAAGAACGTGGTATTTCCAAGAACTCTGGTAAACCTTACAAAAATACTAATTTTGACAAAGAAGACATTTTGGCAAAGCACAAGTCACTCAAGTCATCACTGAATATTCCGATAAATGAAGAAAATTGTGAATTAACTACTTTATATTATATTATAGTAGGCAGAGGCGGATTTAGAGGGGGCGTGCGGGGCGTGCGCCCCCCCCCCCCCCCTAAAATTCGCAAAGCATATATTATACAACGTTAATTAAGCAGTTCAACAAACAACTTTTTCATGAATGGTTAACTCGTGACCTGTAAATCAAAATGAATAGTAATGATATTAGGAGTAAATTTGGGATATCATTCTAAAAAGTTCTACCCATTGATAAAAAATCAGTATACCGTCTGTCCGGATGAAGCTTTTCGTTTCGCCGTTGGTTCATTCATTGAAAACGTATGATTCGTTCTTGTTTATAGACAAACAAAGGCGAATATGTTAACATTAATGCTGCATGAAACGATTCTGATCATCTAATTTAGTTACGTTAGCTTATCAGAAATCAATAACAAGTTCATGTATTGACAATTTCGCTTTTGCTTGTCTATAAACAAGAACGGTCGAATCATACGTTTTCAATGAATGAATCAAACGACGAAAAGAAAAGCTCCATCCGGACGGGCAGTATTAACTAGAACCACCCGAAATAACAAGCACCGAAAGTATAGACCAATTAATGAATAAGGGTAATAACAAAATTACCGAACTCCGAAATGAGGAATGCGTTAAAACTAAACCAATAGTTCTTTGAAGGGTTAAAATATCGTGATCGATCAGTCATGAGTTGAACAATTCGCATCACGGTTGTTAAAGAAAAGTTTTACTTTAGGTTCTTATAATCTGACAAAAAACATACTGTTAACAATTATCCGACAAATTTAAGACTCAGTCAAGTTTTTTTGGTCTGATAAAAATGGTGTGGTTGGTTCAAAATTGCCGTTCAAATAAATGTCTGTAATTCCTCAAACCCCCAGAGCTTCCGGGGGGCTTAGCCCCCCCTGGGCCCTCTACCAGGGCTCTGCCTTGGAGCCACTGGAGACCTTAAGCGGTCCTCAGACCCCTAGCCTGCTCACGCCCCCCCTAGCCACAAATCCTGGATCCGCCCCTGGTAGGTACTTTATATTGGATACCAAAATTTCAGAAGAATCAATATTTAGACCGGTATATTCCTGGTTCTTCTACTTGTCCAACAAAAGAACTATCTATAACCATGACTAACATTGTGCATGCAGTCAAAGGAGGACTACTATTATACTGTTCCAAAATATATTCACGTGGTAACATCAATCAAAAGCACAGCATCGATGACGTAATGGTTAGCGTGCTCGAATCGAGTGCGGTAGATCGTGGGTTCGAGCCCCGGTCGGGTCAAACCAAAGACTATACAATTGGTATGTGTTGCTTCTCCGCTAAGTACACAGCATTACGGAGAAAGAGCAAATTGGTTGGCTCGGAATCAGAAAAGTTGGAAGATACCAAAGGCGCAATCAGAAACCGTATATCGAAGAAGAACAGACAACACAATGGCGAAAAGAAAAAGTACAAAAGGACAAACAATGATCGACAAAACATACATATAAAACTAAAGATCGTGTAACACGAACCCTACTAAAACCCGGGGGTGAACTTAGGTGCTCCGGAAGGATAAGCAGTTCCTGCTCCACTAGTGGCACCCGTCGTGTTAATCTAGTTACAAACCCGGCAAAAAGTCGTGAATGAGGAAAGGAATATTATCCCCGGCTTGATAGCGAGCATCGCAAGATGCGAGCTAAACAGCAACATGTGTGTAAGGAGATGAATATATACGAACAATACCAACCGGAAGTGGTTTTTAAGTTTCAGCATAGAATGTACAATCGGAGTGAATCACCGGAAATAGGCTATTAATTAAAATAAAAAATAACTATCAAGCTTAAAAATAACCAAAAAAAAAATAGGAATCCGTACAGCTTCTTTACATGAAACGATTAATTTATTTAAAAAATTGACAATCGCTAGACCTTCTTGTTTCACCCCTAAAAAAGCTGTCGTCACACGATTTCTATAGTTTACGTTACACAAGTATTGTTACGTCACGTCATTCATTGATGATCGCTGTCACTGTCAGAGTAAACGAGCATTGCCCTGCGTTTCTCAAGTTGGTGGCGATTTACAGTTGGTTGCCGAATAATTGTTTATGTATTGAACGGTGCAGTTCCCAGCAATGTGAAAAGAATGTCTTTACTATTTAAAATTAGTAAGATAAATCTTGAGTACGTTGCAATTTTCCTGACGGAGATTCCTCAATGTTTACAAAGACGTCACAGGGGTTTTCTCGCATTCCAAACCTATGACGTCACGAAAGTTAGTTCCGACTAAAGTACGGCATCTTGTATCACATAGGTTGTATCTAGCAAAATAGATGTATTTCTATAGAATACATACTTAAGGTTAGATAAATGATCATTACAGAGTGAAGTACAGGAAACAGCCTTTTTATTTGAATAAAAAATAACTATCCAGTTTAAAAATACCACCCCCCAAAAAAAAAATATAGAAAGGAAATCGTACAGCTTCTTTACATGAAACGATTAATTTATTTAAAATATGGACAATCGTTAGACCTTCTTGTTTCTCCCCAAAAGCTGATCATGTCGCTCATGGTTTCAAAACAAAGAAAAAAAAGGAATATAAAGATGATTTTTTTAAAAACAATATTGATTCAGTTGCCATGCAACCCGTTTAAATACAGTTCTGTACACATGAGACAGAAAAAAACATTCAGTCTTGTCGTTTGTGTGATGCAAAAATATTGTCTGCTATGATCTAGCTTTACAAGACGCAATGACGAAAAGAGCGAAAAAAAATATAAAGGAAAACTGCTTTAAATCAGTGAAAGCATTAAAGGTAATTGCTATCTTAACAGCATATCTATGATTTTCTCTTTAATTCTAAATCTACCTGTCAAGCGCCCTTCCGTGCAAAAAACGTTGCATTTTTCTACGATACGCCTAGTTTGCAGCTTTAGGCCTACAAATCGACAATATATGGCCATTTATGGAGTTAGTACTACAAACGGTTTAAGTTAACTTATATTTTATAGGCAGTAAACGAGTAGAACATGGACAAAAATTAAAAGAGCGATTACCAGCAGCCTTTTCATTTTATTTTTTACCAAAAAATGAACATATTTCGGACATAACATGACTTCAAAGTTTGAAATATATTAGCAGGGGCTCCCAAATGCCCCTAAAATCTGGCATGTGCCACCATAATTACTGATATTCCTAATAATACATATAGTATAACTAATCGTAGATTTTGAATATCAAATTCTAATATGACGTCCCTTATTCGGTATACAAATAAAGGCATATTTGAATAACAATCAAATATAGGCCACACATACGCGCTGCGCTAAGAAAAAGCAGACTATTTTCAGAAAATTCTTCATGGTTAGCGATTTTCTATTATTGTTTATCTAAAAATTGTTGAAATAAATGAAGTTAAAATTAGATAAATCCTAATCAAGTCTTATCATAATTAAACTCTTATAAACACGGCTTTGTTTACCTTTCGTCACTGTCTCCATGTTTATCTGCGTTCAACTAGTAATTTCGTTGTTAATCATTTAAAGTTGTTTATTTGTAATACAATTTATATTGAAACTTGTCAATAAATTTCTTTTCGGTATTTTAAGAGACAGTTTCAACCACAATTTCGCTATCTATCTCTTAATTTCCAATTTTACCATTTTTAAAATTCCGTAGAAGATTGATCACCTTGACCGCCTCGAATTTTGAAATTACCGTATTTGTCCTATTAGAATCGAAATAATTCATGCCGGCCATACTTTATTGTTATTCAAATATGGGTAGGCATTATATTAATGAGATTTAACCCCTAGCTGCAGAACCGTAGATATTTAGGTCCTTTTTGTTTTTTTCGGGGTCCGCCCAATCAGAAAATTTCACAAGGATCTAAATAGCTATGATTCCTCAGCTACATTAAATCATGCTCTTAAATATATGTAGTATGGACAGGTTGAGGTTCGGACATGAAAGACCCACTGACTCAGACTGTTGTCTAATATGTACATGTCTTTCTGTAAGAAATTTTGAAAACGCAATCAATAAATCATACACACACGTACAACCGCATTGTATCTTCTTCTTCTTCCAGTGTAGAACATGAGTCGTCGCCGACTGCTTTAAGTTCTGCGGGACTAGACATGCCAGGCACACACAGCTGATGTCCCCAAGACTATGTACAACTAAACACTTCACTATGACACAGTTAAAACTATTTACACTGGTTGGCGTGGCTAACCTGTTGTTGGAGGTTAACCCTGAATTCCTCTATGGAGCTGGCCCCAACTGTGGTGTCTGGTAGGTGGTTCCATTTCCGTGCTGTTCTTTGGAAGGAGTTTCTGAGAGTGTCATAATTGGACCTCTCCTGGCAGAACCTATGTTGACCTCTGGTTCTGCTGTCACCAGGTATGAGGTATAAGTTTCGGTCGATGTCCAAGAGTTGATGCTGGATCTTATACATCAGAACGAGTCTGCTTATCCTCCTCCGTTGTTCTAAAGTCTGCCACTCAAGTGATGTTAACATGCTTGTCACGCATCCTTGTGTTCTGCTGGTGTAACCATTTATGACGAAGCGGGCAGCTCTTCTTTGTACATTTTCTAATGTCTGTATCAGGGTTTAGGTGGTGGGATCACAAACCATTGCTGCGTATTCCAGGGTTGGTCGTAGGATCGTGAGGTAGCTGGTTTCTCTTACTTGTTTCATTTTGATCAACTGCCGATTGGTCCGATCAAAATATGTTTGTTTACAACAAGAGAAGTGGATCAGCGGGGGTAAGACATTCGATAGTTTATGCCTTTTCTGTCGGAGTTATGAATTGATTTGTGCGTGAAAAGGATGATTATATGTTTCTTTATGAAAGCTATTATTTGTTAAATGATAGACGTTTGACTCTTCACAGTCACTTGAAGTTTCAAAAATAAATAATAAATAAGAAAAAATGTGGACTCATAATCATAGATTAGTAAAATACATGTACATGTCTATGCGTAGATGCGATGCTCGCCTGTAGGCTGTGCCTAATCCATATTAAGAATGTCGGCTTTTGATTGGTCGATGACCCGTTGGTACAAAACCCATGCTACCGGCTGGTAGTTACGTAACGTCACTGGGGGTCTTTACGTTGCTATGCATGATGTAAAGATGGTATAAAACGTAAACAATCTCAAAGTGCTTTGCATTCAACATGGAATGGAGAACGGAGGACGTATTTCTTGAGAGAGAAAAAAATCAAGCGTCTCAATAAATGCAGAACAAACAAACAATGCACCAAATAATGTTGAGAGATTTAAAGTTCCTACAGTATTGCTGGTCATGTTTAACACGTGTAACATTTTGTTGATTCGCGTTACATGAAACATTGATTTTGTTGTCATGTTGTGTCTTTATAGAAATGGTCAATTGTTTGAATAGAATCATTTTAAAATCATTTGTCATTGTTTTCACATCAATTCTTCATTTGTTTTATCGTACTAATACCACCCAAAATATGTACCAAGCATTTTTATATATCAAGAGAATTCTCGATCCTATTACTAGTGACGTCATGTATAATGTGACGCTATTCACGTGACAATACGCGCCAAATACAAGAAATTAAATTACAACAAAATAAGACCAACAAAACGTTAAAAATGATTAGCTGTAGGGTGGTATCACCCTACACTTTATCTAAATTCACCCAAATTTTCACATGAGCTATGGCATTTTACTCCGCAAGTACAAAAACGTCATGATTACGTTATAAAAAGAACAAGAAAATCCATTAAAAATCAGTTTTTGTTTTCAAACCGGGGATAAAATCGTTATCTACTTGTCTACCCGTGGGCATTGAGATTGTACCACCCTTCAGCACCACTGTACAGCCTTCGGCTCGCCTCAGGCTATCATACAGAAGTGCTTCAGGGTGGTACAATCTCAATGCCCATGGGTCGACACGTAGATAACTTATAATGTGTCCGAATGAAGTGACATTTCTACCCGCGGACTGTTGTTTCAGTGAGCTAGCACTACGAAAATCCAACTCAGCGTGTTGGTCTAGAACAAAGCGGACCTCATCATCATCTCATTGGTAATTAACTTGTTCTCGCCATAATATAGCTGAAAAATTGCTGAATTGGCATTAAGCAACAATCACCCACTCACTCAATCAATCAAAAGTGGATACTGAAAGAAGAGGATAATTTTAATTCTCAAAAATTTCATCTAGCCAAATATTTGACATTTTTTACCTTTTACACTTTCATTTCCTCCTCTAAAGTAAATTATTCACAACGCATTTTACTTTTAAAACATGGTGGCAACGCTACAAGTTTATAGTATTGGGTCACAAATTAACTTATTTTGTCAAGCACGAAACGAAAAAGTGCTACACATAAAATGAAGTCATCAAAATGTTGGAGTTCCTTGTCGATAACATATATTTGTCGAGTTCGAATGACACATTTTTCAACAAATCATAGCTAGGCATTCCTATGGGAACAAACTATGCCCCTCTCCTCTCCATTTTTTCTATACTCCTATGAGTGAGTCTATGCAAAAACTTATCAAAGAAAAAACAAAGTAGAAAGGATTAAGCCTTTAATCTCACTCCCAGGTATATTGATGATGTTCTGCCAAATAATAATACATGTACGAACTTTGCTAACTGGATTCCTTTAATAGAGATTTCTCGATAACTGACGAACGAACGTATCTTCCCGTAGCATAACGAAACAATGTTAATTTACGTAAAGATCTTTTGAGGGAGACCTTATTGCAACATTTGTCTTCAATTGTTCATTGAGTGTAAGTTATTAGATATATATTGTTTTCATTTTGGTGTTTAAAACAGTTAAAAATTATTATCGCTATTTTGTTTATTTTCCCTTTGATGTTTAAAACCGATATATTTCATATCATGTGGGCGCATGAGATGATTCCAATTATCGCTAATCGCTAAGCGTTGTCAAGGACGCACGTAGTATTATATTGTTTTCTAATATGACGTTATAATGACGTCACATTACCAAATTCTTGACAATTAAGTGATTAACGATATAAAATATTAATTGTGTTTAAAAAAATGTCAGTATCTCAATAAAAATTATTTAATTATGAATACTAAATAGCGATAAAATAATTAAAGATGCTTTTTAAAACTCGAGGACGTTTCTCAGTCATCTCGTTTAAAAAAACCCATCGTTAATCACTTAATATCACCGACCAAATAATGGTTTCACAGTGACATTACATTCTGCATACAAAATACATATTTTCCTCAAACGCTATTAATAGATATTCTTCAAGGAGGGATGCTTTTCAAATTTATTTATATATATTTTTTTTTCAGATTTAAATTTTCGCACAAATAAATAATTTTGCCAGACTTGGGATAAAAATAATAATCTGACTAAGGAAAATCAAGCAGTATAATAGTTATGTAAAACTGGATAGTGAATGGAACATTTCTGATTTCATATATGTAAAGAAAAATAAATGATTTTATTCTCCTCAAAACTTGTCTGTCCCATGGTAAAACAATAGCCCCTTTTAGGCTTATTTATACATTTTCGGCGACGGTTGCCCGATCGTCGTGCAAATATCGTGCGATTTTCGCTTTCTATTGTTTTTATTAATTAAGAGAAATGCCTTAAAAAAATCTACTGTCTACTAGTTTAACCCCGTCACTTTTTATTGAAGTACCTGAACTAAGCCAGGAGGGGTCATTTATATATATGTAAGGGTTATCGAATTTACATATTTCTACGATTTTTCTATTGAATGCTGGAACTGTTCCGACAGTGTAATATATATTTTTTCATTTTATTATAGGTTATGAAAAAAACCCAGCTGATTGCAATTATTAAGAAAAAGATGGTTGTGATCCGTCTTCGTAATTAAAATCACAGTGTGGGAACGGAAGTGTACAGTAAATAAACAACTTCTATATTTGTGATGATGCATAGCGACGATCCATCGCTTGCAGAACTAAACACATTATCTCAGGTAAGATTTTGTAATGGTTTTAGCTTATACAAAGCAACCAAAGTTTTAATTTGCCTTACGAAGATCCATGTGTATATTTGATGCATGAAACACTGCAATAATGCTGCAAATGCAAGATAAAATGTCCAAAAAATACCACCGATCAGTAGAAGTTTGAGTGCCTGTCTTGTTTGACAGATTTTTACAAAATATTCGAAAATGCTATGATATTGAAATATACGTTTTCTAAAAGCCTTTCATATACACGTTTGACATGCAAAGACAGATTTTTGTAAGTTGTATCAATGCCGAGAAAGTTTGGGTCAAAGATGGTGATGCAAGAATTGCAGTGTATAGGTGCTTGTTGGCAATCAGATATGTAGTGGATAGTCGCTTGTAAACGCAGTGTATAGTCGCTTGATTTTCTCATTCAATAAAATTTCATAGCTAAGTGTATCTGAAGCGTCCAAATGTTTAGCAATCAGTACATTGCCGATCGAGAGGATAAAATCATTATCTTTGGGGAAAAACTGTGGTATTTGTCAAGAAAAAATATGCCGTTACTTAGGCAATAGCCAAAAAACCTGTTCTAGTGTATAATTCATATTTTATTATATTTTGAATAATACATTAAACAGTGCTGATAGGTTTGTAATAACTATTACCTACCCTGGTGTCTACAAAATAATACGTTTCTTTCCAACTTATATACTCGTCTCTTCTTTGCTTGTTTTGCATTAACAGGTTTATACTTTTTATAAGGGGCCCGGATGGCTCAATGAGTTAGGTCGTTGGATCTAACAACTCATACAAGCCTATCACCAATACGGCGTGGGTTCAAGCCCGGCTTTGTTAATTACAACAAAGGGTGCACTCGACTCGCAGCCGCATGTGATAAAGCTTACCAGTTGCTTGCCCATGATCGGTGGTTTTTTCCGGGTACTGCGGCTTCCTCCACCACTAAGACTGGTCGTCATGATATAGCTGAAATATTGTTGAAATTGGCGTTAAAACACCAAACATCAATCAATCAATCAAATCTTACTGTCTGTCTACTGGACATGATTTGTAAATATATAGTATATCATATATTGGCTGAATAGTGGAACCTTTTGTAGGTATTATGTATTGGCTATTCTGACTATTTGGGTCTTAAACCATGCTCCAATTCCTTTGCAGGGTACATCTTTGCTCGACTTGTGTGCATATAAAATAGTCTGCAAAAATATACCCATACAAGGTTAGTTTGCATATATATGAACGGCATAATTCAAATAAGATACTCAACCATTCCTCGGTCCAATCCAAAATATACAAGATAGCATCATAAAGCTTACATACTCTCACTCTCTGGATTGTCCTTTTCATTACCCCTTCGGTATTCTCTAACATTTATTTGTCCTGTGTCTTGTGTACCCTATGTTGCCAGTTTCTCTGGATTGTCCTTTTTTATAGTCCCTCGGTATTCTCTAACATTTATTTGTCCTGTGTCTTGTGTACCCAATGTTGCCAGTTTCTCTGGATTGTCCTTTTTCATTACCTCTACGGTATTCTCTAACATTTATTTGTTCTGTGTCTTGTGTACCCAATGTTGCCAGTTTCTCTGGATTGTCCTTTTTCATTACCCCTTCGGTATTCTCTAACATTTATTTGTCCTGTGTCTTGTGTACCCAATGTTGCCAGTTTCTCTGGATTGTCCTTTTTCATTACCCCTTCTGTATTCTCTAACATGTATTTGTCCTGTGTCTTGTGTACCCAATGTTGCCAGTTTCTCTGGATTGTCCTTTTTCATTACCCCTTCGGTATTCTCTAACATTTATTTGTCCTGTGTCTTGTGTACCCTATGTTGCCAGTTTCTCTGGATTGTCCTTTTTCATTACCTCTACGGTATTCTCTAACATTTATTTGTTCTGTGTCTTGTGTACCCAATGTTGCCAGTTTCTCTGGATTGTCCTTTTTCATTACCCCTTCGGTATTCTCTAACATTTATTTGTCCTGTGTCTTGTGTACCCAATGTTGCCAGTTTCTCTGGATTGTCCTTTTTCATTACCTCTACGGTATTCTCTAACATTTATTTGTTCTGTGTCTTGTGTACCCAATGTTGCCAGTTTCTCTGGATTGTCCTTTTTCATTACCCCTTCGGTATTCTCTAACATTTATTTGTCCTGTGTCTTGTGTACCCAATGTTGCCAGTTTCTCTGGATTGTCCTTTTTCATTACCCCTTCGGTATTATTTAACATTTATTTGTCCTGTGTCTTGTGTACCCTATGTTGCCAGTTTCTCTGGATTGTCCTTTTTTATAGTCCCTTCGGTATTCTCTAACATTTATTTGTCCTGTGTCTTGTGTACCCAAAGTTGCCAGTTTCTCTGGATTGTCCTTTTTCATTACCCCTTCGGTATTCTCTAACATTTATTTGTCCTGTGTCTTGTGTACCCAATGTTGCCAGTTTCTTTGGATTGTCCTTTTTCATTACCCCTACGGTATTCTCTAACATTTATTTGTCCTGTGTCTTGTGTACCCTATGTTGCCAGTTTCTCTGGATTGTCCTTTTTCATTACCCCTACGGTATTCTCTAACATTTATTTGTCCTGTGTCTTGTGTACCCAATGTTGCCAGTTTCTCTAGATTGTCCTTTTTCATTACCCCTTCGGTATTCTCTAACATTTATTTGTCCTGTGTCTTGTGTACCCAATGTTGCCAGTTTCTCTGGATTGTCCTTTTTCATTACCCCTTCGGTATTATTTAACATTTATTTGTCCTGTGTCTTGTGTACCCTATGTTGCCAGTTTCTCTGGATTGTCCTTTTTCATTACCTCTACGGTATTCTCTAACATTTATTTGTCCTGTGTCTTGTGTACCCAATGTTGCCAGTTTTTCTGGATTGTCCTTTTTCATTACCCCTTCGGTATTCTCTAACATGTATTTGTCCTGTGTCTTGTGTACCCAATGTTGCCAGTTTCTCTGGATTGTCCTTTTTCATTACCCCTTCGATATTATTTAACATGTATTTGTCCTGTGTCTTGTGTACCCTATGTTGCCAGTTTCTCTGGATTGTCCTTTTGTATTTCCCCTTCGGTATTCTCTAACATTTATTTGTCCTGTGTCATGTGTATCCAATGTTGCCAGTTTCTCTGGATTGTCCTTTTTCATTACCCCTTCGGTATTCTCTAACATTTATTTGTCCTGTGTCTTGTGTACCCAATGTTGCCAGTTTCTCTGGATTGTCCTTTTTCATTACCCCTTCGGTATTGTTTAACATGTATTTGTCCTGTGTCTTGTGTACCCAATGTTGCCAGTTTCTCTGGATTGTCCTTTTTCATTACCCCTTCGGTATTATTTAACATGTATTTGTCCTGTGTCTTGTGTACCCAATGTTGCCAGTTTCTCTGGATTGTCCTTTTGTATTTCCCCTTCGGTATTCTCTAACATTTATTTGTCCTGTGTCATGTGTATCCTATGTTGCCAGTTTCTCTGGATTGTCCTTTTTCATTACCCCTTCGGTATTCTCTAACATTTATTTGTCATGTGTTTTGTGTACCCTATGTTGCCAGTTTCTCTGGATTGTCCTTTTGTATTACCCCTTCGGTATTCTCTAACATTCATTTGTCCTGTGTCTTGTGTACCCAATGTTGCCAGTTTCTCTGAATTGTCCTTTTTCATTACCACTTCGGTATTCTCTAACATTTATTTGTCCTGTTTCTTGTGTACCCTATGTTGCCAGTTTCTCTGGATTGTCCTTTTTCATTACCCCTTCGGTATTCTCTAACATTTATTTGTCCTGTGTCTTGTGTACCCGATGTTGCCAGTTTCTCTGGATTGTCCTTTTTCATTACCCCTTCGGTATTCTCTAACATGTATTTAACATTTATTTGTCCTGTGTCTTGTGTACCCAATGTTGCCAGTTTCTCTGGATTGTCCTTTTTCATTACCCCTTCGATATTATTTAACATGTATTTGTCCTGTGTCTTGTGTACCCTATGTTGCCAGTTTCTCTGGATTGTCCTTTTGTATTTCCCCTTCGGTATTCTCTAACATTTATTTGTCCTGTGTCATGTGTATCCTATGTTGCCAGTTTCTCTGGATTGTCCTTTTTTATAGTCCCTCGGTATTCTCTAACATCTATTTGTCCTGTGTCTTGTGTACCTAAAGTTGCCAGTTTCTCTGGATTTTCCTTTTTCATTACCTCTTCGGTATTCTCTAACAAGTATTTGTCCTGTGTCTTGTGTACCCAATGTTGCCAATTTCTCTAGATTGTCCTTTTTCATTACCCCTTCGGTATTATTTAACATGTATTTGTCCTGTGTCTTGTGTACCCTATGTTGCCAGTTTCTCTGGATTGTCCTTTTGTATTACCCCTTCGGTATTCTCTAACATTCATTTGTCCTGTGTCTTGTGTACCCAATGATGCCAGTTTCTCTGAATTTTCCTTTTTCATTACCACTTCGGTATTCTCTAACATTTATTTGTCCTGTGTCTTGGGTTCCCTATGTTGCCAGTTTCTCTGGATTGTCCTTTTTCATTACCCCTTCGGTATTCTCTAACATTTAATTGTCCTGTGTCTTGTGTACCCAATGTTGCCAGTTTCTCTGGATTGTCCTTTTTCATTACCCCTTCGGTATTCTCTAACATGTATTTGTCCTGTGTCTTGTGTACCCTATGTTGCCAGTTTCTCTGGATTGTCCTTTTTTATAGTCCCTTCGGTATTCTCTAACATTTATTTGTCCTGTGTCTTGTGTACCCAAAGTTGCCAGTTTCTCTGGATTGTCCTTTTTCATTACCCCTACGGTATTCTCTAACATTTATTTGTCCTGTGTCTTGTGTACCCTATGTTGCCAGTTTCTCTGGATTGTCCTTTTTCATTACCCCTTCGGTATTCTCTAACATTTATTTGTCCTGTGTCTTGTGTACCCTATGTTGCCAGTTTCTCTGGATTGTCCTTTTTCATTACCCCTTCGGTATTCTCTAACATTTATTTGTCCTGTGTCTTGTGTACCCTATGTTGCCAGTTTCTCTGGATTGTCCTTTTTCATTACCCCTACGGTATTCTCTAACATTTATTTGTCCTGTGTCTTGTGTACCCAATGTTGCCAGTTTCTCTGGATTGTCCTTTTTCATTACCCCTACGGTATTCTCTAACATTTATTTGTCCTGTGTCTTGTGTACCCTATGTTGCCAGTTTCTCTGGATTGTCCTTTTTCATTACCCCTACGGTATTCTCTAACATTTATTTGTCCTGTGTCTTGTGTACCCAATGTTGCCAGTTTCTCTGGATTGTCCTTTTTCATTACCCCTTCGGTATTCTCTAACATTTATTTGTCCTGTGTCTTGTGTACCCAATGTTGCCAGTTTCTCTGGATTGTCCTTTTTCATTACCCCTTCGGTATTATTTAACATTTATTTGTCCTGTGTCTTGTGTACCCTATGTTGCCAGTTTCTCTGGATTGTCCTTTTTCATTACCTCTTCGGTATTCTCTAACATTTATTTGTCCTGTGTCTTGTGTACCCAATGTTACCAGTTTCTCTGGATTGTCCTTTTTCATTACCCCTTCGGTATTCTCTAACATGTATTTGTCCTGTGTCTTGTGTACCCAATGTTGCCAGTTTCTCTGGATTGTCCTTTTTCATTACCCCTTCGATATTATTTAACATGTATTTGTCCTGTGTCTTGTGTACCCTATGTTGCCAGTTTCTCTGGATTGTCCTTTTGTATTTCCCCTTCGGTATTCTCTAACATTTATTTGTCCTGTGTCATGTGTATCCTATGTTGCCAGTTTCTCTGGATTGTCCTTTTTCATTACCCCTTCGGTATTCTCTAACATTTATTTGTCCTGTGTCTTGTGTCCCCAATGTTGCCAGTTTCTCTGGATTGTCCTTTTTCATTACCCCTTCGGTATTGTTTAACATGTATTTGTCCTGTGTCTTGTGTACCCTATGTTGCCAGTTTCTCTGGATTGTCCTTTTTTATAGTCCCTTCGGTATTCTCTAACATTTATTTGTCCTGTGTCTTGTGTACCCAAAGTTGCCAGTTTCTCTGGATTGTCCTTTTTCATTACCCCTTCGGTATTCTCTAACATTTATTTGTCCTGTGTCTTGTGTACCCTATGTTGCCAGTTTCTCTGGATTGTCCTTTTTCATTACCTCTACGGTATTCTCTAACATTTATTTGTCCTGTGTATTGTGTACCCAATGTTGCCAGTTTCTCTGGATTGTCCTTTTTCATTACCCCTTCGGTATTCTCTAACATGTATTTGTCCTGTGTCTTGTGTACCCAATGTTGCCAGTTTCTCTGGATTGTCCTTTTTCATTACCCCTTCGGTATTATTTAACATGTATTTGTCCTGTGTCTTGTGTACCCAATGTTGCCAGTTTGTCTGGATTGTCCTTTTGTATTTCCCCTTCGGTATTCTCTAACATTTATTTGTCCTGTGTCATGTGTATCCTATGTTGCCAGTTTCTCTGGATTGTCCTTTTTTATTACCCCTTCGGCATTCTCTAACATTTATTTGTCCTGTGTCATGTGTATCCTATGTTGCCAGTTTCTCTGGATTGTCCTTTTTTTCACCCCTTCGGTATTCTCTAACATGTATTTGTCATGTGTTTTGTGTACCCTATGTTGCCAGTTTCTCTGGATTGTCCTTTTGTATTACCCCTTTGGTATTCTCTAACATTCATTTGTCCTGTGTCTTGTGTACCCAATGTTGCCAGTTTCTCTGAATTGTCCTTTTTCATTACCACTTCGGTATTCTCTAACATTTATTTGTCCTGTGTCTTGTGTACCCTATGTTGCCAGTTTCTCTGGATTGTCCTTTTTCATTACCCCTTCGGTATTCTCTAACATTTATTTGTCCTGTGTCTTGTGTACCCGATGTTGCCAGTTTCTCTGGATTGTCCTTCTTCATTACCCCTTCGGTATTCTCTAACATGTATTTGTCCTGTGTCTTGTGTACCCAATGTTGCCAGTTTCTCTGGATTGTCCTTTTTCATTACCCCTTCGATATTATTTAACATGTATTTGTCCTGTGTCTTGTGTACCCTATGTTGCCAGTTTCTCTGGATTGTCCTTTTGTATTTTCCCTTCGGTATTCTCTAACATTTATTTGTCCTGTGTCTTGTGTATCCTATGTTGCCAGTTTCTCTGGATTGTCCTTTTTTATAGTCCCTCGGTATTCTCTAACATCTATTTGTCCTGTGTCTTGTGTACCTAAAGTTGCCAGTTTCTCTGGATTGTCCTTTTTCATTACCCCTTCGGTATTCTCTAACATTTATTTGTCCTGTGTCTTGTGTACCCTATGTTGCCAGTTTCTCTGGATTGTCCTTTTTCATTACCTCTACGGTATTCTCTAACATTTATTTGTCCTGTGTCTTGTGTACCCAATGTTGCCAGTTTCTCTGGATTTTCCTTTTTCATTATCCCTTCGGTATTCTCTAACATGTATTTGTCCTGTGTCTTGTGTACCCAATGTTGCCAATTTCTCTAGATTGTCCTTTTTCATTACCCCTTCGGTATTATTTAACATGTATTTGTCCTGTGTCTTGTGTACCCAATGTTGCCAGTTTCTCTGGATTGTCCTTTTGTATTACCCCTTCGGTATTCTCTAACATTTATTTGTCCTGTGTCTTGTTTTCCCTATGTTGCCAGTTTCTCTGGATTGTCCTTTTTCATTACCCCTTCGGTATTCTCTAACATTTAATTGTCCTGTGTCTTGTGTACCCAATGTTGCCAGTTTCTCTGAATTGTCCTTTTTCATTACCACTTCGGTATTCTCTAACATTTATTTGTCCTGTGTCTTGTGTACCCTATGTTGCCAGTTTCTCTGGATTGTCCTTTTTCATTACCCCTTCGGTATTCTCTAACATTTATTTGTCCTGTGTCTTGTGTACCCGATGTTGCCAGTTTCTCTGGATTGTCCTTTTTCATTACCCCTTCGGTATTCTCTAACATGTATTTGTCCTGTGTCTTGTGTACCCAATGTTGCCAGTTTCTCTGGATTGTCCTTTTTCATTACCCCTTCGATATTATTTAACATGTATTTGTCCTGTGTCTTGTGTACCCTATGTTGCCAGTTTCTCTGGATTGTCCTTTTGTATTTCCCCTTCGGTATTCTCTAACATTTATTTGTCCTGTGTCATGTGTATCCTATGTTGCCAGTTTCTCTGGATTGTCCTTTTTTATAGTCCCTCGGTATTCTCTAATATCTATTTGTCCTGTGTCTTGTGTACCTAAAGTTGCAAGTTTCTCTGGATTGTCCTTTTTCATTACCCCTTCGGTATTCTCTAACATTTATTTGTCCTGTGTCTTGTGTACCCTATGTTGCCAGTTTCTCTGCATTGTCCTTTTTCATTACCTCTACGGTATTCTCTAACATTTATTTGTCCTGTGTCTTGTGTACCCAATGTTGCCAATTTCTCTAGATTGTCCTTTTTCATTACCCCTTCGGTATTATTTAACATGTATTTGTCCTGTGTCTTGTGTACCCTATGTTGCCAGTTTCTCTGGATTGTCCTTTTGTATTACCCCTTCGGTATTCTCTAACATTCATTTGTCCTGTGTCTTGTGTACCCAATGATGCCAGTTTCTCTGAATTTTCATTTTTCATTACCACTTCGGTATTCTCTAACATTTATTTGTCCTGTGTCTTGTGTTCCCTATGTTGCCAGTTTCTCTGGATTGTCCTTTTTCATTACCCCTTCGGTATTCTCTAACATTTAATTGTCCTGTGTCTTGTGTACCCAATGTTGCCAGTTTCTCTGGATTGTCCTTTTTCATTACCCCTTCGGTATTCTCTAACATGTATTTGTCCTGTGTCTTGTGTACCCTATGTTGCCAGTTTCTCTGGATTGTCCTTTTTATAGTCCCTTCGGTATTCTCTAACATTTATTTGTCCTGTGTCTTGTGTACCCAAAGTTGCCAGTTTCTCTGGATTGTTCTTTTTCATTACCCCTTCGGTATTCTCTAACATTTATTTGTCCTGTGTCTTGTGTACCCTATGTTGCCAGTTTCTCTGGATTGTCCTTTTTCATTACCTCTACGGTATTCTCTAACATTTATTTGTCCTGTGTCTTTTGTACCCAATGTTGCCAGTTTCTCTGGATTGTCCTTTTTCATTACCCCTTCGATATTGTTTAACATGTATTTGTCCTGTGTCTTGTGTACCCTATGTTGCCAGTTTCTCTGAATTGTCCTTTTTTATAGTCCCTCGGTATTCTCTAACATCTATTTGTCCTGTGTCTTGTGTACCTAAAGTTGCCAGTTTCTCTGGATTGTCCTTTTTGATTACCCCTTCGGTATTCTCTAACATTTATTTGTCCTGTGTGTTGTGTAACCTATGTTGCCAGTTTCTCTGGATTGTCCTTTTTCATTACCTCTACGGTATTCTCTAACATTTATTTGTCCTGTGTCTTGTGTACCCAATGTTGCCAGTTTCTCTGGATTTTCCTTTTTCATTACCTCTTCGGTATTCTCTAACATGTATTTGTCCTGTGTCTTGTGTACCCAATGTTGCCAATTTCTCTAGATTGTCCTTTTTCATTACCCCTTCGGTATTATTTAACATGTATTTGTCCTGTGTCTTGTGTACCCTATGTTGCCAGTTTCTCTGGATTGTCCTTTTGTATTACCCCTTCGGTATTCTCTAACATTTATTTGTCCTGTGTCTTGTTTTCCCTATGTTGCCAGTTTCTCTGGATTGTCCTTTTTCATTACCCCTTCGGTATTCTCTAACATTTAATTGTCCTGTGTCTTGTGTACCCAATGTTGCCAGTTTCTCTGGATTGTCCTTTTTCATTACCCCTTCGGTATTCTCTAACATGTATTTGTCCTGTGTCTTGTGTACCCAATGTTGCCAGTTTCTCTGGATTTTCCTTTTTTATAGTCCCTTCGGTATTCTCTAACATTTATTTGTCCTGTGTCTTGTGTACCCAATGTTGCCAGTTTCTCTGGATTGTCCTTTTTCATTACCCCTTCGGTATTCTCTAACATTGATTTGTCCTGTGTCATGTGTATCCTATGTTGCCAGTTTCTCTGGATTGTCCTTTTGCATTACCCCTTCGGTATTCTCTAACATTTATTTGTCCTGTGTCTTGTGTACCCAATGTTGCCAGTTTCTCTGAATTGTCCTTTTTCATTTCCACTTCGGTATTCTCCAACATTTATTTGTCCTGTGTTTTGTGTACCCTATGTTGCCAGTTTCTCTGGATTGTCCTTTTTCATTACCCCTTCGGTATTCTCTAACATTTATTTGTCCTATGTCTAGTGTACCCTATGTTGCCAGTTACTCTTGATTGTCCTTTTTAATAGTCCCTTCGGTATTCTCTAACATTTATTTGTCCTGTGTCTTGTGTACCCAATGTTGCCAGTTTCTCTGGATTGTCCTTTTCATTACACCTTCGGTATTCTCTAACATGTATTTGTCCTATGTCTTGTGTACCCAATGTTGCCAGTTTCTCTGGATTGTCCTTTTTCATTACCCCTTCGGTATTATTTAACATGTATTTGTCCTGTGTCTTGTGTACCCTATGTTGCCAGTTTCTCTGGATTGTCCTTTTTCATTACCCCTTCGGTATTCTCTAACATTTATTTGTACTGTGTCTTGTGTACCCAATGTTGCCAGTTTCTCTGGATTGTCCTTTTTCATTACCCCTTCGGTATTCTCTAACATTTATTTGTACTGTGTCTTGTGTACCCTATGTTGCCAGTTTCTCTGGATTTTCCTTTTTCATTACCCCTTCGGTATTATCTAACATGTATTTGTCCTGTGTCTTGTGTACCCAATGTTGCCAGTTTCTCTGGATTGTCCTTTTGTATTACCCCTTCGGTATTCTCTAACATGTATTTGTACTGTGTCTTGTGTATCCAATGTTGCCAGTTTCTCTGGATTGTCCTTTTTCATTACCCCTTCGGTATTCTCTAACATTTATTTGTCCTGTGTCATGTGTATCCTATGTTGCCAGTTTCTCTGGATTGTCCTTTTTTTCACCATTCGGTATTCTCTAACATGTATTTGTCATTTGTTTTGTGTGCTCTATGTTGCCAGTTTCTCTGGAATGTCCTTTTGTATTACCCCTTCGGTATTCTCTAACATTTATTTGTCCTGTGTCTTGTGTACCCTATGTTGCCAGTTTCTCTGGATTGTCCTTTTTCATTACCCCTTCGGTATTCTCTAACATTTATTTGTCCTGTGTCATGTGTATCCTATGTTGCCAGTTTCTCTGAATTGTCCTTATGTATTATCCCTTCGGTATTCTCTAACATTTAATTGTCCTGTGTCTTGTGTAGCCAATGTTGCCAGTTTCTCTGAATTGTCCTCTTTCATTACCCCTTCGGTATTCTCTAACATTTATTTGTCCTGTGTCTTGTGTACCCTATGTTGCCAGTTTCTCTGGATTGTTCTTTTTCATTACCACTTCGGTATTCTCTAACATTTAATTGTCCTGTGTCTTGTGTACCCTATGTTGCCAGTTTCTCTGGATTGTCCTTTTTCATTACCCCTTCGGTATTCTCTAACATTTATTTGTCCTGTATCTTGTGTACCCAATGTTGCCAGTTTCTCTGGATTGTCCTTTTTCATTACCCCTTCGGTATTCTCTAACATTGATTTGTCCTGTGTCATGTGAATCCTATGTTGGCAGTTTCTCTGGATTGTCCTTTTTCATTACCCCTTCGGTATTCTCTAACATTGATTTGTCCTGTGTCATGTGTACCCTATGTTGCCAGTTTCTCTGGATTGTCCTTTTGTATTACCCCTTCGGTATTCTCTAACATTTATTTGTCCTGTGTCTTGTGTACCCAATGTTGCCAGTTTCTCTGGATTCGCCTTTTCCATTACCCCTTCGGTATTCTCTAACATTTATTTGTCCTATGTCTTGTGTACCCTATGTTGCCAGTTTCTCTGGATTGTCCTTTTTCATTACCCCTTCGGTAATCTCTAACATTTATTTGTCCTGTGTCTTGTGTACCCAATGTTGCCAGTTTCTCTGGATTGTCCTTTTTCATTACCCCTACGGTATTCTCTAACATTTATTTGTCCTGTGTCTTGTGTACCCTATGTTGCCAGTTTCTCTGGATTGTCCTTTTTCATTACCCCTACGGTATTCTCTAACATTTAATTGTCCTGTGTCTTGTGTACCCAATGTTGCCAGTTTCTCTGGATTGTCCTTTTTCATTACCCCTTCGGTATTCTCTAACATTTATTTGTCCTGTGTCTTGTGTACCCAATGTTGCCAGTTTCTCTGGATTGTCCTTTTTCAATACCCCTTCGGTATTATTTAACATTTATTTGTCCTGTGTCTTGTGTACCCTATGTTGCCAGTTTCTCTGGATTGTCCTTTTCATTACCTCTACGGTATTCTCTAACATTTATTTGTCCTGTGTCTTGTGTACCCAATGTTGCCAGTTTCTCTGGATTGTCCTTTTTCAATTTTCCCTTCGGTATTCTCTAACATGTATTTGTCCTGTGTCTTGTGTACCCAATGTTGCCAGTTTCTCTGGATTGTCCTTTTTCATTACCCCTTCGGTATTATTTAACATGTATTTGTCCTGTGTCTTGTGTACCCTATGTTGCCAGTTTCTCTGGATTGTCCTTTTGTATTTCCCCTTCAGTATTCTCTAACATTTATTTGTCCTGTGTCATGTGTATCCTATGTTGCCAGTTTCTCTGGATTGTCCTTTTTCATTACCCCTTCGGTATTCTCTAACATTTATTTGTCCTGTGTCTTGTGTACCCAATGTTGCCAGTTTCTCTGGATTGTCCTTTTTCATTACCCCTTCGGTATTGTTTAACATGTATTTGTCCTGTGTCTTGTGTACCCTATGTTGCCAGTTTCTCTGGATTGTCCTTTTTTATAGTCCCTTCGGTATTCTCTAACATTTATTTGTCCTGTGTCTTGTGTACCCAAAGTTGCCAGTTTCTCTGGATTGTCCTTTTTCATTACCCCTTCGGTATTCTCTAACATTTATTTGTCCTGTGTCTTGTGTACCCTATGTTGCCAGTTTCTCTGGATTGTCCTTTTTCATTACCTCTACGGTATTCTCTAACATTTATTTGTCCTGTGTCTTGTGTACCCAATGTTGCCAGTTTCTCTGGATTGTCCTTTTGTATTGCCCCTTCGGTATTCTCTAACATGTATTTGTACTGTGTCTTGTGTATCCAATGTTGCCAGTTTCTCTGGATTGTCCTTTTTCATTACCCCTTCGGTATTCTCTAACATTTATTTGTCCTGTGTCATGTGTATCCTATGTTGCCAGTTTCTCTGGATTGTCCTTTTTTTCACCATTCGGTATTCTCTAACATGTATTTGTCATTTGTTTTGTGTGCCCTATGTTGCCAGTTTCTCTGGAATGTCCTTTTGTATTACCCCTTCGGTATTCTCTAACATTTATTTGTCCTGTGTCTTGTGTACCCAATGTTGCCAGTTTCTCTGGATTGTCCTTTTTCATTACCCCTTCGGTATTCTCTAACATTTATTTGTCCTGTGTCATGTGTATCCTATGTTGCCAGTTTCTCTGAATTGTCCTTATGTATTATCCCTTCGGTATTCTCTAACATTTAATTGTCCTGTGTCTTGTGTAGCCAATGTTGCCAGTTTCTCTGAATTGTCCTTTTTCATTACCACTTCGGTATTCTCTAACATTTATTTGTCCTGTGTCTTGTGTACCCTATGTTGCCAGTTTCTCTGGATTGTCCTTTTTCATTACCCCTTCGGTATTCTTTAACATTTAATTGTCCTGTGTCTTGTGTACCCAATGTTGCCAGTTTCTCTGGATTGTCCTTTTTCATTACCCCTTCGGTATTCTCTAACATGTATTTGTCCTGTGTCTTGTGTACCCAATGTTGCCAGTTTCTCTGGATTTTCCTTTTTTATCGTCCCTTCGGTATTCTCTAACATTTATTTGTCCTGTGTCTTGTGTACCCAATGTTGCCAGTTTCTCTGGATTGTCCTTTTTCATTACCCCTTCGGTATTCTCTAACATTGATTTGTCCTGTGTCATGTGTATCCTATGTTGCCAGTTTCTCTGGATTGTCCTTTTTCATTACCCCTTCGGTATTCTCTAACATTTATTTGTCCTATGTCTTGTGTACCCTATGTTGCCAGTTTCTCTGGATTGTCCTTTTTAATAGTCCCTTCGGTATTCTCTAACATTTATTTGTCCTGTGTCTTGTGTACCCAATGTTCCCAGTTTCTCTGGATTGTCCTTTTTCATTACCCCTTCGGTATTCTCTAACATTGATTTGTCCTGTGTCATGTGTATCCAATGTTGCCAGTTTCTCTGGATTGTCCTTTTGTATTACCCCTTCGGTATTCTCTAACATTTATTTGTCCTGTGTCTTGTGTATCCAATGTTGCCAGTTTCTCTGGATTGTCCTTTTTCATTACCCCTTCGGTATTCTCTAACATGTATTTGTCCGGTGTCATGTGTATCCTATGTTGCCAGTTTCTCTGGATTGTCCTTTTTTCACCCCTTCGGTATTCTCTAACATGTATTTGTCATGTGTCTTGTGTACCCTATGTTGCCAGTTTCTCTGAATTGTCCTTTTTCATTACCACTTCTGTATTCTCTAACATTTATTTGTCCTGTGTCTTGTGTACCCTATGTTGCCAGTTTCTCTGGATTGTCCTTTTTCATTACCCCTTCGGTATTCTCTAACATTTAATTGTCCTGTGTCTTGTGTACCCAATGTTGCCAGATTCTCTGGATTGTCCTTTTTCATTACCCCTTCGGTATTCTCTAACATGTATTTGTCCTGTGTCTTGTGTACCCAATGTTGCCAGTTTCTCTGGATTTTCCTTTTTTATAGTCCCTTCGGTATTCTCTAACATTGATTTGTCCTGTGTCATGTGTATCCTATGTTGCCAGTTTCTCTGGATTGTCCTTTTTCACTACCCCTTCGGTATTCTCTAACATTTATTTGTCCTATGTCTTGTGTACCCTATGTTGCCAGTTTCTCTGGATTGACCTTTTTAATAGTCCCTTCGGTATTCTCTAACATTTATTTGTCCTGTGTCTTGTGTACCCAATGTTGCCAGTTTCTCTGGATTGTCCTTTTTCATTACCCCTTCGGTATTCTCTAACATTGATATTTCCTGTGTCATGTGTATCCTATGTTGCCAGTTTCTCTGGATTGTCCTTTTGTATTACCCCTTCGATATTCTCTAACATTTATTTGTCCTGTGTCTTGTGTACCCTATGTTGCCAGTTTCTCTGGATTGTCCTTTTGTATTATCCCTTCGGTATTCTTTAACATTTACTTGTCCTGTGTCTTGTGTACCCAATGTTGCCAGTTTCTCTGGATTGTCCTTTTTCATTACCCCTTCGGTATTCTCTAACATTTATTTGTCCTGTGTCTTGTGTACCCTATGTTGCCAGTTTCTCTGGATTTTCCTTTTTTATAGTCCCTTCGGTATTCTCTAACATTTATTTGTCCTGTGTCTTGTGTACCCAATGTTGCCAGTTTCTCTGGATTGTCCCTTTTCATTACCCCTTCGGTATTCTCTAACATTGATTTGTCCTGTGTCATGTGTATCCTATGTTGCCAGTTTCTCTGGATTGTCCTTTTGTATTACCCCTTCGGTATTCTCTAACATTTATTTGTCCTGTGTCTTGTGTACCCAATGTTGCCAGTTTCTCTGAATTGTCCTTTTTCATTACCACTTCGGTATTCTCTAACATTTATTTGTCCTGTGTCTTGTGTACCCTATGTTGCCAATTTCTCTGGATTGTACTTTTTCATTACCCCTTCGGTATTCTCTAACATTTATTTGTCCTATGTCTTGTGTACCCTATGTTGCCAGTTTCTCTGGATTGTCCTTTTTAATAGTCCCTTCGTCATTCTCTAACATTTATTTGTCCTGTGTCTTGTGTACCCAATGTTGCCAGTTTCTCTGGATTGTCCTTTTGTATTACCCCTTCGATATTCTCTAACATTTATTTGTCCTGTGTCTTGTGTACCCTATGTTGCCAGTTTCTCTGGATTGTCCTTTTGTATTACCCCTTCGGTATTCTCTAACATTTACTTGTCCTGTGTCTTGTGTACCCAATGTTGCCAGTTTCTCTGGATTGTCCTTTTTCATTACCCCTTCGGTATTGTTTAACATGTATTTGACCTGTGTCTTGTGTACCCTATGTTGCCAGTTTCTCTGGATTGTCCTTTTTTATAGTCCCTTCGGTATTCTCTAACATTTATTTGTCCTGTGTCTTGTGTACCCAAAGTTGCCAGTTTCTCTGGATTGTCCTTTTTCATTACCCCTTCGGTATTCTCTAACATTTATTTGTCCTGTGTCTTGTGTACCCTATGTTGCCAGTTTCTCTGGATTGTCCTTTTTCATTACTTCTACGGTATTCTCTAACATTTATTTGTCCTGTGTCTTGTGTACCCAATGTTGCCAGTTTCTCTGGATTGTCCTTTTTCATTACCCCTTCGGTATTGTTTAACATGTATTTGTCCTATGTCTTGTGTACCCTATATTGCCAGTTTCTCTGGATTGTCCTTTTTTATAGTCCCTTCGGTATTCTCTAACATTTATTTGTCCTTTGTCTTGTGTACCCAATGTTGCCAATTTCTCTGGATTGTCCTTTTTCATTACCCCGTCGGTATTATTTAACATGTATTTGTCCTGTGTCTTGTGTACCCTATGTTGCCAGTTTCTCTGGATTGTCCTTTTGCATTACCCCTTCGGTATTCTCTAACATTTATTTGTCCTGTGTCTTGTGTACCCAATGTTGCCAGTTTCTCTGGATTGTCCTTTTTCATTACCCCTTCAGTATTCTCTATCATTTATTTGTCCTGTGTCATGTGTACCCTATGTTGCCAGTTTCTCTGGATTGTCCTTTTTCATTACCCCTTCGGTATTCTCTAACATTTATTTGTCCTGTGTCTTGTGTACCCTATGTTGCCAGTTTCTCTGGATTGTCCTTTTGTATTACCCCTTCGGTATTCTCTAACATTTATTTGTCCTGTGTCTTGTGTATCCTATGTTGCCAGTTTCTCTGGTTTCTCCTTTTTCATTACCCCTTCGGTATTCTCTAACATTTATTTGTCCTGTGTCTTGTGTATCCTATGTTGCCAGTTTCTCTGGATTGTCCTTTTTTCACCCCTTCGGTATTCTCTAACATGTATTTGTCATGTGTCTTGTGTATCCTATGTTGCCAGTTTCTCTGAATTGTCCTTTTTCATTACCACTTCGGTATTCTCTAACATTTATTTGTCCTGTGTCTTGTGTACCCTATGTTGCCAGTTTCTCTGGATTGTCCTTTTTCATTACCCCTTCGGTATTCTCTAACATTTAATTGTCCTGTGTCTTGTGTACCCAATGTTGCCAGTTTCTCTGGATTGTCCTTTTTCATTACCCCTTCGGTATTCTCTAACATTTATTTGTCCTGTGTCTTGTGTATCCAATGTTGCCAGTTTCTCTGGATTGTCCTTTTTCATTACCCCTTCGGTATTCTCTAACATTTATTTGTCCTGTGTCTTGTGTATCCAATGTTGCCAGTTTCTCTGGACTGTCCTTTTTCATTACCCCTTCGGTATTCTCTAACATTTATTTGTCCTGTGTCATGTGTATCCTATGTTGCCAGTTTCTCTGGATTGTCCTTTTTTCACCCCTTCGGTATTCTCTAACATGTATTTGTCATGTGTTTTGTGTGCCCTATGTTGCCAGTTTCTCTGAATTGTCCTTTTTCATTACCCCTTCGGTATTCTCTAACATTTATTTGTCCTGTGTCTTGTGTACCCTATGTTGCCAGTTTCTCTGGATTGTCCTTTTTCATTACCCCTTCGGTATTCTTTAACATTTAATTGTCCTGTGTCTTGTGTACCCAATGTTGCCAGTTTCTCTGGATTGTCCTTTTTCATTACCCCTTCGGTATTCTCTAACATGTATTTGTCCTGTGTCTTGTGTACCCAATGTTGCCAGTTTCTCTGGATTTTCCTTTTTTATCGTCCCTTCGGTATTCTCTAACATTTATTTGTCCTGTGTCTTGTGTACCCAATGTTGCCAGTTTCTCTGGATTGTCCTTTTTCATTACCCCTTCGGTATTCTCTAACATTGATTTGTCCTGTGTCATGTGTATCCTATGTTGCCAGTTTCTCTGGATTGTCCTTTTTCATTACCCCTTCGGTATTCTCTAACATTTATTTGTCCTATGTCTTGTGTACCCTATGTTGCCAGTTTCTCTGGATTGTCCTTTTTAATAGTCCCTTCGGTATTCTCTAACATTTATTTGTCCTGTGTCTTGTGTACCCAATGTTCCCAGTTTCTCTGGATTGTCCTTTTTCATTACCCCTTCGGTATTCTCTAACATTGATTTGTCCTGTGTCATGTGTATCCTATGTTGCCAGTTTCTCTGGATTGTCCTTTTGTATTACCCCTTCGGTATTCTCTAACATTTATTTGTCCTGTGTCTTGTGTATCCAATGTTTCCAGTTTCTCTGGATTGTCCTTTTTCATTACCCCTTCGGTATTCTCTAACATGTATTTGTCCGGTGTCATGTGTATCCTATGTTGCCAGTTTCTCTGGATTGTCCTTTTTTCACCCCTTCGGTATTCTCTAACATGTATTTGTCATGTGTCTTGTGTACCCTATGTTGCCAGTTTCTCTGAATTGTCCTTTTTCATTACCACTTCTGTATTCTCTAACATTTATTTGTCCTGTGTCTTGTGTACCCTATGTTGCCAGTTTCTCTGGATTGTCCTTTTTCATTACCCCTTCGGTATTCTCTAACATTTAATTGTCCTGTGTCTTGTGTACCCAATGTTGCCAGATTCTCTGGATTGTCCTTTTTCATTACCCCTTCGGTATTCTCTAACATGTATTTGTCCTGTGTCTTGTGTACCCAATGTTGCCAGTTTCTCTGGATTTTCCTTTTTTATAGTCCCTTCGGTATTCTCTAACATTGATTTGTCCTGTGTCATGTGTATCCTATGTTGCCAGTTTCTCTGGATTGTCCTTTTTCACTACCCCTTCGGTATTCTCTAACATTTATTTGTCCTATGTCTTGTGTACCCTATGTTGCCAGTTTCTCTGGATTGACCTTTTTAATAGTCCCTTCGGTATTCTCTAACATTTATTTGTCCTGTGTCTTGTGTACCCAATGTTGCCAGTTTCTCTGGATTGTCCTTTTTCATTACCCCTTCGGTATTCTCTAACATTGATTTGTCCTGTGTCATGTGTATCCTATGTTGCCAGTTTCTCTGGATTGTCCTTTTTCATTACCCCTTCGGTATTCTCTAACATTTATTTGTCCTATGTCTTGTGTACCCTATGTTGCCAGTTTCTCTGGATTGTCCTTTTTAATAGTCCCTTCGGTATTCTCTAACATTTATTTGTCCTGTGTCTTGTGTACCCAATGTTCCCAGTTTCTCTGGATTGTCCTTTTTCATTACCCCTTCGGTATTCTCTAACATTGATTTGTCCTGTGTCATGTGTATCCTATGTTGCCAGTTTCTCTGGATTGTCCTTTTGTATTACCCCTTCGGTATTCTCTAACATTTATTTGTCCTGTGTCTTGTGTATCCAATGTTGCCAGTTTCTCTGGATTGTCCTTTTTCATTACCCCTTCGGTATTCTCTAACATGTATTTGTCCGGTGTCATGTGTATCCTATGTTGCCAGTTTCTCTGGATTGTCCTTTTTTCACCCCTTCGGTATTCTCTAACATGTATTTGTCATGTGTCTTGTGTACCCTATGTTGCCAGTTTCTCTGAATTGTCCTTTTTCATTACCACTTCTGTATTCTCTAACATTTATTTGTCCTGTGTCTTGTGTACCCTATGTTGCCAGTTTCTCTGGATTGTCCTTTTTCATTACCCCTTCGGTATTCTCTAACATTTAATTGTCCTGTGTCTTGTGTACCCAATGTTGCCAGATTCTCTGGATTGTCCTTTTTCATTACCCCTTCGGTATTCTCTAACATGTATTTGTCCTGTGTCTTGTGTACCCAATGTTGCCAGTTTCTCTGGATTTTCCTTTTTTATAGTCCCTTCGGTATTCTCTAACATTGATTTGTCCTGTGTCATGTGTATCCTATGTTGCCAGTTTCTCTGGATTGTCCTTTTTCACTACCCCTTCGGTATTCTCTAACATTTATTTGTCCTATGTCTTGTGTACCCTATGTTGCCAGTTTCTCTGGATTGACCTTTTTAATAGTCCCTTCGGTATTCTCTAACATTTATTTGTCCTGTGTCTTGTGTACCCAATGTTGCCAGTTTCTCTGGATTGTCCTTTTTCATTACCCCTTCGGTATTCTCTAACATTGATTTTTCCTGTGTCATGTGTATCCTATGTTGCCAGTTTCTCTGGATTGTCCTTTTGTATTACCCCTTCGATATTCTCTAACATTTATTTGTCCTGTGTCTTGTGTACCCTATGTTGCCAGTTTCTCTGGATTGTCCTTTTGTATTATCCCTTCGGTATTCTTTAACATTTACTTGTCCTGTGTCTTGTGTACCCAATGTTGCCAGTTTCTCTGGATTGTCCTTTTTCATTACCCCTTCGGTATTCTCTAACATTTATTTGTCCTATGTCTTGTGTACCCTATGTTGCCAGTTTCTCTGGATTGTCCTTTTTAATAGTCCCTTCGGTATTCTCTAACATTTATTTGTCCTGTGTCTTGTGTACCCAATGTTCCCAGTTTCTCTGGATTGTCCTTTTTCATTACCCCTTCGGTATTCTCTAACATTGATTTGTCCTGTGTCATGTGTATCCTATGTTGCCAGTTTCTCTGGATTGTCCTTTTGTATTACCCCTTCGGTATTCTCTAACATTTATTTGTCCTGTGTCTTGTGTATCCAATGTTGCCAGTTTCTCTGGATTGTCCTTTTTCATTACCCCTTCGGTATTCTCTAACATGTATTTGTCCGGTGTCATGTGTATCCTATGTTGCCAGTTTCTCTGGATTGTCCTTTTTTCACCCCTTCGGTATTCTCTAACATGTATTTGTCATGTGTCTTGTGTACCCTATGTTGCCAGTTTCTCTGAATTGTCCTTTTTCATTACCACTTCTGTATTCTCTAACATTTATTTGTCCTGTGTCTTGTGTACCCTATGTTGCCAGTTTCTCTGGATTGTCCTTTTTCATTACCCCTTCGGTATTCTCTAACATTTAATTGTCCTGTGTCTTGTGTACCCAATGTTGCCAGATTCTCTGGATTGTCCTTTTTCATTACCCCTTCGGTATTCTCTAACATGTATTTGTCCTGTGTCTTGTGTACCCAATGTTGCCAGTTTCTCTGGATTTTCCTTTTTTATAGTCCCTTCGGTATTCTCTAACATTGATTTGTCCTGTGTCATGTGTATCCTATGTTGCCAGTTTCTCTGGATTGTCCTTTTTCACTACCCCTTCGGTATTCTCTAACATTTATTTGTCCTATGTCTTGTGTACCCTATGTTGCCAGTTTCTCTGGATTGACCTTTTTAATAGTCCCTTCGGTATTCTCTAACATTTATTTGTCCTGTGTCTTGTGTACCCAATGTTGCCAGTTTCTCTGGATTGTCCTTTTTCATTACCCCTTCGGTATTCTCTAACATTGATTTTTCCTGTGTCATGTGTATCCTATGTTGCCAGTTTCTCTGGATTGTCCTTTTGTATTACCCCTTCGATATTCTCTAACATTTATTTGTCCTGTGTCTTGTGTACCCTATGTTGCCAGTTTCTCTGGATTGTCCTTTTGTATTATCCCTTCGGTATTCTTTAACATTTACTTGTCCTGTGTCTTGTGTACCCAATGTTGCCAGTTTCTCTGGATTGTCCTTTTTCATTACCCCTTCGGTATTCTCTAACATTTATTTGTCCTGTGTCTTGTGTACCCTATGTTGCCAGTTTCTCTGGATTTTCCTTTTTTATAGTCCCTTCGGTATTCTCTAACATTTATTTGTCCTGTGTCTTGTGTACCCAATGTTGCCAGTTTCTCTGGATTGTCCCTTTTCATTACCCCTTCGGTATTCTCTAACATTGATTTGTCCTGTGTCATGTGTATCCTATGTTGCCAGTTTCTCTGGATTGTCCTTTTGTATTACCCCTTCGGTATTCTCTAACATTTATTTGTCCTGTGTCTTGTGTACCCAATGTTGCCAGTTTCTCTGAATTGTCCTTTTTCATTACCACTTCGGTATTCTCTAACATTTATTTGTCCTGTGTCTTGTGTACCCTATGTTGCCAGTTTCTCTGGATTGTACTTTTTCATTACCCCTTCGGTATTCTCTAACATTTATTTGTCCTATGTCTTGTGTACCCTATGTTGCCAGTTTCTCTGGATTGTCCTTTTTAATAGTCCCTTCGGCATTCTCTAACATTTATTTGTCCTGTGTCTTGTGTACCCAATGTTGCCAGTTTCTCTGGATTGTCCTTTTGTATTACCCCTTCGATATTCTCTAACATTTATTTGTCCTGTGTCTTGTGTACCCTATGTTGCCAGTTTCTCTGGATTGTCCTTTTGTATTACCCCTTCGGTATTCTCTAACATTTACTTGTCCTGTGTCTTGTGTACCCAATGTTGCCAGTTTCTCTGGATTGTCCTTTTTCATTACCCCTTCGGTATTGTTTAACATGTATTTGACCTGTGTCTTGTGTACCCTATGTTGCCAGTTTCTCTGGATTGTCCTTTTTTATAGTCCCTTCGGTATTCTCTAACATTTATTTGTCCTGTGTCTTGTGTACCCAAAGTTGCCAGTTTCTCTGGATTGTCCTTTTTCATTACCCCTTCGGTATTCTCTAACATTTATTTGTCCTGTGTCTTGTGTACCCTATGTTGCCAGTTTCTCTGGATTGTCCTTTTTCATTACTTCTACGGTATTCTCTAACATTTATTTGTCCTGTGTCTTGTGTACCCAATGTTGCCAGTTTCTCTGGATTGTCCTTTTTCATTACCCCTTCGGTATTGTTTAACATGTATTTGTCCTATGTCTTGTGTACCCTATATTGCCAGTTTCTCTGGATTGTCCTTTTTTATAGTCCCTTCGGTATTCTCTAACATTTATTTGTCCTTTGTCTTGTGTACCCAAAGTTGCCAGTTTCTCTGGATTGTCCTTTTTCATTACCCCTTCGGTATTCTCTAACATGTATTTGTCCTGTGTCTTGTGTACCCAATGTTGCCAATTTCTCTGGATTGTCCTTTTTCATTACCCCGTCGGTATTATTTAACATGTATTTGTCCTGTGTCTTGTGTACCCTATGTTGCCAGTTTCTCTGGATTGTCCTTTTGCATTACCCCTTCGGTATTCTCTAACATTTATTTGTCCTGTGTCTTGTGTACCCAATGTTGCCAGTTTCTCTGGATTGTCCTTTTTCATTACCCCTTCAGTATTCTCTAACATTTATTTGTCCTGTGTCATGTGTACCCTATGTTGCCAGTTTCTCTGGATTGTCCTTTTTCATTACCCCTTCGGTATTCTCTAACATTTATTTGTCCTGTGTCTTGTGTACCCTATGTTGCCAGTTTCTCTGGATTGTCCTTTTGTATTACCCCTTCGGTATTCTCTAACATTTATTTGTCCTGTGTCTTGTGTATCCTATGTTGCCAGTTTCTCTGGTTTCTCCTTTTTCATTACCCCTTCGGTATTCTCTAACATTTATTTGTCCTGTGTCTTGTGTATCCTATGTTGCCAGTTTCTCTGGATTGTCCTTTTTTCACCCCTTCGGTATTCTCTAACATGTATTTGTCATGTGTCTTGTGTATCCTATGTTGCCAGTTTCTCTGAATTGTCCTTTTTCATTACCACTTCGGTATTCTCTAACATTTATTTGTCCTGTGTCTTGTGTACCCTATGTTGCCAGTTTCTCTGGATTGTCCTTTTTCATTACCCCTTCGGTATTCTCTAACATTTAATTGTCCTGTGTCTTGTGTACCCAATGTTGCCAGTTTCTCTGGATTGTCCTTTTTCATTACCCCTTCGGTATTCTCTAACATTTATTTGTCCTGTGTCTTGTGTATCCAATGTTGCCAGTTTCTCTGGATTGTCCTTTTTCATTACCCCTTCGGTATTCTCTAACATTTATTTGTCCTGTGTCTTGTGTATCCAATGTTGCCAGTTTCTCTGGACTGTCCTTTTTCATTACCCCTTCGGTATTCTCTAACATTTATTTGTCCTGTGTCATGTGTATCCTATGTTGCCAGTTTCTCTGGATTGTCCTTTTTTCACCCCTTCGGTATTCTCTAACATGTATTTGTCATGTGTTTTGTGTGCCCTATGTTGCCAGTTTCTCTGAATTGTCCTTTTTCATTACCCCTTCGGTATTCTCTAACATTTAATTGTCCTGTGTCTTGTGTACCCAATGTTGCCAGTTTCTCTGGATTGTCCTTTTTCATTACCCCTTCGGTATTCTCTAACATTTATTTGTCCTGTGTCTTGTGTACCCAATGTTGCCAGTTTCTCTGGATTGTCCTTTTTCATTACCCCTTCGGTATTCTCTAACATTTATTTATCCTGTGTCTTGTGTAACCAATGTTGCCAGTTTCTCTGAATTGTCCTTTTTCATTACCACTTCGGTATTCTCTAACATTTATTTGTCCTGTGTCTTGTGTACCCTATGTTGCCAGTTTCTCTGGATTGTCCTTTTTCATTACCCCTTCGGTATTCTTTAACATTTAATTGTCCTGTGTCTTGTGTACCCAATGTTGCCAGTTTCTCTGGATTTTCCTTTTTTATCGTCCCTTCGGTATTCTCTAACATTTATTTGTCCTGTGTCTTGTGTACCCAATGTTGCCAGTTTCTCTGGATTGTCCTTTTTCATTACCCCTTCGGTATTCTCTAACATTGATTTGTCCTGTGTCATGTGTATCCTATGTTGCCAGTTTCTCTGGATTGTCCTTTTTCATTACCCCTTCGGTATTCTCTAACATTTATTTGTCCTATGTCTTGTGTACCCTATGTTGCCAGTTTCTCTGGATTGTCCTTTTTAATAGTCCCTTCGGTATTCTCTAACATTTATTTGTCCTGTGTCTTGTGTACCCAATGTTCCCAGTTTCTCTGGATTGTCCTTTTTCATTACCCCTTCGGTATTCTCTAACATTGATTTGTCCTGTGTCATGTGTATCCTATGTTGCCAGTTTCTCTGGATTGTCCTTTTGTATTACCCCTTCGGTATTCTCTAACATTTATTTGTCCTGTGTCTTGTGTATCCAATGTTGCCAGTTTCTCTGGATTGTCCTTTTTCATTACCCCTTCGGTATTCTCTAACATGTATTTGTCCGGTGTCATGTGTATCCTATGTTGCCAGTTTCTCTGGATTGTCCTTTTTTCACCCCTTCGGTATTCTCTAACATGTATTTGTCATGTGTCTTGTGTACCCTATGTTGCCAGTTTCTCTGAATTGTCCTTTTTCATTACCACTTCTGTATTCTCTAACATTTATTTGTCCTGTGTCTTGTGTACCCTATGTTGCCAGTTTCTCTGGATTGTCCTTTTTCATTACCCCTTCGGTATTCTCTAACATTTAATTGTCCTGTGTCTTGTGTACCCAATGTTGCCAGATTCTCTGGATTGTCCTTTTTCATTACCCCTTCGGTATTCTCTAACATGTATTTGTCCTGTGTCTTGTGTACCCAATGTTGCCAGTTTCTCTGGATTTTCCTTTTTTATAGTCCCTTCGGTATTCTCTAACATTGATTTGTCCTGTGTCATGTGTATCCTATGTTGCCAGTTTCTCTGGATTGTCCTTTTTCACTACCCCTTCGGTATTCTCTAACATTTATTTGTCCTATGTCTTGTGTACCCTATGTTGCCAGTTTCTCTGGATTGACCTTTTTAATAGTCCCTTCGGTATTCTCTAACATTTATTTGTCCTGTGTCTTGTGTACCCAATGTTGCCAGTTTCTCTGGATTGTCCTTTTTCATTACCCCTTCGGTATTCTCTAACATGTATTTGTCCTGTTTCTTGTGTACCCAATGTTGCCAGTTTCTCTGGATTGTCCTTTTTCATTACCCCTTCGGTATTCTCTAACATGTATTTGTCCTGTGTCTTGTGTACCCAATGTTGCCAGTTTCTCTGGATTTTCCTTTTTTATCGTCCCTTCGGTATTCTCTAACATTTATTTGTCCTGTGTCTTGTGTACCCAATGTTGCCAGTTTCTCTGGATTGTCCTTTTTCATTACCCCTTCGGTATTCTCTAACATTGATTTGTCCTGTGTCATGTGTATCCTATGTTGCCAGTTTCTCTGGATTGTCCTTTTTCATTACCCCTTCGGTATTCTCTAACATTTATTTGTCCTATGTCTTGTGTACCCTATGTTGCCAGTTTCTCTGGATTGTCCTTTTTAATAGTCCCTTCGGTATTCTCTAACATTTATTTGTCCTGTGTCTTGTGTACCCAATGTTCCCAGTTTCTCTGGATTGTCCTTTTTCATTACCCCTTCGGTATTCTCTAACATTGATTTGTCCTGTGTCATGTGTATCCTATGTTGCCAGTTTCTCTGGATTGTCCTTTTGTATTACCCCTTCGGTATTCTCTAACATTTATTTGTCCTGTGTCTTGTGTATCCAATGTTGCCAGTTTCTCTGGATTGTCCTTTTTCATTACCCCTTCGGTATTCTCTAACATGTATTTGTCCGGTGTCATGTGTATCCTATGTTGCCAGTTTCTCTGGATTGTCCTTTTTTCACCCCTTCGGTATTCTCTAACATGTATTTGTCATGTGTCTTGTGTACCCAAAGTTGCCAGTTTCTCTGAATTGTCCTTTTTCATTACCACTTCTGTATTCTCTAACATTTATTTGTCCTGTGTCTTGTGTACCCTATGTTGCCAGTTTCTCTGGATTGTCCTTTTTCATTACCCCTTCGGTATTCTCTAACATTTAATTGTCCTGTGTCTTGTGTACCCAATGTTGCCAGATTCTCTGGATTGTCCTTTTTCATTACCCCTTCGGTATTCTCTAACATGTATTTGTCCTGTGTCTTGTGTACCCAATGTTGCCAGTTTCTCTGGATTTTCCTTTTTTATAGTCCCTTCGGTATTCTCTAACATTGATTTGTCCTGTGTCATGTGTATCCTATGTTGCCAGTTTCTCTGGATTGTCCTTTTTCACTACCCCTTCGGTATTCTCTAACATTTATTTGTCCTATGTCTTGTGTACCCTATGTTGCCAGTTTCTCTGGATTGACCTTTTTAATAGTCCCTTCGGTATTCTCTAACATTTATTTGTCCTGTGTCTTGTGTACCCAATGTTGCCAGTTTCTCTGGATTGTCCTTTTTCATTACCCCTTCGGTATTCTCTAACATGTATTTGTCCTGTTTCTTGTGTACCCAATGTTGCCAGTTTCTCTGGATTGTCCTTTTTCATTACCCCTTCAGTATTCTCTAACATTTATTTTTCTTGTGTCTTGTGTACCCTATGTTGCCAGTTTCTCTGGATTGTCCTTTTGTATTACCCCTTCGGTATTCTCTAACATTTATTTGTCCTGTGTCTTGTGTATCCAATGTTGCCAGTTTCTCTGGATTGTCCTTTTTCATTACCCCTTCGGTATTCTCTAACATTTATTTGTCCTGTGTCTTGTGTACCCTATGTTGCCAGTTTCTCTGGATTGTTCTTTTTCATTACCCCTTCGGTATTCTCTAACATGTATATGTCCTGTGTCTTGTGTACCCTATGTTGCCAGTTTCTCTGGATTGTCCTTTTGTATTACCCCTTCGGTATTCTCTAACATTCATTTGTCCTGTGTCTTGTGTACCCAATGTTGCCAGTTTCTCTAAATTGTCCTTTTTCATTGCCACTTCGGTATTCTCTAACATTTATTTGTCCTGTGTCTTGTGTACCCTATGTTGCCAGTTTCTCTGGATTGTCCTTTTTCATTACCCCTTCGGTATTCTCTAACATTTAATTGTCCTGTGTCTTGTGTACCCTATGTTGCCAGTTTCTCTGGATTTTCCTTTTTTATAGTCCCTTCGGTATTCTCTAACATTTATTTGTCCTGTGTCTTGTGTACCCAATGTTGCCAGTTTCTCTGGATTGTCCTTTTTCATTACCCCTTCGGTATTCTCTAACATTGATTTGTCCTGTGTCATGTGTATCCTATGTTGCCAGTTTCTCTGGATTGTCCTTTTGTATTACCCCTTCGGTATTCTCTAACATTTATTTGTCCTGTGTCTTGTGTACCCAATGTTGCCAGTTTCTCTGAATTGTCCTTTTTCATTACCACTTCGGTATTCTCTAACATTTATTTGTCCTGTGTCTTGTATACCCTATGTTGCCAGTTTCTCTGGATTGTCCTTTTTCATTACCCCTTCGGTATTCTCTAACATTTATTTGTCCTATGTCTTGTGTACCCTATGTTGCCAGTTTCTCTGGATTGTCCTTTTTAATAGTCCCTTCGGTATTCTCTAACATTTATTTGTCCTGTGTCTTGTGTACCCAATGTTGCCAGTTTCTCTGGATTGTCCTTTTTCATTACCCCTTCGGTATTCTCTAACATTGATTTGTCCTGTGTCATGTGTATCCTATGTTGCCAGTTTCTCTGGATTGTCCCTTTTCATTTCCCCTTCGGTATTCTCTAACATTTATTTGTCCTGTGTCTTGTGTACCCTATGTTGCCAGTTTCTCTGGATTGTCCTTTTTCACTACCCCTTCGGTATTCTCTAACATTGATTTGTCCTGTGTCAGGTGTATCCTATGTTGCCAGTTTCTCTGGATTGTCCTTTTGTATTACCCATTCGGTATTCTCTAACATTTATTTGTCCTGTGTCTTGTGTACCCTATGTTGCCAGTTTCTCTGGATTGTCCCTTTTCATTACCCCTTCGGTATTCTCTTACATTTATTTGTCCTGTGTCTTGTGTACTCTATGTTGCCAGTTTCTCTGGATTGTCCTTTTTCATTGCCCCTTCGGTATTCTCCAACATTTATTTGTCCTGTGTCTTGTGTACCCTATGTTGCCAGTTTCTCTGGATTGTCCCTTTTCATTACCCCTTCGGTATTCTCTTACATTTATTTGTCCTGTGTCTTGTGTACTCTATGTTGCCAGTTTCTCTGGATTGTCCTTTTTCATAGCCCCTTCGGTATTCTCCAACATTTATTTGTCCTGTGTCTTGTGTACCAAATTTTTCCAGTTTCTCTGGATTGTCCTTTTTTATTTGCCTATCGGTATTCTCTAACATGTATGTGTAAGGCATATTTTTTTCCGGTTGAAATTGTATCCGGTGGAAAGAATTTAATATTAAATTTTATGTCACGGTAAATATTTTACAATAAAATACTTTCCATAGCTATAAAAAAAAGTATTCGGATAATAAATTATACTAAGGTTTGTGTGTTATATTATGTCCGACGCTGATTATTAAATCACGAGACGCATCTGTAAATTAATACCTACACTCATAGATAAATCACACGATCCATCAAATGAGCTAATCCGGATAATATTTTATACTAAGGTATGTAATATTATTCCGCGCTGATTAATAAATCACCCGACCCATCCGGAAACTATTTTATAAATGCAATTTACAGGTAAATATATATGGGCACCTATAAAGTGCGAAACGAAATAGAAACGAAACGAAACGAAACGAAACGAAACGAAATCAACAAAAACGAAACGAAACGAAAACGAAATCAACGAAATGAAAACGAAATAAAACGAAACCAACGAAAACAAAACGAAATAGAAAATGGAAGAACAAATAATAGAAGAAAATAAAAGAAATCAAACCTATTTTCACAATTACGATGCTAGACTACTTCCCACACATGTCTCAGTGTCTTTCATCAGGAGAGGACAGGATTTGATCACCATTGAACAAGAATACTATGCATTTATTCAGCGGGAGTCTGTCCTTTTCACTTAGTGGCTTCTTTTAAATTTGGGAACCGTTAGAGCAACGTCAAGTCAGTTGAAAGGAGAGGAATTAAAATAACAGAAGTGCAGTAGTTAAAGTTCACTAATAATCTAATAAATATCCCCGTCCGCGCAAAATTTAAAAGTGTGTCGGAGAGACGAAAAAGTGTGACGACCGGACGGACAAACGATCGAACGGACAGCAGAAGTCCTATATACCCCAATCTTTTTTTTGGCGGAGGTATACAAATCCTATCAAAAATTATCTAAATTTTAAAAAAATCTACATATCTTGTAAAAGTACCTTTTTCCCCTTTGATCCCTTTTCATATTAAAAAAAAACAAAATCACCCCCCTCCAAAAATGTTTCCGGTATTAATAAAATTTGATACGGCACATATTTTTATACCCCCGCTATCCAGCGGGAGGGGGGTATATAGTATATGTCCGTGAGTGCTTCCCTCACTGCCTATGTAATTCCTCCTTAACAACTTGATGAAATTGAATGAATCTTACAGGAAATCTTTAATACCATATGGCAAGGTTCATTAATTTCATGAATTCTTTAGTACCAAATGGCATTGTGCACCTTCTATTTTTGCTTTCCCATTTTAACAGTTCTTGCTAAAATTTCTTCACTTTTGGACTTTGTCATTTAAGGCTATGTAATTGTCATACAAGGCTATACAATAGAGAGAGGATACTGTTGCGTTATCCATAACTCTTCCTAAACAACAGAATGGATTTCAATAAAACTTCCAGAGTTTCTTATGTTTAGTTTTTGCAAGCATTATTTTTTCCAGAAGTTCTTCTGTAAGGAGGGCGCTCACTGTACGTCCTGTTATGTTGCTGTTGGTTTTTTTTTTAGTTCTTCAAAATAGAACAATAGGATTTGAAATAAAAAGTTTATAGCGTTGGCTCTTTTTGACCCCTGTATATCTCGGAAAAAACAATGGTAAGACATTACGCCAGATCTGTTGGCATACTACCGAATAAAGGTAATAACAATCGTACCGTACTCCAAGGCGCATTCAAAAGGGAAAGTCCACAAAAACAGACAAAACCGAACAACTGAAAAACAACACATTCCTGACTTGGTACAGGTATTTTCCCAGGAAAATGGTAGGTTCTGATAGCAGACAGGCAGATGCCACTCGTCTAACCCTAAGACGTTACCAAGTATAAAAACAATCGGTACATGTAAATTCTCTAATCCTAAGACATGACCAAATGTAAAACTAGAAAACAACTATCATATTCCCGACTTGGTACAGGCATTTCCCAAGAAAATGGTGGGTCAAACCTCCCACTTGTATGACAGTCGTTAATAGTTCCATCATATTGACAAATGGGGGGAGGGGGGGGGGGGTGCATGGGGATTAGACGTGACAAGTCGGGAAAATCCAGTAGTCAAATAGTTCCCAGAATCTGAAACTCAAGACCATCCTGTATGGTTTGCGAATAGGCAAATTTATGAAGAATACAAACGAAAAACGTAATAAAATCAGACGAAAAAAACCCCCCCTCAATATCCCAATCTATGAAAATACCCCCTCATATCCCCCCTTTTTTTCTATATGCCCACTCCAGAAACTTTATAATTCATATTTTTTTATTTTGCCAGTTTCTCTGGATTGTCCTTTTTCATTACCCCTTCGGTATTCTCTAACATGTTTTTGTCCTGTGTCTTGTGTACCCTATGTTGCCAGTTTCTCTGGATTGTCCTTTTTCATTACCCCTTCGGGATTTTCTAACATGTATTTGTCCTATGTCTTGTGTATCCTATGTTGCCAGTTTCTCTAGATTGTCCTTTTTCATTACCCCTTCGGTATTCTCTAACATTTATTTGTCCTGTGTCTTGTGTACCATATGTTGCCAATTCCTCTGGATTGTCTTTTTTTTTATTACCCCTTCGGTATTCTCTAACATTTATTTGTCCTGTGTCTTGTGTACCCTATGTTGCCAGTTTCTCTGGATTGTCCTTTTTCATTACCCCTTCGGTATTTTCTAACATTTATTTGTCCTGTGTCTTGTGTACCCTATGTTGCCAGTTTCTCTGAATTGTCTTTTTTTTTATTACCCCTTGGGTATTCTCTAACATGTATTTGTCCTGTGTCTTGTGTACCATATGTTGCCAATTCCTCTGGATTGTCTTTTTTTTTATTACCCCTTCGGTATTCTCTAACATGTATTTGTCCTGTGTCTTGTGTACCCAATGTTGCCAGTTTCTCTGGATTGTCTTTTTTCATTACCCCCTCGGTATTCTCTAACATTTATTTGTCCTGTGTCTTGTGTATCCTATGTTGCCAGTTTCTCTGGATTGTCCTTTTTCATTGCCCCTTCGGTATTCTCTAACATTTATTTGTCCTGTGTCTTGTGTACCCTATGTTGCCAGTTTCTCTGGATTGTCCTTTTTCATTACCCCTTCGGTATTCTCTAACATTTATTTGTCCTGTGTCATGTGTACCCTAAGTTGCCAGTTTCTCTGGATTGTACTTTTTCATTACACCTTCGGTATTCTCTAATATTTATTTTTTTCACTACACTTGTACTTAACTTGTACATTTACAATTAAAGTGTAAATCTAACAGATATAAAAAAAAATACCCTATTGTTAAAAAAAAACCAATGAGTAAGGCACTGCATTTGTAGGGTTCAACCAATCATTAGGTTGTTAATTAACATGTTATTTATTTATTGTTTGTTTGTTTGGATGGTATGTGTTTCGGTTTACTTGCTTGATTTGTTCTTTTCCGTTTGATTTCCTAGAATCTGCAGCAAGCAAAGCTCCACCCATTTTGAAGTCATCACTTCGACAATTTTACGGTCGCCACCATGACTTGGTTGACCGTTACGGAATATCTGTGTCCCAAATGACCACGGATATGTTTCACTTGTCGTAAGCACTTCCCGTCCTTTCCTCGTTCATGACTTATCACCGGGTATGTAACTAGATTAACACGACGGGTATCACTAGTGGAGCAGGAACTGCTCACCCTTCCGGGGCACCTGGGTTCACCCCCGGTTAGTGGGGTTCGTGTTACTCGATCTTTAGTTTTATATGTATGTTTTGCAGATCTTTGTTTGTCCTTTTGTACATTTTCCTTTGCCCATTTTTTTGTCTGTTCTTCTTCGATCTACGGATTCTGATTACCTCCCTTTGGTATCTTCAAACTCTTCTTATTACCGATTTTAAAAATATATCCAAGTTAATCTAAAATTATTTTTTTTTAAATGTGTGCTTCTTTGCCTCTTGAATGTAACAAAGTCATTGTGTATAAAACATTTTTGGGATCTTACTGAATTGTGGGGGGGGGGGGGGGGGGAAAGATTGTCTACTGTCAGACAGGAAAAAACAATTCTATAAGGCATGAAAATCCCAAGCCACCCCCCCCTTTTCGGTAACAAAATGGTTGCTGTCTAAGTAATCTTTTTTTTTGAAATTCTGTTGCTGAATATTGACATCAAACCTGCACATGCGGTACCTCTATTAAGCAGTCACTTGTATTAAAAGGTCACATTTTTCTTATCCTGTCATAGAAACTTTTATATGAATTGAACCTCTTTTACGAGGTCACCTGTCTTAATAGGCCACTTTTACTTGGTTCCAAGGGTGACCACCTAATACAGGTTTGGCTGTACTTGTTTTAATATTTGTAAAATCACAAGATCCTATTACAATTTGGTCATACCTGATGAAGATTTCAGGTTAAGAAAGTATTATTTTAGCTTCACATGACTCAATTTTTCTTAACAGAGAGAACTAATTTCTATTTGTATTTACAAATCTAAACAAGGTCACCTTCAAACATATTTTTGTTATTCAATCCCATTTGTAAACTTACTAATTTATCAAACTTTACAATGACTTCCGCGTCCATACTTTGTATTTTTTATGTTATTGTGCGACGATGTTCATCCTCATACAGGACATTCTATTTTAAGACGCACCCGTAGATGTATGTGCAGCATAACACAGTCTTGATGATGCCATGAACAATTATGTGTCCACTCTTGAAACAAAAGTCAAAAGTCAAGATGAAGAAATAAATAAATTAAAAGAATCAAATGGAGAGCTTAATGACTCTAATAGAATGATGAGCAGTAAAATAGATACATTAGAAAAGGAACACTTTGGTCTTTCCCAGTACCTCAGGGGAAATATTTTGATCTACTGCCTACACTCCCATTAAATAACTGTTTTATTACCTAATTATATTTTTTTAGACATACTAAAAAGAACTACTGTTTTCAATATCATGTATTTGAATATCGTTTAGCAATTTTAACAAATAACCTTTTTCATAATAAACATGAAGATTCTCAAAGTTTCAATTTTTAAAACGTTTTAGATTATGAAGTGGGAAACGCAGTGCCGGATTTAGGACATATGAGGCCCTGTGCTAGTTAAGAAATGAGGCCCCTTACTTGGGCCCTGAAGGAGGTAGACCCGGTAGACCTACACAGACAGTCAGGCATACATGCTCCGGAAAATTTAAATATTACGTTATATTAGGTCAGACATGTACACTGCGTCTTCAACAAACTAGATATATTACCAAAAGCCCCAACCCACCCAACACTGTCTTACACAGGTCACATAATGAAGCTTGATAAAAAGAGAACAGACAGGGCAGTCATTATAGTCAACATCAATTAAATCTAAACATCATTTAACGCAGTGGTTCTCAACCTTTTTTCCCCCATGGACTAGAGGCCCCTAATAATTTGACTGCCTGCTTTGTGGCACAATCCAGGCTATCAACTCTATAATTATGTCTGGAATCGCTTCGAAACAGAACGCCTTCAAATTTTAAATTGCACCACATAAGCAAAAATCCATCGTAAACATTTTTGGCAGAAAGATGAGGCCCCCCCTGACCAACGAGGCCCTGTGCTTAAGCACAATGGTAAATCCGACACTGGTGAAACGTCATGATAGAAATTCCGGATTATCGATCGATTTATTGACTGATCTATTGCCCGGAGAAATAGACAGCTTCTGAACGTAAAACGAAATTGTCAAAAATAAAAATATACCTATATAATACGCATAGCAATTGTGATTAGATAATAAAGCGATTCATTATAATCAATAGTTCGTTCTGGGAATACACGCGGACGTTACATGTAATTAACAAAGGGTGTACTCGATTCGGTTAGACAACTCAGATGAAATATTACATTATATTATTTTATTCCCATTCCTATTTAAGATATTTCACCTATATCAATCTGGTGTTTTTTTCTTGTCTGAAAATAAATGTATGCATAGTTTGGAGTACTTTATTTTCTGCGGGGTTTTTTTTTCTTAAAAAAAAGTCAAAATCACAAGCCTGTTATAGATGAATATGAACAATGTATGTATATAGTCAGTCACGAGTGATTGTTGTTTAACACCAACACAGCAATTTGTCAGATATATCATGGTGAGAACAAGTTAATTTTCAATGAAATGATGATGTCTGCTTTGTACTAGACCAAGACGCTTTGTTGGATTTTTATAGTGCTAGTTCACTGAAACAACAGTCCGCGGATAAACATGTCGCCCCACTCGGGCACATTATTCTGATTGAGCCATACAGTATTTGCTCTTTCTCCTTAATGCTGCATGCCTAGCGATAAGCAGCAAATACCAATTTTATAGTCTTTGGTTTGACCCGGTAGGGTCTCGAACCCACGACCTACCACACTCTAGGCGAGCACGCTAACCATTACACCACCGATGCGGTTGAAATGAAATATATGAGAAGATTAATTATGACTCCCAGATGTCCTTCATTTCTACATTTCTACTAGATTAACACGACGGGTACCACTCGTGGAGCAGGAACTGTGACCCTTCCGGAGCACCTGGGTTCACCCCAGGTTTTTAGTGGGATTCGTGTTACTCGATCCTTAGTTTTAAATGTTTGTTTTGCAGATCGTTGTTTTTCCTTTTGTACTTTTTCATTTGGCCATTGTGTTGTCTGTCCTCCTTCGATTTACAGATTCTGATTACCTCCCTTTGGTATCTTCTAACTCTCTCATAGATCTACGTATTAAAGGATAATTCATCGGGTAAGTCAAACATACACTATTCATATTTTATGGCTCGTTTCACAAATTACAACACGTGGGACAGTTTTATTCTTTAAAAAAGATAATGTCATGCAGTAATTTGATATAACAGATAGTTAAAACATTTAACTACCTGATATTGATAGCCACAAGATAAAATCAAATAGATAAAATATACACTGGGAAAGTTTTAAACTGACATAATTTATAACAGTGTAAATATGATTTATGCATTTTGAGAATTTCATATGTCTCATAACTACGTTTTCTAAGATTGATTTTTTGGAAAGCTTCACGAAGAAATCCTCATTCATATGTATCCTGTTATAAGTTAACACCGAGAAAAAAACAATATAAACTGAGTGAATCCATTAAACAGATTGTTTTAGTGAATTGATGGATTGATGGATGTTTAACGCCAACTTTAGCAGTATTTCATCTATATCGTGGCGTGAACAAACTAACATGTTTATAGAACAATAGGATGATATGTACGAATAAAAGAACATTGAAAGGGTAAAAAAACAGTTTATTTAGGTGTCGTCTACGGCATTTTTAAATAAATCATATAAATTGCTGATATTGTAGAATGTATGACGAACTTCAGCAACCTCTACGCAGTCCATTGAATAGCATATGAAACGTTTATTTTTTATTAGTATGAAATACCAAGAAAAATAGTATTCTTTATAGATGTAACTATTATTACAATGGACACAAAAATTGTTTCAAAACATAATATCCAAAATGCATAAATCATATCCACACTGTTGCAAAATACATCAGTTTAATTATTGTCCGCTAGGATTTCTGCATTAATAACAATGTTCGGTTCGTCTTTACCTCCTGTTGTTTGTACGAGTGCTCATGTCTTATTTACGTTATTTGTGTGTTTTTTTTTTAGAATAGTGGTGTCCAACAGATATTGCGTTGTGTGGTTTTTCTTTGTCTTAGCCTTGTGTATCCAATGTTCACAATTTTTCTCTTATACTTGTGAAAACAAAACCATGCACGTTTTCCTCATACACAGTAATGAGGTTTTTGCTAAGAAACTGCATCGGAATAATCATGCAAAGAATGCATATATTACATCAACAAAACAGGAAAATGTTAAAATTGAATACAAAAATATTCAATGTAACAAACGTCACAGAACATAACATCCAATAATAGAATTCGTGGCGAAGTGTACTCGATACAACATTATGTGATAAAGTTTGTCAGTGAAGTGTACTCGATACAACATTATGTGATAAAGTTTGTCAGTGAAGTGTACTCGATACAACATTATGTGATAAAGTTTGTCAGTGAAGTGTACTCGATACAACATTATGTGATAAAGTTTGTCAGTGAAGTGTACTCGATACAACATTATGTGATAAAGTTTGTCAGTGAAGTGTACTCGATACAACATTATGTGATAAAGTTTGTCAGTGACTTGCGACAGGCGGTGACTTTCTCCGGGTTCTCTGGTTTTTTTCATCAACAATAAAGCTCACCCCCACGCTAAAACTGAAATATTGTTGAAAGCGATGTAAAACACCATAAACCATAAACCACCATACAATAATATAAGGGACCGACCATTTAACTTGAAGGGGGGGTTAATGGTTTTTTGTTTCGTTCAGAAATATTATTTTCGGAAAACACAAGAGTTAGAATATATATTTTTTTTGTGGACCGTGGAGCCATTACTTCTATTATAGACCGTGGGGCCATTACTTCTATTATAGACCGTGGGGCCATTGCTTCTATTATAGACCGTGGGGTCAATACTTCTAGTATAGACAGTGCGGACAATACGTCTATAATAGATCGTGGGGTCAATACTTTTATTACAGACTATGGGGTCAATGCTTCTATTATAGACCGTGGAGACAATACTTCAATTATAGACCATGCGGACAATACTTCTATTATAGACCGTGGAGACAATACTTCTATTATAGACCGTGGATACAATACTTCTATTATAGACCGTGGAGACAATACTTCTATTATAGACCGTGGAGACAATACTTCAATTATAGACCGTGGAGACATTACTTCTATTATAGACCGTGGAGACAATACTTCTATTATAGACCGTGGAGACAATACTTCTATTATAGACTGTGAGACCAATACTTCCATTATAGACCGTGCGGACAATACTTCTATTATAGACCGTGGGTACAATACTTCTATTATAGACCGTAGAGACAATACTTCAATTACAGACCGTGGGGACAATACTTCTATTATAGACCGTGGGGACAATGCTTCTATTATAGAACGTGGACCGAATACTTCTATTATATACCGTGGAGACAATACTTCTAATATAGACCATGGGGACAATACTTCTATTATAGACCGTGGAGCCAATAATTCTATAGTATAAACCTTGGGGACAATACTTATATTATAGACCGTGGAGACAATACTTCTATTATAGACCATGGGAACAATACTTCTATTATAGACCGTGGAGACAATACTTCTATTATAGACCGTGGAGACAATACTTCTATATTTTAGACCATGGGGACAATACTTCTATTATAGACCGTGGAGACAATACTTCTATTATAGACCGTGGGGAAAATACTTCTATATTATAAACCGTGAGGACAATACTTCTATTATAGACCGTGGAGACAATATTTCTTTTATAGACCGTGTGGACAATACTTCTATTATAGACCGTGGAGACAATGCTTCTATTATAGAACGTGGACCCAATACTTCTATTATAGACCTTGGAGACAATACTTCTAATATAGACCATGGGGACAATACTTCTATTATAGACCGTGGAGCCAATAATTCTATAGTATAGACCTTGGGGACAATACTTCTATTATAGACCGTGGAGACAATACTTCTATTATAGACCATGGGAACAATACTTCTATTATAGACCGTGGAGACAATACTTTTATTATAGACCGTGGGGCCATTACTTCCATTTTAGACCGTGGAGCCATTACTTCTATTATAGACCGTGGGGCCATTACTTCTATTATAGACCGTGGGGCCATTACTTCTATTATAGACCGTGGGGTCAATACTTCTAGTATAGACAGTGCGGACAATACGTCTATTATAGATCGTGGGGTCAATACTTTTATTACAGACTGTGGGGTCAATGCTTCTATTATAGACCGTGGAGACAATACTTCAATTATAGACCGTGCCGACAATACTTCTATTATAGACCGTGGATACAATACTTCTATTATAGACCGTGGAGACAATACTTCTATTATAGACCGTGGAGACAATACTTCAATTATAGACCGTGGAGACATTACTTCTATTATAGACCGTGGGTACAATACTTCTATTATAGACCGTGGAGACAATGCTTCTATTATAGACTGTGAGACCAATACTTCCATTATAGACCGTGCGGACAATATTTCTATTATAGACCGTGGGTACAATACTTCTATTATAGACCGTGGAGACAATACTTCTATTATAGACTGTGGAGACAATACTTCTATCATAGACCGTGGGGCCATTACTTCTATTATAGACCGTGGATACAATACTTCTATTATAGACCGTGGAGACAATACTTCTATTATAGACCGTGGGTACAATACTTCTATTATAGACGTGGAGACATTACTTCTATTATAGACCGCGGGGCCATTACTTCTATTATAGACCGTGGAGCCAGTACTTCCATTATAGACCGTGGAGACAATACTTCTATTATAGACCATGGGAACAATACTTCTATTATAGACCGTGGAGACAATACTTCTATTATAGACCGTGGAGACAATACTTCTATATTATAGACAATGGGGACAATACTTCTATTATAGACCGTGCAGACAATACTTCTATTATAGACCGTGGGGAAAATACTTCTATATTATAGACCGTGGGGACAATACTTCTATTATAGACCGTAGGGAAAATATTTCTATTATAGACCGTGTGGACAATGCTTCTATTATAGACCGTGGAGACAATACTTCTATTATAGACCGTGGAGACAATACTTCTATTATAGACCGTGGGTACAATACTTCTATTATAGACTGTGGAGACAATACTTCTATCATAGACCGTGGGGCCATTACTTCTATTATAGACCGTGGATACAATACTTCTATTATAGACCGTGGAGACAATACTTCTATTATAGACCGTGGGTACAATACTTCTATTATAGACCGTGGAGACATTACTTCTATTATAGACCGCGGGGCCATTACTTCTATTATAGACCGTGGAGCCAGTACTTCCATTATAGACCGTGGAGACAATACTTCTATTATAGACCATGGGAACAATACTTCTATTATAGACCGTGGAGACAATACTTCTATTATAGACCGTGGAGACAATACTTCTATATTATAGACCATGGGGACAATACTTCTATTATAGACCGTGCAGACAATACTTCTATTATAGACCGTGGGGAAAATACTTCTATATTATAGACCGTGGGGACAATACTCCTATTATAGACAGTAGGGAAAATATTTCTATTATAGACCGTGTGGACAATGCTTATATTATAGATCGTGGAGACAATACTTCTATTATAGACCGTGGAGACAATACTTCTATTATAGACTGTGAGACCAATACTTCCATTATAGACCGTGCGGACAATACTTCTATTATAGACCGTGGGTACAATACTTCTATTATAGACCGTAGAGACAATACTTCAATTACAGACCGTGGGGACAATATTTCTATTATAGACCGTGGGGACAATGCTTCTATTATCGAACGTGGACCGAATACTTCTATTATATACCGTGGAGACAATACTTCTAATATAGACCATGGGGACAATACTTCTATTATAGACCGTGGAGCCAATAATTCTATAGTATAAACCTTGGGGACAATACTTATATTATAGACCGTGGAGACAATACTTCTATTATAGACCATGGGAACAATACTTCTATTATAGACCGTGGAGACAATACTTCTATTATAGACCGTGGAGACAATACTTCTATACTTTAGACCATGGGGACAATACTTCTATTATAGACCGTGGAGACAATACTTCTATTATAGACCGTGGGGAAAATACTTCTATATTATAAACCGTGGGGACAATACTTCTATTATAGACCGTGGAGACAATATTTCTTTTATATACCGTGTGGACAATACTTCTATTATAGACCGTGGAGACAATGCTTCTATTATAGAACGTGGACCCAATACTTCTATTATAGACCGTGGAGACAATACTTCTAATATAGACCATGGGGACAATACTTCTATTATAAACCGTGGAGCCAATAATTCTATAGTATAGACCTTGGGGACAATACTTCTATTATAGACCGTGGAGACAATACTTCTATTATAGACCATGGGAACAATACTTCTATTATAGACCGTGGAGACAATACTTTTATTATAGGCCGTGGAGACAATACTTCTATTTCAAAGACCATGGGGACAATACTTCTATTATAGACCGTGGAGACAATACTTCTATTATAGACCGTGGGGAAAATACTTCTATATTATAGACCGTGGGGACAATACTTCTATTATAGACCGTAGGGAAAATATTTCTATTATAGACCGTGTGGACAATACTTCTATTATAGATCGTGGAGACAATGCTTCTATTATAGAACGTGGACCCAATACTTCTATTATAGACCGTGGAGACAATACTTCTAATATAGACCATGGGGACAATACTTCTATTATAGACCGTGGGGAAAATACTTCTATCTTATAGACCATGGAGACAATACTTCTATTATAGACCGTGTGGACAATACTTCTATTATAGACCGTGGAGACAATGCTTCTATTATAGAACGCGGGCCCAATACCTCTATTATAGACCGTGGAGACAATGATTCTATCATAGACCGTGGGGCCATTACTTCCATTTTAGACCGTGGAGCCATTACTTCTATCATAGACCGTGGGGCCATTACTTCTATTATAGACCGTGGGGCCATTGCTTCTATTATAGACCGTGGGGTCAATACTTCTAGTGTAGACAGTGCGGACAATACGTCTATTATAGATCGTGGGGTCAATACTTTTATTACAGACTGTGGGGTCAATGCTTCTATTATAGACCGTGGAGACAATACTTCAATTATAGACCGTGCGGACAATACTTCAATTATAGACCATGGGGACAATACTTCTATTATAGACCGTGGAGCCAATAATTCTATAGTATAAACCTTGGGGACAATACTTATATTATAGACCGTGGAGACAATACTTCTATTATAGACCATGGGAACAATACTTCTATTATAGACCGTGGAGACAATACTTCTATTATAGACCGTGGAGACAATACTTCTATATTTTAGACCATGGGGACAATACTTCTATTATAGACCGTGGAGACAATACTTCTATTATAGACCGTGGGGAAAATACTTCTATATTATAAACCGTGGGGACAATACTTCTATTATAGACCGTAGGGAAAATATTTCTTTTATAGACCGTGTGGACAATACTTCTATTATAGACCGTGGAGACAATGCTTCTATTATAGAACGTGGACCCAATACTTCTATTATAGACCGTGGAGACAATACTTCTATTATAGACCATGGGAACAATACTTCTATTATAGACCGTGGAGACAATACTTTTATTATAGACCGTGGAGACAATACTTCTATTTTATAGACCATGGGGACAATACTTCTATTATAGACCGTGGAGACAATACTTCTATTATAGACCGTGGGGAAAATACTTCTATATTATAGACCGTGGGGACAATACTTCTATTATAGACCGTAGGGAAAATATTTCTATTATAGACCGTGTGGACAATACTTCTATTATAGATCGTGGAGACAATGCTTCTATTATAGAACGTGGACCCAATACTTCTATTATAGACCGTGGAGACAATACTTCTAATATAGACCATGGGGACAATACTTCTATTATAGACCGTGGGGAAAATACTTCTATCTTATAGACCATGGAGACAATACTTCTATTATAGACCGTGTGGACAATACTACTATTATAGACCGTGGAGACAATGCTTCTATTATAGAACGCGGGCCCAATACCTCTATTATAGACCGTGGAGACAATGATTCTATCATAGACCGTGGGGCCATTACTTCCATTTTAGACCGTGGAGCCATTACTTCTATCATAGACCGTGGGGCCATTACTTCTATTATAGACCGTGGGGCCATTACTTCTATTATAGACCGTGGGGTCAATACTTCTAGTATAGACAGTGCGGACAATACGTCTATTATAGATCGTGGGGTCAATACTTTTATTACAGACTGTGGGGTCAATGCTTCTATTATAGACCGTGGAGACAATACTTCAATTATAGACCGTGCGGACAATACTTCTATTATAGACCGTGGATACAATACTTCTATTATAGATCTTGGAGACAATACTTCTATTATAGACCGTGGAGACAATACTTCAATTATAGACCGTGGAGACATTACTTCTATTATAGACCGTGGGTACAATACTTCTATTATAGACCGTGGAGACAATACTTCTATTATAGACTGTGAGACCAATACTTCCATTATAGACCGTGCGGACAATACTTCTATTATAGACCGTGGGTACAATACTTCTATTATAGACCGTGGATACAATACTTCTATTATAGACCGTGGAGACAATACTTCTATTATAGACCGTGGGTACAATACTTCTATTATAGACCGTGGAGACATTACTTCTATTATAGACCGCGGGGCCATTACTTCTATTATAGACCGTGGAGCCAGTACTTCCATTATAGACCGTGGAGACAATACTTCTATTATAGACCATGGGAACAATACTTCTATTATAGACCGTGGAGACAATACTTCTATTATAGACCGTGGAGACAATACTTCTATATTATAGACCATGGGGACAATACTTCTATTATAGACCGTGCAGACAATACTTCTATTATAGACCGTGGGGAAAATACTTCTATATTATAGACCGTGGGGACAATACTTCTATTATAGACCGTAGGGAAAATATTTCTATTATAGACCGTGTGGACAATGCTTCTATTATAGACCGTGGAGACAATACTTCTATTATAGACCGTGGAGACAATTCTTCTATTATAGACCGTGGGTACAATACTTCTATTATAGACTGTGGAGACAATACTTCTATCATAGACCGTGGGGCCATTACTTCTATTATAGACCGTGGAGACAATACTTCTATTATAGACCGTGGGTACAATACTTCTATTATAGACCGTGGAGACATTACTTCTATTATAGACCGCGGGGCCATTACTTCTATTATAGACCGTGGAGCCAGTACTTCCATTATAGACCGTGGAGACAATACTTCTATTATAGGCCATGGGAACAATACTTCTATTATAGACCGTGGAGACAATACTTCTATTATAGACCGTGGAGACAATACTTCTATATTATAGACCATGGGGACAATACTTCTATTATAGACCGTGCAGACAATACTTCTATTATAGACCGTGTGGAAAATACCTCTATATTATAGACCGTGGGGACAATACTCCTATTATAGACCGTAGGGAAAATATTTCTATTATAGACCGTGTGGACAATGCTTCTATTATAGACCGTGGAGACAATACTTCTATTATAGACCGTGGAGACAATACTTCTATTATAGACTGTGAGACCAATACTTCCATTATAGACCGTGCGGACAATACTTCTATTATAGACCGTGGGTACAATACTTCTATTATAGACCGTAGAGACAATACTTCAATTACAGACCGTGGGGACAATACTTCTATTATAGACCGTGGGGACAATGCTTCTATTATAGAACATGGACCGAATACTTCTATTATATACCGTGGAGACAATACTTCTAATATAGACCATGGGGACAATACTTCTATTATAGACCGTGGAGCCAATAATTCTATAGTATAAACCTTGGGGACAATACTTATATTATAGACCGTGGAGACAATACTTCTATTATAGACCATGGGAACAATACTTCTATTATAGACCGTGGAGACAATACTTCTATTATAGACCGTGGAGACAATACTTCTATATTTTAGACCATGGGGACAATACTTCTATTATAGACCGTGGAGACAATACTTCTATTATAGACCGTGGGGAAAATACTTCTATATTATAAACCGTGGGGACAATACTTCTATTATAGACCATAGGGAAAATATTTCTTTTATAGACCGTGTGGACAATACTTCTATTATAGACCGTGGAGACAATGCTTCTATTATAGAACGTGGACCCAATACTTCTATTATAGACCGTGGAGACAATACTTCTAATATAGACCATGGGGACAATACTTCTATTATAGACGTGGAGCCAATACTTCTATAGTATAGACCTTGGGGACAATACTTCTATTATAGACCGTGGAGACAATACTTCTATCATAGACCATGGGAACAATACTTCTATTATAGACCGTGGAGACAATACTTCTATTTTATAGACCATGGGCACAATACTTCTATTATAGACCGTGGAGACAATACTTCTATTATAGACCGTTGGGAAAATACTTCTATATTATAGACCGTAGGGACAATACTTCTATTATAGACCGTAGGGAAAATATTTCTATTATAGACCGTGTGGACAATACTTCTATTTTAGATTGTGGAGACAATGCTTCTATTATAGAACGTGGACCCAATACTTCTATTATAGACCGTGGAGACAATACTTCTAATATAGACCATGGGGACAATACTTCTATTATAGACCGTGGGGAAAATACTTCTATCTTATAGACCATGGAGACAATACTTCTATTATAGACCGTGTGGACAATACTTCTATTATAGACCGTGGAGACAATGCTTCTATTATAGAACGCGGGCCCAATACCTCTATTATAGACCGTGGAAACAATGATTCTATCATAGACCGTGGGGCCATTACTTCCATTTTAGACCGTGGAGCCATTACTTCTATCATAGACCGTGGGGCCATTACTTCTATTATAGACCGTGGGGCCATTGCTTCTATTATAGACCGTGGAGTCAATACTTCTAGTATAGACAGTGCGGACAATACGTCTATTATAGATCGTGGGGTCAATACTTTTATTACAGACTGTGGGGTCAATGCTTCTATTATAGACCGTGGAGACAATACTTCAATTATAGACCGTGCGGACAATACTTCTATTATAGACCGTGGATACAATACTTCTATTATAGACCGTGGAGACAATACTTCTATTATAGACCGTGGAGACAATACCTCAATTATAGACCGTGGAGACATTACTTCTATTATAGACCGTGGGTACAATACTTCTATTATAGACCGTGGAGACACTACTTCTATTATAGACTGTGAGACCAATACTTCCATTATAGACCGTGCGGACAATACTTCTATTATAGACCGTGGGTACAATACTTCTATTATAGACCGTGGAGACAATACTTCTATTATAGACTGTGGAGACAATACTTCTATTATAGACGTGGGGCCATTACTTCTATTATAGGCCGTGGATACAATACTTCTATTATAGAACGTGGAGACAATACTTCTATTATAGACCGTGGGTACAATACTTCTATCATAGACCGTGGAGACATTACTTCTATTATAGACCGCGGGGCCATTACTTCTATTATAGACCGTGGAGCCAGTACTTCCATTATAGACCGTGGAGACATTACTTCTATTATAGACCGTGGGTACAATACTTCTATTATAGACTGTGGAGACAATACTTCTATTATAGACCGTGGAGACAATACTTCTATTATAGACAGTAGAGACAATACATCTATTATAAACCGTGGGTACAATACTTCTATTATAGACCGCGGGGCCATTACTTCTATTATAGACCGTGGAGACAATACTTCTATCATAGACCGTGGAGACAATACATCTATTATAGACCGTGGGGCCATTACTTATATCATAGACCGTGGAGACAATACTTCTATCATAGACGTGGGGCCATTACTTCTATTATAGCCCGTGAAGACAATACTTCTATTATACACCGTGGAGACAATACTTCTATTATAGACCGTGGAGACAATACTTCTATTATAGACCGTGGAGACAATACTTCTATTATAGACCGTGGAGACAATACTTCTATTATAGACCGCGGGGACAATACTTCTATTATAGACCGTGCGGACAATACTTCTATTTTAGACCGTGGGTACAATACTTCTATTATAGACCGTGGAGACAATCATTCTATTTTAGACCGTGGAGACATTACTTCTATTATAGACCGTGGAGATATTACTTCTATTATAGACCGCGGGGCCATTACTTCTATTATAGACCGTGGAGCCAGTACTTCCATTATAGACCGTGGAGACATTACTTCTATTATAGACCGTAGGTACAATACTTCTATTATACACCGTGGAGACAATACTTCTATTATAGACCGTGGAGACAATACTTCTAGTATAGACAGTGTGGACAATACGTCTATTATAGATCGTGGGGTCAATACTTTTATTACAGACTGTGGGGTCAATGCTTCTATTATAGACCGTGGAGACAATACTTCAATTATAGACCGTGCGGACAATACTTCTATTATAGACCGTGGAGACAATACTTCTATTATAGACCGTGAATACAATACTTCTATTATAGAACGTGGAGACAATACTTCTATTATAGACCGTGGAGACAATACTTCAATTATAGACCGTGGAGACATTACTTCTATTATAGACCGTGGGTACAATACTTCTATTATAGACCGTGGAGACAATACTTCTATTATAGACTGTGAGACCAATACTTCCATTATAGACCGTGCAGACAATACTTCTATTATAGACCGTGGGTACAATACTTCTATTATAGACCGTGGAGACAATACTTCTATAATAGACCGTGGAGACAATACTTCTATTATAGACCGTGGGGCCATTACTTCTATTATAGAACGTGGATACAATACTTCTATTATAGACCGTGGAGACAATACTTCTATTATAGACCGTGGGTACAATACTTCTATTATAGACCGTGGAGACATTACTTCTATTATAGACCGCGGGGCCATTACTTCTATTATAGACCGTGGAGCCAGTACTTCCATTATAGACCGTGGAGACATTACTTCTATTATATACCGTGGGTACAATGCTTCTATTATAGACCGTGGGGACAATGCTTCTATTATTGACAGTAGAGACAATACATCTATTATAAACCGTGGGTACAATACTTCTATTATAGACCGCGGGGCCATTACTTCTATTATAGACCGTGGAGACAATACTTCTATTATAGACCGTGGAGACAATACTTCTATTATAGACCGTGGGGCCATTACTTCTATTATAGACCGTGGAGACAATACTTCTATCATAGACCGTGGGGCCATTACTTCTATTATAGCCCGTGAAGACAATACTTCTATTATAGACCGTGGAGACAATGCTTCTATTATAGACCGTGGAGACAATACTTCTATTATAGACCGTGGAGACAATACTTCTATTATAGACCGTGGAGACAATACTTCTATTATAGACCGCGGGGACAATACTTCTATTATAGACCGTGGAGACAACACTTCTATTATAGACCGTGGAGACATTACTTCTATTATAGACCGTGGAGACAATATTTCTATTATAGACCGTGGAGACAATACTTCTATTATAGACCGTGGAGACAATACTTCTATTATATACCGTGGAGACACTACTTCCATTATATACCATGGAGACATTACTTCTATTATAGACCGTGGAGACAATACTTCTATTATAGACCGTGCAGACAATACTTCTATTATAGACCGTGGAGACATTACTTCTATTATAGACCGTGGAGACATTACTTCTGTTATAGACCGTGGAGACATTACTTCTATTATAGACCGTGGAGACAATACTTCTATTGTAGACTGTGGAGACAATACTTCTATTATAGACCGTGGAGACAATACTTCAATTATAGACCGTGGAGACATTACTTCTATTATAGACCGTGGGTACAATACTTCTATTATAGACCGTGGAGACAATATTTCTATTATAGACTGTGAGATCAATACTTCCATTATAGACCGTGCGGACAATACTACTATTATAGACCGCGGGGCCATTACTTCTATTATAGACCGTGGAGACAATACTTCTATTATAGACCGTGGTGACAATACTTCTATTATAGACCGTGGGGCCATTACTTCTATTATAGACCGTGGAGACAATACTTCTATCATAGACCGTGGGGCCATTACTTCTATTATAGCCCGTGAAGACAATGCTTCTATTATAGAATGTGGAGACAATACTTCTATTATAGACCGTGGAGACAATACTTCTATTATAGACCGTGGAGACAATACTTCTATTATAGACCGCGGGGACAATACTTCTATTATAGACCGTGGAGACAATACTTCTATTATAGACCGTGGAGACATTACTTCTATTATAGACCGTGGAGACAATATTTCTATTATAGACCGTGGAGACAATACTTCTATTATAGACCGTGGAGACAATACTTCTATTATATACCGTGGAGACACTACTTCTATTATAGACCATGGAGACATTACTTCTATTATAGACCGTGGAGATAATACTTCTATTATAGACCGTGGAGACAATACTTCTATTATAGACCGTGGAGACATTACTTCTATTATAGACCGTGGAGACAATACTTCTATTATAGACCGTGGAGACATTACTTCTATTATAGACCGTGGAGACAATACTTCTATTATAGACCGTGGAGACATTACTTCTATTATAGACCGTGGAGACAATACTTCTATTATAGACCGTGGAGACAATACTTCTATTATAGACGGTGGAGACAATACTTCTATTATAGACCGTGGAGACAATACTTCTATTATAGACCGTGGAGACAATACTTCTATTATAGACCGCGGGGACAATACTTCTATTATAGACCGTGGAGACAACACTTCTATTATAGACCGTGGAGACATTACTTCTATTATAGACCGTGGAGACAATATTTCTATTATAGACCGTGGAGACAATACTTCTATTATAGACCGTGGAGACAATACTTCTATTATATACCGTGGAGACACTACTTCCATTATATACCATGGAGACATTACTTCTATTATAGACCGTGGAGACAATACTTCTATTATAGACCGTGCAGACAATACTTCTATTATAGACCGTGGAGACATTACTTCTATTATAGACCGTGGAGACATTACTTCTGTTATAGACCGTGGAGACATTACTTCTATTATAGACCGTGGAGACAATACTTCTATTGTAGACTGTGGAGACAATACTTCTATTATAGACCGTGGAGACAATACTTCAATTATAGACCGTGGAGACATTACTTCTATTATAGACCGTGGGTACAATACTTCTATTATAGACCGTGGAGACAATATTTCTATTATAGACTGTGAGATCAATACTTCCATTATAGACCGTGCGGACAATACTTCTATTATAGACCGCGGGGCCATTGCTTCTATTATAGACCGTGGAGACAATACTTCTATTATAGACCGTGGAGACAATACTTCTATTATAGACCGTGGGGCCATTACTTCTATTATAGACGGTGGAGACAATACTTCTATCATAGACCGTGGGGCCATTACTTCTATTATAGCCCGTGAAGACAATGCTTCTATTATAGACCGTGGAGACAATACTTCTATTATAGACCGTGGAGACAATACTTCTATTATAGACCGTGGAGACAATACTTCTATTATAGACCGCGGGGACAATACTTCTATTATAGACCGTGGAGACAATACTTCTATTATAGACCGTGGAGACATTACTTCTATTATAGACCGTGGAGACAATATTTCTATTATAGACCGTGGAGACAATACTTCTATTATAGACCGTGGAGACAATACTTCTATTATATACCGTGGAGACACTACTTCTATTATAGACCATGGAGACATTACTTCTATTATAGACCGTGGAGATAATACTTCTATTATAGACCGTGGAGACAATACTTCTATTATAGACCGTGGAGACATTACTTCTATTATAGACCGTGGAGACAATACTTCTATTATAGACCGTGGAGACATTACTTCTATTATAGACCGTGGAGACAATACTTCTATTATAGACCGTGGAGACATTACTTCTATTATAGACCGTGGAGACAATACTTCTATTATAGACCGTGGAGACAATACTTCTATTATAGACGGTGGAGACAATACTTCTATTATAGACCGTGGAGACATTACTTCTATTATAGACCGTGGAGACAATACTTCTATTATAGACCGTGGAGACATTACTTCTATTATAGACAGTGGAGACAATACTTCTATTATAGACCGTGGAGACATTACTTCTATTATAGACCGAGGAGACAATACTTCTATTATAGACCGTTGAGACAATACTTCTATTATAAACCGTGGAGATATTACTTCTATTATAGACCGTGGAGACAATACTTCTATTATAGACCGTGGAGACATTACTTCTATTATAGACCGTGGAGACAATACTTCTATTGTAGACTGTGGAGACAATACTTTTATTATAGACCGTGGAGACAATACTTCTATTATAGACTGTCGAGACAATACTTCTATTATAGACCGTGGGGCCATTATTTCTATTATAGACCGTTGAGAAAATGCTTCTATTATAGACCGTGGAGACATTACTTCTATTATAGACCGTTGGGCCATTACTTCTATTATAGACCGTGGGGCCATTACTTCTATTATAGACCGTGGAGCCATTACTTCTATTATAGACCGTGTGTACAATACTTCTATTATAGACCGTGGGTACAATACTTCTATTATAGACGTGGAGACAATCATTCTATTATAGACCGTGGAGACATTACTTCTATTATAGACCGTGGAGACAATACTTCTATTATAGACTGTGGAGACAATACTTCTATTATAGACTGTGGAGACAATACTTCTATTATTGACCGTGGAGACAATACTTCTATTATAGAACGTGGAGACAATATTTCTATTATAGACCGTGGAGCCAATACTTTTATTATAGATCGTGGAGACAATACTTCTATTATAGACCGTGGAGACAATTCTTCTATTATAGACTGTGGAGACAATACTTCTATTATAGACCGGTCGGACAATACTTCTATTATAGACCGTGGGTACAATACTTCTATTATAGACCGTGGAGACAATCATTCTATTATAGACCGTGGAGACAATACTTCTATTATAGACCGTGGAGACAATACTTCTATTATAGACTGTGGAGACAATACTTCTATTATAGACAGTGGAGACATTACTTCTATTATAGACCGTGAAGACAATACTTCTATTATAGACCGTGGAGACATTACTTCTATTATAGACCGTGGAGACAATACTTCTATTATAGACCGTGGAGACAATACTTCTATTATAGACCGTGGAGACAATACTTCTATTATAGACCGTGGGTACATTACTTCTATTATAGACCGTGGAGACAATCATTCTATTATAGACCGTGGAGACAATACTTCTATTATAGACCGTGGAGACAATACTTCTATTATAGACCGTGGAGACAATACTTCTATTATAGACCGTGGAGATATTACTTCTATTATAGACCGTGGAGAAAATACTTCTATTATAGACCGTGGAGACAATACTTCTATTATAGACCGTGGAGACAATACTTCTATTATAGACTGTGGAGCCAATACTTCTATTATAGACCGTGGAGACATTACTTCTATTATAGACCGTGGAGACAATATTTCTATTATAGACCGTGGAGACATTACTTCTATTATAGACCGTGGAGACAATACTTCTATTATAGACCGTGGAGACATTACTTCTATTATAGACCGTGGAGACAATACTTCTATTATAGACCGTGGAGACAATACTTCTATTATAAACCGTGTGGACAATGCTTCCATTATAGACCGTGGAGACAATACTTCTATTATAGACCGTGGAGACAATACTTCTATTATAGACGGTGGAGACAATACTTCTATTATAGACCGTGGAGACATTACTTCTATGATAGACCGTGGAGACAATACTTCTATTATAGACCGTGGAGACATTACTTCTATTATAGACCGTGGAGACAATACTTCTATTATAGACCGTGGAGACAATACTTCTATTATAGACCGTGGAGACATTACTTCTATTATAGACCGTGGAGACAATACTTCTATTGTAGACTGTGGCGACAATACTTTTATTATAGACCGTGGAGACAATACTCCTATTATAGACTGTCGAGACAATACTTCTATTATAGACCGTGGGGCCATTATTTCTATTATAGACCGTTGAGAAAATGCTTCTATTATAGACCGTGGAGACATTACTTCTATTATAGACCGTAGGGCCATTACTTCTATTATAGACCGTGGGGCCATTACTTCTATTATAGACCGTGGAGCCATTACTTCTATTATAGACCGTGTGTACAATACTTCTATTATAGACCGTGGGTACAATACTTCTATTATAGACGTGGAGACAATCATTCTATTATAGACCGTGGAGACATTACTTCTATTATAGACCGTGGAGACAATACTTCTATTATAGACTGTGGAGACAATACTTCTATTATAGACTGTGGAGACAATACTTCTATTATTGACCGTGGAGACAATACTTCTATTATAGAACTTGGAGACAATACTTCTATTATAGACCGTGGAGCCAATACTTTTATTATAGACCGTGGAGACAATACTTCTATTATAGACCGTGGAGACAATACTTCTATTATAGACGTGCGGACAATACTTCTATTATAGACCGTGGGTACAATACTTCTATTATAGACCGTGGAGACAATCATTCTATTATAGACCGTGGAGACAATACTTCTATTTTAGACCGTGGAGACAATACTTCTATTATAGACCGTGGAGAAAATACTTCTATTATAGACCGTGGAGACAATACTTCTATTATAGACCGTGGAGACATTACTTCTATTATAGACCGTGGAGACAATACTTCTATTATAGACCGTGGAGACATTACTTCTATTATAGACCGTGGAGACAATACTTCTATTATAGACCGTGGAGACAATACTTCTATTATAGACCGTGGAGACAATGCTTCTATTATAGACCGTGGGTACATTACTTCTAATATAGACCGTGGAGACAATCATTCTATTATAGACCGTGGAGACAATACTTCTATTATAGACCGTGGAGACAATACTTCTATTATAGACCGTGGAGACAATACTTCTATTATAGACCGTGGAGACATTACTTCTATTATAGACCGTGGAGACAATACTTCTATTATAGACCGTGGAGACATTACTTCTATTATATACCGTGGAGACAATACTTCTATTATAGACCGTGGAGACAATACTTCTATTATAGACTGTGGAGACAATACTTCTATTATAGACCGTGGAGACATTACTTCTATTATAGACCGTGGAGACAATACTTCTATTATAGACCGTGGAGACATTACTTCTATTATAGACCGTGGAGACAATACTTCTATTATAGATCGTGGAGACATTACTTCTATTATAGGCCATGGAGACAATACTTCTATTATAGATCGTGGAGACATTACTTCTATTATAGACCATGGAGACAATACTTCTATTATAGACCGTGGAGACAATACTTCTATTATAGACCGTGGGGACATTACTTCTATTATAGACCGTGGAGACAATACTTCTATTATAGACCGTGGATACAATACTTCTATTATAGACCGTGGAGACAATACTTCTATTATAGACCGTGGAGACAATACTTCAATTATAGACCGTGGAGACATTACTTCTATTATAGACCGTGGGTACAATACTTCTATTATAGACCGTGGAGACAATACTTCTATTATAGACTGTGAGACCAATGCTTCCATTATAGACCGTGCGGACAATACTTCTATTATAGACCGTGGGTACAATACTTCTATTATAGACCGTGGAGACAATACTTCTATTATAGACTGTGGAGACAATACTTCTATTATAGACCGTGGGGCCATTACTTCTATTATAGAACGTGGATACAATACTTCTATTATAGACCGTGGAGACAATACTTCTATTATAGACCGTGGGTACAATACTTCTATTATAGACCGTGGAGACATTACTTCTATTATAGACCGCGGGGCCATTACTTCTATTATAGACCGTGGAGCCAGTACTTCCATTATAGACCGTGGAGACATTACTTCTATTATATACCGTGGGTACAATGCTTCTATTATAGACCGTGTGGACAATACTTCTATTATAGACCGTGGAGACAATACTTCTATTATAGACTGTGGAGCCAATACTTCTATTATAGACCGTGGAGACATTACTTCTATTATAGACCGTGGAGACAATATTTCTATTATAGACCGTGGAGACATTACTTCTATTATAGACGTGGAGACAATACTTCTATTATAGACCGTGGAGACATTACTTCTATTATAGACCGTGGAGACAATACTTCTATTATAGACCGTGGAGACAATACTTCTATTATAAACCGTGTGGACAATGCTTCCATTATAGACCGTGGAGACAATACTTCTATTATAGACCGTGGAGACAATACTTCTATTATAGACGGTGGAGACAATACTTCTATTATAGACCGTGGAGACATTACTTCTATGATAGACCGTGGAGACAATACTTCTATTATAGACCGTGGAGACATTACTTCTATTATAGACCGTAGAGACAATACTTCTATTATAGACCGTGGAGACATTACTTCTATTATAGACCGTGGAGACAATACTTCTATTATAGACCGTGGAGACAATACTTCTATTATAGACCGTGGAGACATTACTTCTATTATAGACCGTGGAGACAATACTTCTATTGTAGACTGTGGCGACAATACTTTTATTATAGACCGTGGAGACAATACTCCTATTATAGACTGTCGAGACAATACTTCTATTATAGACCGTGGGGCCATTATTTCTATTATAGACCGTTGAGAAAATGCTTCTATTATAGACCGTGGAGACATTACTTCTATTATAGACCGTAGGGTCATTACTTCTATTATAGACCGTGGGGCCATTACTTCTATTATAGACCGTGGAGCCATTACTTCTATTATAGACCGTGTGTACAATACTTCTATTATAGACCGTGGGTACAATACTTCTATTATAGACGTGGAGACAATCATTCTATTATAGACCGTGGAGACATTACTTCTATTATAGACCGTGGAGACAATACTTCTATTATAGACTGTGGAGACAATACTTCTATTATAGACTGTGGAGACAATACTTCTATTATTGACCGTGGAGACAATACTTCTATTATAGAACTTGGAGACAATACTTCTATTATAGACCGTGGAGCCAATACTTTTATTATAGACCGTGGAGACAATACTTCTATTATAGACCGTGGAGACAATACTTCTATTATAGACGTGCGGACAATACTTCTATTATAGACCGTGGGTACAATACTTCTATTATAGACCGTGGAGACAATCATTCTATTATAGACCGTGGAGACAATACTTCTATTTTAGACCGTGGAGACAATACTTCTATTATAGACCGTGGAGAAAATACTTCTATTATAGACCGTGGAGACAATACTTCTATTATAGACCGTGGAGACATTACTTCTATTATAGACCGTGGAGACAATACTTCTATTATAGACCGTGGAGACATTACTTCTATTATAGACCGTGGAGACAATACTTCTATTATAGACCGTGGAGACAATACTTCTATTATAGACCGTGGAGAAAATGCTTCTATTATAGACCGTGGGTACATTACTTCTAATATAGACCGTGGAGACAATCATTCTATTATAGACCGTGGAGACAATACTTCTATTATAGACCGTGGAGACAATACTTCTATTATAGACCGTGGAGACAATACTTCTATTATAGACCGTGGAGACATTACTTCTATTATAGACCGTGGAGACAATACTTCTATTATAGACCGTGGAGACATTACTTCTATTATATACCGTGGAGACAATACTTCTATTATAGACCGTGGAGACAATACTTCTATTATAGACTGTGGAGACAATACTTCTATTATAGACCGTGGAGACATTACTTCTATTATAGACCGTGGAGACAATACTTCTATTATAGACCGTGGAGACATTACTTCTATTATAGACCGTGGAGACAATACTTCTATTATAGACCGTGGAGACATTACTTCTATTATAGACCGTGGAGACAATACTTCTATTATAGACCGTGGAGACAATACTTCTATTATAAACCGTGTGGACAATGCTTCCATTATAGACCGTGGAGACAATACTTCTATTATAGACCGTGGAGACAATACTTCTATTATAGACGGTGGAGACAATACTTCTATTATAGACCGTGGAGACATTACTTCTATGATAGACCGTGGAGACAATACTTCTATTATAGACCGTGGAGACATTACTTCTATTATAGACCGTAGAGACAATACTTCTATTATAGACCGTGGAGACATTACTTCTATTATAGACCGTGGAGACAATACTTCTATTATAGACCGTGGAGACAATACTTCTATTATAGACCGTGGAGACATTACTTCTATTATAGACCGTGGAGACAATACTTCTATTGTAGACTGTGGCGACAATACTTTTATTATAGACCGTGGAGACAATACTCCTATTATAGACTGTCGAGACAATACTTCTATTATAGACCGTGGGGCCATTATTTCTATTATAGACCGTTGAGAAAATGCTTCTATTATAGACCGTGGAGACATTACTTCTATTATAGACCGTAGGGCCATTACTTCTATTATAGACCGTGGGGCCATTACTTCTATTATAGACCGTGGAGCCATTACTTCTATTATAGACCGTGTGTACAATACTTCTATTATAGACCGTGGGTACAATACTTCTATTATAGACGTGGAGACAATCATTCTATTATAGACCGTGGAGACATTACTTCTATAATAGACCGTGGAGACAATACTTCTATTATAGACTGTGGAGACAATACTTCTATTATAGACTGTGGAGACAATACTTCTATTATTGACCGTGGAGACAATACTTCTATTATAGAACTTGGAGACAATACTTCTATTATAGACCGTGGAGCCAATACTTTTATTATAGACCGTGGAGACAATACTTCTATTATAGACCGTGGAGACAATACTTCTATTATAGACGTGCGGACAATACTTCTATTATAGACCGTGGGTACAATACTTCTATTATAGACCGTGGAGACAATCATTCTATTATAGACCGTGGAGACAATACTTCTATTTTAGACCGTGGAGACAATACTTCTATTATAGACCGTGGAGAAAATACTTCTATTATAGACCGTGGAGACAATACTTCTATTATAGACCGTGGAGACATTACTTCTATTATAGACCGTGGAGACAATACTTCTATTATAGACCGTGGAGACATTACTTCTATTATAGACCGTGGAGACAATACTTCTATTATAGACCGTGGAGACAATACTTCTATTATAGACCGTGGAGACAATGCTTCTATTATAGACCGTGGGTACATTACTTCTAATATAGACCGTGGAGACAATCATTCTATTATAGACCGTGGAGACAATACTTCTATTATAGACCGTGGAGACAATACTTCTATTATAGACCGTGGAGACAATACTTCTATTATAGACCGTGGAGACATTACTTCTATTATAGACCGTGGAGACAATACTTCTATTATAGACCGTGGAGACATTACTTCTATTATATACCGTGGAGACAATACTTCTATTATAGACCGTGGAGACAATACTTCTATTATAGACTGTGGAGACAATACTTCTATTATAGACCGTGGAGACATTACTTCTATTATAGACCGTGGAGACAATACTTCTATTATAGACCGTGGAGACATTACTTCTATTATAGACCGTGGAGACAATACTTCTATTATAGATCGTGGAGACATTACTTCTATTATAGGCCATGGAGACAATACTTCTATTATAGATCGTGGAGACATTACTTCTATTATAGACCATGGAGACAATACTTCTATTATAGACCGTGGAGACAATACTTCTATTATAGACCGTGGGGACATTACTTCTATTATAGACCGTGGAGACAATACTTCTATTATAGACCGTGGATACAATACTTCTATTATAGACCGTGGAGACAATACTTCTATTATAGACCGTGGAGACAATACTTCAATTATAGACCGTGGAGACATTACTTCTATTATAGACCGTGGGTACAATACTTCTATTATAGACCGTGGAGACAATACTTCTATTATAGACTGTGAGACCAATGCTTCCATTATAGACCGTGCGGACAATACTTCTATTATAGACCGTGGGTACAATACTTCTATTATAGACCGTGGAGACAATACTTCTATTATAGACTGTGGAGACAATACTTCTATTATAGACCGTGGGGCCATTACTTCTATTATAGAACGTGGATACAATACTTCTATTATAGACCGTGGAGACAATACTTCTATTATAGACCGTGGGTACAATACTTCTATTATAGACCGTGGAGACATTACTTCTATTATAGACCGCGGGGCCATTACTTCTATTATAGACCGTGGAGCCAGTACTTCCATTATAGACCGTGGAGACATTACTTCTATTATATACCGTGGGTACAATGCTTCTATTATAGACCGTGTGGACAATACTTCTATTATAGACCGTGGAGACAATACTTCTATTATAGACTGTGGAGCCAATACTTCTATTATAGACCGTGGAGACATTACTTCTATTATAGACCGTGGAGACAATATTTCTATTATAGACCGTGGAGACATTACTTCTATTATAGACCGTGGAGACAATACTTCTATTATAGACCGTGGAGACATTACTTCTATTATAGACCGTGGAGACAATACTTCTATTATAGACCGTGGAGACAATACTTCTATTATAAACCGTGTGGACAATGCTTCCATTATAGACCGTGGAGACAATACTTCTATTATAGACCGTGGAGACAATACTTCTATTATAGACGGTGGAGACAATACTTCTATTATAGACCGTGGAGACATTACTTCTATGATAGACCGTGGAGACAATACTTCTATTATAGACCGTGGAGACATTACTTCTATTATAGACCGTAGAGACAATACTTCTATTATAGACCGTGGAGACATTACTTCTATTATAGACCGTGGAGACAATACTTCTATTATAGACCGTGGAGACAATACTTCTATTATAGACCGTGGAGACATTACTTCTATTATAGACCGTGGAGACAATACTTCTATTGTAGACTGTGGCGACAATACTTTTATTATAGACCGTGGAGACAATACTCCTATTATAGACTGTCGAGACAATACTTCTATTATAGACCGTGGGGCCATTATTTCTATTATAGACCGTTGAGAAAATGCTTCTATTATAGACCGTGGAGACATTACTTCTATTATAGACCGTAGGGCCATTACTTCTATTATAGACCGTGGGGCCATTACTTCTATTATAGACCGTGGAGCCATTACTTCTATTATAGACCGTGTGTACAATACTTCTATTATAGACCGTGGGTACAATACTTCTATTATAGACGTGGAGACAATCATTCTATTATAGACCGTGGAGACATTACTTCTATTATAGACCGTGGAGACAATACTTCTATTATAGACTGTGGAGACAATACTTCTATTATAGACTGTGGAGACAATACTTCTATTATTGACCGTGGAGACAATACTTCTATTATAGAACTTGGAGACAATACTTCTATTATAGACCGTGGAGCCAATACTTTTATTATAGACCGTGGAGACAATACTTCTATTATAGACCGTGGAGACAATACTTCTATTATAGACGTGCGGACAATACTTCTATTATAGACCGTGGGTACAATACTTCTATTATAGACCGTGGAGACAATCATTCTATTATAGACCGTGGAGACAATACTTCTATTTTAGACCGTGGAGACAATACTTCTATTATAGACCGTGGAGAAAATACTTCTATTATAGACCGTGGAGACAATACTTCTATTATAGACCGTGGAGACATTACTTCTATTATAGACCGTGGAGACAATACTTCTATTATAGACCGTGGAGACATTACTTCTATTATAGACCGTGGAGACAATACTTCTATTATAGACCGTGGAGACAATACTTCTATTATAGACCGTGGAGAAAATGCTTCTATTATAGACCGTGGGTACATTACTTCTAATATAGACCGTGGAGACAATCATTCTATTATAGACCGTGGAGACAATACTTCTATTATAGACAGTGGAGACAATACTTCTATTATAGACCGTGGAGACAATACTTCTATTATAGACCGTGGAGACATTACTTCTATTATAGACCGTGGAGACAATACTTCTATTATAGACCGTGGAGACATTACTTCTATTATATACCGTGGAGACAATACTTCTATTATAGACCGTGGAGACAATACTTCTATTATAGACTGTGGAGACAATACTTCTATTATAGACCGTGGAGACATTACTTCTATTATAGACCGTGGAGACAATACTTCTATTATAGACCGTGGAGACATTACTTCTATTATAGACCGTGGAGACAATACTTCTATTATAGATCGTGGAGACATTACTTCTATTATAGGCCATGGAGACAATACTTCTATTATAGATCGTGGAGACATTACTTCTATTATAGACCATGGAGACAATACTTCTATTATAGACCGTGGAGACAATACTTCTATTATAGACCGTGGGGACATTACTTCTATTATAGACCGTGGAGACAATACTTCTATTATAGACCGTGGATACAATACTTCTATTATAGACCGTGGAGACAATACTTCTATTATAGACCGTGGAGACAATACTTCAATTATAGACCGTGGAGACATTACTTCTATTATAGACCGTGGGTACAATACTTCTATTATAGACCGTGGAGACAATACTTCTATTATAGACTGTGAGACCAATGCTTCCATTATAGACCGTGCGGACAATACTTCTATTATAGACCGTGGGTACAATACTTCTATTATAGACCGTGGAGACAATACTTCTATTATAGACTGTGGAGACAATACTTCTATTATAGACCGTGGGGCCATTACTTCTATTATAGAACGTGGATACAATACTTCTATTATAGACCGTGGAGACAATACTTCTATTATAGACCGTGGGTACAATACTTCTATTATAGACCGTGGAGACATTACTTCTATTATAGACCGCGGGGCCATTACTTCTATTATAGACCGTGGAGCCAGTACTTCCATTATAGACCGTGGAGACATTACTTCTATTATATACCGTGGGTACAATGCTTCTATTATAGACCGTGGGGACAATACTTCTATTATAGACAGTGGAGACAATACTTCTATTATTGACAGTAGAGACAATACATCTATTATAAACCGTGGGTACAATACTTATATTATAGACCGCGGGGCCATTACTTCTATTATAGACCGTGGAGACAATACTTCTATTATAGACCGTGGAGACAATACTTCTATTATAGACCGTGGGGCCATTACTTCTATTATAGACCGTGGAGACAATACTTCTATCATAGACCATGGGGCCATTACTTCTATTATAGCCCGTGAAGACAATACTTCTATTATAGACCGTGGAGACAATGCTTCTATTATAGACCGTGGAGACAATACTTCTATTATAGACCGTGGAGACAATACTTCTATTATAGACCGTGGAGACAATACTTCTATTATAGACCGCGGGGACAATACTTCTATTATAGACCGTGGAGACAACACTTCTATTATAGACCGTGGAGACAATACTTCTATTATAGACCGTGGAGACAATATTTCTATTATAGACCGTGGAGACAATACTTCTATTATAGACCGTGGAGACAATACTTCTATTATATACCGTGGAGACACTACTTCCATTATATACCATGGAGACATTACTTCTATTATAGACCGTGGAGACAATACTTCTATTATAGACCGTGCAGACAATACTTCTATTATAGACCGTGGAGACATTACTTCTATTATAGACCGTGGAGACATTACTTCTGTTATAGACCGTGGAGACATTACTTCTATTATAGACCGTGGAGACAATACTTCTATTGTAGACTGTGGAGACAATACTTCTATTATAGACCGTGGAGACAATACTTCCATTATAGACCGTGGAGACATTACTTCTATTATAGACCGTGGGTACAATACTTCTATTATAGACCGTGGAGACAATATTTCTATTATAGACTGTGAGATCAATACTTCCATTATAGACCGTGCGGACAATACTTCTATTATAGACCGCGGGGCCATTACTTCTATTATAGACCGTGGAGACAATACTTCTATTATAGACCGTGGAGTCAATACTTCTATTATAGACCGTGGGGCCATTACTTCTATTATAGACCGTGGAGACAATACTTCTATCATAGACCGTGGGGCCATTACTTCTATTATAGACCGTGGAGACAATACTTCTATTATAGACCGCGGGGACAATACTTCTATTATAGACCGTGGAGACAATACTTCTATTATAGACCGTGGAGACAATACTTCTATTATAGACCGTGGAGACAATATTTCTATTATAGACCGTGGAGACAATACTTCTATTATAGACCGTGGAGACAATACTTCTATTATATACCGTGGAGACATTACTTCTATTATAGACCATGGAGACATTACTTCTATTATAGACAGTGGAGACACTACTTCTATTATAGACGTGCGGACAATACTTCTATTATAGACCGTGGGTACAATACTTCTATTATAGACCGTGGAGACAATCATTCTATTATAGACCGTGGAGACAATACTTCTATTTTAGACCGTGGAGACAATACTTCTATTATAGACCGTGGAGACAATACTTCTATTATAGACCGTGGAGACAATACTTCTATTATAGACCGTGGAGACATTACTTCTATTATAGACCGTGGAGACAATACTTCTATTATAGACCGTGGAGACATTACTTCTATTATAGACCGTGGAGACAATACTTCTATTATAGACCGTGGAGACAATACTTCTATTATAGACCGTGGAGACAATGCTTCTATTATAGACCGTGGGTACATTACTTCTAATATAGACCGTGGAGACAATCATTCTATTATAGACCGTGGAGACAATACTTCTATTATAGACCGTGGAGACAATACTTCTATTATAGACCGTGGAGACAATACTTCTATTATAGACCGTGGAGACATTACTTCTATTATAGACCGTGGAGACAATACTTCTATTATAGACCGTGGAGACATTACTTCTATTATATACCGTGGAGACAATACTTCTATTATAGACCGTGGAGACAATACTTCTATTATAGACTGTGGAGACAATACTTCTATTATAGACCGTGGAGACATTACTTCTATTATAGACCGTGGAGACAATACTTCTATTATAGACCGTGGAGACATTACTTCTATTATAGACCGTGGAGACAATACTTCTATTATAGATCGTGGAGACATTACTTCTATTATAGGCCATGGAGACAATACTTCTATTATAGATCGTGGAGACATTACTTCTATTATAGACCATGGAGACAATACTTCTATTATAGACCGTGGAGACAATACTTCTATTATAGACCGTGGGGACATTACTTCTATTATAGACCGTGGAGACAATACTTCTATTATAGACCGTGGATACAATACTTCTATTATAGACCGTGGAGACAATACTTCTATTATAGACCGTGGAGACAATACTTCAATTATAGACCGTGGAGACATTACTTCTATTATAGACCGTGGGTACAATACTTCTATTATAGACCGTGGAGACAATACTTCTATTATAGACTGTGAGACCAATACTTCCATTATAGACCGTGCGGACAATACTTCTATTATAGACCGTGGGTACAATACTTCTATTATAGACCGTGGAGACAATGCTTCTATTATAGACTGTGGAGACAATACTTCTATTATAGACCGTGGGGCCATTACTTCTATTATAGAACGTGGATACAATACTTCTATTATAGACCGTGGAGACAATACTTCTATTATAGACCGTGGGTACAATACTTATATTATAGACCGTGGAGACATTACTTCTATTATAGACCGCGGGGCCATTACTTCTATTATAGACCGTGGAGACATTACTTCTATTATATACCGTGGGTACAATGCTTCTATTATAGACCGTGGGGACAATACTTCTATTATAGACAGTGGAGACAATACTTCTATTATTGACAGTAGAGACAATACATCTATTATAAACCGTGGGTACAATACTTCTATTATAGACCGCGGGGCCATTACTTCTATTATAGACCGTGGAGACAATACTTCTATTATAGACCGTGGAGACAATACTTCTATTATAGACCGTGGGGCCATTACTTCTATTATAGACCGTGGAGACAATACTTCTATCATAGACCATGGGGCCATTACTTCTATTATAGCCCGTGAAGACAATACTTCTATTATAGACCGTGGAGACAATGCTTCTATTATAGACCGTGGAGACAATACTTCTATTATAGACCGTGGAGACAATACTTCTATTATAGACCGTGGAGACAATACTTCTATTATAGACCGCGGGGACAATACTTCTATTATAGACCGTGGAGACAACACTTCTATTATAGACCGTGGAGACATTACTTCTATTATAGACCGTGGAGACAATATTTCTATTATAGACCGTGGAGACAATACTTATATTATAGACCGTGGAGACAATACTTCTATTATATACCGTGGAGACACTACTTCCATTATATACCATGGAGACATTACTTCTATTATAGACCGTGGAGACAATACTTCTATTATAGACCGTGCAGACAATACTTCTATTATAGACCGTGGAGACATTACTTCTATTATAGACCGTGGAGACATTACTTCTGTTATAGACCGTGGAGACATTACTTCTATTATAGACCGTGGAGACAATACTTCTATTGTAGACTGTGGAGACAATACTTCTATTATAGACCGTGGAGACAATACTTCAATTATAGACCGTGGAGACATTACTTCTATTATAGACCGTGGGTACAATACTTCTATTATAGACCGTGGAGACAATATTTCTATTATAGACTGTGAGATCAATACTTCCATTATAGACCGTGCGGACAATACTTCTATTATAGACCGCGGGGCCATTACTTCTATTATAGACCGTGGAGACAATACTTCTATTATAGACCGTGGAGTCAATACTTCTATTATAGACCGTGGGGCCATTACTTCTATTATAGACCGTGGAGACAATACTTCTATCATAGACCGTGGGGCCATTACTTCTATTATAGACCGTGGAGACAATACTTCTATTATAGACCGCGGGGACAATACTTCTATTATAGACCGTGGAGACAATACTTCTATTATAGACCGTGGAGACAATACTTCTATTATAGACCGTGGAGACAATATTTCTATTATAGACCGTGGAGACAATACTTCTATTATAGACCGTGGAGACAATACTTCTATTATATACCGTGGAGACACTACTTCTATTATAGACCATGGAGACATTACTTCTATTATAGACAGTGGAGACAATACTTCTATTATAGACCGTGGAGACAATACTTCTATTATAGACCGTGGAGATATTACTTCTATTATAGACCGTGGAGACAATACTTCTATTATAGACCGTGGAGACAATACTTCTATTATAGACCGTGGAGACATTACTTCTATTATAGACCGTGGAGACAATACTTCTATTATAGACCGTGGAGACAATACTTCTATTATAGACGGTGGAGACAATACTTCTATTATAGACCGTGGAGACATTACTTCTATTATAGACCGTGGAGACAATACTTCTATTATAGACCGTGGAGACATTACTTCTATTATAGACCGTGGAGACAATACTTCTATTATAGACCGTGGAGACATTACTTCTATTATAGACCGTGGAGACAATACTTCTATTATAGACCGTGGAGACAATACTTCTATTATAAACCGTGGAGATATTACTTCTATTATAGACCGTGGAGACAATACTTCTATTATAGACCGTGGAGACATTACTTCTATTATAGACCGTGGAGACAATACTTCTATTGTAGACTGTGGAGCCAATACTTTTATTATAGACCGTGGAGACAATACTTCTATTATAGACTGTCGAGACAATACTTCTATTATAGACCGTGGGGCCATTATTTCTATTATAGACCGTTGAGAAAATGCTTCTATTATAGACCGTGGAGACATTACTTCTATTATAGACCGTAGGGCCATTACTTCTATTATAGACCGTGGGGCCATTACTTCTATTATAGACCGTGGAGCCATTACTTCTATTATAGACCGTGTGTACAATACTTCTATTATAGACCGTGGGTACAATACTTCTATTATAGACGTGGAGACAATCATTCTATTATAGACCGTGGAGACAATACTTCTATTATAGACCGTGGAGACTATACTTCTATTATAGACCGTGGAGACATTACTTCTATTATAGACCGTGTAGACAATACTTCTATTATAGACCGTGGAGACAATACTTCTATTATAGACCGTGGAGACAATACTTCTATTATAGACCGTGGGTACATTACTTCTATTATAGACCGTGGAGACAATCATTCTATTATAGACCGTGGAGACAATACTTCTATTATAGACCGTGGAGACTATACTTCTATTATAGACCGTGGAGACAATACTTCTATTATAGACCGTGGAGATATTATTTCTATTATAGACCGTGGAGAAAATACTTCTATTATAGACCGTGGAGACATTACTTCTATTATAGACCGTGGAGACAATACTTCTATTATAGAGCGTGGAGACAATACTTCTATTATAGACTGTGGATCCAATACTTCTATTATAGACCGTGGAGACATTACTTCTATTATAGACCGTGGAAACAATATTTCTATTATAGACCGTGGAGACATTACTTCTATTATAGACCGTGGAGACAATACATCTATTATAGACCGTGGAGACATTACTTCTATTATAGACCGTGGAGACAATACTTCTATTATAGACCGTGGAGACAATACTTCTATTATAAACCGTGTGGACAATGCTTCCATTATAGACCGTGGAGACAATACTTCTATTATAGACCGTGGAGACAATACTTCTATTATAGACGGTGGAGACAATACTTCTATTATAGACCGTGGAGACATTACTTCTATGATAGACCGTGGAGACAATACTTCTATTATAGACCGTGGAGACATTACTTCTATTATAGACCGTAGAGACAATACTTCTATTGTAGACCGTGGAGACATTACTTCTATTATAGACCGTGGAGACAATACTTCTATTATAGACCGTGGAGACAATACTTCTATTATAAACCGTGGAGATATTACTTCTATTATAGACCGTGGAGACAATACTTCTATTATAGACCGTGGAGACATTACTTCTATTATAGACCGTGGAGACAATACTTCTATTGTAGACTGTGGCGACAATACTTTTATTATAGACCGTGGAGACAATACTCCTATTATAGACTGTCGAGACAATACTTCTATTATAGACCGTGGGGCCATTATTTCTATTATAGACCGTTGAGAAAATGTTTCTATTATAGACCGTGGAGACATTACTTCTATTATAGACCGTAGGGCCATTACTTCTATTATGGACCGTGGGGCCATTACTTCTATTATAGACCGTGGAGCCATTACTTCTATTACAGACCGTGTGTACAATACTTCTATTATAGACCGTGGGTACAATACTTCTATTATAGACGTGGAGACAATCATTCTATTATAGACCGTGGAGACATTACTTCTATTATAGACCGTGGAGACAATACTTCTATTATAGACAGTGGAGACAATACTTCTATTATAGACTGTGGAGACAATACTTCTATTATTGACCGTGGAGACAATACTTCTATTATAGAACGTGGAGACAATACTTCTATTATAGACCGTGGAGCCAATACTTTTATTATAGACCGTGGAGACAATACTTCTATTATAGACCGTGGAGACAATACTTCTATTATAGACGTGCGGACAATACTTCTATTATAGACCGTGGGTACAATACTTCTATTATAGACCGTGGAGACAATCATTCTATTATAGACCGTGGAGACAATACTTCTATTTTAGACCGTGGAGACAATACTTCTATTATAGACCGTGGAGACAATACTTCTATTATAGACCGTGGAGACAATACTTCTATTATAGACCGTGGAGACATTACTTCTATTATAGACCGTGGAGACAATACTTCTATTATAGACCGTGGAGACATTACTTCTATTATAGACCGTGGAGACAATACTTCTATTATAGACCGTGGAGACAATACTTCTATTATAGACCGTGGAGACAATGCTTCTATTATAGACCGTGGGTACATTACTTCTAATATAGACCGTGGAGACAATCATTCTATTATAGACCGTGGAGACAATACTTCTATTATAGACCGTGGAGACAATACTTCTATTATAGACCGTGGAGACAATACTTCTATTATAGACCGTGGAGACATTACTTCTATTATAGACCGTGGAGACAATACTTCTATTATAGACCGTGGAGACATTACTTCTATTATATATCGTGGAGACAATACTTCTATTATAGACCGTGGAGACAATACTTCTATTATAGACTGTGGAGCCAATACTTCTATTATAGACCGTGGAGACATTACTTCTATTATAGACCGTGGAGACAATACTTCTATTATAGACCGTGGAGACATTACTTCTATTATGGAGCCATTACTTCTATTATAGACGTGCGGACAATGCTTTTATTATAGATCGTGGGGCCATTACTTCTATTATGAACCGTGGAGCCATTGCTTCTATTATAGACCGTGCGGACAATATTTCTATTATTGACCGTGGGTACAATACTTCTATTATAGACCGTGGAGACAATACTTCTATTATAGACCGTGGAGACAATACTTCTATTATAGACCGTGGAGACAATCATTCTATTATAGACCGTGGAGACAATACTTCTATTATAGACCATGGAGACAATACTTCTATTATAGACCGTGGAGACAATACTTCTATTATAGACCGTGGAGACATTAATTCTATTATAGACCGTGGAGACAATACTTCTATTATAGACCGTGGAGACAATACTTCTATTATAGACCGTGGAGACAATACTTCTATTATAGACCGTGGGTACATTACTTCTATTATAGACCGTGGAGACAATCATTCTATTATAGACCGTGGAGACAATACTTCTATTATAGACCGTGGAGACAATACTTCTATTATAGACCGTGGAGTCAATACTTCTATTATAGACCGTGGAGACATTACTTCTATTATATACCGTGGAGACAATACTTCTATTATAGACCGTGGAGACATTACTTCTATTATAGACCGTGGAGACAATACTTCTATTATAGACCGTGGAGACAATACTTCTATTATAGACTGTGGAGCCAATACTTCTATTATAGACCGTGGAGACATTACTTCTATTATAGACCGTGGAGACAATTCTTCTATTATAGACCGTGGAGACATTACTTCTATTATAGACCGTGGAGACAATACTTCTATTATAGACCGTGGAGACAATACTTCTATTATAAACCGTGTGTACAATACTTCCATTATAGACCGTGGATACAATACTTCTATTATAGACCGTGGAGACAATACTTCTATTATAGACCGTGGAGACATTACTTCTATTATAGACCGTGGAGACAATACTTCTATTATAGACCGTGGAGACATTACTTCTATTATAGACCGTGGAGACAATACTTCTATTATAGACCGTGGAGACATTACTTCTATTATAGACCGTGGAGACAATACTTCTATTATAGACCGTGGAGACAATACTTCTATTATAAACCGTGGAGATATTACTTCTATTATAGACCGTGGAGACAATACTTCTATTATAGACCGTGGAGACATTACTTCTATTATAGACCGTGGAGACAATACTTCTATTGTAGACTGTGGCGACAATACTTTTATTATAGACCGTGGAGACAATACTTCTATTATAGACTGTCGAGACAATACTTCTATTATAGACCGTGGGGCCATTATTTCTATTATAGACCATTGAGAAAATGCTTCTATTATAGACCGTGGAGACATTACTTCTATTATAGACCGTACGGCCATTACTTCTATTATAGACCGTGGGGCCATTACTTCTATTATAGACCGTGGAGCCATTACTTCTATTATAGACCGTGTGTACAATACTTCTATTATAGACCGTGGGTACAATACTTCTATTATAGACGTGGAGACAATCATTCTATTATAGACCGTGGAGACATTACTTCTATTATAGACCGTGGAGACAATACTTCTATTATAGACTGTGGAGACAATACTTCTATTATAGACTGTGGAGACAATGCTTCTATTATTGACCGTGGAGACAATAATTCTATTATAGAACGTGGAGACAATACTTCTATTATAGACCGTGGAGCCAATACTTTTATTATAGACCGTGGAGACAATACTTCTATTATAGACCGTGGAGACAATACTTCTATTATAGACCGTGCGGACAATACTTCTATTATAGACCGTGGGTACAATACTTCTATTATAGACCGTGGAGACAATCATTCTATTATAGACCGTGGAGACAATACTTCTATTATAGACCGTGGAGACAATACTTCTATTATAGACCGTGGAGACAATACTTCTATTATAGACCGTGGAGACATTACTTCTATTATAGACCGTGGAGACAATACTTCTATTATAGACCGTGGAGACATTACTTCTATTATAGACCGTGGAGACAATACTTCTATTATAGACCGTGGAGACAATACTTCTATTATAGACCGTGGAGACAATACTTCTATTATAGACCGTGGGTACATTACTTCTAATATAGATCGTGGAGACAATCATTCTATTATAGACCGTGGAGACAATACTTCTATAATAGACCGTGGAGACAATACTTCTATTATAGACCGTGGAGACAATACTTCTATTATAGACCGTGGAGACATTACTTCTATTATAGACCGTGGAGACAATACTTCTATTATAGACCGTGGAGACATTACTTCTATTATAGACCGTGGAGACAATACTTCTATTATAGACCGTGGAGACAATACTTCTATTATAGACTGTGGAGCCAATACTTCTATTATAGACCGTGGAGACATTACTTCTATTATAGACCATGGAGACAATATTTCTATTATAGACCGTGGAGACATTACTTCTATTATAGACCGTGGAGACAATACTTCTATTATAGACCGTAGAGACATTACTTCTATTATAGACCGTGGAGACAATACTTCTATTATAGACCGCGGAGACAATACTTCTATTATAAACCGTGTGGACAATACTTCTATTATAGACCGTGGAGGCAATACTTCTATTATAGACCGTGGAGACAATACTTCTATTATAGACCGTGGAGACATTACTTCTATTATAGACCGTGGAGACAATACTTCTATTATAGATCGTGGAGACATTACTTCTATTATAGGCCGTGGAGACAATACTTCTATTATAGATCGTGGAGATATTACTTCTATTATAGACCGTGGAGACAATACTTCTATTATAGACCGTGGAGACAATACTTCTATTATAGACCGTGGGGACATTACTTCTATTATAGACCGTGGAGAAAATACTTCTATTATAGACCGTGGAGACAATACTTCTATTATAGACCATGGAGCCATTACTTCTATTATAGACGTGCGGACAATGCTTCTATTATAGATCGTGGGGCCATTACTTCTATTATTGACCGTGGGTACAATACTTCTATTATAGACCGTGGAGACAATACTTCTATTATAGACCGTGGAGACAATACTTCTATTATAGACCGTGGAGACAATACTTCTATTATAGACCGTGGAGACAATGCTTCTATTATAGACTGTGGAGACAATACTTCTATTATAGACCGTGGGTACATTACTTCTATTATAGACCGTGGAGACAATCATTCTATTATAGACCGTGGAGACAATACTTCTATTTTAGACCGTGGAGACAATACTTCTATTATAGACCGTGGAGATAATGCTTCTATTATAGACTGTGGAGACAATACTTCTATTATAGACCGTGGAGACATTACTTCTATTATAGACCGTGGAGACAATACTTCTATTATAGACCGTGGAGATATTACTTCTATTATAGACCGTGGAGACAATACTTCTATTATAGACCGTGGGGCCAATGCTTCTATTATAGACCGTGGAGACAATACTTCTATTATAGACCGTGGAGACAATACTTCTATTATAGACCGTGGAGATAATACTTCTATTATAGACCGTGGAGACAATACTTCTATTATAGACCGTGGAGACAATACTTCTATTATAGACCGTGGAGACATTACTTCTATTATAGACCGTGGGGCCAATACTTCTATTATAGACGTGGAGATAATGCTTCTATTATAGACTGTGGAGACAATGCCTCTATTATAGATCGTGGGGTCAATACTTTTATTATGGACTGTGGGGCCAATGCTTCTATTATAGACCGTGGTGTCAATACTTCTAGTATAGACAGTGCGGACAATACGTCTATTATAGATCGTTGGTTGAACACTTTTATTACAGACTATGGGGTCAAAACTTCTATTATAGACCGTGGAGATAATGCTTCTATTATAGACCCTGGAGACAATACTTCTATTATAGACCGTGGAGACAATACTTCTATTATAGACCGTGGAGACAATACTTCTATTATAGACCGTGGGTACATTACTTCTATTATAGACCGTGGAGACAATCATTCTATTATAGACCGTGGAGACAATACTTCTATTATAGACCGTGGAGACAATACTTCTATTATAGACCGTGGAGTCAATACTTCTATTATAGACCGTGGAGACATTACTTCTATTATATACCGTGGAGACAATACTTCTATTATAGACCGTGGAGACATTACTTCTATTATAGACCGTGGAGACAATACTTCTATTATAGACCGTGGAGACAATACTTCTATTATAGACTGTGGAGCCAATACTTCTATTATAGACCGTGGAGACATTACTTCTATTATAGACCGTGGAGACAATTCTTCTATTATAGACCGTGGAGACATTACTTCTATTATAGACCGTGGAGACAATACTTCTATTATAGACCGTGGAGACAATACTTCTATTATAAACCGTGTGTACAATACTTCCATTATAGACCGTGGATACAATACTTCTATTATAGACCGTGGAGACAATACTTCTATTATAGACCGTGGAGACATTACTTCTATTATAGACCGTGGAGACAATACTTCTATTATAGACCGTGGAGACATTACTTCTATTATAGACCGTGGAGACAATACTTCTATTATAGACCGTGGAGACATTACTTCTATTATAGACCGTGGAGACAATACTTCTATTATAGACCGTGGAGACAATACTTCTATTATAAACCGTGGAGATATTACTTCTATTATAGACCGTGGAGACAATACTTCTATTATAGACCGTGGAGACATTACTTCTATTATAGACCGTGGAGACAATACTTCTATTGTAGACTGTGGCGACAATACTTTTATTATAGACCGTGGAGACAATACTTCTATTATAGACTGTCGAGACAATACTTCTATTATAGACCGTGGGGCCATTATTTCTATTATAGACCATTGAGAAAATGCTTCTATTATAGACCGTGGAGACATTACTTCTATTATAGACCGTACGGCCATTACTTCTATTATAGACCGTGGGGCCATTACTTCTATTATAGACCGTGGAGCCATTACTTCTATTATAGACCGTGTGTACAATACTTCTATTATAGACCGTGGGTACAATACTTCTATTATAGACGTGGAGACAATCATTCTATTATAGACCGTGGAGACATTACTTCTATTATAGACCGTGGAGACAATACTTCTATTATAGACTGTGGAGACAATACTTCTATTATAGACTGTGGAGACAATGCTTCTATTATTGACCGTGGAGACAATAATTCTATTATAGAACGTGGAGACAATACTTCTATTATAGACCGTGGAGCCAATACTTTTATTATAGACCGTGGAGACAATACTTCTATTATAGACCGTGGAGACAATACTTCTATTATAGACCGTGCGGACAATACTTCTATTATAGACCGTGGGTACAATACTTCTATTATAGACCGTGGAGACAATCATTCTATTATAGACCGTGGAGACAATACTTCTATTATAGACCGTGGAGACAATACTTCTATTATAGACCGTGGAGACAATACTTCTATTATAGACCGTGGAGACATTACTTCTATTATAGACCGTGGAGACAATACTTCTATTATAGACCGTGGAGACATTACTTCTATTATAGACCGTGGAGACAATACTTCTATTATAGACCGTGGAGACAATACTTCTATTATAGACCGTGGAGACAATACTTCTATTATAGACCGTGGGTACATTACTTCTAATATAGATCGTGGAGACAATCATTCTATTATAGACCGTGGAGACAATACTTCTATAATAGACCGTGGAGACAATACTTCTATTATAGACCGTGGAGACAATACTTCTATTATAGACCGTGGAGACATTACTTCTATTATAGACCGTGGAGACAATACTTCTATTATAGACCGTGGAGACATTACTTCTATTATAGACCGTGGAGACAATACTTCTATTATAGACCGTGGAGACAATACTTCTATTATAGACTGTGGAGCCAATACTTCTATTATAGACCGTGGAGACATTACTTCTATTATAGACCATGGAGACAATATTTCTATTATAGACCGTGGAGACATTACTTCTATTATAGACCGTGGAGACAATACTTCTATTATAGACCGTAGAGACATTACTTCTATTATAGACCGTGGAGACAATACTTCTATTATAGACCGCGGAGACAATACTTCTATTATAAACCGTGTGGACAATACTTCTATTATAGACCGTGGAGGCAATACTTCTATTATAGACCGTGGAGACAATACTTCTATTATAGACCGTGGAGACATTACTTCTATTATAGACCGTGGAGACAATACTTCTATTATAGATCGTGGAGACATTACTTCTATTATAGGCCGTGGAGACAATACTTCTATTATAGATCGTGGAGATATTACTTCTATTATAGACCGTGGAGACAATACTTCTATTATAGACCGTGGAGACAATACTTCTATTATAGACCGTGGGGACATTACTTCTATTATAGACCGTGGAGAAAATACTTCTATTATAGACCGTGGAGACAATACTTCTATTATAGACCATGGAGCCATTACTTCTATTATAGACGTGCGGACAATGCTTCTATTATAGATCGTGGGGCCATTACTTCTATTATTGACCGTGGGTACAATACTTCTATTATAGACCGTGGAGACAATACTTCTATTATAGACCGTGGAGACAATACTTCTATTATAGACCGTGGAGACAATACTTCTATTATAGACCGTGGAGACAATGCTTCTATTATAGACTGTGGAGACAATACTTCTATTATAGACCGTGGGTACATTACTTCTATTATAGACCGTGGAGACAATCATTCTATTATAGACCGTGGAGACAATACTTCTATTTTAGACCGTGGAGACAATACTTCTATTATAGACCGTGGAGATAATGCTTCTATTATAGACTGTGGAGACAATACTTCTATTATAGACCGTGGAGACATTACTTCTATTATAGACCGTGGAGACAATACTTCTATTATAGACCGTGGAGATATTACTTCTATTATAGACCGTGGAGACAATACTTCTATTATAGACCGTGGGGCCAATGCTTCTATTATAGACCGTGGAGACAATACTTCTATTATAGACCGTGGAGACAATACTTCTATTATAGACCGTGGAGATAATACTTCTATTATAGACCGTGGAGACAATACTTCTATTATAGACCGTGGAGACAATACTTCTATTATAGACCGTGGAGACATTACTTCTATTATAGACCGTGGGGCCAATACTTCTATTATAGACGTGGAGATAATGCTTCTATTATAGACTGTGGAGACAATGCCTCTATTATAGATCGTGGGGTCAATACTTTTATTATGGACTGTGGGGCCAATGCTTCTATTATAGACCGTGGTGTCAATACTTCTAGTATAGACAGTGCGGACAATACGTCTATTATAGATCGTTGGTTGAACACTTTTATTACAGACTATGGGGTCAAAACTTCTATTATAGACCGTGGAGATAATGCTTCTATTATAGACCCTGGAGACAATACTTCTATTATAGACCGTGGAGACATTACTTCTATTATAGACCGTGGATAAAATACTTCTATTATAGACCGTGGGGCCAATACTTCTATTATAGACCGTGGAGATAATGCTTCTATTATAGACTGTGGAGACAATATTTCTATTATAGACCGTGGAGACATTACTTCTATTATAGACCGTGGAGACAATACTTCTATTATAGACCGTGGGGTCAATGCTTATATTATAGATCGTGGGGTCAATACTTTTATTATGGACTGTGGTGTCAATACTTCTATTATAGACCGTGCGTACAACACTTCTATTATAGACAGTAGAGACAATACTTCTATTATAGAACATGGGCCCAATGCTTCTATTATAGACCGTGGGGACAATACTTCTAGTATAGACAGTGCGGACAATACGTCTATCATAGATCGTGGGGTGAATACTTTTATTACAGAGTGTGGGGTCAATGCTTCTATTATAGACCGTGGGTACAATATTTCTATTATAGACAGTAGGGACAATACTTCTATTAAAGACAGTAGAGACAATACTTCAAATATAGACCGTGGGGCCAATTCTTCTATTATAGACGTGGGTACAATACTTCTATTATAGACCGTGGAGACAATACTTCTATTATAGACCGTGGGTACAATACTTCTATTATAGAGAGTAGAGACAATACTTCAATTATATACGTGTGGACAATACTTCTATCATAGACCGTGGAGACAATACTTCAATCATAGACCATGGGGACAATACTTCTATTATAGACAGTAGAGACAATACTTCTGTTATAGATCGTGGAGACATTACTTCTATTATAGACCGTGGAGACAATGCTTCTATTATAGACTGTGGAGACAATACTTCTATTATAGACCATGGGGACAATACTTCTATTATAGACCGTGGAGACAATACTTCTATCATAGACGTGGAGACAATACTTCTATTATCGACCATGGGAACAATACTTCTATTATAGACCGTGGAGACAATACTTCTATTATAGACCGTGGATACAATACTTCTATATTATAGACCATGTGGACAATACTTCTATTATAGACCGTAGAGACAATACTTCTATTATAGACAGTGGGGAAAATACTTCTATATTATAGACCGTGGGGACAATACTTCTATTATAGACCGTAGGGAACATACTTCTATTATAGACAGTGTGGACAATACTTCTATTATAGACCGTGGAGACAATACTTCTAATATAGACCATGGGGACAATACTTCTATTATAGACCGTGGAGCCAATACTTCTATATTATAGACCGTGGGGACAGTACTTCTATTATAGACCGTGGAGACAATACTTCTATTATAGACCGTGGTGACAATGCTTCTATTATAGACCATGGGAACAATACTTCTATTATAGACAGTAGAGACAATACTTCTGTTATAGATCGTGGAGACATTACTTCTATTATAGACCGTGGAGACAATGCTTCTATTATAGACTGTGGAGACAATACTTCTATTATAGACCATGGGGACAATACTTCTATTATAGACCGTGGAGACAATACTTCTATCATAGACGTGGAGACAATACTTCTATTATCGACCATGGGAACAATACTTCTATTATAGACCGTGGAGACAATACTTCTATTATAGACCGTGGATACAATACTTCTATATTATAGACCATGTGGACAATACTTCTATTATAGACCGTGGAGACAATACTTCTGTTATAGACAGTGGGGAAAATACTTCTATATTATAGACTTGGGGACAATACTTCTATTATAGACCGTAGGGAACATACTTCTATTATAGACAGTGTGGACAATACTTCTATTATAGACCGTGGAGACAATACTTCTAATATAGACCATGGGGACAATAATTCTATTATAGACCGTGGAGCCAATACTTCTATATTATAGACCGTGGGGACAGTACTTCTATTATAGACCGTGGAGACAATACTTCTATTATAGACCGTGGTGACAATGCTTCTATTATAGACCATGGGAACAATACTTCTATTATAGACCGTGGAGACAGTACTTCTATTATAGACCGTGGAGACAATACTTCTATATTATAGACCATGGGGACAATACTTCTATGATGGACCGTGGAGACAATACTTCTATTATAGACCGTGCGGAAAATACTTCTATATTATAGACCGTGGGGACAATACTTCTATTATAGACCGTGGGGCCAATGCTTCTATTATAGACCGTGGAGACAATACTTCTATTATAGACCGTGGAGACAATACTTCTATTATAGACCGTGGAGCCATTACTTCTATTATAGACCGTGTGTACAATACTTCTATTATAGACCGTGGGTACAATACTTCTATTATAGACGTGGAGACAATCATTCTATTATAGACCGTGGAGACATTACTTCTATTATAGACCGTGGAGACAATACTTCTATTATAGACAGTGGAGACAATACTTCTATTATAGACTGTGGAGACAATACTTCTATTATTGACCGTGGAGACAATACTTCTATTATAGAACGTGGAAACAATACTTCTATTATAGACCGTGGAGCCAATACTTTTATTATAGACCGTGGAGACAATACTTCTATTATAGACCGTGGAGACAATACTTCTATTATAGACGTGCGGACAATACTTCTATTATAGACCGTGGGTACAATACTTCTATTATAGACCGTGGAGACAATCATTCTATTATAGACCGTGGAGACAATACTTCTATTTTAGACCGTGGAGACAATACTTCTATTATAGACCGTGGAGACAATACTTCTATTATAGACCGTGGAGACAATACTTCTATTATAGACCGTGGAGACATTACTTCTATTATAGACCGTGGAGACAATACTTCTATTATAGACCGTGGAGACATTACTTCTATTATAGACCGTGGAGACAATACTTCTATTATAGACCGTGGAGACAATACTTCTATTATAGACCGTGGAGACAATGCTTCTATTATAGACCGTGGGTACATTACTTCTAATATAGACCGTGGAGACAATCATTCTATTATAGACCGTGGAGACAATACTTCTATTATAGACCGTGGAGACAATACTTCTATTATAGACCGTGGAGACAATACTTCTATTATAGACCGTGGAGACATTACTTCTATTATAGACCGTGGAGACAATACTTCTATTATAGACCGTGGAGACATTACTTCTATTATATATCGTGGAGACAATACTTCTATTATAGACCGTGGAGACAATACTTCTATTATAGACTGTGGAGCCAATACTTCTATTATAGACCGTGGAGACATTACTTCTATTATAGACCGTGGAGACAATATTTTTATTATAGACCGTGGAGACATTACTTCTATTATGGAGCCATTACTTCTATTATAGACGTGCGGACAATGCTTTTATTATAGATCGTGGGGCCATTACTTCTATTATGAACCGTGGAGCCATTGCTTCTATTATAGACCGTGCGGACAATATTTCTATTATTGACCGTGGGTACAATACTTCTATTATAGACCGTGGAGACAATACTTCTATTATAGACCGTGGAGACAATACTTCTATTATAGACCGTGGAGACAATCATTCTATTATAGACCGTGGAGACAATACTTCTATTATAGACCATGGAGACAATACTTCTATTATAGACCGTGGAGACAATACTTCTATTATAGACCGTGGAGACATTAATTCTGTTATAGACCGTGGAGACAATACTTCTATTATAGACCGTGGAGACAATACTTCTATTATAGACCGTGGAGACAATACTTCTATTATAGACCGTGGGTACATTACTTCTATTATAGACCGTGGAGACAATCATTCTATTATAGACCGTGGAGACAATACTTCTATTATAGACCGTGGAGACAATACTTCTATTATAGACCGTGGAGTCAATACTTCTATTATTGACCGTGGAGACATTACTTCTATTATAGACCGTGGAGACAATACTTCTATTATAGACCGTGGAGACATTACTTCTATTATAGACCGTGGAGACAATACTTCTATTATAGACCGTGGAGACAATACTTCTATTATAGACTGTGGAGCCAATACTTCTATTATAGACCGTGGAGACATTACTTCTATTATAGACCGTGGAGACAATTCTTCTATTATAGACCGTGGAGACATTACTTCTATTATAGACCGTGGAGACAATACTTCTATTATAGACCGTGGAGACAATACTTCTATTATAAACCGTGTGTACAATACTTCCATTATAGACCGTGGAGACAATACTTCTATTATAGACCGTGGAGACAATACTTCTATTATAGACCGTGGAGACATTACTTCTATTATAGACCGTGGAGACAATACTTCTATTATAGACCGTGGAGACATTACTTCTATTATAGACCGTGGAGACAATACTTCTATTATAGACCGTGGAGACAATACTTCTATTATAAACCGTGGAGATATTACTTCTATTATAGACCGTGGAGACAATACTTCTATTATAGACCGTGGAGACATTACTTCTATTATAGACCGTGGAGACAATACTTCTATTGTAGACTGTGGCGACAATACTTTTATTATAGACCGTGGAGACAATACTTCTATTATAGACTGTCGAGACAATACTTCTATTATAGACCGTGGGGCCATTATTTCTATTATAGACCATTGAGAAAATGCTTCTATTATAGACCGTGGAGACATTACTTCTATTATAGACCGTACGGCCATTACTTCTATTATAGACCGTGGGGCCATTACTTCTATTATAGACCGTGGAGCCATTACTTCTATTATAGACCGTGTGTACAATACTTCTATTATAGACCGTGGGTACAATACTTCTATTATAGACGTGGAGACAATCATTCTATTATAGACCGTGGAGACATTACTTCTATTATAGACCGTGGAGACAATACTTCTATTATAGACTGTGGAGACAATACTTCTATTATAGACTGTGGAGACAATGCTTCTATTATTGACCGTGGAGACAATAATTCTATTATAGAACGTGGAGACAATACTTCTATTATAGACCGTGGAGCCAATACTTTTATTATAGACCGTGGAGACAATACTTCTATTATAGACCGTGGAGACAATACTTCTATTATAGACCGTGCGGACAATACTTCTATTATAGACCGTGGGTACAATACTTCTATTATAGACCGTGGAGACAATCATTCTATTATAGACCGTGGAGACAATACTTCTATTATAGACCGTGGAGACAATACTTCTATTATAGACCGTGGAGACAATACTTCTATTATAGACCGTGGAGACATTACTTCTATTATAGACCGTGGAGACAATACTTCTATTATAGACCGTGGAGACATTACTTCTATTATAGACCGTGGAGACAATACTTCTATTATAGACCGTGGAGACAATACTTCTATTATAGACCGTGGAGACAATACTTCTATTATAGACCGTGGGTACATTACTTCTAATATAGATCGTGGAGACAATCATTCTATTATAGACCGTGGAGACAATACTTCTATAATAGACCGTGGAGACAATACTTCTATTATAGACCGTGGAGACAATACTTCTATTATAGACCGTGGAGACATTACTTCTATTATAGACCGTGGAGACAATACTTCTATTATAGACCGTGGAGACATTACTTCTATTATAGACCGTGGAGTCAATACTTCTATTATAGACCGTGGAGACAATACTTCTATTATAGACTGTGGAGCCAATACTTCTATTATAGACCGTGGAGACATTACTTCTATTATAGACCATGGAGACAATATTTCTATTATAGACCGTGGAGACATTACTTCTATTATAGACCGTGGAGACAATACTTCTATTATAGACCGTAGAGACATTACTTCTATTATAGACCGTGGAGACAATACTTCTATTATAGACCGCGGAGACAATACTTCTATTATAAACCGTGTGGACAATACTTCTATTATAGACCGTGGAGGCAATACTTCTATTATAGACCGTGGAGACAATACTTCTATTATAGACCGTGGAGACATTACTTCTATTATAGACCGTGGAGACAATACTTCTATTGTAGACTGTGGCGACAATACTTTTATTATAGACCGTGGAGACAATACTTCTATTATAGACTGTCGAGACAATACTTCTATTATAGACCGTGGGGCCATTATTTCTATTATAGACCATTGAGAAAATGCTTCTATTATAGACCGTGGAGACATTACTTCTATTATAGACCGTACGGCCATTACTTCTATTATAGACCGTGGGGCCATTACTTCTATTATAGACCGTGGAGCCATTACTTCTATTATAGACCGTGTGTACAATCATTCTATTATAGACCGTGGGTACAATACTTCTATTATAGACGTGGAGACAATCATTCTATTATAGACCGTGGAGACATTACTTCTATTATAGACCGTGGAGACAATACTTCTATTATAGACTGTGGAGACAATACTTCTATTATAGACTGTGGAGACAATGCTTCTATTATTGACCGTGGAGACACTAATTCTATTATAGAACGTGGAGACAATACTTCTATTATAGACCGTGGAGCCAATACTTTTATTATAGACCGTGGAGACAATACTTCTATTATAGACCGTGGAGACAATACTTCTATTATAGACCGTGCGGACAATACTTCTATTATAGACCGTGGGTACAATACTTCTATTATAGACCGTGGAGACAATCATTCTATTATAGACCGTGGAGACAATACTTCTATTATAGACCGTGGAGACAATACTTCTATTATAGACCGTGGAGACAATACTTCTATTATAGACCGTGGAGACATTACTTCTATTATAGACCGTGGAGACAATACTTCTATTATAGACCGTGGAGACATTACTTCTATTATAGACCGTGGAGACAATACTTCTATTATAGACCGTGGAGACAATACTTCTATTATAGACCGTGGAGACAATACTTCTATTATAGACCGTGGGTACATTACTTCTAATATAGATCGTGGAGACAATCATTCTATTATAGACCGTGGAGACAATACTTCTATAATAGACCGTGGAGACAATACTTCTATTATAGACCGTGGAGACAATACTTCTATTATAGACCGTGGAGACATTACTTCTATTATAGACCGTGGAGACAATACTTCTATTATAGACCGTGGAGACATTACTTCTATTATAGACCGTGGAGTCAATACTTCTATTATAGACCGTGGAGACAATACTTCTATTATAGACTGTGGAGCCAATACTTCTATTATAGACCGTGGAGACATTACTTCTATTATAGACCATGGAGACAATATTTCTATTATAGACCGTGGAGACATTACTTCTATTATAGACCGTGGAGACAATACTTCTATTATAGACCGTAGAGACATTACTTCTATTATAGACCGTGGAGACAATACTTCCATTATAGACCGCGGAGACAATACTTCTATTATAAACCGTGTGGACAATACTTCTATTATAGACCGTGGAGGCAATACTTCTATTATAGACCGTGGAGACAATACTTCTATTATAGACCGTGGAGACATTACTTCTATTATAGACCGTGGAGACAATACTTCTATTATAGATCGTGGAGACATTACTTCTATTATAGGCCGTGGAGACAATACTTCTATTATAGATCGTGGAGATATTACTTCTATTATAGACCGTGGAGACAATACTTCTATTATAGACCGTGGAGACAATACTTCTATTATAGACCGTGGGGACATTACTTCTATTATAGACCGTGGAGAAAATACTTCTACTATAGACCGTGGAGACAATACTTCTATTATAGAACATGGAGCCATTACTTCTATTATAGACGTGCGGACAATGCTTCTATTATAGATTGTGGGGCCATTACTTCTATTATGAACCGTGGAGCCATTACTTCTATTATAGACCGTGCGGACAATATTTCTATTATTGACCGTGGGTACAATACTTCTATTATAGACCGTGGAGACAATACTTCTATTATAGACCGTGGAGACAATACTTCTATTATAGACCGTGGAGACAATGCTTCTATTATAGACTGTGGAGACAATACTTCTATTATAGACGTTCGGACAATACTTCTATTATAGACCGTGGGTACATTACTTCTATTATAGACCGTGGAGACAATCATTCTATTATAGACTGTGGAGACAATACTTCTATTTTAGACCGTGGAGACAATACTTCTATTATAGACCGTGGAGATAATGCTTCTATTATAGACTGTGGAGACAATACTTCTATTATAGACCGTGGAGACATTACTTCTATTATAGACCGTGGAGACAATACTTCTATTATAGACCGTGGAGATATTACTTCTATTATAGACCGTGGAGACAATACTTCTATTATAGACCGTGGGGCCAATGCTTCTATTATAGACCGTGGAGACAATACTTCTATTATAGACCGTGGAGACAATACTTCTATTATAGACCGTGGAGATAATACTTCTATTATAGACCGTGGAGACAATACTTCTATTATAGACCGTGGAGACAATACTTCTATTATAGACCGTGGAGACATTACTTCTATTATAGACCGTGGGGCCAATACTTCTATTATAGACGTGGAGATAATGCTTCTATTATAGACTGTGGAGACAATGCCTCTATTATAGATCGTGGGGTCAATACTTTTATTATAGACCGTGGGTACAATACTTCTATTATAGACCGTGGAGACAATCATTCTATTATAGACCGTGGAGACAATACTTCTATTATAGACCGTGGAGACAATACTTCTATTATAGACCGTGGAGACAATACTTCTATTATAGACCGTGGAGACATTACTTCTATTATAGACCGTGGAGACAATACTTCTATTATAGACCGTGGAGACATTACTTCTATTATAGACCGTGGAGACAATACTTCTATTATAGACCGTGGAGACAATACTTTTATTATAGACCGTGGAGACAATACTTCTATTATAGACCGTGGGTACATTACTTCTAATATAGATCGTGGAGACAATCATTCTATTATAGACCGTGGAGACAATACTTCTATAATAGACCGTGGAGACAATACTTCTATTATAGACCGTGGAGACAATACTTCTATTATAGACCGTGGAGACATTACTTCTATTATAGACCGTGGAGACAATACTTCTATTATAGACCGTGGAGACATTACTTCTATTATAGACCGTGGAGTCAATACTTCTATTATAGACCGTGGAGACAATACTTCTATTATAGACTGTGGAGCCAATACTTCTATTATAGACCGTGGAGACATTACTTCTATTATAGACCATGGAGACAATATTTCTATTATAGACCGTGGAGACATTACTTCTATTATAGACCGTGGAGACAATACTTCTATTATAGACCGTAGAGACATTACTTCTATTATAGACCGTGGAGACAATACTTCCATTATAGACCGCGGAGACAATACTTCTATTATAAACCGTGTGGACAATACTTCTATTATAGACCGTGGAGGCAATACTTCTATTATAGACCGTGGAGACAATACTTCTATTATAGACCGTGGAGACATTACTTCTATTATAGACCGTGGAGACAATACTTCTATTATAGATCGTGGAGACATTACTTCTATTATAGGCCGTGGAGACAATACTTCTATTATAGATCGTGGAGATATTACTTCTATTATAGACCGTGGAGACAATACTTCTATTATAGACCGTGGAGACAATACTTCTATTATAGACCGTGGGGACATTACTTCTATTATAGACCGTGGAGAAAATACTTCTACTATAGACCGTGGAGACAATACTTCTATTATAGAACATGGAGCCATTACTTCTATTATAGACGTGCGGACAATGCTTCTATTATAGATTGTGGGGCCATTACTTCTATTATGAACCGTGGAGCCATTACTTCTATTATAGACCGTGCGGACAATATTTCTATTATTGACCGTGGGTACAATACTTCTATTATAGACCGTGGAGACAATACTTCTATTATAGACCGTGGAGACAATACTTCTATTATAGACCGTGGAGACAATGCTTCTATTATAGACTGTGGAGACAATACTTCTATTATAGACGTTCGGACAATACTTCTATTATAGACCGTGGGTACATTACTTCTATTATAGACCGTGGAGACAATCATTCTATTATAGACTGTGGAGACAATACTTCTATTTTAGACCGTGGAGACAATACTTCTATTATAGACCGTGGAGATAATGCTTCTATTATAGACTGTGGAGACAATACTTCTATTATAGACCGTGGAGACATTACTTCTATTATAGACCGTGGAGACAATACTTCTATTATAGACCGTGGAGATATTACTTCTATTATAGACCGTGGAGACAATACTTCTATTATAGACCGTGGGGCCAATGCTTCTATTATAGACCGTGGAGACAATACTTCTATTATAGACCGTGGAGACAATACTTCTATTATAGACCGTGGAGATAATACTTCTATTATAGACCGTGGAGACAATACTTCTATTATAGACCGTGGAGACAATACTTCTATTATAGACCGTGGAGACATTACTTCTATTATAGACCGTGGGGCCAATACTTCTATTATAGACGTGGAGATAATGCTTCTATTATAGACTGTGGAGACAATGCCTCTATTATAGATCGTGGGGTCAATACTTTTATTATGGACTGTGGGGCCAATGCTTCTATTATAGACCGTGGTGTCAATACTTCTAGTATAGACAGTGCGGACAATACGTCTATTATAGATCGTTGGTTGAACACTTTTATTACAGACTATGGGGTCAAAACTTCTATTATAGACCGTGGAGATAATGCTTCTATTATAGACCCTGGAGACAATACTTCTATTATAGACCGTGGAGACATTACTTCTATTATAGACCGTGGATAAAATACTTCTATTATAGACCGTGGGGCCAATACTTCTATTATAGACCGTGGAGATAATGCTTCTATTATAGACTGTGGAGACAATATTTCTATTATAGACCGTGGAGACATTACTTCTATTATAGACCGTGGAGACAATACTTCTATTATAGACCGTGGGGCCAATGCTTATATTATAGATCGTGGGGTCAATACTTTTATTATGGACTGTGGTGTCAATACTTCTATTATAGACCGTGCGTACAACACTTCTATTATAGACAGTAGAGACAATACTTCTATTATAGAACATGGGCCCAATGCTTCTATTATAGACCGTGGGGACAATACTTCTAGTATAGACAGTGCGGACAATACGTCTATCATAGATCGTGGGGTGAATACTTTTATTACAGAGTGTGGGGTCAATGCTTCTATTATAGACCGTGGGTACAATATTTCTATTATAGACAGTAGGGACAATACTTCTATTAAAGACAGTAGAGACAATACTTCAAATATAGACCGTGGGGCCAATTCTTCTATTATAGACCGTGGGTACAATACTTCTATTATAGACCGTGGAGACAATACTTCTATTATAGACCGTGGGTACAATACTTCTATTATAGAGAGTAGAGACAATACTTCAATTATATACGTGTGGACAATACTTCTATCATAGACCGTGGAGACAATACTTCAATTATAGACCATGGGGACAATACTTCTATTATAGACAGTAGAGACAATACTTCTGTTATAGATCGTGGAGACATTACTTCTATTATAGACCGTGGAGACAATGCTTCTATTATAGACTGTGGAGACAATACTTCTATTATAGACCATGGGGACAATACTTCTATTATAGACCGTGGAGACAATACTTCTATCATAGACGTGGAGACAATACTTCTATTATCGACCATGGGAACAATACTTCTATTATAGACCGTGGAGACAATACTTCTATTATAGACCGTGGATACAATACTTCTATATTATAGACCATGTGGACAATACTTCTATTATAGACCGTAGAGACAATACTTCTATTATAGACAGTGGGGAAAATACTTCTATATTATAGACCGTGGGGACAATACTTCTATTATAGACCGTAGGGAACATACTTCTATTATAGACAGTGTGGACAATACTTCTATTATAGACCGTGGAGACAATACTTCTAATATAGACCATGGGGACAATACTTCTATTATAGACCGTGGAGCCAATACTTCTATATTATAGACCGTGGGGACAGTACTTCTATTATAGACCGTGGAGACAATACTTCTATTATAGACCGTGGTGACAATGCTTCTATTATAGACCATGGGAACAATACTTCTATTATAGACAGTAGAGACAATACTTCTGTTATAGATCGTGGAGACATTACTTCTATTATAGACCGTGGAGACAATGCTTCTATTATAGACTGTGGAGACAATACTTCTATTATAGACCATGGGGACAATACTTCTATTATAGACCGTGGAGACAATACTTCTATCATAGACGTGGAGACAATACTTCTATTATCGACCATGGGAACAATACTTCTATTATAGACCGTGGAGACAATACTTCTATTATAGACCGTGGATACAATACTTCTATATTATAGACCATGTGGACAATACTTCTATTATAGACCGTGGAGACAATACTTCTGTTATAGACAGTGGGGAAAATACTTCTATATTATAGACTTGGGGACAATACTTCTATTATAGACCGTAGGGAACATACTTCTATTATAGACAGTGTGGACAATACTTCTATTATAGACCGTGGAGACAATACTTCTAATATAGACCATGGGGACAATAATTCTATTATAGACCGTGGAGCCAATACTTCTATATTATAGACCGTGGGGACAGTACTTCTATTATAGACCGTGGAGACAATACTTCTATTATAGACCGTGGTGACAATGCTTCTATTATAGACCATGGGAACAATACTTCTATTATAGACCGTGGAGACAGTACTTCTATTATAGACCGTGGAGACAATACTTCTATATTATAGACCATGGGGACAATACTTCTATTATGGACCGTGGAGACAATACTTCTATTATAGACCGTGCGGAAAATACTTCTATATTATAGACCGTGGGGACAATACTTCTATTATAGACCGTGGGGCCAATGCTTCTATTATAGACCGTGGAGACAATACTTCTATTATAGACCGTGGAGACAATACTTCTATTATAGACCGTGGAGACAATACTTCTATTATAGATCGTGGGGTCAATACTTTTATTATGGACTGTGGTGTCAATACTTCTATTATAGACCGTGCGTACAATACTTCTATTATAGACAGTAGAGACAATACTTCTATTATAGAACATGGGCCCAATGCTTCTATTATAAACGTGGGGACAATACTTCTAGTATAGACAGTGCGGACAATACGTCTATCATAGATCGTGGGGTGAATACTTTTATTACAGAGTGTGGGGTCAATGCTTCTATTATAGACCGTGGGTACAATATTTCTATTATAGACAGTAGAGACAATACTTCTATTATAGACAGTAGAGACAATACTTCAAATATAGACCGTGTGGACAATACTTCTATCATAGACCGTGGAGACAATACTTCAATTATAGACCGTGGGGACAATACTTCTATTATAGACAGTAGAAACAATATTTCTGTTATAGATCGTGGAGACATTACTTCTATTATAGACCGTGGAGACAATGCTTCTATTATAGACTGTGGAGACAATACTTCTATTATAGACCATGGGGACAATACTTCTATTATAGACCGTGGAGACAATACTTCTATCATAGACCGTGGAGACAATACTTCTATTATCGACCATGGGAACAATACTTCTATTATAGACCGTGGAGACAATAATTCTATTATAGACCGTGGAGACAATACTTCTATATTATAGACCATGTGGACAATACTTCTATTATAGACCGTGGAGACAATACTTCTATTATAGACCGTGGAGACATTACTTCTATTATAGACCGTGGAGACAATACTTCTATTATAGACCGTGGAGACATTACTTCTATTATAGACCGTGGAGACAATACTTCTATTATAGACCGTGGGGCCAATGCTTCTATTATAGACCGTGGAGACAATACTTCTATTATAGACCGTGGAGACAATACTTCTATTATAGACCGTGGAGATAATACTTCTATTATAGACCGTGGAGACAATACTTCTATTATAGACCGTGGAGACAATACTTCTATTATAGACCGTGGAGACAATACTTCTATTATAGACCGTGGAGACATTACTTCTATTATAGACCGTGGGGCCAATACTTCTATTATAGACCGTGGAGATAATGCTTCTATTATAGACTGTGGAGACAATGCCTCTATTATAGATCGTGGGGTCAATACTTTTATTATGGACTGTGGGGCCAATGCTTCTATTATAGACCGTGGTGTCAATACTTCTAGTATAGACAGTGCGGACAATACGTCTATTATAGATCGTTGGTTGAACACTTTTATTACAGACTATGGGGTCAAAACTTCTATTATAGACCGTGGAGATAATGCTTCTATTATAGACCCTGGAGACAATACTTCTATTATAGACCGTGGAGACATTACTTCTATTATAGACCGTGGAGACAATATTTCTATTATAGACCGTGGAGACATTACTTCTATTATAGACCGTGGAGACATTACTTCTATTATAGACCGTGGGGCCAATACTTCTATTATAGACCGTGGAGATAATGCTTCTATTATAGACTGTGGAGACAATATTTCTATTATAGACCGTGGAGACATTACTTCTATTATAGACCGTGGAGACAATACTTCTATTATAGACCGTGGGGCCAATGCTTATATTATAGGTCGTGGGGTCAATACTTTTATTATGGACTGTGGTGTCAATACTTCTATTATAGACCGTGGGTACAATACTTCCATTATAGACAGTAGAGACAATACTTCTATTATAGAACATGGGCCCAATGCTTCTATTATAGACCGTGGGGACAATACTTCTAGTATAGACAGTGCGGACAATACGTCTATCATAGATCGTGGGGTGAATACTTTTATTACAGAGTGTGGGGTCAATGCTTCTATTATAGACCGTGGGTACAATATTTCTATTATAGACAGTAGGGACAATACTTCTATTAAAGACAGTAGAGACAATACTTCAAATATAGACCGTGGGACCAATGCTTCTATTATAGACCGTGGGTAAAATACTTATATTATAGACCGTGGAGACAATACTTCTATTATAGACCGTGGGTACAATACTTCTATTATAGAGAGTAGAGACAATACTTCAATTATATACGTGTGGACAATACTTCTATCATAGACGTGGGGACAATACTTCTATTATAGACAGTAGAGACAATACTTCTGTTATAGATCGTGGAGACATTACTTCTATTATAGACCGTGGAGACAATGCTTCTATTATAGACTGTGGAGACAATACTTCTATTATAGACCATGGGGACAATACTTCTATTATAGACCGTGGAGACAATACTTCTATCATAGACGTGGAGACAATACTTCTATTATCGACCATGGGAACAATACCTCTATTATAGACCGTGGAGACAATACTTCTATTATAGACCGTGGAGACAATACTTCTATATTATAGACCATGTGGACAATACTTCTATTATAGACCGTGGAGACAATACTTCTATTATAGACAGTGGGGAAAATACTTCTATATTATAGACTGTGGGGACAATACTTCTATTATAGACGTAGGGAACATACTTCTATTATAGACAGTGTGGACAATACTTCTATTATAGACCGTGGAGACAATACTTCTAATATAGACCATGGGGACAATACTTCTATTATAGACCGTGGAGCCAATACTTCTATATTATAGACCGTGGGGACAGTACTTCTATTATAGACCGTGGAGACAATACTTCTATTATAGACCGTGGTGACAATGCTTCTATTATAGACCATGGGAACAATACTTCTATTATAGACCGTGGAGACAGTACTTCTATTATAGACCGTGGAGACAATACTTCTATTATAGACCGTGCGGAAAATACTTCTATATTATAGACCGTGGGGACTATACTTCTATTATAGACCGTGGGGCCAATGCTTCTATTATAGACCGTGGAGACAATACTTCTATTATAGACCGTGGAGACAATACTTCTATTATAGACCGTGGAGACAATACTTCTATTATAGATCGTGGGGTCAATACTTTTATTATGGACTGTGGTGTCAATACTTCTATTATAGACGTGCGTACAATACTTCTATTATAGACAGTAGAGACAATACTTCTATTATAGAACATGGGCCCAATGCTTCTATTATAAACCGTGGGGACAATACTTCTAGCATAGACAGTGCGGACAATACGTCTATCATAGATCGTGGGGTGAATACTTTTATTACAGAGTGTGGGGTCAATGCTTCTATTATAGACCGTGGGTACAATATTTCTATTATAGACAGTAGAGACAATACTTCTATTATAGACAGTAGAGACAATACTTCAAATATAGACCGTGTGGACAATACTTCTATCATAGACCGTGGAGACAATACTTCAATTATAGACCGTGGGGACAATACTTCTATTATAGACAGTAGAAACAATATTTCTGTTATAGATCGTGGAGACATTACTTCTATTATAGACCGTTGAGACAATGCTTCTATTATAGACTGTGGAGACAATACTTCTATTATAGACCATGGGGACAATACTTCTATTATAGACCGTGGAGACAATACTTCTATCATAGACCGTGGAGACAATACTTCTATTATCGACCATGGGAACAATACTTCTATTATAGACCGTGGAGACAATAATTCTATTATAGACCGTGGAGACAATACTTCTATATTATAGACCATGTGGACAATACTTCTATTATAGACCGTGGAGACAATACTTCTATTATAGACCGTGGGGAAAATACTACTATATTATAGACCGTGGGGACAATACTTCTATTATAGACCGTAGGGAAAATATTTCTATTATAGACCGTGTGGACAATACTTCTATTATAGACCGTGGAGACAATGCTTCTATTATAGAACGTGGACCGAATACTTCTATTATAGACCGTGGAGACAATACTTCTAATATAGACCATGGGGACAATACTTCTATTATAGACCGTGGAGCCAATACTTCTATATTATAGACCGTAGGGACAGTACTTCTATTATAGACCGTGGAGACAATACTTCTATTATAGACCGTGGTGACAATGCTTCTATTATAGACCATGGGAACAATACTTCTATTATGGACCGTGGAGACAATACTTCTATTATAGACCGTGCGGAAAATACTTCTATATTATAGACCGTGGGGACAATACTTCTATTATAGACCGTGGAGACAATACTTCTATTATAGGCCGTGGAGACAATACTTCTATATTATAGACCATGGGGACAATACTTCTATTATGGACCGTGGAGACAATACTTCTATTATAGACCTTGGGGAAAATTCTTCTATATCATAGAGCGTGGGGACAATACATCTATTATAGACTGTAGGGAAAATACTTCTATTATAGACCGTGTGGACAATACTTCTAGTATAGACCGTGGAGACAATGCTTCAATTATAGAACGTGGACCGAATACTTCTATTATAGACCGTGGAGACAATCCTTCTAATATAGACCATGGGGACAATACTTCTATTATAGACCGAGGAGCCAATCCTTCAATATTATAGACCGTGGGACAATATTCTATTATAGACCGTGGAGACAAAACTTCTATTATAGACCGTGGAGACAATACTTCTATTATAGACCATGGGAACAATACTTCTATTATAGACCTTGGAGACAATACTTCTGTTATAGACCGTGGGGAAAATACTTCTATATCATAGAACGTGGAGACAATACTTCTAATATAGACCATGGGGACAATACTTCTATTATAGACCGTGTGGACAATACTTCTATTATAGAAAGTGGAGACAATGCTTCTATTATAGAACGTGGACCCAATACTTCTATTATAGACCGTGGAGACAATACTTCTATTATTGAACGCGGGCCCAATACTTCTATTATAGACCCTGGAGACAATGCTTCTATTATAGACCGTGGGGCCATTACTTCTATTTTAGACCGTGGAGCCATTACTTCTATTACAGACTATGGGGCCATTAATTCTATAATAGACCGTGGGGCCATTACCTCTATTATAGACGTCGGGTCAATACTTCTAGTATAGACAGTGCGGACAATACGTCTATTATAGATCGTGGGGTCAATACTTTTATTACAGACTGTGTGGTCAATGCTTCTATTATAGACCGTGGGTACAATATTTCTATTATAGACAGTAGAGACAATACTTTTATTATAGACAGTAGAGACAATACTTCAATTATAGACCGTGGGGCCAATACTTCTATTATAGACCGTGGGTACAATACTTCTATAATAGACCGTGGAGACAATACTTCTATTATAGACCGTGGGTACAATACTTCTATTATAGACAGTAGAGACATTACTTCTATTATAGACTGTGAGACCAATACTTCCATTATAGACCGTGTGGACAATACTTCTATTATAGGCCGTGGGTACAATGCTTCTATTATAGACCGTGGAGACAATACTTCTATTATAGACTGTGAGACCAATACTTCCATTATAAACCGTGTGGACAATACTTCTATTATAGGCCGTGGGTACAATGCTTCTATTATAGACCGCGGGGCCATTACTTCTATTATAGACCGTGGAGCCAGTACTTCCATTATAGACCGTGGAGACAATACTTCTAATATAGACCGTGGGTACAATACTTCTATTATAGACAGTAGAGACAATACTTCTATTATAGAACATGGGCCCAATACTTCTATTATAGACCGTGGAGACAATACTTCTATTATGGACCGTGGAGACAATACTTCTATTATAGACCATGGGGCCATTACTTCTATTATAGACCGTGGAGACAATACTTCTATTATAGACAGTAGAGACAATACGTCAATTATAGAACATGGGCCCAATACTTCTATTATAGACCGTGGAGACAATACTTGTATTATAGACCGTGGAGACAATACTTCTATTATAGACCGTGGGGCCATTACTTCTATTATAGACCGTGGAGACAATACTTCTATTATAGACCGTGGAGACAATACTTCTATTATAGACAATGGAGACATTACTTCTGTTATAGACCGTGGAGCCATTACTTCTATTATAGACCGTGGAGACAATATTTCTATTATAGACCGTGGAGACAATACTTCTATTACAGACCGTGGAGACATTACTTCTATTATAGACCATGGGGCATATACTTCTTTATAGACCGTGGAGACATTACTTCTGTTATAGAACGTGGAGACAATACTTCTATTATAGACCGTGGAGACAATACTTCTATTATAGACCGTGGGGCCAATACTTCTATTATAGACCGTGGAGACATTACTTCTGTTATAGACCATGGAGCCATTACTTCTAATATAGACTGTGGAGACAATACTTCTATTATTGACCGTGGAGACAATACTTCTATTATAGACCGTGGAGACATTACTTCTATTATAGACCGTGGGGCCATTACTTCTATTATAGACCGAGGAGACAATACTTCTATTAAAGACCGTGACATTACTTCTATCATAGACCGTGGGGCCATTACTTCTATTATAGACCGTGGAGACAATACTTCTATTATAGACAGTGGAGACAATACTTCTATTATAGACCGTGGAGACAATACTTCTATTATAGACCGTGGAGACAATACTTCTATTATAGACCGTGGGGACAATACTTCTATTATAGACCGTGGAGCCAATACTTTTATTATAGACCGTGGAGACGATACTTCAATTATAGACCGTGGAGACATTACTTCTATTATAGACCGTGGAGACAATACTTCTATTATAGACCGTGGAGACAATACTTCTATTATAGACCGTGGAGACAATACTTCTATTATAGACCATGGAGACAATACTTCTATTATAGACCGTGGGGACAATACTTCTATTATTGACCGTGGAGACATTACTTCTATTATAGACCGTGGAGACAATACTTCTATTATAGATCGTGGAGACATTACTTCTATTATAGACCGTGGAGAAAATACTTCTATTATAGATCGTGGAGACATTACTTCTATTATAGACGGTGGAGACAATACTTCTATTATAGACCGTGGAGACAATACTTCTATTATAGACCGTGGAGACAATACTTCTATTATATACCGTGGAGACAATACTTCTATTATAGACCGTGGAGACAATACTTCTATTATAGACCGTGGAGACAATACTTCTATTATAGACCGTGGAGACAATACTTCTATTATAGACCGTGGAGACAATACTTCTATTATAGACAGTAGAGACAATACTTCTATTATAGACAGTAGAGCTAATACTTCAAATATAGACAGTGGGGCCAATACTTCTATTATAGACCGTGGGTACAATACTTCTATTGTAGACCGTGGAGACAATTCTTCTATTATAGACCGTGGGTACAATATTTCTATTATAGACCGTGGATACAATCATTCTATTATAGACCGTGGAGACAATACTTCAATTATAGACCGTGTGTACAATACTTCTATTATAGACCGTGGAGACAATACTTCTATTATAGACCGTGGGGACAATAATTCTATTATAGACATTAGAGACAATACTTCTATTATAGATCGTGGAAACATTACTTCTATTATAGAACGTGGAGACAATACTTCTATTATAGACCGTGGAGACAATACTTCTATTATAGACTGTGGGGACATTGCTTCTATTATAGACCGTGGCGACAATCATTCTATTATAGACCGTGGAGACAATACTTCTATTATAGACCGTGGAGCCATTACTTTTATTATAGACCGTGCGGACAATGCTTCTGTTATAGATCGTGGGGTCAATACTTTTATTACAGACTGTGGGGCCAATTCTTCTATTATAGACCGTGGGGTCAATACTTCTAGTATAGACAGTGCGGACAATACGTCTATTATAGATCGTGGGGTAAATACTTTTATTACAGACTGTGGGGTCAATGCTTCTATTATAGACCGTGGAGACAATACTTCTATTATAGACCGTGGGGCCAATGCTTATATTATAGATCGTGGGGTCAATATTTTTATTATGGACTGTGGTGTCAATACTTCTATTATAGACCGTGCGTACAATACTTCTATTATAGACAGTAGAGACAATACTTCTATTATAGAACATGGGCCCAATGCTTCTATTATAGACCGTGGGGACAATACTTCTAGTATTGACAGTGCGGACAATACGTCTATCATAGATCGTGGGGTGAATACTTTTATTACAGAGTGTGGGGTCAATGCTTCTATTATAGACCGTGGGTACAATATTTCTATTATAGACAGTAGGGACAATACTTCTATTAAAGACAGTAGAGACAATACTTCAAATATAGACCGTGGGGCCAATGCTTCTATTATAGACCGTGGGTACAATACTTCTATTGTAGACCGTGGAGACAATACTTCTATTATAGACCGTGGGGACAATACTTCTATTATAGACAGTAGAGACAATACTTCTGTTATAGATCGTGGAGACATTACTTCTATTATAGACCGTGGAGACAATGCTTCTATTATAGACTGTGGAGACAATACTTCTATTGTAGACCGTGGAGACAATTCTTCTATTATAGACCGTGGGTACAATATTTCTATTATAGACCGTGGATACAATCATTCTATTATAGACCGTGGAGACAATACTTCAATTATAGACCGTGTGTACAATACTTCTATTATAGACCGTGGAGACAATACTTCTATTATAGACCGTGGGGACAATAATTCTATTATAGACATTAGAGACAATACTTCTATTATAGATCGTGGAAACATTACTTCTATTATAGAACGTGGAGACAATACTTCTATTATAGACCGTGGAGACAATACTTCTATTATAGACTGTGGGGACATTGCTTCTATTATAGACCGTGGCGACAATCATTCTATTATAGACCGTGGAGACAATACTTCTATTATAGACCGTGGAGCCATTACTTTTATTATAGACCGTGCGGACAATGCTTCTGTTATAGATCGTGGGGTCAATACTTTTATTACAGACTGTGGGGCCAATTCTTCTATTATAGACCGTGGGGTCAATACTTCTAGTATAGACAGTGCGGACAATACGTCTATTATAGATCGTGGGGTAAATACTTTTATTACAGACTGTGGGGTCAATGCTTCTATTATAGACCGTGGAGACAATACTTCTATTATAGACCGTGGGGCCAATGCTTATATTATAGATCGTGGGGTCAATATTTTTATTATGGACTGTGGTGTCAATACTTCTATTATAGACCGTGCGTACAATACTTCTATTATAGACAGTAGAGACAATACTTCTATTATAGAACATGGGCCCAATGCTTCTATTATAGACCGTGGGGACAATACTTCTAGTATTGACAGTGCGGACAATACGTCTATCATAGATCGTGGGGTGAATACTTTTATTACAGAGTGTGGGGTCAATGCTTCTATTATAGACCGTGGGTACAATATTTCTATTATAGACAGTAGGGACAATACTTCTATTAAAGACAGTAGAGACAATACTTCAAATATAGACCGTGGGGCCAATGCTTCTATTATAGACCGTGGGTACAATACTTCTATTATAGACCGTGGAGACAATACTTCTATTATAGACCGTGGGGACAATACTTCTATTATAGACAGTAGAGACAATACTTCTGTTATAGATCGTGGAGACATTACTTCTATTATAGACCGTGGAGACAATGCTTCTATTATAGACTGTGGAGACAATACTTCTATTATAGACCATGTGGACAATACTTCTATTATAGACCGTGGAGACAATACTTCTATCATAGACGTGGAGACAATACTTCTATTATCGACCATGGGAACAATACTTCTATTATAGACCGTGGAGACAATACTTCTATTATAGACCGTGGGTACAATACTTCTATTATAGAGAGTAGAGACAATACTTCAATTATATACGTGTGGACAATACTTCTATCATAGACCGTGGAGACAATACTTCAATTATAGACCGTGGGGACAATACTTCCATTATAGACAGTAGAGACAATACTTCTGTTATAGATCGTGGAGACATTACTTCTATTATAGACCGTGGAGACAATGCTTCTATTATAGACTGTGGAGACAATACTTCTATTATAGACCATGTGGACAATACTTCTATTATAGACCGTGGAGACAATACTTCTATCATAGACGTGGAGACAATACTTCTATTATCGACCATGGGAACAATACTTCTATTATAGACCGTGGAGACAATACTTCTATTATAGACCGTGGAGACAATACTTCTATATTATAGACCATGTGGACCATACTTCTATTATAGACCGTGGAGACAATACTTCTATTATAGACAGTGGGGAAAATACTTCTATATTATAGACCGTGGGCACAATACTTCTATTATAGACCGTATGGAACATACTTCTATTATAGACAGTGTGGACAATACTTCTATTATAGACCGTGGAGACAATACTTCTAATATAGACCATGGGGACAATACTTCTATTATAGACCGTGGAGCCAATACTTCTATATTATAGACCGTGGGGACAGTACTTCTATTATAGACCGTGGAGACAATACTTCTATTATAGACCGTGGTGACAATGCTTCTATTATAGACCATGGGAACAATACTTCTATTATAGACCGTGGAGACAGTACTTCTATTATAGACCGTGGAGACAATACTTCTATATTATAGACCATGGGGACAATACTTCTATTATGGACCGTGGAGACAATACTTCTATTATAGACCGTGCGGAAAATACTTCTATATTATAGACCGTGGGGACAATACTTCTATTATAGACCGTGGGGCCAATGCTTCTATTATAGACCGTGGAGACAATACTTCTATTATAGACCGTGGAGACAATACTTCTATATTATAGACCGTGGAGACAATACTTCTATAATAGATCGTGGGGTCAATACTTTTATTATGGACTGTGGTGTCAATACTTCTATTATAGACCGTGCGTACAATACTTCTATTATAGACAGTAGAGACAATACTTCTATTATAGAACATGGGCCCAATGCTTCTATTATAATCCGTGGGGACAATACTTCTAGTATAGACAGTGCGGACAATACGTCTATCATAGATCGTGGGGTGAATACTTTTATTACAGAGTGTGGGGTCAATGCTTCTATTATAGACCGTGGGTACAATATTTCTATTATAGACAGTAGAGACAATACTTCTATTATAGACAGTAGAGACAATACTTCAAATATAGACCGTGTGGACAATACTTCTATCATAGACCGTGGAGACAATACTTCAATTATAGACCGTGGGGACAATACTTCTATTATAGACAGTAGAAATAATATTTCTGTTATAGATCGTGGAGATATTACTTCTATTATAGACCGTGGAGACAATGCTTCTATTATAGACTGTGGAGACAATACTTCTATTATAGACCATGGGGACAATACTTCTATTATAGACCGTGGAGACAATACTTCTATCATAGACCGTGGAAACAATACTTCTATTATCGACCATGGGAACAATACTTCTATTATAGACCGTGGAGACAATAATTCTATTATAGACCGTGGAGACAATACTTCTATATTATAGACCATGTGGACAATACTTCTAATATAGACCGTGGAGACAATACTTCTATTATAGACCGTGGGGGAAATACTTCTATAGTATAGACCGTGGGGACAATACTTCTATTATAGACCGTAGGGAAAATACTTCTATTATAGACCGTGTGGACAATACTTCTTTTATAGACCGTGGAGACAATGCTTCTATTATAGAACGTGGACCGAATACTTCTATTATAGACCGTGGAGACAATACTTCTAATATAGACCATGGGGACAATACTTCTATTATAGACCGTGGAGCCAATACTTCTATATTATAGACCGTAGGGACAGTACTTCTATTATAGACCGTGGAGACAATACTTCTATTATAGACCGTGGTGACAATGCTTCTATTATAGACCATGGGAACAATACTTCTATTATAGACCGTGGAGACAGTACTTCTATTATAGACCGTGGAGACAATACTTCTATATTATAGACCATGGGGACAATACTTCTATTATGGACCGTGGAGACAATACTTCTATTATAGACCGTGCGGAAAATACTTCTATATTATAGACCGTGGGGACAATACTTCTATTATAGACCGTAGGGCCAATGCTTCTATTATAGACCGTGGAGACAATACTTCTATTATAGACCGTGGAGACAATACTTCTATTATAGACCGTGGAGATAATACTTCTATTATAGATCGTGGGGTCAATACTTTTATTATGGACTGTGGTGTCAATACTTCTATTATAGACCGTGCGTACAATACTTCTATTATAGACAGTAGAGAAAATACTTCTATTATAGAACATGGGCCCAATGCTTCTATTATAATCCGTGGGGACAATACTTCTAGTATAGACAGTGCGGACAATACGTCTATCATAGATCGTGGGGTGAATACTTTTATTACAGAGTGTGGGGTCAATGCTTCTATTATAGACCGTGGGTACAATATTTCTATTATAGACAGTAGAGACAATACTTCTATTATAGACAGTAGAGACAATACTTCAAATATAGACCGTGTGGACAATACTTCTATCATAGACCGTGGAGACAATACTTCAATTATAGACCGTGGGGACAATACTTCTATTATAGACAGTAGAAACAATATTTCTGTTATAGATCGTGGAGACATTACTTCTATTATAGACCGTGGAGACAATGCTTCTATTATAGACTGTGGAGACAATACTTCTATTATAGACCATGGGGACAATACTTCTATTATAGACCGTGGAGACAATACTTCTATCATAGACCGTGGAGACAATACTTCTATTATCGACCATGGGAACAATACTTCTATTATTGACCGTGGAGACAATAATTATATTATAGACCGTGGAGACAATACTTCTATATTATAGACCATGTGGACAATACTTCTATTATAGACCGTGGAGACAATACTTCTATTATAGACCGTGGGGAAAATACTTCTATATTATAGACCGTGGGGACAATACTTCTATTATAGACCGTAGGGAAAATACTTCTATTATAGACCGTTTGGACAATACTTCTATTATAGACCGTGGAGACAATGCTTCTATTATAGAACGTGGACCGAATACTTCTATTATAGACCGTGGAGACAATACTTCTAATATAGACCATGGGGACAATACTTCTATTATAGACCGTGGAGCCAATACTTCTATATTATAGACCGTAGGGACAGTACTTCTATTATAGACCGTGGAGACAATACTTCTATTATAGACCGTGGTGACAATGCTTCTATTATAGACCATGGGAACAATACTTCTATTATAGACCGTGGAGACAGTACTTCTATGATAGACCGTGGAGACAATACTTCTATATTATTGACCATGGGGACAATACTTCTATTATGGACCGTGGAGACAATACTTCTATTATAGACCGTGCGGAAAATACTTCTATATTATAGACCGTGGGGACAATACTTCTATTATAGACCGTAGGGAAAATACTTCTATTATAGACCGTGGAGACAATACTTCTATTATAGACCGTGGAGACAATACTTCTATTATAGGCCGTGGAGACAATACTTCTATATTATAGACCATGGGGACAATACTTCTATTATAGACCGTGGAGACAATACTTCTATTATAGACCTTGGGGGAAATTCTTCTATATTATAGAGCGTGGGGACAATACATCTATTATAGACTGTAGGGAAAATACTTCTATTATAGACCGTGTGGACAATACTTCTAGTATAGACCGTGGAGACAATGCTTCTATTATAGAACGTGGACCAAATACTTCTATTATAGACCGTGGAGACAATCCTTCTAATATAGACCATGGGGACAATACTTCTATTATAGACCGTGGAGCCAATCCTTCAATATTATAGACCGTGGGACAATATTCTATTATAGACCGTGGAGACAAAACTTCTATTATAGACCGTGGAGACAATACTTCTATTATAGACCATGGGAACAATACTTCTATTATAGACCTTGGAGACAATACTTCTGTTATAGACCGTGGGGAAAATACTTCTATATCATAGAACGTGGAGACAATACTTCTAATATAGACCATGGGGACAATACTTCTATTATAGACCGTGTGGACAATACTTCTATTATAGAAAGTGGAGACAATGCTTCTATTATAGAACGTGGACCCAATACTTCTATTATAGACCGTGGAGACAATACTTCTATTATTGAACGCGGGCCCAATACTTCTATTATAGACCCTGGAGACAATGCTTCTATTATAGACCGTGGGGCCATTACTTCTATTTTAGACCGTGGAGCCATTACTTCTATTACAGACTATGGGGCCATTAATTCTATAATAGACCGTGGGGCCATTACCTCTATTATAGACGTCGGGTCAATACTTCTAGTATAGACAGTGCGGACAATACGTCTATTATAGATCGTGGGGTCAATACTTTTATTACAGACTGTGTGGTCAATGCTTCTATTATAGACCGTGGGTACAATATTTCTATTATAGACAGTAGAGACAATACTTTTATTATAGACAGTAGAGACAATACTTCAATTATAGACCGTGGGGCCAATACTTCTATTATAGACCGTGGGTACAATACTTCTATAATAGACCGTGGAGACAATACTTCTATTATAGACCGTGGGTACAATACTTCTATTATAGACAGTAGAGACATTACTTCTATTATAGACTGTGAGACCAATACTTCCATTATAGACCGTGTGGACAATACTTCTATTATAGGCCGTGGGTACAATGCTTCTATTATAGACCGTGGAGACAATACTTCTATTATAGACTGTGAGACCAATACTTCCATTATAAACCGTGTGGACAATACTTCTATTATAGGCCGTGGGTACAATGCTTCTATTATAGACCGCGGGGCCATTACTTCTATTATAGACCGTGGAGCCAGTACTTCCATTATAGACCGTGGAGACAATACTTCTAATATAGACCGTGGGTACAATACTTCTATTATAGACAGTAGAGACAATACTTCTATTATAGAACATGGGCCCAATACTTCTATTATAGACCGTGGAGACAATACTTCTATTATGGACCGTGGAGACAATACTTCTATTATAGACCATGGGGCCATTACTTCTATTATAGACCGTGGAGACAATACTTCTATTATAGACAGTAGAGACAATACGTCAATTATAGAACATGGGCCCAATACTTCTATTATAGACCGTGGAGACAATACTTGTATTATAGACCGTGGAGACAATACTTCTATTATAGACCGTGGGGCCATTACTTCTATTATAGACCGTGGAGACAATACTTCTATTATAGACCGTGGAGACAATACTTCTATTATAGACAATGGAGACATTACTTCTGTTATAGACCGTGGAGCCATTACTTCTATTATAGACCGTGGAGACAATATTTCTATTATAGACCGTGGAGACAATACTTCTATTACAGACCGTGGAGACATTACTTCTATTATAGACCATGGGGCATATACTTCTTTATAGACCGTGGAGACATTACTTCTGTTATAGAACGTGGAGACAATACTTCTATTATAGACCGTGGAGACAATACTTCTATTATAGACCGTGGGGCCAATACTTCTATTATAGACCGTGGAGACATTACTTCTGTTATAGACCATGGAGCCATTACTTCTAATATAGACTGTGGAGACAATACTTCTATTATTGACCGTGGAGACAATACTTCTATTATAGACCGTGGAGACATTACTTCTATTATAGACCGTGGGGCCATTACTTCTATTATAGACCGAGGAGACAATACTTCTATTAAAGACCGTGACATTACTTCTATCATAGACCGTGGGGCCATTACTTCTATTATAGACCGTGGAGACAATACTTCTATTATAGACAGTGGAGACAATACTTCTATTATAGACCGTGGAGACAATACTTCTATTATAGACCGTGGAGACAATACTTCTATTATAGACCGTGGGGACAATACTTCTATTATAGACCGTGGAGCCAATACTTTTATTATAGACCGTGGAGACGATACTTCAATTATAGACCGTGGAGACATTACTTCTATTATAGACCGTGGAGACAATACTTCTATTATAGACCGTGGAGACAATACTTCTATTATAGACCGTGGAGACAATACTTCTATTATAGACCATGGAGACAATACTTCTATTATAGACCGTGGGGACAATACTTCTATTATTGACCGTGGAGACATTACTTCTATTATAGACCGTGGAGACAATACTTCTATTATAGATCGTGGAGACATTACTTCTATTATAGACCGTGGAGAAAATACTTCTATTATAGATCGTGGAGACATTACTTCTATTATAGACGGTGGAGACAATACTTCTATTATAGACCGTGGAGACAATACTTCTATTATAGACCGTGGAGACAATACTTCTATTATATACCGTGGAGACAATACTTCTATTATAGACCGTGGAGACAATACTTCTATTATAGACCGTGGAGACAATACTTCTATTATAGACCGTGGAGACAATACTTCTATTATAGACCGTGGAGACAATACTTCTATTATAGACAGTAGAGACAATACTTCTATTATAGACAGTAGAGCTAATACTTCAAATATAGACAGTGGGGCCAATACTTCTATTATAGACCGTGGGTACAATACTTCTATTGTAGACCGTGGAGACAATTCTTCTATTATAGACCGTGGGTACAATATTTCTATTATAGACCGTGGATACAATCATTCTATTATAGACCGTGGAGACAATACTTCAATTATAGACCGTGTGTACAATACTTCTATTATAGACCGTGGAGACAATACTTCTATTATAGACCGTGGGGACAATAATTCTATTATAGACATTAGAGACAATACTTCTATTATAGATCGTGGAAACATTACTTCTATTATAGAACGTGGAGACAATACTTCTATTATAGACCGTGGAGACAATACTTCTATTATAGACTGTGGGGACATTGCTTCTATTATAGACCGTGGCGACAATCATTCTATTATAGACCGTGGAGACAATACTTCTATTATAGACCGTGGAGCCATTACTTTTATTATAGACCGTGCGGACAATGCTTCTGTTATAGATCGTGGGGTCAATACTTTTATTACAGACTGTGGGGCCAATTCTTCTATTATAGACCGTGGGGTCAATACTTCTAGTATAGACAGTGCGGACAATACGTCTATTATAGATCGTGGGGTAAATACTTTTATTACAGACTGTGGGGTCAATGCTTCTATTATAGACCGTGGAGACAATACTTCTATTATAGACCGTGGGGCCAATGCTTATATTATAGATCGTGGGGTCAATATTTTTATTATGGACTGTGGTGTCAATACTTCTATTATAGACCGTGCGTACAATACTTCTATTATAGACAGTAGAGACAATACTTCTATTATAGAACATGGGCCCAATGCTTCTATTATAGACCGTGGGGACAATACTTCTAGTATTGACAGTGCGGACAATACGTCTATCATAGATCGTGGGGTGAATACTTTTATTACAGAGTGTGGGGTCAATGCTTCTATTATAGACCGTGGGTACAATATTTCTATTATAGACAGTAGGGACAATACTTCTATTAAAGACAGTAGAGACAATACTTCAAATATAGACCGTGGGGCCAATGCTTCTATTATAGACCGTGGGTACAATACTTCTATTGTAGACCGTGGAGACAATACTTCTATTATAGACCGTGGGGACAATACTTCTATTATAGACAGTAGAGACAATACTTCTGTTATAGATCGTGGAGACATTACTTCTATTATAGACCGTGGAGACAATGCTTCTATTATAGACTGTGGAGACAATACTTCTATTGTAGACCGTGGAGACAATTCTTCTATTATAGACCGTGGGTACAATATTTCTATTATAGACCGTGGATACAATCATTCTATTATAGACCGTGGAGACAATACTTCAATTATAGACCGTGTGTACAATACTTCTATTATAGACCGTGGAGACAATACTTCTATTATAGACCGTGGGGACAATAATTCTATTATAGACATTAGAGACAATACTTCTATTATAGATCGTGGAAACATTACTTCTATTATAGAACGTGGAGACAATACTTCTATTATAGACCGTGGAGACAATACTTCTATTATAGACTGTGGGGACATTGCTTCTATTATAGACCGTGGCGACAATCATTCTATTATAGACCGTGGAGACAATACTTCTATTATAGACCGTGGAGCCATTACTTTTATTATAGACCGTGCGGACAATGCTTCTGTTATAGATCGTGGGGTCAATACTTTTATTACAGACTGTGGGGCCAATTCTTCTATTATAGACCGTGGGGTCAATACTTCTAGTATAGACAGTGCGGACAATACGTCTATTATAGATCGTGGGGTAAATACTTTTATTACAGACTGTGGGGTCAATGCTTCTATTATAGACCGTGGAGACAATACTTCTATTATAGACCGTGGGGCCAATGCTTATATTATAGATCGTGGGGTCAATATTTTTATTATGGACTGTGGTGTCAATACTTCTATTATAGACCGTGCGTACAATACTTCTATTATAGACAGTAGAGACAATACTTCTATTATAGAACATGGGCCCAATGCTTCTATTATAGACCGTGGGGACAATACTTCTAGTATTGACAGTGCGGACAATACGTCTATCATAGATCGTGGGGTGAATACTTTTATTACAGAGTGTGGGGTCAATGCTTCTATTATAGACCGTGGGTACAATATTTCTATTATAGACAGTAGGGACAATACTTCTATTAAAGACAGTAGAGACAATACTTCAAATATAGACCGTGGGGCCAATGCTTCTATTATAGACCGTGGGTACAATACTTCTATTATAGACCGTGGAGACAATACTTCTATTATAGACCGTGGGGACAATACTTCTATTATAGACAGTAGAGACAATACTTCTGTTATAGATCGTGGAGACATTACTTCTATTATAGACCGTGGAGACAATGCTTCTATTATAGACTGTGGAGACAATACTTCTATTATAGACCATGTGGACAATACTTCTATTATAGACCGTGGAGACAATACTTCTATCATAGACGTGGAGACAATACTTCTATTATCGACCATGGGAACAATACTTCTATTATAGACCGTGGAGACAATACTTCTATTATAGACCGTGGGTACAATACTTCTATTATAGAGAGTAGAGACAATACTTCAATTATATACGTGTGGACAATACTTCTATCATAGACCGTGGAGACAATACTTCAATTATAGACCGTGGGGACAATACTTCCATTATAGACAGTAGAGACAATACTTCTGTTATAGATCGTGGAGACATTACTTCTATTATAGACCGTGGAGACAATGCTTCTATTATAGACTGTGGAGACAATACTTCTATTATAGACCATGTGGACAATACTTCTATTATAGACCGTGGAGACAATACTTCTATCATAGACGTGGAGACAATACTTCTATTATCGACCATGGGAACAATACTTCTATTATAGACCGTGGAGACAATACTTCTATTATAGACCGTGGAGACAATACTTCTATATTATAGACCATGTGGACCATACTTCTATTATAGACCGTGGAGACAATACTTCTATTATAGACAGTGGGGAAAATACTTCTATATTATAGACCGTGGGCACAATACTTCTATTATAGACCGTATGGAACATACTTCTATTATAGACAGTGTGGACAATACTTCTATTATAGACCGTGGAGACAATACTTCTAATATAGACCATGGGGACAATACTTCTATTATAGACCGTGGAGCCAATACTTCTATATTATAGACCGTGGGGACAGTACTTCTATTATAGACCGTGGAGACAATACTTCTATTATAGACCGTGGTGACAATGCTTCTATTATAGACCATGGGAACAATACTTCTATTATAGACCGTGGAGACAGTACTTCTATTATAGACCGTGGAGACAATACTTCTATATTATAGACCATGGGGACAATACTTCTATTATGGACCGTGGAGACAATACTTCTATTATAGACCGTGCGGAAAATACTTCTATATTATAGACCGTGGGGACAATACTTCTATTATAGACCGTGGGGCCAATGCTTCTATTATAGACCGTGGAGACAATACTTCTATTATAGACCGTGGAGACAATACTTCTATATTATAGACCGTGGAGACAATACTTCTATAATAGATCGTGGGGTCAATACTTTTATTATGGACTGTGGTGTCAATACTTCTATTATAGACCGTGCGTACAATACTTCTATTATAGACAGTAGAGACAATACTTCTATTATAGAACATGGGCCCAATGCTTCTATTATAATCCGTGGGGACAATACTTCTAGTATAGACAGTGCGGACAATACGTCTATCATAGATCGTGGGGTGAATACTTTTATTACAGAGTGTGGGGTCAATGCTTCTATTATAGACCGTGGGTACAATATTTCTATTATAGACAGTAGAGACAATACTTCTATTATAGACAGTAGAGACAATACTTCAAATATAGACCGTGTGGACAATACTTCTATCATAGACCGTGGAGACAATACTTCAATTATAGACCGTGGGGACAATACTTCTATTATAGACAGTAGAAATAATATTTCTGTTATAGATCGTGGAGATATTACTTCTATTATAGACCGTGGAGACAATGCTTCTATTATAGACTGTGGAGACAATACTTCTATTATAGACCATGGGGACAATACTTCTATTATAGACCGTGGAGACAATACTTCTATCATAGACCGTGGAAACAATACTTCTATTATCGACCATGGGAACAATACTTCTATTATAGACCGTGGAGACAATAATTCTATTATAGACCGTGGAGACAATACTTCTATATTATAGACCATGTGGACAATACTTCTAATATAGACCGTGGAGACAATACTTCTATTATAGACCGTGGGGGAAATACTTCTATAGTATAGACCGTGGGGACAATACTTCTATTATAGACCGTAGGGAAAATACTTCTATTATAGACCGTGTGGACAATACTTCTTTTATAGACCGTGGAGACAATGCTTCTATTATAGAACGTGGACCGAATACTTCTATTATAGACCGTGGAGACAATACTTCTAATATAGACCATGGGGACAATACTTCTATTATAGACCGTGGAGCCAATACTTCTATATTATAGACCGTAGGGACAGTACTTCTATTATAGACCGTGGAGACAATACTTCTATTATAGACCGTGGTGACAATGCTTCTATTATAGACCATGGGAACAATACTTCTATTATAGACCGTGGAGACAGTACTTCTATTATAGACCGTGGAGACAATACTTCTATATTATAGACCATGGGGACAATACTTCTATTATGGACCGTGGAGACAATACTTCTATTATAGACCGTGCGGAAAATACTTCTATATTATAGACCGTGGGGACAATACTTCTATTATAGACCGTAGGGCCAATGCTTCTATTATAGACCGTGGAGACAATACTTCTATTATAGACCGTGGAGACAATACTTCTATTATAGACCGTGGAGATAATACTTCTATTATAGATCGTGGGGTCAATACTTTTATTATGGACTGTGGTGTCAATACTTCTATTATAGACCGTGCGTACAATACTTCTATTATAGACAGTAGAGAAAATACTTCTATTATAGAACATGGGCCCAATGCTTCTATTATAATCCGTGGGGACAATACTTCTAGTATAGACAGTGCGGACAATACGTCTATCATAGATCGTGGGGTGAATACTTTTATTACAGAGTGTGGGGTCAATGCTTCTATTATAGACCGTGGGTACAATATTTCTATTATAGACAGTAGAGACAATACTTCTATTATAGACAGTAGAGACAATACTTCAAATATAGACCGTGTGGACAATACTTCTATCATAGACCGTGGAGACAATACTTCAATTATAGACCGTGGGGACAATACTTCTATTATAGACAGTAGAAACAATATTTCTGTTATAGATCGTGGAGACATTACTTCTATTATAGACCGTGGAGACAATGCTTCTATTATAGACTGTGGAGACAATACTTCTATTATAGACCATGGGGACAATACTTCTATTATAGACCGTGGAGACAATACTTCTATCATAGACCGTGGAGACAATACTTCTATTATCGACCATGGGAACAATACTTCTATTATTGACCGTGGAGACAATAATTATATTATAGACCGTGGAGACAATACTTCTATATTATAGACCATGTGGACAATACTTCTATTATAGACCGTGGAGACAATACTTCTATTATAGACCGTGGGGAAAATACTTCTATATTATAGACCGTGGGGACAATACTTCTATTATAGACCGTAGGGAAAATACTTCTATTATAGACCGTTTGGACAATACTTCTATTATAGACCGTGGAGACAATGCTTCTATTATAGAACGTGGACCGAATACTTCTATTATAGACCGTGGAGACAATACTTCTAATATAGACCATGGGGACAATACTTCTATTATAGACCGTGGAGCCAATACTTCTATATTATAGACCGTAGGGACAGTACTTCTATTATAGACCGTGGAGACAATACTTCTATTATAGACCGTGGTGACAATGCTTCTATTATAGACCATGGGAACAATACTTCTATTATAGACCGTGGAGACAGTACTTCTATGATAGACCGTGGAGACAATACTTCTATATTATTGACCATGGGGACAATACTTCTATTATGGACCGTGGAGACAATACTTCTATTATAGACCGTGCGGAAAATACTTCTATATTATAGACCGTGGGGACAATACTTCTATTATAGACCGTAGGGAAAATACTTCTATTATAGACCGTGGAGACAATACTTCTATTATAGACCGTGGAGACAATACTTCTATTATAGGCCGTGGAGACAATACTTCTATATTATAGACCATGGGGACAATACTTCTATTATAGACCGTGGAGACAATACTTCTATTATAGACCTTGGGGGAAATTCTTCTATATTATAGAGCGTGGGGACAATACATCTATTATAGACTGTAGGGAAAATACTTCTATTATAGACCGTGTGGACAATACTTCTAGTATAGACCGTGGAGACAATGCTTCTATTATAGAACGTGGACCAAATACTTCTATTATAGACCGTGGAGACAATCCTTCTAATATAGACCATGGGGACAATACTTCTATTATAGACCGTGGAGCCAATCCTTCAATATTATAGACCGTGGGACAATATTCTATTATAGACCGTGGAGACAATACTTCTATTATAGACCGTGGAGACAATACTTCTATTATAGACCATGGGAACAATACTTCTATTATAGACCTTGGAGACAATACTTCTGTTATAGACCGTGGGGAAAATACTTCTATATCATAGAACGTGGAGACAATACTTCTAATATAGACCATGGGGACAATACTTCTATTATTGACCGTGTGGACAATACTTCTATTATAGACCGTGCGGAAAATACTTCTATATTATAGACCGTGGGGACAATACTTCTATTATAGACCGTAGGGAAAATACTTCTATTATAGACCGTGGAGACAATAGTTCTATTATAGACCGTGGAGACAATACTTCTATTATAGACCGTGGAGACAATACTTCTATATTATAGACCATGGGGACAATACTTCTATTATGGACCATGGAGACAATACTTCTATTATAGACCGTGCGGAAAATACTTTTATATTATAGACCGTGGGGACAATACTTCTATTATAGACCGTGGGGCCAATGTTTCTATTATAGACCGTGGAGACAATACTTCTATTATAGACCGTGGAGACAATACTTCTATTATAGACCGTGGAGACAATACTTCTATTATAGATCGTGGGGTCAATACTTTTATTATGGACTGTGGTGTCAATACTTCTATTATAGACCGTGCGTACAATACTTCTATTATAGACAGTAGAGAAAATACTTCTATTATAGAACATGGGCCCAATGCTTCTATTATAATCCGTGGGGACAATACTTCTAGTATAGACAGTGCGGACAATACGTCTATCATAGATCGTGGGGTGAATACTTTTATTACAGAGTGTGGGGTCAATGCTTCTATTATAGACCGTGGGTACAATATTTCTATTATAGACAGTAGAGACAATACTTCTATTATAGACAGTAGAGACAATACTTCAAATATAGACCGTGTGGACAATACTTCTATCATAGACCGTGGAGACAATACTTCAATTATAGACCGTGGGGACAATACTTCTATTATAGACAGTAGAAACAATATTTCTGTTATAGATCGTGGAGACATTACTTCTATTATAGACCGTGGAGACAATGCTTCTATTATAGACTGTGGAGACAATACTTCTATTATAGACCATGGGGACAATACTTCTATTATAGACCGTGGAGACAATACTTCTATCATAGACCGTGGAGACAATACTTCTATTATCGACCATGGGAACAATACTTCTATTATAGACCGTGGAGACAATAATTCTATTATAGACCGTGGAGACAATACTTCTATATTATAGACCATGTGGACAATACTTCTATTATAGACCGTGGAGACAATACTTCTATTATAGACCGTGGGGAAAATACTTCTATATTATAGACCGTGGGGACAATACTTCTATTATAGACCGTAGGGAAAATACTTCTATTATAGACCGTTTGGACAATACTTCTATTATAGACCGTGGAGACAATGCTTCTATTATAGAACGTGGACCGAATACTTCTATTATAGACCGTGGAGACAATACTTCTAATATAGACCATGGGGACAATACTTCTATTATAGACCGTGGAGCCAATACTTCTATATTATAGACCGTAGGGACAGTACTTCTATTATAGACCGTGGAGACAATACTTCTATTATAGACCGTGGTGACAATGCTTCTATTATAGACCATGGGAACAATACTTCTATTATAGACCGTGGAGACAGTACTTCTATGATAGACCGTGGAGACAATACTTCTATATTATAGACCATGGGGACAATACTTCTATTATGGACCGTGGAGACAATACTTCTATTATAGACCGTGCGGAAAATACTTCTATATTATAGACCGTGGGGACAATACTTCTATTATAGACCGTAGGGAAAATACTTCTATTATAGACCGTGGAGACAATACTTCTATTATAGACCGTGGAGACAATACTTCTATTATAGGCCGTGGAGACAATACTTCTATATTATAGACCATGGGGACAATACTTCTATTATAGACCGTGGAGACAATACTTCTATTATAGACCTTGGGGGAAATTCTTCTATATTATAGAGCGTGGGGACAATACATCTATTATAGACTGTAGGGAAAATACTTCTATTATAGACCGTGTGGACAATACTTCTAGTATAGACCGTGGAGACAATGCTTCTATTATAGAACGTGGACCAAATACTTCTATTATAGACCGTGGAGACAATCCTTCTAATATAGACCATGGGGACAATACTTCTATTATAGACCGTGGAGCCAATCCTTCAATATTATAGACCGTGGGACAATATTCTATTATAGACCGTGGAGACAATACTTCTATTATAGACCGTGGAGACAATACTTCTATTATAGACCATGGGAACAATACTTCTATTATAGACCTTGGAGACAATACTTCTGTTATAGACCGTGGGGAAAATACTTCTATATCATAGAACGTGGAGACAATACTTCTAATATAGACCATGGGGACAATACTTCTATTATAGACCGTGTGGACAATACTTCTATTATAGAAAGTGGAGACAATGCTTCTATTATAGAACGTGGACCCAATACTTCTATTATAGACCGTGGAGACAATACTTCTATTATTGAACGCGGGCCCAATACTTCTATTATAGACCCTGGAGACAATGCTTCTATTATAGACCGTGGGGCCATTACTTCTATTTTAGACCATGGAGCCATTACTTCTATTACAGACTATGCGGCCATTAATTCTATTATAGACCGTGGGGCCATTACCTCTATTATAGACGTCGGGTCAATACTTCTAGTATAGACAGTGCGGACAATACGTCTATTATAGGTCGTGGGGTCAATACTTTTATTACAGACTGTGTGATCAATGCTTCTATTATAGACCGTGGGTACAATATTTCTATTATAGACAGTAGAGACAATACTTCTATTATAGAGAGTAGAAACAATACTTCAATTATAGACCGTGGGGCCAATACTTCTATTATAGACCGTGGGTACAATACTTCTATAATAGACCGTGGAGACAATACTTCTATTATAGACCGTGGGTACAATACTTCTATTATAGACAGTAGAGACATTACTTCTATTATAGACTGTGAGACCAATACTTCCATTATAGACCGTGTGGACAATACTTCTATTATAGGCCGTGGGTACAATGCTTCTATTATAGACCGTGGAGACAATACTTCTATTATAGACTGTGAGACCAATACTTCCATTATAAACCGTGTGGACAATACTTCTATTATAGGCCGTGGGTACAATACTTCTATTATAGACCGCGGGGCCATTACTTCTATTATAGACCGTGGAGCCAGTACTTCCATTATAGACCGTGGAGACAATACTTCTAATATAGACCGTGGGTACAATACTTCTATTATAGACAGTAGAGACAATACTTCTATTATAGAACATGGGCCCAATACTTCTATTATAGACCGTGGAGACAATACTTCTATTATGGACCGTGGAGACAATACTTCTATTATAGACCGTGGGGCCATTACTTCTATTATAGACCGTGGAGACAATACTTCTATTATAGACAGTAGAGACAATACGTCAATTATAGAACATGGGCCCAATACTTCTATTATAGACCGTGGAGACAATACTTCTATTATAGACCGTGGAGACAATACTTCTATTATAGACCGTGGGGCCATTACTTCTATTATAGACCGTGGAGACAATACTTCTATTATAGACCGTGGAGACAATACTTCTATTATAGACCGTGGAGACATTACTTCTGTTATAGACCGTGGAGCCATTACTTCTATTATAGACCGTGGAGACAATATTTCTATTATAGACCGTGGAGACAATACTTCTATTATAGACCGTGGAGACATTACTTCTATTATAGACCGTGGGGCATATACTTCTATTATAGACCGTGGAGACATTACTTCTGTTATAGAACGTGGAGCCATTACTTCTATTATAGACCGTGGAGACAATACTTCTATTATAGACCGTGGAGACAATATTTCTATTATAGAACGTGGAGACAATACTTCTGTTATAGACAGTGGAGCCATTACTTCTAGAATAGACCGTGGAGACATTACTTCTATTATAGACCGTGGGGCCAATACTTCTATTATAGACCGTGGAGACATTACTTCTGTTATAGACCATGGAGCCATTACTTCTATTATAGACTGTGGAGACAATACTTCTATTATAGACCGTGGAGACAATACTTCTATTATAGACCGTGGAGACATTACTTCTATCATAGACCGTGGGGCCATTACTTCTATTATAGACCGTGGAGACAATACTTCTATTATAGACAGTGGAGACAATACTTCTATTATAGACCGTGGAGACAATACTTCTATTATAGATCGTGTGGACAATACTTCTATTATAGACCGTGGAGCCAATACTTTTATTATAGACCATGGAGACGATACTTCTATTATAGACCGTGGAGACATTACTTCTATTATAGACCGTGGAGACAATACTTCTATTATAGACCGTGGAGACAATACTTCTATTATAGACCGTGGAGACAATACTTCTATTATAGACCGTGGGGACAATACTTCTATTATTGACCGTGGAGACATTACTTCTATTATAGACCGTGGAGACATTACTTCTATTATAGACCGTGGAGAAAATACTTCTATTATAGATCGTGGAGACATTACTTCTATTATAGACGGTGGAGACAATACTTCTATTATAGACCGTGGAGACAATACTTCTATTATAGACCGTGGAGACAATACTTCTATTATATACCGTGGAGACAATACTTCTATTATAGACCGTGGAGACAATACTTCTATTATAGACCGTGGAGACAATACTTCTATTATAGACCGTGGAGACAATACTTCTATTATAGACCGTGGAGACAATACTTCTATTATAGACAGTAGAGACAATACTTCTATTATAGACAGTAGAGACAATACTTCAAATATAGACAGTGGGGCCAATACTTCTATTATAGACCGTGGGTACAATACTTCTATTGTAGACCGTGGAGACAATACTTCTATTATAGACCGTGGGTACAATATTTCTATTATAGACCGTGGATACAATCATTCTATTATAGACCGTGGAGACAATACTTCAATTATAGACCGTGTGTACAATACTTCTATTATAGACCGTGGAGACAATACTTCTATTATAGACCGTGGGGACAATAATTCTATTATAGACAGTAGAGACAATACTTCTATTATAGATCGTGGAAACATTACTTCTATTATAGAACGTGGAGACAATACTTCTATTATAGACCGTGGAGACAATACTTCTATTATAGACTGTGGGGACATTGCTTCTATTATAGACCGTGGAGACAATCATTCTATTATAGACCGTGGAGACAATACTTCTATTATAGACCGTGGAGCCATTACTTTTATTATAGACCGTGCGGACAATGCTTCTGTTATAGATCGTGGGGTCAATACTTTTATTACAGACTGTGGGGCCAATTCTTCTAATATAGACCGTGGGGTCAATACTTCTTGTATAGACAGTGCGGACAATACGTCTATTATAGATCGTGGGGTAAATACTTTTATTACAGACTGTGGGGTCAATGCTTCTATTATAGACTGTGGGTACAATACTTCTATTATAGACAGTAGAGACAATACTTCTATTATAGACAGTAGAGACAATACTTTAAATATAGACCGTGGGGCCATTACTTCTATTATAGACAGTAGAGACAATGCTTCTATTATAGACCGTGAAGACATTACTTCTATTATAGACCGTGGAGCCATTACTTCTATTATAGACCGTGGAGACAATACTTCTATTATAGACCGTGGAGACATTACTTCTATTATAGACCGTGTGGACAATACTTCTATTATAGACCGTGGAGACAATACTTCTATTATAGACACTAGAGACAATACTTCTATTATAGATCGTGTGGACAATACTTCTATTATAGACCGTGGAGACAATACTTCTATTATAGACCGTGGGGACAATACTTCTATTATAGACCGTCGGGCCAATGCTTCTATTATAGACCGTGTGGACAATGCTTCTATTATAGACCGTGGGGACAATACTTCTATTATAAACCGTGGAGACAATACTTCTATTATAGACCGTGGAGACAATACTTCTATTATAGACCGTGGAGACAATGCTTCTATTATAGACCGTGGGGCCAATGCTTCTATTATAGACCGTGGAGACATTACTTCCATCATAGACCGTGGAGACAATACTTCTATTATAGACTGTGGAGACAATACTTTTATTATAGGTCGTGGAAACATTACTTCTATTATAGACCGTGGGGATATTACTTCTATTATAGACCGTGGAGACAATACTTCAATTACAGACCATGGGCACAATTCTTCTATTATAAACCGTGGGTAAAATACTTCTATTATAGACCGCCGGGCCATTACTTCTATTATAGACCGTGGAGCCAGTACTTCCATTATAGACCGTGGAGACAATACTTCTATTATAGACCGCGGGGCCATTACTTCTATTATAGACCGTGGAGACAATACTTCTATTATAGAGAATAGAGACAATACTTCTATTATAGACCGTGGAGACAATACTTCTATTATAGAACATGGAGACAATGCTTCTATTATAGAGTGTGGAGACAATTCTTCTATTATAGACCGTGGAGACATTACTTCTATTATAGACCGTGGAGACAATACTTCTATTATAGACCGTGGAGACATTACTTCTATTATAGACCGTTGAGACAATACTTCTATATTATAGACCGTGGAGACATCACTGCTATTATAGACCGTGGAGACAATACTTCTAATATAGAGCGTGGAGACATTACTTCTATTATAGAACGTGGAGACAATACTTCTTTTATAGACCGTGGAGCCATTACTTCTATTATAGACCGTGGAGACATTACTTCTATTGTAGACCGTGGGGCCATTGCTTCTATTATAGACCGTGGAGATAATACTTCTATTATAGACCGTGGAGACAATACTTCTATTATAGACCGTGGAGACAATACTTCTATTATAGACCGTGGAGACAATATTTCTGTTATAGACCTTGGAGACAATACTTCTATTATAGACCGTGGAGACAATACTTCTATATTATAGACCATGGGGACAATACTTCTATTATAGACCGTGGAGACAATGCTTCTATTATAGACCGTGGGTACAATACTTCTATTATGGACCGTGGAGTCAATACCTCTATTATAGACCGTGGAGACAATACTTCTATTATAGATCGTGGAGACAATACTTCTATTATAGACCGTGGAGACAATACTTCTATTATAGACCGTGGGGACAATATTTCTATTATAGACCGTTGAGACAATACTTCTATTATATACCGTGGAGACAATACTTCTATTATAGACCGTGGAGACAATGCTTCTATTATTGACCGTGGAGACAATGCTTTTATTATAGACTGTGGAGACAATATTTCTATTATAGACCGTGCTGACAATACTTCTATTATAGACCGTGGGTACACTACTTCTGTTATAGACCGTGGAGACAATCATTCTATTATAGACCGTGGAGACATTACTTCTATTATAGACCGTGGAGACAATGCTTCTATTATATACCGTGGAGACATTACCTCTATTATATACCGTGAAGACAATACTTCTATTATAGACAGTAGAGACAATACTTTAAATATAGACCGTGGGGCCATTACTTCTATTATAGACAGTAGAGACAATGCTTCTATTATAGACCGTGAAGACATTACTTCTATTATAGACCGTGGAACCATTACTTCTATTATAGACCGTGGAGACAATACTTCTATTATAGACCGTGGAGACATTACTTCTATTATAGACCGTGTGGACAATACTTCTATTATAGACCGTGGAGACAATACTTCTATTATAGACACTAGAAACAATACTTCTATTATAGATCGTGTGGACAATACTTCTATTATAGACCGTGGAGACAATACTTCTATTATAGATCGTGGGGACAATGTTTTTATTATTAACCGTCGGGCCAATGCTTCTATTATAGACCGTGTGGACAATGCTTCTATTATAGACCGTGGGGACAATACTTCTATTATAAACCATGGAGACAATACTTCTATTATAGACCGTGGAGACAATACTTCTATTATAGACCGTGGAGACAATGCTTCTATTATAGACCGTGGGGCCAATGCTTCTATTATAGACCGTGGAGACATTACTTTCATCATAGACCGTGGAGACAATACTTCTATTATAGACTGTGGAGACAATACTTTTATTATAGGTCGTGGAAACATTACTTCCATTATAGACCGTGGGGACATTACTTCTATTATAGACCTTGGAGACAATTCTTCAATTACAGACCATGGGCACAATTCTTCTATTATAAACCGTGGGTAAAATACTTCTATTATAGACCGCCGGGCCATTACTTTTATTATAGACCGTGGAGCCAGTACTTCCATTATAGACCGTGGAGACAATACTTCTATTATAGACCGCGGGGCCATTACTTCTATTATAGACCGTGGAGACAATACTTCTATTATAGACCGCGGGGCCATTACTTCTATTATAGACCGTGGAGACAATACTTCTATTATAGAACATGGAGACAATGCTTCTATTATAGAGTGTGGAGACAATTCTTCTATTATAGACCGTGGAGACATTACTTCTATTATAGACCGTGGAGACAATACTTCTATTATAGACCATGGAAACATTACTTCTATTATAGACCGTTGAGACAATACTTCTATATTATAGACCGTGGAGACATTACTGCTATTATAGACCGTGGAGACAATACTTCTATTATAGAGCGTGGAGACATTACTTCTATTATAGAACGTGGAGACAATACTTCTTTTATAGACCGTGGAGCCATTACTTCTATTATAGACCGTGGAGACATTACTTCTATTGTAGACCGTGGGGCCATTACTTCTATTATAGACCGTGGAGATAATACTTCTATTATAGACCGTGGAGACAATACTTCTATTATAGACCGTGGAGACAATACTTCTATTATAGACCGTGGAGACAATATTTCTGTTATAGACCATGGAGACAATACTTCTATTATAGACCGTGGAGACAATACTTCTATATTATAGACCATTGGGACAATACTTCTATTATAGACCGTGGAGACAATGCTTCTATTATAGACCATGGGTACAATACTTCTATTATGGACCGTGGAGACAATACTTCTATTATAGACCGTGGAGACAATACTTCTATTATAGATCGTGGAGACAATACTTCTATTATAGACCGTGGAGACAATACTTCTATTATAGACCGTGGGGACAATATTTCTATTATAGACCGTGGAGACAATACTTCTATTATATACCGTGGAGACAATACTTCTATTATAGACCGTTGAGACAATGCTTCTATTATTGACCGTGGAGACAATGCTTTTATTATAGACTGTGGAGACAATATTTCTATTATAGACCGTGCTGACAATACTTCTATTATAGACCGTGGGTACAATACTTCTGTTATAGACCGTGGAGACAATCATTCTATTATAGACCGTGGAGACATTACTTCTATTATAGACCGTGGAGACAATGCTTCTATTATATACCGTGGAGACATTTCCTCTATTATATACCGTGAAGACAATACTTCTATTATAGACCGTGGAGACATTACTTCTATTATAGACCGTGGAGACAATACTTCTATTATAGACGGTGGGGCCATTACTTCTATTATAGACCGTGGGGCCATTACTTCTATCATAGACCGTGGAAACAATGTTTCTATTATATACCGTGGAGACATTACTTCTTTTATAGACCGTGGGGCCATTTCTTCTATTATACACCGTTGGGCCATTGCTTCTATTATAGACCGTGGAGCCATTACTTCTATTATAGACCGTGCGGACAATACTTCTATTATAGACCGTGGGTACAATACTTCTATTATAGACCGTGGAGACAATCATTCTATTATAGACCGTGGAGACAATACTTCTATTATAGACCGTGGAGACAATACTTCTATTATAGACCGTGGAGACAATACTTCTATTATAGACCGTGGAGACAATACTTCTATTATAGACCGTGGAGACAATGCTTCTATTATAGACTGTGGAGACAATACTTCTATTATAGACCTTGCGGACAATACTTCTATTATAGACCGTGGGTACAATACTTCTATTATAGACCGTGGAGACAATGCTTCTATTATAGACCTTGGGGCCAATGCTTCTATTATAGACCGTGGAGACATTACTTCCATCATAGACCATGGAGACAATACTTCTATTATAGACCGTGGAGACAATACTTCTATTATATACCGTGGAGACAATACTTCTATTATAGACCGTTGAGACAATGCTTCTATTATTGACCGTGGAGACAATGCTTTTATTATAGACTGTGGAGACAATATTTCTATTATAGACCGTGCTGACAATACTTCTATTATAGACCGTGGGTACAATACTTCTGTTATAGACCATGGAGACAATCATTCTATTATAGACCGTGGAGACATTACTTCTATTATAGACCGTGGAGACAATGCTTCTATTATATACCGTGGAGACATTACCTCTATTATATACCGTGAAGACAATACTTCTATTATAGACCGTGGAGACATTACTTCTATTATAGACCGTGGAGACAATACTTCTATTATAGACCGTGGGGCCATTACTTCTATTATAGACCGTGGGGCCATTACTTCTATTATAGACCGTGGAAACAATGTTTCTATTATATACCGTGGAGACATTACTTCTTTTATAGACCGTGGGGCCATTTCTTCTATTATACACCGTTGGGCCATTGCTTCTATTATAGACCGTGGAGCCATTACTTCTATTATAGACCGTGCGGACAATACTTTTATTATAGACCGTGGGTACAATACTTCTATTATAGACCGTGGAGACAATCATTCTATTATAGACCGTGGAGACAATACTTCTATTATAGACCGTGGAGACAATACTTCTATTATAGACCGTGGAGACAATACTTCTATTATAGACCGTGGAGACAATGCTTCTATTATAGACTGTGGAGACAATACTTCTATTATAGACCTTGCGGACAATACTTCTATTATAGACCGTGGGTACAATACTTCTATTATAGACCGTGGAGACAATGCTTCTATTATAGACCTTGGGGCCAATGCTTCTATTATAGACCGTGGAGACATTACTTCCATCATAGACCGTGGAGACAATACTTCTATTATAGACTGTGGAGACAATACTTTTATTATAGATCGTGGAAACATTACTTCTATTATAGACAGTGGGGACATTACTTCTATTATAGACCGTGGAGACAATACTTCAATTACAGACCATGGGCACAATTCTTCTATTATAAACCGTGGGTACAATACTTCTATTATAGACCGCCGGGCCATTACTTCTATTATAGACCGTGGAGCCAGTACTTCCATTATAGACCGTGGAGACAATACTTCTATTATAGACCGCGGGGCCATTATTTCTATTATAGACCGTGGAGACAATACTTCTATTATAGAACATGGAGACAATGCTTCTATTATAGAGTGTGGAGACAATACTTCTATTATAGACCGTGGAGACATTACTTCTATTATAGACCGTGGAGACAATACTTCTATTATAGACCGTGGAGACATTACTTCTATTATAGACCGTTGAGACAATACTTCTATATTATAGACCGTGGAGACATTACTGCTATTATAGACCGTGGAGACAATACTTCTATTATAGAGCGTGAAGACATTACTTCTATTATAGAACGTGGAGACAATACTTCTTTTATAGACCGTGGAGCCATTACTTCTATTATAGACCGTGGAGACATTACTTCTATTGTAGACCGTGGGGCCATTACTTCTATTATAGACCGTGGAGACAATACTTCTATTATAGACCGTGGAGACAATACTTCTATTATAGACGGTGGAGACAATATTTCTGTTATAGACCTTGGAGACAATACTTCTATTATAGACCGTGGAGACAATACTTCTATATTATAGACCATGGGGACAATACTTCTATTATAGACCGTGGAGACAATGCTTCTATTATAGACCGTGGGTACAATACTTCTATTATAGACCGTGGAGACAATACTTCTATTATAGACCGTGGAGACAATACTTCTATTATAGATCGTGGAGACAATATTTCTATTATAGACCGTGGAGACAATACTTCTATTATAGACCGTGGGGACAATATTTCTATTATAGAACGTGGAGACAATACTTCTGTTATAGACAGTGGAGCCATTACTTCTAGAATAGACCGTGGAGACATTACTTCTATTATAGACCGTGGGGCCAATACTTCTATTATAGACCGTGGAGACATTACTTCTGTTATAGACCATGGAGCCATTACTTCTATTATAGACTGTGGAGACAATACTTCTATTATAGACCGTGGAGACAATACTTCTATTATAGACCGTGGAGACATTACTTCTATCATAGACCGTGGGGCCATTACTTCTATTATAGACCGTGGAGACAATACTTCTATTATAGACAGTGGAGACAATACTTCTATTATAGACCGTGGAGACAATACTTCTATTATAGATCGTGTGGACAATACTTCTATTATAGACCGTGGAGCCAATACTTTTATTATAGACCATGGAGACGATACTTCTATTATAGACCGTGGAGACATTACTTCTATTATAGACCGTGGAGACAATACTTCTATTATAGACCGTGGAGACAATACTTCTATTATAGACCGTGGAGACAATACTTCTATTATAGACCGTGGGGACAATACTTCTATTATTGACCGTGGAGACATTACTTCTATTATAGACCGTGGAGACATTACTTCTATTATAGACCGTGGAGAAAATACTTCTATTATAGATCGTGGAGACATTACTTCTATTATAGACGGTGGAGACAATACTTCTATTATAGACCGTGGAGACAATACTTCTATTATAGACCGTGGAGACAATACTTCTATTATATACCGTGGAGACAATACTTCTATTATAGACCGTGGAGACAATACTTCTATTATAGACCGTGGAGACAATACTTCTATTATAGACCGTGGAGACAATACTTCTATTATAGACCGTGGAGACAATACTTCTATTATAGACAGTAGAGACAATACTTCTATTATAGACAGTAGAGACAATACTTCAAATATAGACAGTGGGGCCAATACTTCTATTATAGACCGTGGGTACAATACTTCTATTGTAGACCGTGGAGACAATACTTCTATTATAGACCGTGGGTACAATATTTCTATTATAGACCGTGGATACAATCATTCTATTATAGACCGTGGAGACAATACTTCAATTATAGACCGTGTGTACAATACTTCTATTATAGACCGTGGAGACAATACTTCTATTATAGACCGTGGGGACAATAATTCTATTATAGACAGTAGAGACAATACTTCTATTATAGATCGTGGAAACATTACTTCTATTATAGAACGTGGAGACAATACTTCTATTATAGACCGTGGAGACAATACTTCTATTATAGACTGTGGGGACATTGCTTCTATTATAGACCGTGGAGACAATCATTCTATTATAGACCGTGGAGACAATACTTCTATTATAGACCGTGGAGCCATTACTTTTATTATAGACCGTGCGGACAATGCTTCTGTTATAGATCGTGGGGTCAATACTTTTATTACAGACTGTGGGGCCAATTCTTCTAATATAGACCGTGGGGTCAATACTTCTTGTATAGACAGTGCGGACAATACGTCTATTATAGATCGTGGGGTAAATACTTTTATTACAGACTGTGGGGTCAATGCTTCTATTATAGACTGTGGGTACAATACTTCTATTATAGACAGTAGAGACAATACTTCTATTATAGACAGTAGAGACAATACTTTAAATATAGACCGTGGGGCCATTACTTCTATTATAGACAGTAGAGACAATGCTTCTATTATAGACCGTGAAGACATTACTTCTATTATAGACCGTGGAGCCATTACTTCTATTATAGACCGTGGAGACAATACTTCTATTATAGACCGTGGAGACATTACTTCTATTATAGACCGTGTGGACAATACTTCTATTATAGACCGTGGAGACAATGCTTCTATTATAGACACTAGAGACAATACTTCTATTATAGATCGTGTGGACAATACTTCTATTATAGACCGTGGAGACAATACTTCTATTATAGATCGTGGAGACAATATTTCTATTATAGACCGTGGAGACAATACTTCTATTATAGACCGTGGGGACAATATTTCTATTATAGAACGTGGAGACAATACTTCTGTTATAGACAGTGGAGCCATTACTTCTAGAATAGACCGTGGAGACATTACTTCTATTATAGACCGTGGGGCCAATACTTCTATTATAGACCGTGGAGACATTACTTCTGTTATAGACCATGGAGCCATTACTTCTATTATAGACTGTGGAGACAATACTTCTATTATAGACCGTGGAGACAATACTTCTATTATAGACCGTGGAGACATTACTTCTATCATAGACCGTGGGGCCATTACTTCTATTATAGACCGTGGAGACAATACTTCTATTATAGACAGTGGAGACAATACTTCTATTATAGACCGTGGAGACAATACTTCTATTATAGATCGTGTGGACAATACTTCTATTATAGACCGTGGAGCCAATACTTTTATTATAGACCATGGAGACGATACTTCTATTATAGACCGTGGAGACATTACTTCTATTATAGACCGTGGAGACAATACTTCTATTATAGACCGTGGAGACAATACTTCTATTATAGACCGTGGAGACAATACTTCTATTATAGACCGTGGGGACAATACTTCTATTATTGACCGTGGAGACATTACTTCTATTATAGACCGTGGAGACATTACTTCTATTATAGACCGTGGAGAAAATACTTCTATTATAGATCGTGGAGACATTACTTCTATTATAGACGGTGGAGACAATACTTCTATTATAGACCGTGGAGACAATACTTCTATTATAGACCGTGGAGACAATACTTCTATTATATACCGTGGAGACAATACTTCTATTATAGACCGTGGAGACAATACTTCTATTATAGACCGTGGAGACAATACTTCTATTATAGACCGTGGAGACAATACTTCTATTATAGACCGTGGAGACAATACTTCTATTATAGACAGTAGAGACAATACTTCTATTATAGACAGTAGAGACAATACTTCAAATATAGACAGTGGGGCCAATACTTCTATTATAGACCGTGGGTACAATACTTCTATTGTAGACCGTGGAGACAATACTTCTATTATAGACCGTGGGTACAATATTTCTATTATAGACCGTGGATACAATCATTCTATTATAGACCGTGGAGACAATACTTCAATTATAGACCGTGTGTACAATACTTCTATTATAGACCGTGGAGACAATACTTCTATTATAGACCGTGGGGACAATAATTCTATTATAGACAGTAGAGACAATACTTCTATTATAGATCGTGGAAACATTACTTCTATTATAGAACGTGGAGACAATACTTCTATTATAGACCGTGGAGACAATACTTCTATTATAGACTGTGGGGACATTGCTTCTATTATAGACCGTGGAGACAATCATTCTATTATAGACCGTGGAGACAATACTTCTATTATAGACCGTGGAGCCATTACTTTTATTATAGACCGTGCGGACAATGCTTCTGTTATAGATCGTGGGGTCAATACTTTTATTACAGACTGTGGGGCCAATTCTTCTAATATAGACCGTGGGGTCAATACTTCTTGTATAGACAGTGCGGACAATACGTCTATTATAGATCGTGGGGTAAATACTTTTATTACAGACTGTGGGGTCAATGCTTCTATTATAGACTGTGGGTACAATACTTCTATTATAGACAGTAGAGACAATACTTCTATTATAGACAGTAGAGACAATACTTTAAATATAGACCGTGGGGCCATTACTTCTATTATAGACAGTAGAGACAATGCTTCTATTATAGACCGTGAAGACATTACTTCTATTATAGACCGTGGAGCCATTACTTCTATTATAGACCGTGGAGACAATACTTCTATTATAGACCGTGGAGACATTACTTCTATTATAGACCGTGTGGACAATACTTCTATTATAGACCGTGGAGACAATACTTCTATTATAGACACTAGAGACAATACTTCTATTATAGATCGTGTGGACAATACTTCTATTATAGACCGTGGAGACAATACTTCTATTATAGACCGTGGGGACAATACTTCTATTATAGACCGTCGGGCCAATGCTTCTATTATAGACCGTGTGGACAATGCTTCTATTATAGACCGTGGGGACAATACTTCTATTATAAACCGTGGAGACAATACTTCTATTATAGACCGTGGAGACAATACTTCTATTATAGACCGTGGAGACAATGCTTCTATTATAGACCGTGGGGCCAATGCTTCTATTATAGACCGTGGAGACATTACTTCCATCATAGACCGTGGAGACAATACTTCTATTATAGACTGTGGAGACAATACTTTTATTATAGGTCGTGGAAACATTACTTCTATTATAGACCGTGGGGATATTACTTCTATTATAGACCGTGGAGACAATACTTCAATTACAGACCATGGGCACAATTCTTCTATTATAAACCGTGGGTAAAATACTTCTATTATAGACCGCCGGGCCATTACTTCTATTATAGACCGTGGAGCCAGTACTTCCATTATAGACCGTGGAGACAATACTTCTATTATAGACCGCGGGGCCATTACTTCTATTATAGACCGTGGAGACAATACTTCTATTATAGAGAATAGAGACAATACTTCTATTATAGACCGTGGAGACAATACTTCTATTATAGAACATGGAGACAATGCTTCTATTATAGAGTGTGGAGACAATTCTTCTATTATAGACCGTGGAGACATTACTTCTATTATAGACCGTGGAGACAATACTTCTATTATAGACCGTGGAGACATTACTTCTATTATAGACCGTTGAGACAATACTTCTATATTATAGACCGTGGAGACATCACTGCTATTATAGACCGTGGAGACAATACTTCTAATATAGAGCGTGGAGACATTACTTCTATTATAGAACGTGGAGACAATACTTCTTTTATAGACCGTGGAGCCATTACTTCTATTATAGACCGTGGAGACATTACTTCTATTGTAGACCGTGGGGCCATTACTTCTATTATAGACCGTGGAGATAATACTTCTATTATAGACCGTGGAGACAATACTTCTATTATAGACCGTGGAGACAATACTTCTATTATAGACCGTGGAGACAATATTTCTGTTATAGACCTTGGAGACAATACTTCTATTATAGACCGTGGAGACAATACTTCTATATTATAGACCATGGGGACAATACTTCTATTATAGACCGTGGAGACAATGCTTCTATTATAGACCGTGGGTACAATACTTCTATTATGGACCGTGGAGTCAATACCTCTATTATAGACCGTGGAGACAATACTTCTATTATAGATCGTGGAGACAATACTTCTATTATAGACCGTGGAGACAATACTTCTATTATAGACCGTGGGGACAATATTTCTATTATAGACCGTTGAGACAATACTTCTATTATATACCGTGGAGACAATACTTCTATTATAGACCGTGGAGACAATGCTTCTATTATTGACCGTGGAGACAATGCTTTTATTATAGACTGTGGAGACAATATTTCTATTATAGACCGTGCTGACAATACTTCTATTATAGACCGTGGGTACACTACTTCTGTTATAGACCGTGGAGACAATCATTCTATTATAGACCGTGGAGACATTACTTCTATTATAGACCGTGGAGACAATGCTTCTATTATATACCGTGGAGACATTACCTCTATTATATACCGTGAAGACAATACTTCTATTATAGACAGTAGAGACAATACTTTAAATATAGACCGTGGGGCCATTACTTCTATTATAGACAGTAGAGACAATGCTTCTATTATAGACCGTGAAGACATTACTTCTATTATAGACCGTGGAACCATTACTTCTATTATAGACCGTGGAGACAATACTTCTATTATAGACCGTGGAGACATTACTTCTATTATAGACCGTGTGGACAATACTTCTATTATAGACCGTGGAGACAATACTTCTATTATAGACACTAGAGACAATACTTCTATTATAGATCGTGTGGACAATACTTCTATTATAGACCGTGGAGACAATACTTCTATTATAGACCGTGGGGACAATGTTTTTATTATTAACCGTCGGGCCAATGCTTCTATTATAGACCGTGTGGACAATGCTTCTATTATAGACCGTGGGGACAATACTTCTATTATAAACCATGGAGACAATACTTCTATTATAGACCGTGGAGACAATACTTCTATTATAGACCGTGGAGACAATGCTTCTATTATAGACCGTGGGGCCAATGCTTCTATTATAGACCGTGGAGACATTACTTTCATCATAGACCGTGGAGACAATACTTCTATTATAGACTGTGGAGACAATACTTTTATTATAGGTCGTGGAAACATTACTTCCATTATAGACCGTGGGGACATTACTTCTATTATAGACCTTGGAGACAATACTTCAATTACAGACCATGGGCACAATTCTTCTATTATAAACCGTGGGTAAAATACTTCTATTATAGACCGCCGGGCCATTACTTTTATTATAGACCGTGGAGCCAGTACTTCCATTATAGACCGTGGAGACAATACTTCTATTATAGACCGCGGGGCCATTACTTCTATTATAGACCGTGGAGACAATACTTCTATTATAGACCGCGGGGCCATTACTTCTATTATAGACCGTGGAGACAATACTTCTATTATAGAACATGGAGACAATGCTTCTATTATAGAGTGTGGAGACAATTCTTCTATTATAGACCGTGGAGACATTACTTCTATTATAGACCGTGGAGACAATACTTCTATTATAGACCATGGAAACATTACTTCTATTATAGACCGTTGAGACAATACTTCTATATTATAGACCGTGTAGACATTACTGCTATTATAGACCGTGGAGACAATACTTCTATTATAGAGCGTGGAGACATTACTTCTATTATAGAACGTGGAGACAATACTTCTTTTATAGACCGTGGAGCCATTACTTCTATTATAGACCGTGGAGACATTACTTCTATTGTAGACCGTGGGGCCATTACTTCTATTATAGACCGTGGAGATAATACTTCTATTATAGACCGTGGAGACAATACTTCTATTATAGACCGTGGAGACAATACTTCTATTATAGACCGTGGAGACAATATTTCTGTTATAGACCATGGAGACAATACTTCTATTATAGACCGTGGAGACAATACTTCTATATTATAGACCATTGGGACAATACTTCTATTATAGACCGTGGAGACAATGCTTCTATTATAGACCATGGGTACAATACTTCTATTATGGACCGTGGAGACAATACTTCTATTATAGACCGTGGAGACAATACTTCTATTATAGATCGTGGAGACAATACTTCTATTATAGACCGTGGAGACAATACTTCTATTATAGACCGTGGGGACAATATTTCTATTATAGACCGTGGAGACAATACTTCTATTATATACCGTGGAGACAATACTTCTATTATAGACCGTTGAGACAATGCTTCTATTATTGACCGTGGAGACAATGCTTTTATTATAGACTGTGGAGACAATATTTCTATTATAGACCGTGCTGACAATACTTCTATTATAGACCGTGGGTACAATACTTCTGTTATAGACCGTGGAGACAATCATTCTATTATAGACCGTGGAGACATTGCTTCTATTATAGACCGTGGAGACAATGCTTCTATTATATACCGTGGAGACATTTCCTCTATTATATACCGTGAAGACAATACTTCTATTATAGACCGTGGAGACATTACTTCTATTATAGACCGTGGAGACAATACTTCTATTATAGACGGTGGGGCCATTACTTCTATTATAGACCGTGGGGCCATTACTTCTATTATAGACCGTGGAAACAATGTTTCTATTATATACCGTGGAGACATTACTTCTTTTATAGACCGTGGGGCCATTTCTTCTATTATACACCGTTGGGCCATTGCTTCTATTATAGACCGTGGAGCCATTACTTCTATTATAGACCGTGCGGACAATACTTCTATTATAGACCGTGGGTACAATACTTCTATTATAGACCGTGGAGACAATCATTCTATTATAGACCGTGGAGACAATACTTCTATTATAGACCGTGGAGACAATACTTCTATTATAGACCGTGGAGACAATACTTCTATTATAGACCGTGGAGACAATACTTCTATTATAGACCGTGGAGACAATGCTTCTATTATAGACTGTGGAGACAATACTTCTATTATAGACCTTGCGGACAATACTTCTATTATAGACCGTGGGTACAATACTTCTATTATAGACCGTGGAGACAATGCTTCTATTATAGACCTTGGGGCCAATGCTTCTATTATAGACCGTGGAGACATTACTTCCATCATAGACCATGGAGACAATACTTCTATTATAGACCGTGGAGACAATACTTCTATTATATACCGTGGAGACAATACTTCTATTATAGACCGTTGAGACAATGCTTCTATTATTGACCGTGGAGACAATGCTTTTATTATAGACTGTGGAGACAATATTTCTATTATAGACCGTGCTGACAATACTTCTATTATAGACCGTGGGTACAATACTTCTGTTATAGACCGTGGAGACAATCATTCTATTATAGACCGTGGAGACATTACTTCTATTATAGACCGTGGAGACAATGCTTCTATTATAGACCTTGGGGCCAATGCTTCTATTATAGACCGTGGAGACATTACTTCCATCATAGACCGTGGAGACAATACTTCTATTATAGACTGTGGAGACAATACTTTTATTATAGATCGTGGAAACATTACTTCTATTATAGACAGTGGGGACATTACTTCTATTATAGACCGTGGAGACAATACTTCAATTACAGACCATGGGCACAATTCTTCTATTATAAACCGTGGGTACAATACTTCTATTATAGACCGCCGGGCCATTACTTCTATTATAGACCGTGGAGCCAGTACTTCCATTATAGACCGTGGAGACAATACTTCTATTATAGACCGCGGGGCCATTATTTCTATTATAGACCGTGGAGACAATACTTCTATTATAGAACATGGAGACAATGCTTCTATTATAGAGTGTGGAGACAATACTTCTATTATAGACCGTGGAGACATTACTTCTATTATAGACCGTGGAGACAATACTTCTATTATAGACCGTGGAGACATTACTTCTATTATAGACCGTTGAGACAATACTTCTATATTATAGACCGTGGAGACATTACTGCTATTATAGACCGTGTAGACAATACTTCTATTATAGAGCGTGGAGACATTACTTCTATTATAGAACGTGGAGACAATACTTCTTTTATAGACCGTGGAGCCATTACTTCTATTATAGACCGTGGAGACATTACTTCTATTGTAGACCGTGGGGCCATTACTTCTATTATAGACCGTGGAGACAATACTTCTATTATAGACCGTGGAGACAATACTTCTATTATAGACCGTGGAGACAATTCTTCTATTATAGACCGTGGAGACAATATTTCTGTTATAGACCTTGGAGACAATACTTCTATTATAGACCGTGGAGACAATACTTCTATATTATAGACCATGGGGACAATACTTCTATTATAGACCGTGGAGACAATGCTTCTATTATAGACCGTGGGTACAATACTTCTATTATAGACCGTGGAGACAATACTTCTATTATAGACCGTGGAGACAATACTTCTATTATAGATCGTGGAGACAATATTTCTATTATAGACCGTGGAGACAATACTTCTATTATAGACCGTGGGGACAATATTTCTATTATAGACCGTGAAGACAATACTTCTATTATAGACCGTGGAGACAATACTTCTATTATAGACCGTGGAGACAATACTTCTATTATAGACCGTGGAGACAATACTTCTATTATAGACCGTGGAGACAATGCTTCTATTATAGACTGTGGAGACAATACTTCTATTATAGACCTTGCGGACAATACTTCTATTATAGACCGTGGGTACAATACTTCTATTATAGACCGTGGAGACAATGCTTCTATTATAGACCTTGGGGCCAATGCTTCTATTATAGACCGTGGAGACATTACTTCCATCATAGACCATGGAGACAATACTTCTATTATAGACCGTGGAGACAATACTTCTATTATATACCGTGGAGACAATACTTCTATTATAGACCGTTGAGACAATGCTTCTATTATTGACCGTGGAGACAATGCTTTTATTATAGACTGTGGAGACAATATTTCTATTATAGACCGTGCTGACAATACTTCTATTATAGACCGTGGGTACAATACTTCTGTTATAGACCGTGGAGACAATCATTCTATTATAGACCGTGGAGACATTACTTCTATTATAGACCGTGGAGACAATGCTTCTATTATAGACCTTGGGGCCAATGCTTCTATTATAGACCGTGGAGACATTACTTCCATCATAGACCGTGGAGACAATACTTCTATTATAGACTGTGGAGACAATACTTTTATTATAGATCGTGGAAACATTACTTCTATTATAGACAGTGGGGACATTACTTCTATTATAGACCGTGGAGACAATACTTCAATTACAGACCATGGGCACAATTCTTCTATTATAAACCGTGGGTACAATACTTCTATTATAGACCGCCGGGCCATTACTTCTATTATAGACCGTGGAGCCAGTACTTCCATTATAGACCGTGGAGACAATACTTCTATTATAGACCGCGGGGCCATTATTTCTATTATAGACCGTGGAGACAATACTTCTATTATAGAACATGGAGACAATGCTTCTATTATAGAGTGTGGAGACAATACTTCTATTATAGACCGTGGAGACATTACTTCTATTATAGACCGTGGAGACAATACTTCTATTATAGACCGTGGAGACATTACTTCTATTATAGACCGTTGAGACAATACTTCTATATTATAGACCGTGGAGACATTACTGCTATTATAGACCGTGGAGACAATACTTCTATTATAGAGCGTGGAGACATTACTTCTATTATAGAACGTGGAGACAATACTTCTTTTATAGACCGTGGAGCCATTACTTCTATTATAGACCGTGGAGACATTACTTCTATTGTAGACCGTGGGGCCATTACTTCTATTATAGACCGTGGAGACAATACTTCTATTATAGACCGTGGAGACAATACTTCTATTATAGACCGTGGAGACAATTCTTCTATTATAGACCGTGGAGACAATATTTCTGTTATAGACCTTGGAGACAATACTTCTATTATAGACCGTGGAGACAATACTTCTATATTATAGACCATGGGGACAATACTTCTATTATAGACCGTGGAGACAATGCTTCTATTATAGACCGTGGGTACAATACTTCTATTATAGACCGTGGAGACAATACTTCTATTATAGACCGTGGAGACAATACTTCTATTATAGATCGTGGAGACAATATTTCTATTATAGACCGTGGAGACAATACTTCTATTATAGACCGTGGGGACAATATTTCTATTATAGACCGTGAAGACAATACTTCTATTATATACCGTGGAGACAATACTTCTATTATAGACCGTGGAGACAATGCTTCTATTATTGACCGTGGAGACAATGCTTTTATTATAGACTGTGGAGACAATATTTCTATTATAGACCGTGCTGACAATACTTCTATAATTGACCGTGGGTACAATACTTCTGTTATAGACCGTGGAGACAATCATTCTATTATAGACCGTGGAGACATTACTTCTATTATAGACCGTGGAGACAATGCTTCTATTATATACCGTGGAGACATTACCTCTATTATATACCGTGAAGACAATACTTCTATTATAGACCGTGGAGACATTACTTCTATTATAGACCGTGGAAACAATGCTTCTATTATAGACCGTGGAGACATTACTTCTATTATAGACCGGGGGGCAATTTCTTCTATTATAGACCGTGGGGCCATTGCTTCTATTATAGACCGTGGAGCCATTAGTTCTATTATAGACCGTGCGGATAATACTTCTATTATAGACCGTGGGTACAATACTTCTATTATAGACCGTGGAGACAATCATTCTATTATAGACCGTGGAGACAATACTTCTATTATAGACCGTGGAGACAATACTTCTATTATAGACCGTGGAGACAATACTTCTATTATAGACCGTGGAGACAATGCTTCTATTATAGACCGTGGAGACAATGCTTCTATTATAGACTGTGGAGACAATACTTCTATTATAGACCTTGCGGACAATACTTCTATTATAGACCGTGGGTACAATACTTCTATTATAGACCGTGGAGACAATCATTCTATTATAGACCGTTGAGACATTACTTCTATTATAGACCGTGGAGACAATCATTCTATTATAGACCGTGGAGACAATACTTCTATTATAGACCGTGGAGACAATACTTCTATTATAGACCATGGGGACAACGCTTCTATTATAGACCGTGGAGACAATACTTCTATTATAGACTGTGGAGCCATTACTTCTATTATAGACCGTGGAGACAATACTTCTATTATAGACCGTGGAGACAATGCTTCTATTATAGACCGTGGGTACAATACTTCTATTATAGACCGTGGAGACAATACTTCTATCATAGACCGTGGAGACAATACTTCTATTATAGATCGTGGAGACAATATTTCTATTATAGACCGTGGAGACAATACTTCTATTATAGACCGTGGGGACAATATTTCTATTATAGACCGTGAAGACAATACTTCTATTATATACCGTGGAGACAATACTTCTATTATAGACCGTGGAGACAATGCTTCTATTATTGACCGTGGAGACAATGCTTTTATTATAGACTGTGGAGACAATATTTCTATTATAGACCGTGCTGACAATACTTCTATAATTGACCGTGGGTACAATACTTCTGTTATAGACCGTGGAGACAATCATTCTATTATAGACCGTGGAGACATTACTTCTATTATAGACCGTGGAGACAATGCTTCTATTATATACCGTGGAGACATTACCTCTATTATATACCGTGAAGACAATACTTCTATTATAGACCGTGGAGACATTACTTCTATTATAGACCGTGGAAACAATGCTTCTATTATAGACCGTGGAGACATTACTTCTATTATAGACCGTGGGGCAATTTCTTCTATTATAGACCGTGGGGCCATTGCTTCTATTATAGACCGTGGAGCCATTAGTTCTATTATAGACCGTGCGGATAATACTTCTATTATAGACCGTGGGTACAATACTTCTATTATAGACCTTGGAGACAATCATTCTATTATAGACCGTGGAGACAATACTTCTATTATAGACCGTGGAGACAATACTTCTATTATAGACCGTGGAGACAATACTTCTATTATAGACCGTGGAGACAATACTTCTATTATAGACCGTGGAGACAATGCTTCTATTATAGACTGTGGAGACAATACTTCTATTATAGACCTTGCGGACAATACTTCTATTATAGACCGTGGGTACAATACTTCTATTATAGACCGTGGAGACAATCATTCTATTATAGACCGTTGAGACATTACTTCTATTATAGACCGTGGAGACAATCATTCTATTATAGACCGTGGAGACAATACTTCTATTATAGACCGTGGAGACAATACTTCTATTATAGACCATGGGGACAACGCTTCTATTATAGACCGTGGAGACAATACTTCTATTATAGACCGTGGAGCCATTACTTCTATTATAGACCGTGGAGACATTACTTCTATTATAGACCGTGGAGACAATACTTCTATTATAGACCGTGGAGCCATTACTTTTATTATAGACCGTGCGGACAATGCTTCTGTTATAGATCGTGGGGTCAATACTTTTATTACAGACTGTGGGGCCAATTCTTCTATAATAGACCGTGGGGTCAATACTTCTAGTATAGACAGTGCGGACAATACGTCTATTATAGATCGTGGGGTAAATACTTTTATTACAGACTGTGGGATCAATGCTTCTATTATAGACCGTGGGTACAATACTTCTATTATAGACAGTAGAGACAATACTTCTATTATAGACCGTGGAGACAATACTAGACCGTGGGGCCATTACTTCTATTATAGACAGTAGAGACAATACTTCTATTATAGACCGTGGAGACATTACTTCTATTATAGACCGTGGAGCCATTACTTCTATTATAGACCGTGGAGACAATACTTCTATTATAGACCGTGGAGACATTACTTCTATTATAGACCGTGTGGACAATACTTCTATTATAGACCGTGGAGACAATACTTCTATTATAGACACTAGAGACAATACTTCTATTATAGATCGTGTGGACAATACTTCTATTATAGACCGTGGAGACAATACTTCTATTATAGACCGTGGGGACAATACTTCTATTATAGACCGTCGGGCCAATGCTTCTATTATAGACCGTGGGGACAATACTTCTATTATAGACCGTGGAGCTATTACTTCTATTATAGACCGTGGAGACATTACTTCTATTATAGACCGTGGAGACAATACTTCTATTATAGACCGTGGAGCCATTACTTTTATTATAGACCGTGCGGACAATGCTTCTGTTATAGATCGTGGGGTCAATACTTTTATTACAGACTGTGGGGCCAATTCTTCTATTATAGACCTTGGGGTCAATACTTCTAGTATAGACAGTGCGGACAATACGTCTATTATAGATCGTGGGGTAAATACTTTTATTACAGACTGTGGGGTCAATGCTTCTATTATAGACCGTGGGTACAATACTTCTATTATAGACAGTAGAGACAATACTTCTATTATAGACAGTAGAGACAATACTTTAAATATAGACCGTGGGGCCAATACTTCTATTATAGACAGTAGAGACAATACTTCTATTATAGACCGTGGAGACATTACTTCTATTGTAGACCGTGGAGCCATTACTTCTATTATAGACCGTGGAGACAATACTTCTATTATAGACCGTGGAGACATTACTTCTATTATAGACTGTGTGGACAATACTTCTATTATAAACCGTGGAAAAAATACTTCTATTATAGACACTAGAGACAATACGTCTATTATAGATCGTGTGGACAATACTTCTATTATAGACCGTGGAGACAATACTTCTATTATAGACCGTGGGGACAATACTTCTATTATAGACCGTGGGGCCAATGCTTCTATTATAGACCGTGTGGACAATACTTCTATTATAGACCGTGGATACAATACTTCTATTATAAACCGTGGAGACAATACTTCTATTATAGACCGTGGAGACAATACTTCTATTATAGACCGTGGAGACAATGCTTCTATTATAGACCGTGGGGCCAATGCTTCTATTATAGACCGTGGAGACATTACTTCCATCATAGACCGTGGAGACAATACTTCTATTATAGACTGTGGAGACAATACTTTTATTAAAGATCGTGGAAACATTACTTCTATTATAGACCGTGGAGACAATACTTCTATTATAGACCGTGGAGACAATGCTTCTATTATAGACCGTGGGGCCAATGCTTCTATTATAGACCGTGGAGACATTACTTCCATCATAGACCGTGTAGACAATACTTCTATTATAGACTGTGGAGACAATACTTTTATTATAGATCGTGGAAACATTACTTATATTATAGACCGTGGGGACATTACTTCTATTATAGACCGTGGAGACAATACTTCTATTATAGACCGTGGAGACAATACTTCTATTATAGACCGTGGAGACAATACTTCTATTATATACCGTGGAGACAATACTTCTATTATAGACTGTGGAGACAATGCTTCTGTTATAGACCGTGGAGACAATGCTTCTATTATAGACTGTGGAGACAATACTTTTATTATAGATCGTGGAAACATTACTTCTATTATAGACCGTGGGGACAATACTTCTATTATAGACTGTGGAGACAATACTTTTATTATAGATCGTGGAAACATTACTTCTATTATAGACCGTGGGGACATTAATTCTATTATAGACCGTGGAGACAATACTTCTATTATAGACCGTGGAGACAATACTTCTATTATAGACCGTGGAGACAATACTTCTATTATAGACCGTGGAGACAATGCTTCTATTATAGACCGTGGGGACAATACTTCTATTATAGACCGTGGAGACAATACTTCTATTATATACCGTGGAGACAATACTTCTATTATAGACCGTGGAGACAATGCTTCTATTATAGACCATGGAGACAATGCTTCTATTATAGACCGTGGAGACATTACTTTTATTATAGACCGTGGAGACAATGCTTCTATTATAGACGTGGAGACATTACCTCTATTATATACCGTGGAGAGAATACGTCTATTATAGATCGTGGGGTGAATACTTTTATTACAGACTGTGGGGTCAATGCTTCTATTATAGACCGTGGGTAAAATACTTCTATTATAGACCGTGGGTACAATACTTCTATTATAGACAGTAGAGACAATACTTCTATTATTGACCGTGGGTACAATACTTCTATTATAGACAGTAGAGACAATACTTCTATTATAGACCGTGGGTACAATACTTCTATTATAGACAGCAGAGACAATACTTCTATTATAGACAGTAGAGACAATACTTCAAATATAGACAGTGGGGCCAATACTTCTATTATAGATCGTGGGTACAATACTTCTATTGTAGACCGTGGAGAAAATACTTCTATTATAGACCGTGGGTACAATATTTCTATTATAGACCGTGGATACAATCATTCTATTATAGGCCGTGGAGACAATACTTCAATTATAGACCGTGTGTACAATACTTCTATCATAGTCCGTGGAGACAATACTTCTATTATAGACCGTGGGGACAATACTTCTATTATAGACAGTAGAGACAATACTTCTATTATAGATCGTGGAAACATTACTTCTATTATAGTACGTGGAGTCAATACTTCTATTATAGACCGTGGAGACAATACTTCTATTATAGACTGTGGGGACATTACTTCTATTATAGACCGTGGAGACAATCATTCTATTATAGACGTGGAGACAATACTTCTATTATAGACCGTGGAGCCATTACTTTTATTATAGACCGTGCGGACAATGCTTCTGTTATAGATCGTGGGGTCAATACTTTTATTACAGACTGTGGGGCCAATTCTTCTATTATAGACCGTGGGGTCTATACTTCTATTATAGACAGTGCGGACAATACGTCTATTATAGATCGTGGGGTAAATACTTTTATTACAGACTGTGGGGTCAATGCTTCTATTATAGACCGTGGGTACAATACTTCTATTATAGACAGTAGAGAAAATACTTCTATTATAGACAGTAGAGACAATACTTTAAATATAGACCGTGGGGTCATTACTTCTATTATAGACAGTAGGGTCAATACTTCTATTATAGACCGTGGAGACATTATTTCTATTATAGACCGTGTGGACAATACTTCTATTATAGACCGTGGAGACAATACTTCTATTATAGACACTAGAGACAATACTTCTATTATAGATCGTGTGGACAATACTTCTATTATAGACCGTGGAGACAATACTTCTATTATAGACCGTGGGGACAATACTTCTATTATAGACCGTGGGGCCAATGCTTCTATTATAGACCGTGTGGACAATACTTCTATTATAGACCGTGGGGACAATACTTCTATTATAAACCGTGGAGACAATACTTCTATTATAGACCGTGGAGACAATACTTCTATTATAGACCGTGGAGACAATGCTTCTATTATAGACCGTGGGGCCAATGCTTCTATTATAGACCGTGGAGACAATACTTCTATTATAGACTGTGGAGACAATACTTTTATTATAGATCGTGGAAACATTACTTCTATTATAGACCGTGGGGACATTACTTCTATTATAGACCATGGAGACAATACTTCTATTATAAACCGTGGGTACAATACTAATATTATAGACCGCCGGGCCATTACTTCTATTATAGACCGTGGAGCCAGTACTTCCATTATAGACCGTGGAGACAATACTTCTATTATAGACCGCGGGGCCATTACTTCTATTATAGACCGTGGAGACAATACTTCTATTATAGAGAGTAGAGACAATACTTCTATTATAGACCGTGGAGACAATACTTCTATTATAGAACATGGAGACAATGCTTCTATTATAGACCGTGGAGACAATACTTCTATTATAGAACGTGGAGACATTACTTCTATTATAGACCGTGGAGACAATACTTCTATTATAGACCGTGGAGACATTACTTCTATTATAGACCGTTGAGACAATACTTCTATATTATAGACCGTGGAGACATTACTTCTATTATAGACCGTGGAGACAATACTTCTATTATAGACCGTGGAGACATTACTTCTATTATAGACCGTGGAGACAATATTTCTTTTATAGACCGTGGAGCCATTACTTCTATTATAGACCGTGGAAACAATACTTCTATTATAGACCGTGGAGACAATACTTCTATTATAGACCGTGGAGACAATACTTCTATAATAGACCGTGGAGACAATATTTCTGTTATCGACCTTGGAGACAATACTTATATTATAGACCGTGGAGACAATACTTCTATATTATAGACCATGGGGACAACACTTCTATTATAGACCTTGGAGACAATGCTTCTATTATAGACCGTGGGTACAATACTTCTATTATAGACCGTGGAGACAATACTTCTATTATAGACCGTGGAGACAATGCTTCTATTATAGATCGTGGAGACAATACGTCTATTATAGACCGTGGAGACAATACTTCTATTATAGACCGTGGAGACAATACTTCTATTATAGACCGTGGAGACAATACTTCTATTATATACCGTGGGGACAATACTTCTATTATAGACTGTGGGGACATTACTTCTATTATAGACCGTGGAGACAATCATTCTATTATAGACGTGGAGACAATACTTCTATTATAGACCGTGGAGCCATTACTTTTATTATAGACCGTGCGGACAATGCTTCTGTTATAGATCGTGGGGTCAATACTTTTATTACAGACTGTGGGGCCAATTCTTCTATTATAGACCGTGGGGTCTATACTTCTATTATAGACAGTGCGGACAATACGTCTATTATAGATCGTGGGGTAAATACTTTTATTACAGACTGTGGGGTCAATGCTTCTATTATAGACCGTGGGTACAATACTTCTATTATAGACAGTAGAGACAATACTTCTATTATAGACAGTAGAGACAATACTTTAAATATAGACCGTGGGGTCATTACTTCTATTATAGACAGTAGGGTCAATACTTCTATTATAGACCGTGGAGACATTATTTCTATTATAGACCGTGTGGACAATACTTCTATTATAGACCGTGGAGACAATACTTCTATTATAGACACTAGAGACAATACTTCTATTATAGATCGTGTGGACAATACTTCTATTATAGACCGTGGAGACAATACTTCTATTATAGACCGTGGGGACAATGCTTCTATTATAGACCGTGGGGCCAATGCTTCTATTATAGACCGTGTGGACAATACTTCTATTATAGACCGTGGGGACAATACTTCTATTATAAACCGTGGAGACAATACTTCTATTATAGACCGTGGAGACAATACTTCTATTATAGACCGTGGAGACAATGCTTCTATTATAGACCGTGGGGCCAATGCTTCTATTATAGACCGTGGAGACAATACTTCTATTATAGACTGTGGAGACAATACTTTTATTATAGATCGTGGAAACATTACTTCTATTATAGACCGTGGGGACATTACTTCTATTATAGACCATGGAGACAATACTTCTATTATAAACGTGGGTACAATACTAATATTATAGACCGCCGGGCCATTACTTCTATTATAGACCGTGGAGCCAGTACTTCCATTATAGACCGTGGAGACAATACTTCTATTATAGACCGCGGGGCCATTACTTCTATTATAGACCGTGGAGACAATACTTCTATTATAGAGAGTAGAGACAATACTTCTATTATAGACCGTGGAGACAATACTTCTATTATAGAACATGGAGACAATGCTTCTATTATAGACCGTGGAGACAATACTTCTATTATAGACCGTGGAGACATTACTTCTATTATAGACCGTGGAGACAATACTTCTATTATAGACCGTGGAGACATTACTTCTATTATAGACCGTTGAGACAATACTTCTATGTTATAGACCGTGGAGACATTACTTCTATTATAGACCGTGGAGACAATACTTCTATTATAGACCGTGGAGACATTACTTCTATTATAGACCGTGGAGACAATATTTCTTTTATAGACCGTGGAGCCATTACTTCTATTATAGACCGTGGAAACAATACTTCTATTATAGACCGTGGAGACAATACTTCTATTATAGACCGTGGAGACAATACTTCTATAATAGACCGTGGAGACAATATTTCTGTTATCGACCTTGGAGACAATACTTATATTATAGACCGTGGAGACAATACTTCTATATTATAGACCATGGGGACAACACTTCTATTATAGACCTTGGAGACAATGCTTCTATTATAGACCGTGGGTACAATACTTCTATTATAGACCGTGGAGACAATACTTCTATTATAGACCGTGGAGACAATGCTTCTATTATAGATCGTGGAGACAATACGTCTATTATAGACCGTGGAGACAATACTTCTATTATAGACCGTGGAGACAATACTTCTATTATAGACCGTGGAGACAATACTTCTATTATATACCGTGGAGACAATACTTCTATTATAGACCGTGGAGACAATGCTTCTATTATAGACCGTGGAGACAATGCTTCTATTATAGACTGTGGAGACAATATTTCTATTATAGACCGTGCTGACAATACTTCTATTATAGACCGTGGGTACAATACTTCTGTTATAGACCGTGGAGACAATCATTCTATTATAGACCGTGGAGACAATGCTTCTATTATATACCGTGGAGACATTACCTCTATTATATACCGTGGAGACAATACTTCTAATATAGACCGTGGAGACATTACTTCTATTATAGTCCGTGGAGACAATACTTCTATTATAGACCGTGGGGCCATTACTTCTATTATAGACCGTGGGGCCATTACTTCTATTATAGACCGTGGAGACAATGCTTCTATTATAGACCGTGGAGACAATACTTCTATTATAGACCGTGGAGACAATGCTTCTATTATAGACCGTGGAGACAATGCTTCTATTATAGACTGTGGAGACATTACCTCTATTATATACCGTGGAGACAATACTTCTTTTATAGACCGTGGAGACAATACTTCTATTATAGACCGTGGAGACAATACTTCTATTATAGACCGTGGGGCCATTACTTCTATTATAGACCTTGGAGCCATTACTTCTATTATAGACCGTGGAGATATTACTTCTATTGTAGACCGTGGGGCCATTACTTCTATTATAGACCGTGGAGACAATACTTCTATTATAGACCGTGGAGACAATACTTCTATTATAGACCGTGGAGACAATACTTCTATTATAGACCGTGGAGACAATACTTCTGTTATTGACCGTGGAGACAATACTTCTATATTATAGACCATGGGGACAATGCTTATATTATAGACCGTGGGTACAATACTTCTATTATAGACCGTGGAGACAATACTTCTATTATAGACCGTGGAGACAATACTTCTATTTTAGACCGTGGAGACAATACTTCTATTATAGACCGTGGAGACAATACTTCTATTATAGACCGTGGAGACAATACTTCTATTATAGACCGTGGAGACAATACTTCTATTATATACCGTGGAGACAATACTTCTATTATAGACCGCGGAGACAATGCTTCTATTATAGACCGTGGAGACAATGCTTCTATTATAGACTGTGGAGACAATATTTCTATTATAGACCGTGCTGATAATACTTCTATTATAGACCGTGGGTACAATACTTCTATTATAGACCGTGAAGACAATCATTCTATTATAGACCGTGGAGACATTACTTCTATTATAGACCGTGGAGACAATGCTTCTATTATAGACCGTGGAGACATTACCTCTATTATATACCGTGGAGACAATACTTCTATTATAGACCGTGGAGACATTACTTCTATTATAGATCGTGGAGACAATGCTTCTATTATAGACCGTGGGGCCATTACTTCTATTATAGACCGTGGAGACAATGCTTCTATTATAGACCGTGGAGACATTACTTCTATTATAGACCGTGGGGCCATTACTTCTATTATAGACCGTGGGGCCATTGCTTCTATTATAGACCGTGGAGCCATTAGTTCTATTATAGACCGTGCGGACAATACTTCTATCATAGACCGTGGGTACAATACTTCTATTATAGACCGTGGAGACAATCATTCTATTATAGACCGTGGAGACAATACTTCTATTATAGACCGTGGAGACAATACTTCTATTATAGACCTTGGGGACAATACTTCTATTATAGACCGTGGAGACAATACTTCTATTATAGACGTGGAGACAATGCTTCTATTATAGACTGTGGAGACAATACTTCTATTATAGACCGTGCGGACAATACTTCTATTATAGACCGTGGGTACAATACTTCTATTATAGACCGTGGAGACAATCATTCTATTATATACGTTGAGACATTACTTCTATTATAGACCGTGGAGACAATCATTCTATTATAGACCGTGGAGACAATACTTCTATTATAGACCGTGGAGACATTACTTCTATTATAGACCGTGGAGACAATATTTCTTTTATAGACCGTGGAGCCATTACTTCTATTATAGACCGTGGAGACAATACTTCTATTATAGACCGTGGAGACAATACTTCTATAATAGACCGTGGAGACAATATTTCTGTTATCGACCTTGGAGACAATACTTATATTATAGACCGTGGAGACAATACTTCTATATTATAGACCATGGGGACAACACTTCTATTATAGACCTTGGAGACAATGCTTCTATTATAGACCGTGGGTACAATACTTCTATTATAGACCGTGGAGACAATACTTCTATTATAGACCGTGGAGACAATGCTTCTATTATAGATCGTGGAGACAATACGTCTATTATAGACCGTGGAGACAATACTTCTATTATAGACCGTGGAGACAATACTTCTATTATAGACCGTGGAGACAATACTTCTATTATATACCGTGGAGACAATACTTCTATCATAGTCCGTGGAGACAATACTTCTATTATAGACCGTGGGGACAATACTTCTATTATAGACAGTAGAGACAATACTTCTATTATAGATCGTGGAAACATTACTTCTATTATAGTACGTGGAGTCAATACTTCTATTATAGACCGTGGAGACAATACTTCTATTATAGACTGTGGGGACATTACTTCTATTATAGACCGTGGAGACAATCATTCTATTATAGACGTGGAGACAATACTTCTATTATAGACCGTGGAGCCATTACTTTTATTATAGACCGTGCGGACAATGCTTCTGTTATAGATCGTGGGGTCAATACTTTTATTACAGACTGTGGGGCCAATTCTTCTATTATAGACCGTGGGGTCTATACTTCTATTATAGACAGTGCGGACAATACGTCTATTATAGATCGTGGGGTAAATACTTTTATTACAGACTGTGGGGTCAATGCTTCTATTATAGACCGTGGGTACAATACTTCTATTATAGACAGTAGAGACAATACTTCTATTATAGACAGTAGAGACAATACTTTAAATATAGACCGTGGGGTCATTACTTCTATTATAGACAGTAGGGTCAATACTTCTATTATAGACCGTGGAGACATTATTTCTATTATAGACCGTGTGGACAATACTTCTATTATAGACCGTGGAGACAATACTTCTATTATAGACACTAGAGACAATACTTCTATTATAGATCGTGTGGACAATACTTCTATTATAGACCGTGGAGACAATACTTCTATTATAGACCGTGGGGACAATACTTCTATTATAGACCGTGGGGCCAATGCTTCTATTATAGACCGTGTGGACAATACTTCTATTATAGACCGTGGGGACAATACTTCTATTATAAACCGTGGAGACAATACTTCTATTATAGACCGTGGAGACAATACTTCTATTATAGACCGTGGAGACAATGCTTCTATTATAGACCGTGGGGCCAATGCTTCTATTATAGACCGTGGAGACAATACTTCTATTATAGACTGTGGAGACAATACTTTTATTATAGATCGTGGAAACATTACTTCTATTATAGACCGTGGGGACATTACTTCTATTATAGACCATGGAGACAATACTTCTATTATAAACCGTGGGTACAATACTAATATTATAGACCGCCGGGCCATTACTTCTATTATAGACCGTGGAGCCAGTACTTCCATTATAGACCGTGGAGACAATACTTCTATTATAGACCGCGGGGCCATTACTTCTATTATAGACCGTGGAGACAATACTTCTATTATAGAGAGTAGAGACAATACTTCTATTATAGACCGTGGAGACAATACTTCTATTATAGAACATGGAGACAATGCTTCTATTATAGACCGTGGAGACAATACTTCTATTATAGACCGTGGAGACATTACTTCTATTATAGACCGTGGAGACAATACTTCTATTATAGACCGTGGAGACATTACTTCTATTATAGACCGTTGAGACAATACTTCTATGTTATAGACCGTGGAGACATTACTTCTATTATAGACCGTGGAGACAATACTTCTATTATAGACCGTGGAGACATTACTTCTATTATAGACCGTGGAGACAATATTTCTTTTATAGACCGTGGAGCCATTACTTCTATTATAGACCGTGGAAACAATACTTCTATTATAGACCGTGGAGACAATACTTCTATTATAGACCGTGGAGACAATACTTCTATAATAGACCGTGGAGACAATATTTCTGTTATCGACCTTGGAGACAATACTTATATTATAGACCGTGGAGACAATACTTCTATATTATAGACCATGGGGACAACACTTCTATTATAGACCTTGGAGACAATGCTTCTATTATAGACCGTGGGTACAATACTTCTATTATAGACCGTGGAGACAATACTTCTATTATAGACCGTGGAGACAATGCTTCTATTATAGATCGTGGAGACAATACGTCTATTATAGACCGTGGAGACAATACTTCTATTATAGACCGTGGAGACAATACTTCTATTATAGACCGTGGAGACAATACTTCTATTATATACCGTGGAGACAATACTTCTATTATAGACCGTGGAGACAATGCTTCTATTATAGACCGTGGAGACAATGCTTCTATTATAGACTGTGGAGACAATATTTCTATTATAGACCGTGCTGACAATACTTCTATTATAGACCGTGGGTACAATACTTCTGTTATAGACCGTGGAGACAATCATTCTATTATAGACCGTGGAGACAATGCTTCTATTATATACCGTGGAGACATTACCTCTATTATATACCGTGGAGACAATACTTCTAATATAGACCGTGGAGACATTACTTCTATTATAGTCCGTGGAGACAATACTTCTATTATAGACCGTGGGGCCATTACTTCTATTATAGACCGTGGGGCCATTACTTCTATTATAGACCGTGGAGACAATGCTTCTATTATAGACCGTGGAGACAATACTTCTATTATAGACCGTGGAGACAATGCTTCTATTATAGACCGTGGAGACAATGCTTCTATTATAGACTGTGGAGACATTACCTCTATTATATACCGTGGAGACAATACTTCTTTTATAGACCGTGGAGACAATACTTCAATTATAGACCGTGGAGACAATACTTCTATTATAGACCGTGGGGCCATTACTTCTATTATAGACCTTGGAGCCATTACTTCTATTATAGACCGTGGAGATATTACTTCTATTGTAGACCGTGGGGCCATTACTTCTATTATAGACCGTGGAGACAATACTTCTATTATAGACCGTGGAGACAATACTTCTATTATAGACCGTGGAGACAATACTTCTATTATAGACCGTGGAGACAATACTTCTGTTATAGACCGTGTAGACAATACTTCTATATTATAGACCATGGGGACAATGCTTATATTATAGACCGTGGGTACAATACTTCTATTATAGACCGTGGAGACAATACTTCTATTATAGACCGTGGAGACAATACTTCTATTTTAGACCGTGGAGACAATACTTCTATTATAGACCGTGGAGACAATACTTCTATTATAGACCGTGGAGACAATACTTCTATTATAGACCGTGGAGACAATACTTCTATTATATACCGTGGAGACAATACTTCTATTATAGACCGCGGAGACAATGCTTCTATTATAGACCGTGGAGACAATGCTTCTATTATAGACTGTGGAGACAATATTTCTATTATAGACCGTGCTGATAATACTTCTATTATAGACCGTGGGTACAATACTTCTATTATAGACCGTGAAGACAATCATTCTATTATAGACCGTGGAGACATTACTTCTATTATAGACCGTGGAGACAATGCTTCTATTATAGACCGTGGAGACATTACCTCTATTATATACCGTGGAGACAATACTTCTATTATAGACCGTGGAGACATTACTTCTATTATAGATCGTGGAGACAATGCTTCTATTATAGACCGTGGGGCCATTACTTCTATTATAGACCGTGGAGACAATGCTTCTATTATAGACCGTGGAGACATTACTTCTATTATAGACCGTGGGGCCATTACTTCTATTATAGACCGTGGGGCCATTGCTTCTATTATAGACCGTGGAGCCATTAGTTCTATTATAGACCGTGCGGACAATACTTCTATCATAGACCGTGGGTACAATACTTCTATTATAGACCGTGGAGACAATCATTCTATTATAGACCGTGGAGACAATACTTCTATTATAGACCGTGGAGACAATACTTCTATTATAGACCTTGGGGACAATACTTCTATTATAGACCGTGGAGACAATACTTCTATTATAGACGTGGAGACAATGCTTCTATTATAGACTGTGGAGACAATACTTCTATTATAGACCGTGCGGACAATACTTCTATTATAGACCGTGGGTACAATACTTCTATTATAGACCGTGGAGACAATCATTCTATTATATACGTTGAGACATTACTTCTATTATAGACCGTGGAGACAATCATTCTATTATAGACCGTGGAGACAATACTTCTATTATAGACCGTGGAGACAATACTTTTATTATAGACCATGGGGACAATGCTTCTAATATAGACCGTGGAGACAATACTTCGATTATAGACCGTGGAGCCATTACTTCTATTATAGACCGTGGAGACATTACTTCTATTATAGACCGTGGAGACATTATTTCTATTATAGAACGTGGGCCCAATACTTCTATTATAGACCGTGGAGACATTACTTCTATTATAGACCGTGGAGAAAATGCTTCTATTATAGACTGAGGAGAAAATATTTCTATTATAGACCGTGCTGACAATACTTCTATTATAGACCGTGGGTACAATACTTCTATTATAGACCGTGGGTACAATACTTCTATTATAGAACGTGGAGACATTACTTCTATTATAGACCGTGGAGACAATGCTTCTATTATAGACCGTGGAGACATTACTTCTATTATATACCGTGGAGACAATACGTCTATTATAGATCGTGGGGTGAATACTTTTATTACAGACTGTGGGGTCAATGCTTCTATTATAGACCGTGGGTACAATACTTCTATTATAGATCGTGGGTACAATACTTCTATTATAGACAGTAGAGACAATACTTCTATTATAGACCGTGGGTACTATACTTCTATTATAGACAGTAGAGACAATACTTATATTATAGACAGTAGAGACAATACTTCAAATATAGACAGTGGGGCCAATACTTCAATTATAGACGTGGGTACAATACTTCTATTGTAGACCGTGGAGACAATACTTCTATTATAGACCGTGGGTACAATATTTCTATTATAGACCGTGGATACAATCATTCTATTATAGACCGTGGAGACAATGCTTCAATTATAGACCGTGTGTACAATACTTCTATCATAGACCGTGGAGACAATACTTCTATAATAGACCGTGGGGACAATACTTCTATTATAGACAGTAGAGACAATACTTTTATTATAGATCGTGGAAACATTACTTCTATTATAGAACGTGGGGACAATACTTCTATTATAGACCGTGGGGACAATACTTCTATTATAGACCGTGGGGCCAATGCTTCTATTATAGACCGTGTGGACAATACTTCTATTATAGACCGTGGGGACAATACTTCTATTATAGACCGTGGAGACAATACTTGTATTATAGACCGTGGAGACAATACTTCTATTATAGACCGTGGAGACAATGCTTCTATTATAGACCGTGGGGCCAATGCTTCTATTATAGACTGTGGAGACATTACTTCCATCATAGACCGTGGAGACAATACTTCTATTATAGACTGTGGAGACAATACTTTTATTATAGATCGTGGAGACATTACTTCTATTATAGACCGTGGGGACATTACTTCTATTATAGACCGTGGAGACAATACTTCAATTACAGACCATGGGGACAATTCTTCTATTATAAACCGTGGGTACAATACTTCTAGTATAGACCGCCGGGCCATTACTTCTATTATAGACCGTGGAGCCAGTACTTCCATTTTAGACCGTGGAGACAATACTTCTATTATAGACCGCGGGGCCATTACTTCTATTATAGACCGTGGAGACAATACTTCTATTATAGACCGTAGAGACAATACTTCTATTATAGAACGTGGAGACAATACTTCTATTATAGACCATGGAGACAATGCTTCTATTATAGACTGTGGAGACAATACTTCTATCATAGACCGTGGAGACATTACTTTTATTATAGACCGTGGAGACAATACTTCTATAATAGACCGTGGAGACAATACTTCTATTATAGACTGTGGAGACAATACTTCTATATTATAGACCGTGGAGACATTACTTCTATTATAGACCGCGGAGACAATACTTCTATTATAGACCAAGGAGACATTACTTCTATTATAGACCGTGGAGACAATACTTCTTTTATAGACCGTGGAGACAATACTTCTATTATAGACGTGGAGACAATACTTCTATTATAGACCGTGGGGCCATTACTTCTATTATAGACCGTGGAGCCATTACTTCTATTATAGACCGTGGAGACATTACTTCTATTGTAGACCGTGGGGCCATTACTTCTATTATAGACCGTGGAGACAATACTTCTATTATAGACCGTGGAGACAATACTTCTATTATAGACCGTGGAGACAATACTTCTATTATAGACCGTGGAGACAATACTTCTGTTATAGACCGTGGAGACAATACTTCTATATTATAGACCATGGGGACAATGCTTATATTATAGACCGTGGGTACAATACTTCTATTATAGACCGTGGAGACAATACTTCTATTATAGAACGTGGAGACAGTACTTCTATTATAGACCGTGGAGACAATATTTCTATTATAGACCGTGGAGACAATACTTCTATTATAGACCGTGGGGACAATACTTCTATTATAGACCGTGGAGACAATACTTCTATTATATACCGTGGAGACAATACTTCTATTATAGACCGTGGAGACAATGCTTCTATTATAGGCCGTGGAGACAATGCTTCTATTATAGACTGTGGAGACAATATTTCTATTATAGACCGTGCTGACAATACTTCTATTATAGACCGTGGGTACAATACTTCTATTATAGACCGTGGAGACAATCATTCTATTATAGACCGTGGAGACATTACTTCTATTATAGACCGTGGAGACAATGCTTCTATTATAGACCGTGGAGACATTACCTCTATTATATACCGTGGAGACAATACTTCTATTATAGACCGTGGAGACATTACTTCTATTATAGACCATGGAGACAATACTTCTATTATAGACCGTGGGGCCATTACTTCTATTTTAGACCGTGGGGCCATTACTTCTATTATAGACCGTGGAGACAATGCTTCTATTATAGACGGTGGAGACATTACTTCTATTATAGACCGTGGGGCCATTACTTCTATTATAGACCGTGGGGCCATTGCTTCTATTATAGACCGTGGAGCCATTAGTTCTATTATAGACCGTGCGGACAATACTTCTATCATAGACCGTGGGTACAATACTTCTATTATAGACCGTGGAGACAATCATTCTATTATAGACAGTGGAGACAATACTTCTATTATAGACCGTGGAGACAATACTTCTATTATAGATCTTGGGGACAATACTTCTATTATAGACCGTGGAGACAATACTTCTATTATAGACCGTGGAGACAATGCTTCTATTATAAACTGTGAAGACAATACTTCTATTATAGACCGTGCGGACAATACTTCTATTATAGACCGTGGGAACAATACTTCTATTATAGACCGTGGAGACAATCATTCTATTATATACGTTGAGACATTACTTCTATTATAGACCGTGGAGACAATCATTCTATTATAGACCGTGGAGACAATACTTCTATTATAGACCGTGGAGACAATACTTCTATTATAGACCATGGGGACAATGGTTCTATTATAGACCGTGGAGACAATACTTCTATTATAGACCGTGGAGCCATTACTTCTATTATAGACCGTGGAGACATTACTTCTATTATAGACCGTGGAGACATTACTTCTATTATAGAACGTGGGCCCAATACTTCTATTATAGACCGTGGAGACATTACTTCTATTATAGACCGTGGAGACAATACTTCTAGCATAGACAGTGCGGACAATACGTCTATTATAGATCGTGGGGTGAATACTTCTATTATAGACCGTGGAGACAATACTTTTAGTATAGACCGTGGAGATAATACTTCTATATTATAGACCGTGGAGACAATACTTGTATTATAGACCGTGGAGACAATACTTCTATTATAGACCGTGGAGACATTACTTCTATTATAGACCGTGGAGACAATACTTCTATTATAGACCGTGGAGACAATACTTCTATTATAGACAGTGGAGCCATTACTTCTATTATAGACCGTGGGGCCATTACTTCTATTATAGACCGTGGAGACATTAATTCTATTATAGACCGTGGGGCCATTACTTCTATTATAGACTGTGGAGACAATACTTCTATTTTAGACCGTGGAGACAATACTTCTATTATAGACCGTGGAGACAATGCTTCTAGCATAGACAGTGCGGACAATACGTCTATTATAGATCGTGGGGTGAATACTTTTATTACAGACTGTGGGGTCAATGCTTCTATTATTGACCTTGGGTACAATACATTTATTATAGACAGTAGAGACAATACTTGTATTATAGACAGTAGTGACAATACTTCAAATATAGACCGTGGGGCCAATACTTCTATTATAGACCGTGGGTACAATACTTCTATTGTAGACCCTGGAGACAATTCTTCTATTATAGACGTGGGTACAATACTTCTATTATAGACCGTGGATACAATCATTCTATTATAGACCGCGGAGACAATACTTCAATTATAGACCGTGTGGACAATATTTCTATCATAGACCGTGGAGACAATACTTCTAATATAGACCGTGGGGACAATACTTCTATTATAGACAGTAGAGACAATACTTCTATTATAGATCGTGGCGACATTACTTCTATTATAGACCGTGTGGACAAAACTTCTATTATAGACCGTGGATACAATACTTCTATTATAGACCGTGGGGACAATACTTCTATTATAGACCGTGGGGCCAATGCTTCTATTATAGACCGTGTGGACAATACTTCTATTATAGACCGTGGGGACAATACTTCTATTATAGACCGTGGAGACATTACTTCTATTATAGACCGTGGAGACATTACTTCTATTATAGAACGTGGGCCCAATACTTCTATTATAGAACGTGGGCCCAATACTTCTATTATAGACCGTGGAGACATTACTTCTATTATAGACCGTGGAGACAATACTTCTAGCATAGACAGTGCGGACAATACGTCTATTATAGATCGTGGGGTGAATACTTCTATTATAGACCGTGGAGACAATAATTCTAGTATAGACCGTGGAGACAATACTTCTATATTATAGATCGTGGAGACAATACTTGTATTATAGACCGTGGAGACAATACTTCTATTATAGACCGTGGAGACATTACTTCTATTATAGACCGTGGAGACAATACTTCTATTATAGACCGTGGAGACAATACTTCTATTATAGACCGTGGAGACAATACTTCTATTATAGACAGTGGGGCCATTACTTCTATTATAGAACGTGGGGCCATTACTTCTATTATAGACCGTGGAGACATTAATTCTATTATAGACCGTGGGGCCATTACTTCTATTATAGACTGTGGAGACAATACCTCTATTTAAGACGTGGAGACAATACTTCTATTATAGACCGTGGAGACAATACTTCTAGCATAAACCGTGGAGACATTACTTCTATTATAGACCGTGGAGACAATGCTTCTATTATAGACCGTGGAGACATTACCTCTATTATATACCGTGGAGACAATACTTCTATTATAGACCGTGGAGACATTACTTCTATTATAGACCATGGAGACAATACTTCTATTATAGACCGTGGGGCCATTACTTCTATTATAGACCGTGGGGCCATTACTTCTATTATAGACCGTGGAGACAATGCTTCTATTATAGACCGTGGAGACATGACTTCTATTATAGACCGTGAGGCCATTACTTCTATTATAGACCGTGGGGCCATTGCTTCTATTATAGACCGTGGAGCCATTAGTTCTATTATAGACCGTGCGGACAATTCTTCTATCATAGACCGTGGGTACAATACTTCTATTATAGACCGTGGAGACAATCATTCTATTATAGACAGTGGAGACAATACTTCTATTATAGACCGTGGAGACAATACTTCTATTATAGATCTTGGGGACAATACTTCTATTATAGACCGTGGAGACAATACTTCTATTATAGACCGTGGAGACAATGCTTCTATTATAAACTGTGGAGACAATACTTCTATTATAGACCGTGCGGACAATACTTCTATTATAGACCGTGGGTACAATACTTCTATTATAGACCGTGGAGACAATCATTCTATTATATACGTTGAGACATTACTTCTATTATAGACCGTGGAGACAATCATTCTATTATAGACCGTGGAGACAATACTTCTATTATAGACCGTGGAGACAATACTTCTATTATAGACCATGGGGACAATGCTTCTATTATAGACCGTGGAGACAATACTTCTATTATAGACCATGGAGCCATTACTTCTATTATAGACCGTGGAGACATTACTTCTATTATAGACCGTGGAGACATTACTTCTATTATAGAACGTGGGCCCAATACTTCTATTATAGACCGTGGAGACATTACTTCTATTATAGACCGTGGAGACAATACTTCTAGCATAGACATTGCGGACAATACGTCTATTATAGATCGTGGGGTGAATACTTCTATTATAGACCGTGGAGACAATACTTCTAGTATAGACCGTGGAGACAATACTTCTATATTATAGACCGTGGAGACAATACTTGTATTATAGACCGTGGAGACAATACTTCTATTATAGACCGTGGAGACATTACTTCTATTATAGACCGTGGAGACAATACTTCTATTATAGACCGTGGAGACAATACTTCTATTATAGACCGTGGAGACAATACTTCCATTATAGACAGTGGAGCCATTACTTCTATTATAGACCGTGGGGCCATTACTTCTATTATAGACCGTGGAGACATTAATTCTATTATAGACCGTGGGGCCATTACTTCTATTATAGACTGTGGAGACAATACTTCTATTTTAGACCGTGGAGACAATACTTCTATTATAGACCGTGGAGACAATACTTCTAGCATAGACAGTGCGGACAATACGTCTATTATAGATCGTGGGGTGAATACTTTTATTACAGACTGTGGGGTCAATGCTTCTATTATTGACCGTGGGTACAATACATTTATTATAGACAGTAGAGACAATACTTTTATTATAGACAGTAGTGACAATACTTCAAATATAGACCGTGGGGCCAATACTTCTATTATAGACCGTGGGTACAATACTTCTATTGTAGACCCTGGAGACAATACTTCTATTATAGACCGTGGGTACAATACTTCTATTATAGACCGTGGATACAATCATTCTATTATAGACCGCGGAGACAATACTTCAATTATAGACCGTGTGGACAATATTTCTATCATAGACCGTGGAGACAATACTTCTAATATAGACCGTGGGGACAATACTTCTATTATAGACAGTAGAGACAATACTTCTATTATAGATCGTGGCGACATTACTTCTATTATAGACCGTGTGGACAAAACTTCTATTATAGACCGTGGATACAATACTTCTATTATAGACCGTGGGGACAATACTTCTATTATAGACCGTGGGGCCAATGCTTCTATTATAGACCGTGTGGACAATACTTCTATTATAGACCGTGGGGACAATACTTCTATTATAGACCGTGGAGACATTACTTCTATTATAGACCGTGGAGACATTACTTCTATTATAGAACGTGGGCCCAATACTTCTATTATAGAACGTGGGCCCAATACTTCTATTATAGACCGTGGAGCCATTACTTCTATTATAGACCGTGGAGACAATACTTCTAGCATAGACAGTGCGGACAATACGTCTATTATAGATCGTGGGGTGAATACTTCTATTATAGACCGTGGAGACAATAATTCTAGTATAGACCGTGGAGACAATACTTCTATATTATAGATCGTGGAGACAATACTTGTATTATAGACCGTGGAGACAATACTTCTATTATAGACCGTGGAGACATTACTTCTATTATAGACCGTGGAGACAATACTTCTATTATAGACCGTGGAGACAATACTTCTATTATAGACCGTGGAGACAATACTTCTATTATAGACAGTGGGGCCATTACTTCTATTATAGAACGTGGGGCCATTACTTCTATTATAGACCGTGGAGACATTAATTCTATTATAGACCGTGGGGCCATTACTTCTATTATAGACTGTGGAGACAATACCTCTATTTAAGACGTGGAGACAATACTTCTATTATAGACCGTGGAGACAATACTTCTAGCATAAACCGTGGAGACATTACTTCTATTATAGACCGTGGAGACAATGCTTCTATTATAGACCGTGGAGACATTACCTCTATTATATACCGTGGAGACAATACTTCTATTATAGACCGTGGAGACATTACTTCTATTATAGACCATGGAGACAATACTTCTATTATAGACCGTGGGGCCATTACTTCTATTATAGACCGTGGGGCCATTACTTCTATTATAGACCGTGGAGACAATGCTTCTATAATAGACCGTGGAGACATGACTTCTATTATAGACCGTGAGGCCATTACTTCTATTATAGACCGTGGGGCCATTGCTTCTATTATAGACCGTGGAGCCATTAGTTCTATTATAGACCGTGCGGACAATTCTTCTATCATAGACCGTGGGTACAATACTTCTATTATAGACCGTGGAGACAATCATTCTATTATAGACAGTGGAGACAATACTTCTATTATAGACCGTGGAGACAATACTTCTATTATAGATCTTGGGGACAATACTTCTATTATAGACCGTGGAGACAATACTTCTATTATAGACCGTGGAGACAATGCTTCTATTATAAACTGTGGAGACAATACTTCTATTATAGACCGTGCGGACAATACTTCTATTATAGACCGTGGGTACAATACTTCTATTATAGACCGTGGAGACAATCATTCTATTATATACGTTGAGACATTACTTCTATTATAGACCGTGGAGACAATCATTCTATTATAGACCGTGGAGACAATACTTCTATTATAGACCGTGGAGACAATACTTCTATTATAGACCATGGGGACAATGCTTCTATTATAGACCGTGGAGACAATACTTCTATTATAGACCGTGGAGCCATTACTTCTATTATAGACCGTGGAGACATTACTTCTATTATAGACCGTGGAGACATTACTTCTATTATAGAACGTGGGCCCAATACTTCTATTATAGACCGTGGAGACATTACTTCTATTATAGACCGTGGAGACAATACTTCTAGCATAGACATTGCGGACAATACGTCTATTATAGATCGTGGGGTGAATACTTCTATTATAGACCGTGGAGACAATACTTCTAGTATAGACCGTGGAGACAATACTTCTATATTATAGACCGTGGAGACAATACTTGTATTATAGACCGTGGAGACAATACTTCTATTATAGACCGTGGAGACATTACTTCTATTATAGACCGTGGAGACAATACTTCTATTATAGACCGTGGAGACAATACTTCTATTATAGACCGTGGAGACAATACTTCCATTATAGACAATGGAGCCATTACTTCTATTATAGACCGTGGGGCCATTACTTCTATTATAGACCGTGGAGACATTAATTCTATTATAGACCGTGGGGCCATTACTTCTATTATAGACTGTGGAGACAATACTTCTATTTTAGACCGTGGAGACAATACTTCTATTATAGACCGTGGAGACAATACTTCTAGCATAGACAGTGCGGACAATACGTCTATTATAGATCGTGGGGTGAATACTTTTATTACAGACTGTGGGGTCAATGCTTCTATTATTGACCGTGGGTACAATACATTTATTATAGACAGTAGAGACAATACTTTTATTATAGACAGTAGTGACAATACTTCAAAAATAGACCGTGGGGCCAAGACTTCTATTATAGACCGTGGGTACAATACTTCTATTATAGACCGTGGAGACAATACTTCTATTATAGACCGTGGGTACAATACTTCTATTATAGACCGTGGATACAATCATTCTATTATAGACCGTGGAGACAATACTTCAATTATAGACCGTGTGGACAATATTTCTATCATAGACGTGGAGACAATACTTCTATTATAGACCGTGGGGACAATACTTCTATTATAGACAGTAGAAACAATACTTCTATTATAGATCGTGGCGACATTACTTCTATTATAGACCGTGTGGACAATACTTCTATTATAGACCGTGGATACAATACTTCTATTATAGACTTTGGGGACAATACTTCTATTATAGACCGTGGGGCCAATGCTTCTATTATAGACCGTGTGGACAATACTTCTATTATAGACCGTGGGGACAATACTTCTATTATAGACCGTGGAGACATTACTTCTATTATAGAACGTGGGCCCAATACTTCTATTATAGACCGTGGAGACATTACTTCTATTATAGACCGTGGAGACAATACTTCTAGCATAGAAAGTGCGGACAATACGTCTATTATAGATCGTGGGGTGAATACTTCTATTATAGACCGTGGAGACAATACTTCTAGTATAGACCGTGGAGACAATACTTCTATATTATAGACCGTGGAGACAATACTTGTATTATAGACCGTGGAGACAATACTTCTATTATAGACCGTGGAGACATTACTTCTATTATAGACCGTGGAGACAATACTTCTATTATAGACCGTGGAGACAATACTTCTATTATAGAACGTGGAGACAATACTTCTATTATAGAGAGTGGGGCCATTACTTCTATTATAGAACGTGGGGCCATTACTTCTATTATAGACCGTGGAGACATTAATTCTATTATAGACCGTGGGGCCATTACTTCTATTATAGACTGTGGAGACAATACTTCTATTTTAGACCGTGGAGACAATACTTCTATTATAGACCGTGGAGACAATACTTCTAGCATAGACAGTGCGGACAATACGTCTATTATAGATCGTGGGGTGAATAGTTTTATTACAGACTGTGGTGTCAATTCTTCTATTATTGACCGTGGGTACAATACTTTTATTATAGACAGTAGAGACAATACTTTTATTATAGACAGTAGTGACAATACTTCAAATATAGACCGTGGGGCCAATACTTCTATTATAGACCGTGGGTACAATACTTCTATTATAGACCGTGGAGACAATACTTCAATTATAGACCGTGTGGACAATATTTCTATCATAGACCGTGGAGACAATACTTCTATTATAGACCGTGGGGACAATACTTCTATTATAGACAGTAGAGACAATACTTCTATTATAGATCGTGGCGACATTACTTCTATTATAGACCGTGGAGACAATACTTCTATTATAGACCGTGGGGACAATACTTCTATTATATACAGTAGGGACATTGCTTCTATTATAGACTGTGGGGTCATTACTTCTATTATAGACCCTGGGGCCAATGCTTCTATTATAGACCGTGGAGACATTACTTCTATTATAGAACGTGGGCCCAATACTTCTATTATAGACCGTGGAGACATTACTTCTATTATAGACCGTGGAGACAATACTTCTATTATAGACAGTAGAGACAATACTTCTATTATAGATCGTGAAGACATTACTTCTATTATAGACCGTGGAGACATTACCTCTATTATATACCGTGGAGACAATTCTTCTATTATAGACCGTGGAGACATTACTTCTATTATAGGCCATGGAGACAATACTTCTATTATAGACCGTGGGGCCATTACTTCTATTATAGACCGTGGGGCCATTACTTCTATTATAGACCGTGGAGACAATGCTTCTATTATAGACCGTGGAGACATGACTTCTATTATAGACCGTGAGGCCATTACTTCTATTATAGACCGTGGGGCCATTGCTTGTATTATAGACCGTGGAGCCATTAGTTCTATTATAGACCGTGCGGACAATTCTTCTATCATAGACCGTGGGTACAATACTTCTATTATAGACCGTGGAGACAATCATTCTATTATAGACAGTGGAGACAATACTTCTATTATAGACCGTGGAGACAATACTTCTATTATAGATCTTGGGGACAATACTTCTATTATAGACCGTGGAGACAATACTTCTATTATAGACCGTGGAGACAATGCTTCTATTATAAACTGTGGAGACAATACTTCTATTATAGACCGTGCGGACAATACTTCTATTATAGACCGTGGGTACAATACTTCTATTATAGACCGTGGAGACAATCATTCTATTATATACGTTGAGACATTACTTCTATTATAGACCGTGGAGACAATCATTCTATTATAGACCGTGGAGACAATCATTCTATTATATACGTTGAGACATTACTTCTATTATAGACCGTGGAGACAATACTTCTATTATAGACAGTAGAGACAATACTTCTATTATAGATCGTGAAGACATTACTTCTATTATAGACCGTGGAGACATTACCTCTATTATATACCGTGGAGACAATACTTCTATTATAGACCGTGGAGACATTACTTCTATTATAGACCATGGAGACAATACTTCTATTATAGACCGTGGGGCCATTACTTCTATTATAGACCGTGGGGCCATTACTTCTATTATAGACCGTGGAGACAATACTTCTATTATAGACCGTGGAGACATGACTTCTATTATAGACCGTGAGGCCATTACTTCTATTATAGACCGTGGGGCCATTGCTTCTATTATAGACCGTGGAGCCATTAGTTCTATTATAGACCGTGCGGACAATTCTTCTATCATAGACCGTGGGTACAATACTTCTATTATAGACCGTGGAGACAATCATTCTATTATAGACAGTGGAGACAATACTTCTATTATAGACCGTGGAGACAATACTTCTATTATAGATCTTGGGGACAATACTTCTATTATAGACCGTGGAGACAATACTTCTATTATAGACCGTGGAGACAATGCTTCTATTATAAACTGTGGAGACAATACTTCTATTATAGACCGTGCGGACAATACTTCTATTATAGACCGTGGGTACAATACTTCTATTATAGACCGTGGAGACAATCATTCTATTATATACGTTGAGACATTACTTCTATTATAGACCGTGGAGACAATCATTCTATTATAGACCGTGGAGACAATACTTCTATTATAGACCGTGGAGACAATACTTCTATTATAGACCATGGGGACAATGCTTCTATTATAGACCGTGGAGACAATACTTCTATTATAGACCGTGGAGCCATTACTTCTATTATAGACCGTGGAGACATTACTTCTATTGTAGACCGTGGAGACATTACTTCTATTATAGAACGTGGGCCCAATACTTCTATTATAGACCGTGGAGACATTACTTCTATTATAGACCGTGGAGACAATACTTCCAGAATAGACATTGCGGACAATACGTCTATTATAGATCGTGGGGTGAATACTTCTATTATAGACCGTGGAGACAATACTTCTAGTATAGACCGTGGAGACAATACTTCTATATTATAGACCGTGGAGACAATACTTGTATTATAGACCGTGGAGACATTACTTCTATTATAGACCGTGGAGACAATACTTCTATTATAGACCGTGGAGACAATACTTCTATTATAGACCGTGGAGACAATACTTCCATTATAGACAGTGGAGCCATTACTTCTATTATAGACCGTGGGGCCATTACTTCTATTATAGACCGTGGAGACATTAATTCTATTATAGACCGAGGGGCCATTACTTCTATTATAGACTGTGGAGACAATACTTCTATTTTAGACCGTGGAGACAATACTTCTATTATAGACCGTGGAGACAATACTTCTAGCATAGACAGTTCGAACAATACGTCTATTATAGATCGTGGGGTGAATACTTTTATTACAGACTGTGGGGTCAATGCTTCTATTATTGACCGTGGGTACAATACATTTATTATAGACAGTAGAGACAATACTTCAAATATAGACCGTGGGGCCAATACTTCTATTATAGATCGTGGGTACAATACTTCTATTGTAGACCCTGGAGACAATACTTCTATTATAGACCGTGGGTACAATACTTCTATTATAGACCGTGGATACAATCATTCTATTATAGACCGTGGAGACAATACTTCAATTATAGACCGTGTGGACAATATTTCTATCATAGACGTGGAGACAATACTTCTATTATAGACCGTGGGGACAATACTTCTATTATAGACAGTAGAGACAATACTTCTATTATAGATCGTGGCGACATTACTTCTATTATAGACCGTGTGGACAATACTTCTATTATAGACCGTGGATACAATACTTCTATTATAGACTGTGGGGACAATACTTCTATTATAGAACGTGGGGCCAATGATTCTATTATAGACCTTGTGGACAATACTTCTATTATAGACCGTGGGGACAATACTTCTATTATAGACCGTGGAGACATTACTTCTATTATAGACCGTAGAGACATTACTTCTATTATAGAACGTGGGCCCAATACTTCTATTATAGACCGTGGAGACATTACTTCTATTATAGACCGTGGAGACAATACTTCTAGCATAGAAAGTGCGGACAATACGTCTATTATAGATCGTGGGGTGAATACTTCTATTATAGACCGTGGAGACAATACTTCAAGTATAGACCGTGGAGACAATACTTCTATATTATAGACCGTGGAGACAATACTTGTATTATAGACCGTGGAGACAATACTTCTATTATAGACCGTGGAGACATTACTTCTATTATAGACCGTGGAGACAATACTTCTATTATAGACCGTGGAGACAATACTTCTATTATAGAACGTGGAGACAATACTTCTATTATAGAGAGTGGGGCCATTACTTCTATTATAGAACGTGGGGCCATTACTTCTATTATAGAACGTGGAGACATTAATTCTATTATAGACCGTGGGGCCATTACTTCTATTATAGACTGTGGAGACAATACTTCTATTTTAGACCGTGGAGACAATACTTCTATTATAGACCGTGGAGACAATACTTCTAGCATAGACAGTGCGGACAATACGTCTATTATAGATCGTGGGGTGAATAGTTTTATTACAGACTGTGGTGTCAATTCTTCTATTATTGACCGTGGGTACAATACTTTTATTATAGACAGTAGAGACAATACTTTTATTATAGACAGTAGTGACAATACTTCAAATATAGACCGTGGGGCCAATACTTCTATTATAGACCGTGGGTACAATACTTCTATTATAGACCGTGGAGACAATACTTCAATTATAGACCGTGTGGACAATATTTCTATCATAGACCGTGGAGACAATACTTCTATTATAGACCGTGGGGACAATACTTCTATTATAGACAGTAGAGACAATACTTCTATTATAGATCGTGGCGACATTACTTCTATTATAGACCGTGTGGACAATACTTCTATTATAGACCGAGGATACAATACTTCTATTATAGACCGTGGGGAGAATACTTCTATTATAGACCGTGGGGCCAATGCTTCTATTATAGACCGTGTGGACAATACTTCTATTATAGACCGTGGGGACAATACTTCTATTATAGACCGTGGAGACAATACTTCTATTATAGACCGTGGAGACAATACTTCTATTATAGACCGTGGGGACAATACTTCTATTATATACAGTAGGGACATTGCTTCTATTATAGACTGTGGGGTCATTACTTCTATTATAGACCCTGGGGCCAATGCTTCTATTATAGACCGTGGAGACATTACTTCTATTATAGAACGTGGGCCCAATACTTCTATTATAGACCGTGGAGACATTACTTCTATTATAGACCGTGGAGACAATACTTCTATTATAGACAGTAGAGACAATACTTCTATTATAGATCGTGAAGACATTACTTCTATTATAGACCGTGGAGACATTACTTCTATTATAGACGTGGAGACAATACTTCAATTATAGACAGTAGAGACAATACTTCTATTATAGACCGTGGAGACAATACTTCAATTATAGACAGTAGAGACAATACTTCTATTATAGACCGTGGGGCCAATGCTTCTATTATAGACAGTAGAGACAATACTTGTATTATAGATCGTGGAGACAATACTTCTTTTATAGACCGTGGAGACAATACTTCTATTATAGACGTGGGGACAATACTTCTATTATAGACAGTAGAGACATTGCTTCTATTATAGACGTGGGGCCATTACTTCTATTATAGACCCTGGGGCCAATGCTTCTATTATAGACTGTGGGGACATTACTTCTATTATAAAACGTGGGCCCAATACTTCTATTATAGACCGTGGAGACATTACTTCTATTATAGACCGTGGAGACAATACTTCTATTATAGACAGTAGAGACAATACTTCTATTATAGATCGTGGAGACATTACTTCTAATATAGACCGTGGAGACATTACTTCTATCATAAACCGTGGAGACAATACTTCTATTATAGACCGTGGAGACATTACTTCTATTATAGACAGTGGAGACAATACTTCTATTATAGAGAGTGGAGACATTACTTCTATTATATACAGTAGAGACAATACTTCTATTATAGATCGTGGAGACATTACTTCTATTATAGACCGTGGAGACATTACTTCTAATATAGACCGTGGAGACAATACTTCAATTATAGACAGTAGAGACAATACTTCTATTATAGACCGTGGAGACAATACTTCAATTATAGACAGTAGAGACAATACTTCTATTAGAGACCGTGGGGCCAATACTTCTATTATAGACAGTAGAGACAATACTTCTATTATAGATCGTGGAGACAATACTTCTATTATAGACCGTGGAGACAATACTTCTATTATAGACCGTGGGGACAATACTTCTATTATAGACAGTAGAGACATTGCTTTTATTATAGACGTGGGGCCATTACTTCTATTATAGACCCTGGGGCCAATGCTTCTATTATAGACCGTGGGGATATTACTTCTATTATAGAACGTGGGCCCAATTCTTCTATTATAGACCGTGGAGACATTACTTCTATTATAGACCGTGGAGACAATACTTCTATTATAGAGAGTAGAGACAATACTTCTATTATAGATCGTGGAGACATTACTTCTATTATAGACCGTGGAGACATTACTTCTATTATAAACCGTGGAGACAATACTTCTATTATAGACCGTGGAGACATTACTTCTATTATAGACCGTGGAGACAATACTTCTATTATAGAGAGTGGAGACATTACTTCTATTATATACAGTAGAGACAATACTTCTATTATAGACCGTGGAGACAATACTTCTATTACAGACCGTGGGGCCAATACTTCTATTATAGACAGTAGAGACAATTCTTCTATTATAGACCGTGGGGCCAATACTTCTATTATAGACAGTGAGACCAATACTTCTATTAAAGACCGTGGAGCTAATGTTTCTATTTTTAACCGTGCAGACAATACTTCTATTACAGACCATTGGGACAAAGTTGCTATTATAGAACCTGGGGAAAATATCCCAACTATAGACCGTGTGGCCAATACTTCTAGTATTTTTCCAATTTTGTTATATAGTATAGTATTGCAATGGTAAATATCCATGATTTAGCTGACAAAAAAGTTTCTTTATCATTTAATATGTTTTTTTCTTTCTTATTTTATTGCAGTTAAGCCAAACTGGCATTATCAAACTTTCCCTATTAACAAAATAAAATACCATATTTTCTGTTCACTACACAATTTATCATTTTTTATCAAACTAACCTAACCGATAATGAAATTTGTAAAAATAAACAAGTACATTAAGAAAAAAATTACTGTTGAAAATTGTCATATTTGGAACGGACAACTAAAAGGTTATGGAATATTTGAATTTCGTTTTAGAAATCATAAAATTAAACTTCGTGTTTTTCGTTTGAAAATGTACATACATAATGGTTGTATAACAATAGATACAGTTCAGTACATGTACAATCTAATTAAAATTAGATCTACACACTTGCTTCCTATTTTCTATCGTTGTTTTTTTTTGGTCGCTCGTGTAGTAGATCTAACAATCCTCCCTTAGCGGTCGTGTCAGGGGTCAGCATGAATACATTATCTCAAATTTATATTAGCCAATCAGAAATAAAATCGACTTTGCAAAACAAGCAATCAGAGAACCGCTTTCCACGTGTCTTCGGTGTTGTGTAAAAAAAACACGACTGCCTCCATGCGATATGATTGACAGCGCTTCGACATATATTTTACCACTATTTGGCATCGATGAGTTGAAACAGTAGCATAAAACAATTCTGGAATGTCTCATCGACAAAAAATAGTGTATGGCAGTATTACCAACTGGTTTTGGAAAGTCACTGCCGTTTGGTATATCGACAACTAATATGATAATAGGTGTTACCTAACTTGGGACGAAGTCCAATAATTTTTTAAACAATATTATAAGCTCAGATATATGGACCTATATTTGTTTTCAAATTAGACCGGGGGCGGATCCAGACTTTCTCAAAAGAGGGGGCAAATAGGGGAGCCCAAACCCAAATTTTCCCTCTTTTTTAAAGGTTTTTCGCCAAAACGGGAACCTTCCCCCTCCTGTAGACTGTTAGTCCGAGATGGACTGTGCACCCAGTCAGGTTTTGTATAATCCGGTACTCGACGTCTCAATTTCATAGAAAATATTATATCGGACAGGAGGAAGAAGAAATGAAACTCTGTTTAATGATATTGTCAGTCCCATGGTATATGTTTGAACACAATGCGATTTTGAGTCAATTTTTAATATTTATAACCGGCAATTGGGTACGAGTTTAGTAGGGTACGAGTTGGAAAAGGTACGAATTGACATGGAATCTGTAGATCGTTCCAGATTACTGCGCATCCGATTTTCTGCAGATTTAACCATGTATTGGTTTCCAGTGTGTCATTTCCGGTGCAAGGAATCTAAGCCATTAGTGATATGGATCAGGCAATCGTAACTACTCGGCCATTCTCGCTACCCTGCAAATAACCTCGTACGTACATAGTAGAAATTCTTCTTAAATTGTTTGCCGGAAGTTAAGTTAAGTTAAGCCGCACGAAAATATAGTCCACGAAAATCCAATATGGAAGACATACTAAGTAAAATCTAATCATGCAAAACTAATTAAAACTTTAATTGAAATATAGAAAATTATTTAAACTATAAATTTATCAAACTTTAATGTAACTGACATGTGAAAAGTAGTGCGATTTATACGCCTAATGCATACGAGGTTATTTACAGGGTAGCGAGAATGGCCGAGTAGTTACGATTGTTGGATCAGGAATCAAATTATAGCTATTTCTACCAAAGTTTGGGACTTCGTCCCATAATATGATAATAGGTGTTACCTAACTTGGGACGATGTACCTGTAGTGCCAGCGAAGCAACATCCACATTATCAAATATTTAAATCATGTAAATCCTTGGGATGATTGAAATAGAAATTTTACTTACTTTTGTGTACTTTTTGGAGTGTACTGTAGTACAATGTAAGGATGCTCTTTCCATCTATTGAAACAGGAACGGCCATGAATGCTCGCGAATCTGAAAATTATCTGCCAATTTCACGCTCATTCAGTGCATCAAAATAGTGTCGAGTATTTTGGGCCGAAATATATCGGGGACGACATTTATTTGGGCCGAGATATATCGGGGACGACTTTTAACATTCATAACCGGAAGTAGTTCCAGATTACTGCGCCTCTGATTTTCTGCAGATTTAACCATGCATTGGTTTCCGCTGTGTCATTTCCGGTGCATGAAATTTAAGCCATTAGTGATTTGGATCTGGAATCAAAATATTGCTATTTCTACCATAGTTGGGACTTCGTCCCATATTACTAACAAAATCAACGAATCACAAAACGATTGTATGCAGTCCACTTCATCAAGTTCATGATGTATAGCCTTGATGGCTTGATGCAAAATCGAGTGGAGAGAATGTCGAAAATACCAGATATGAAAACAGCTTATGCAGGTTATTAATGCATTATCATACCTTATTAATATGAAACAGGCACTGCCTGGAAAGCTCGCGAAGCTAATCACTAATTAGATATCCTTAGTCTTGGATGAGCAAACATATGCAAAACTTTATGCTTAGGGCCATATAATTATTTACCAACTTTGCCTGAAAATAGAAATTTGGTTTGCTAGTGACCACCAGTAGACATAATAGAGTATGTAAATGTTACACATAGCATAGGGTCTGAGACACTCTTCAAGATCACAGGTACTTGTGGACAGGACCCTATGGTGCTTCTGATTGCCCATCCCTCCTTTATTTTAAACATCAGTTTTTTTTTCATGTACACAACATTTTGTAACTTTCTATGTATCACTGTATGACATATATACAACAACAAAAAAACAATCAAACAGCAGTTTCTATCCATACTGGGTTTCTGACATATGCATAAGGTTTTGAAAGTGTTTTTCTTTGAGACATTTTGGGCAATTGTGTATTTTATCAATACCTGATGCAATTAAGCGAATATAAATATAAGCTTGAGTTTGCTCTAGGAATAATCCAGAGCAGACGATCGGGTTGCGCAATCGTGTTATTTTTAGCGACTCGTTACTTTCCGTGTAGGATTCGATAATTATCGGTTACCAATTTCACGTTACCGCCACCATTATGGTTCAAAGGTCAATCGGAGTAAACAAGACGTCATTGCATTTGTAAACACGGTGTCGCACTTTATTCATCGTGGCAGTTATGCACATATCGTCACGGTCGTAAGGAAGTTTTCGTGAATTTGTTGGCTAGGAAAATAATTTATGACTACATGTATCCCGTAGATCTTGAAAATAATGAGAGATCGTGTGAATATTCAGCTATAGTAGAATACATGTAGTAGTTACAACTTCCAAGGATATTGTGACACAACCTCGCAAATAGTACTATATACAAAATATCCTAGACCTGCACGAATAAATAAAATATATCATCCTAGTGGATACTTATCGATTAACTTGAAGAAAATTAATCTAAATCTTGTATATTTTGTTGTCCGACTATCGCATAAAAGGGGTGGTCCTTATAAAAAAGGGAAATCAAAAGAAGTATTTTTCCCCCTAAGCGACTGGCAGGTATTGGTACAAAAACCAGCTTTGTAATGTTAATGTTTTAAAGTTGGCATTATGTTAGACTTCTGCATGGTTTTATAGTTTATCATATTTATATCACATTAAACATGCAATTTGTAAATTATCATATTATGGAGCATCAAATAAAACTTTTTTAAAGGCCCAACTTAAAACTGGTGTGCCCCTTTTGTTAGAGAATGTATAAAGTCTGTGTGTGTAAGACACTTTAGATGTACTAACTTAAAAATGACTTAGTTCAACTATATATCATTTTGTGATTTTTTAGAAGTCAAAATCCTGTAAGAATGCACACCTTTAGTATTTTTACATTAAACACACTACAAAATATTACAAAAACTCTAGCTCAAAACTATAGGGAGGGACAGACAGGGGTTAAATAGTATGCCCTGATACAGGGCTATACATTAACAGTCATGTTCCATTCTTACATGTATGTCAAGCACATTATTATGGTGTGGTTTCTGTTCGTGAGGCACTCCATCCTTTCTTGTCTATGCCAATGTCAGGAGACCAATAATAACATATAAGGATTAGTATGGAAAAAGTGCTAAATTCAGGAACAAGTCAGCCTTGGTTGGGCAAAATATGTACATGCACATGTACTTTGTAAATGATTCAACTGGATAACTTTTGTAAATTATAGAGCACAAAAATTAAACAAATATTCATTAACAAGAAAATATTTATTGCAAAAACAAAAACTATGAACTGGAACATTGAAGAATGGGCAATAAAACACATTCCCCTCATCCTGATTAAGTCTTAAGTTAATGATTGAATGAAAATTATATTGCTTTTAACATCAAAAAGTTAATATTGGGGGACACTGCAATTTTCTCTATCCTTTAGTTATTGAATTGAGAAGTTAAAAAATCTGACAAAAGTTCCACCCCCTCCCCAAAAAAACTCATACATGTAATAAGGTTCAAAACTCCTTTAATTTCAAAATATTTGTCTAAGACTTTCTCAGGTAAATGAACAAAGCCCAAAATATTCAATAATGTTACATGAAAAACAACACTCATGTGGGGGATAAAAACATTCTATTCGTAGAATTTTTAAACAGGAAACATAAATTATTTAAGCATGAGCAACAGGAAACACATTTAGATACAACAAATGAAAAGACCAACACCCTTAGTTAGATTTTTAGAGTGCTAGTTCATTGAAACAACAGTCTGTGGGTAGATATTTCGTTCCACTCTGAAACATTATTCTGACTCGACCAGTTTTTGTTCTTACTCCTTAATGCTGCATTCTTACCAATATCATAATCTTTGGTTTGACTAGACAGGGGCTAGAACCCATGGATCTACCACATTCTAGGTGAGCATGCTAACTATTACACAACATTTTTGCGGTCGCATTGAAAAAGGAGTAGTTCTTCAAAACTTTCATTAAGCTATGGACTTGTGTCTAAGTTAGTTAATGCAGTCAACATGATCAAGCATATATTAAAATAAACCCATAGATTAGCTTCCAGTCAGATTTGAACTGACATCTTTTCAACATTATTGAAGCGTACTACCTTGTACTATAGAAGCTACATTGTATATACATGTATTGTAATTGTTAGTAGTTGACAAACCTAATATGTATGCAGATCATTAGCTTCCAGAGAGATTTGAACTGACATCTCTCAAACATTATTGAAATGTACTGATTCATTGACACCATAGTAACTACAACATTTTGTCATGAATTTGTTAGGAACATTTCAGCCAAGATTGGTTGCAATCCCTTCTGTAGTGTTATTATCTAATGGTCATGAATTGGCACTGCATAGACACAATATAGAGAATAAAAAAACATGCATAAATTGCATACCCTGCAGTGCAAGAACAATAAGCTCCTTCTGTCAAACCATCATCTTCTTTGGTGCAATATCTATACATTGTGGGGGTCGTCATCCAGTGTCTGTGATGGTGAACACTTTGTTCTTAAAATACATAAGTTGTTGTAGTTCGACTTCGTCTTTAGGAAATATGCCTCCTGCAACCACCCACTTAAAAATATTCAGACCTGGGCAACCTTATAGGCTTTCAGCATGTCATTTGTCAATGCAACATAACCATGGGCTAACAAGAAGTGTTTTATGTCTGTAAAAACTAATTGGTGTCCAAAATTGCATACCATCAATCATGTTCATCAAGCCTACCAGAATACATTTGAAGCCCAATGAAGGGAGTCTGAAATTCCAGTCACTCAAAATTTTGTCGTAGCACCTCTTGTTATCTTGTAAAACATAATCTTGTGATGGCACCAAAGGCAAGTTTAACTTACCTGCCAACAACACAAACCTGAAGGCCGTTGGCGTCAGCTCCCCCTGAATCCGGGTCGTTTCGCCCCGTGAGTCGTTTTTCCCCTATTCCCGTTTGCCCCGGGTCGTTTCGCCCCGTGAGTCGTTTTTTCCCTATTCCCGTTTGCCTCGGGTTGTTTTGCCCTCATTTATTAATATTGCTTTAAAAAATGAAATATGGAAAATACCATTGTAATAGTGCTTCAAAAAATGAAATATGGAAAATACCATTGCACATATTCGTATTTTGGAATACCAGGATGTTGTAAGGCTTGTTCATGGGTACTTTATTATTGTCTTCCTCATAATTAACATGCTTTCTTGACGTGTTTAAAATTATGTATGGCTTCACTTTCATTGTTTGACAATTCAGGCTGTCCAAATTCCGGTGGCTTCATTTTACAATATTGGCGATAGGAAAACTATCACAATACATACTAAGCTAAGACATAGATGTAGTGGCCTTAATGCCGATTTATATAGAGTAAATTTGAAGAATGATCCACGTTGTGTATGTGGTCATTTATTTGAGGACACTATTCATTTTTTTCTTGAATGTCCACTTTATCAACACGATAGAACTTCTCTGTTTAACTATTTTAATAACATTGTTCCCATCTCTATAGAATATAAACTCTTTGGATGTAATGAAATTAGTGAAGAATTGAATACTTTATTGTTCAAATCAGTGCAAAAATGTATTCGACAAACTTGTAGATTTAATAATTAATTATCCCCAAACGTGATATTATCTCAACACAATTTATTAGTTTTACACCCCCCCCCCCACCTCACCGCCCCCCCCCCCCCCCCCGCCTCCCTTTTTTCTGTTAAATAATAAAACAATATTTAATATGTATGCTTAGTTTGACATGATTTTGCTTAATTTACTAATTATTGATATAGCCTGTACATTTGCTGTCATTTGATTTGTTTTGTTTATGCTATTACTGTATTTGAATGGAGAGAGACTAGCAAGTTGTAAAAACTTGTTCCCAATCCAATTATATATATATATTGACAATAAAATCATTATAAAGTAAATTGTTTGACACCTGCTTAAATTTGTAAAATTTCTTTGAACAATACAGTACAGTAATAAATTGATATGTAATGTATCCTATGTATTGTTTGTTCTGCATGGCTTCAAATTAGTTGTTATTATTATTTTTTGTATACAACTAATAAATAAATAATTACCAAAACATTGTCGAAAAAGACTTCATCTAATATTATATAATAGCGATTAAGTGGGGCGAATCGACTCACTTTCTGGGGCGAAACGACCCGGTACCCTCCCTCTTCGTTCTTGTTTTCGTCAGACCTCTCATCATCAAGATTCTCGACTTTCCAACATCTAAACTCATCAATGGTGTAGATTTTACCACCAGGATCCATGTGTAAATGTAGAATAAAATTATATAGTTGAATAGAACTTCGAAAAGGTTAAAAATGAAGTAGTATCGCCAATGTCAATGAGACGCCAGGAAATAATCCAAACAGTAAGGCCGGCTTAACACCTGGATTTTATTCCGATTGGACTTTGGACCATTTGTTGTAAATTGGGGGGGTCAACGGAACTTTTGAAAGTGTTCTTCTTTGAGACATTTTGGGCAATTTTGTATTGTATCAATACCTGATGCGATTAAGCGAATATAAATATAAGCTTGCGTTTGCTTTAGCAATAATCCAGAGCAGACGATCGGGTTGCGCAATCGTGTTATTTTTAGTGACTCGTTACTTTCCGTGTAGGTTTCGATAATTATCGGTTTCAATTTACAGACAAAATTCTTTAAATATTCATTTCAAACACATAATTTGTATATTTTCGTCAAAGAAGAAGAACATTGAATTAAATTTAATGTGTATTTCACAAGCAAACAATATAGGCAATACCGGAACCGGTATTTCGCTCTTCGATACCTTTCATACACCGCATCTTTCATAAGTTCTCGAGGCTGTCGCGAAAAGCAGTGAACCGGAATGTCCCGGATGTGTTGAAGCTTTTTCATAGGCATAGTGGTATGGATAACTCGGATGTGTTGAAACTTTTTCATTGGCATAGTGTATGGATGATAAGGATTTCTGTTTTAGTCAAAGTTAATGGTATTCGTCATTATTCCTTTATTGATTTAATCTTACCATGTTTCAGTCATAAATAGCTCGCTTAACGAAGCGAGCTTATTACCCATTCACGATTTGAAAAAGAGAAGGGGTGGCTGGGGGCTGGGCTTGTCATTTTTATTTTGCAAGGTGGTTTCATTTTATGTCTACCCATTTAGGGCGCATAATTCTTAGTAAAAACAAAGAAAATAATTGTAGAAGATCATACATTATATAGTACTGGTCCATAGTCATAGAAAGAGATTTACTTACTTTGTTGTACATTTTGTGTGTACATGTCATGTGTATTTCAAACAGAAAAATACTTAAGTTTTCCTATCCAAACAATATTAAATCAAAATTATACACTGTCTGCAATTCACTTCATACATGTCAAGCGAGAACCACATTGATGTTGCTTAGCACCACTTTCAACAATATTTCAGTTATAGCGTATAATGGTGGTCAGTTTTATTGATGGAGGACCCCGAGAAAACCATGTCCTGTCGCAAGTCATTGAAACACTTTATCACATAATGTGTACACCTCACCCTGATCGAGATTTGAACTCACAACATCAGTTGTGATAGACACTGATTGCATAGATAGTTGTGAATCCAACTACCATACGATCACCGCCACAGCGGCTCTAAATCCACATTGAAAGTGGAGTGAATATAGCAATGTACTCGAGTTTGAGATGAAAATTTGGATACATGTGCCACAGCATAAAGGTACAATGCACACAACCCTTGACAAAAACAATTTTTGTCCATGTTACATTGTGTATATAAAATTAAATAAGAAATTTTCTGTCATTTACACAGAATAACATAGCATTTTTGCCAACTGCAAATAACTGCACAAACAGTACATCAAGCAAGGATTTTTATTCACCTGGAAACACATTTGGATTCATCAGGTTACTTTTGCTTTATTTCTAATTTTCTACATGCATTGTATTTCTTAGGGGCGAAGACATAGATGGCACGCATAAGACAGCATTCAGTAAGTGGTTTTCGTATTTTGGTGAACTGAGGTCAATTTGTCCATCTGCCACTCTTCTTGTATTGAGGATTAGAAGTCTTGAAGAAACTGAATTTGAAATCAGCAGACATAAGAGAAATAACACTGTCACTAAGCATCAAGTTAAGAATTTCAAAAGTTTCTAATGAAGTAGAAATTGCAATAACATGGTTGATAGATGCTCTAAATAACCTAAAGGAGAACTTTCCGAGGACTATTATATACTGTAATTCTATAACAGATGCATACATACATAACTTCCAGAATGTTCAGATATCATGAATATGTTTCATTCAGAAAGTACAGCCAAATGCAAAGCTCTGATTGAAAGACATAAACAGTAAAAAGGGGATTGTTATTACATGTACCACAAATGCACAAGGCATGAGCATTGCCAATTGTTATAGTATTGTTTTATATGGTTCCTACCCCACACAATGTTCTTGACCTTGTACAAGAAATTAGCAGAGCAGGGAGAGATGGCAAGGACTCTGTTGCCATGGTCCTATACAACTCATATAATCTACGAACAGGTGAGCCTGAAGTAAAAGCTGTTGTGACTTCTACCGGCTGTCGTAGGCTTGCAATGTTAAATGTATTCTTGAGAGAATCAAACAAGACCCACAAATTTTGTAACATATGTACAAGCAAATGTAGTTGTGGCAATTGTTCTTCCTATGGCTAGAAAATCTCTTCAGTTCAAACAAATTAGAAATGGTCGATATTGAAGAAAGCTATTCTGATGTAGCCGAGACATAAGATCTGTCAGACTACTAGGATGAAATTAAAAAAATATTTTATTTAAATTATATTCTTATTTTATTTCTTTAATAGACCTTTTCACGGTAACTGCGTAGCTGTTATCGGTGCATGCGCACAAATGCTTCCGGACGGCAACATCTTTTAACACAAAATGGTAATATGCATTGCGTTGTGTACAAGTGCTCAAATCGGCAAAACAGTGCTGCTAAAGAGAACGGTATCAGTTTTTTTTTATCTTCCCCAAGGGTGTGAAGAAGAGAACGTCTTGGGTAAATGCTGTCAACAGGACAGACTGGTCACCACATGAAATATTCAGTAATTTTATTATGTTCGGCGCATTTGTTGATGGATGGCACAGTGTCAGTGATGATCCAGTCTTTTCATACAACGAAAAATACAGAACTGATTGGATTTGCAGGTGATTAATTTTCCCCCTCCTTTGCCAACATGCCATTAATCTAGAAAAACTTCAAGTCTTCCTGAAATATTCGTGACAAAGATCTTACAGAAAAAATTTGCTGTGGACACAGCGCCATAGGCCATGATAGTAGTTTGTTAAGATTTTTGTTATCCCTCGTCTGACAACAAGAGAATTTGACATTCCTCCCTTGTGGTTTTTATAGTTGTCAGTCGAGGGATAAACAAAATCTTAACAAGCCCCTGTGGTGGACATACAACATTTCCTAAGCTAAGTACAGCAATTATAGTTTAGATTGCAGAAGTTCAGCAAAAAACTATCAGATTTTTGAAATTCCATATACATGATGGGCCCTACCCAGTGGCTGATCCAGATTTTCTTCATAGAGGAAGCCATGGAAGAATTTCCTATGAATTTTAAAGATTTTTAACCTCGTATCCCTTTGTATCCAGGTGGCCGTGATTGTACGATAGTTGGATTTACAACTACCTATGCAATCAGTGCCTATCACCACTGACGTGAGTTTGAATCTCTATCAAGGCGAGGTGTACATTATGTGATAAAGTCAGTGACATGCGACAGGTCTGTGGTTTTCTCCACCAATAAAACAGACCGCCACGATATAACTGAAATATTGTTGAAAGTGGTGTTAAACACCATAAAACCAACCAACCAACCCTATTTATCCATGACTACTACACTAAAGGTTTTTAGTTTAATTTCTTTTAATATAAAGATACAATTAATAGACCAAATTCACATTAACCTATTCTTTGTTGCAAGCGGTCTTAGTCCAAAGTCCAATCGGAGTTAAATCCAGGTGGTACTCGGCCTTACTGTTTGGATTATTTCATGGCGAAACGCTGAATTTCGACTACCACTTCATTTTTAACCTTTTCGAAGTTTTATTCAAGTATTTACACATGAATCCTTGTGAGCAAATCTACACTGACTACTGAAGAGTTTAAATGTTAGAAAGTTGAGAATTTGAGACAGTACTTGACGATGAGAGATCTGGCGAAAACAGGAAAGAAGGAGGAGCTAGCTATGTTTTTCGGCATGTAAGTAAAACTTGCGGTTGGTGCCACCTAAGGATGATGTTAGAGGTGCTAAGACAACATTTTTAGTAACTGGTATTTCAGGTTGGTAAAAAAAACAGTTATGTCAAGACTTGATAGATGAGGTGCATATGGTGTCAAAATGGTATGAATTATTGTAATATAAGGACCTATATCCGTCTGCAAGTTCTAATTTTAAATGTTGTACCTGACATACATCTGAAACCATCCTCAGTAGTATAGAGGCTATTACGTCTGTCTACATGACAGAAGACCGAGGTTCGATTCCTCGCTGTGGATATCAGATGCTAAGGAAACTTTAAAAATAATTTGTTGGTATATGTGGTACTATTTTGTGGGAATATGACACACAACCAAAATTAATGTGTATATGTTCATGTTTAATAGTTGCAATGCCTCTATATGTTAAAGGACCTGGGTGGCTCAATGAGGTAGGTAGTTGGATTACCTAACAACTCATACAAAAAAAAATGTACAAGCCTAAGACCAATACAGCGTGGGTTCGTGCCCTCGACTCGCAGCCGCAAGTGGATAAAGTTTACCAGTTGTTTGCCCATAGTCGGTGGTTCTCTCTGGATACTCCTGCTTCTTCCACCACTAAAACTGGTCACCATGATATTGCTGAAATATTGTTGAAAGTGCTGTTAAACACCAAAAAACATGCAATCAATCAATATGTTAACCTATAATAGTAATTAGTTGGAGGGATAATCAATCAGGGGTTGATAATGTCACACCTTAGGAGAGATGATGAGCTTAGACCTGATTTCAGGAAAGTTGGTTAATTAACATGTATTTTTGAGATCTCTGTTTATTTGGTATTGACAGCCACAGCTACTATATATCTGGAAAATGTATTAAACTATAACAACCCAGACATTGTATGGTCCAACTCAGACAGTCAAAATATTTTTATAAAAGTTTATTAAAAAAACCTCAAATATTCAAAAATATGATGATGACATGTTTCTGTAAGAAATTATTAAACTATTTTGGATTAAGTGATATATTGTACAATAGAAATAAGAGAAGATGTTGCTCGTTTTGTAAAGGTACATGTAATTAATTTGGTATCCTCTTAATTTTGTTGTTCAGTTATTTCATTGTGTAATAAAGTAGCATTAACAATGACATATTTTACATTTTATCATACAGTCATAGTTTTGAGTTCACTGTCTAATGAAACTTATAGCAGAGTATTTCTTTACAAAGAATGGTTCAACTGATTTCTATCTATTTTCCTCATTATAATTGGCGTCGTTTACATCGCTACACATTTAGTAGAACAACACATTCAAATTTATTCTTGTCAAAAGTTAAAGGGGTTTTACTGATTCCTTCAAAATTTAAAAATGCACTGCCATCATGTTTAGCCCAAGGGTTTAATTTAATGACTTCTCTTAAAATAATCATGACATCTTCTTTAACAACTGTTTCTTATGGCTTGACTGCTTGCTCTCTACATTGACCATTTAGTCAACATTGTTAACTATATCCTGAATGACAGGGGCTGCTTTTGATACTGTAATAATTGCATGATCTGTTTTATTAGAACCCAAACTTCCAATAAGTTCTTTTAATACTAGGACTTGGTTTTCCTTTTGAAAGTTTGCTGCCTTATTTTGAAAAGCTCATATATTGTTCTTTGGCTGAAATATTTGATCACAAATTCATTGCCTAATATTTTAGCACATTGTGGTATTTCTAATTCCTAAAAAATAAAAACCAAAATCATTTTAGCACAAGAAAACAGTAAAAATTAAATGGTTGATATTTTGTGGGATCAAATCTTTATAAATCATCAAATATTGACTACTAATACCAAGTAAAATACTGTCTTTAAACCATGACTTTTCTTTGCTGATTTCATGTTAGAAAAGTTGGACTTTTCAACCTCTTCAGTTTCGATATATCATGACAGTTTTGTTCAATTGGATCTGAAACTGCCTTTAATGAGTATTTACCTATTATCCAAAACTTTGTCCACTAGATACAGCAAAATTTCCACATACAAAAAAGACAAAAAAAATAGTGTCTTTGCGTAATAAAATTTACACCAAAAATGAGGATGTAATTGTATCAATGATGGTAATAAATGTATATTGGGCGACTTTTCAAAAACCCACTTATTGGGAGGAAACACACTGTTCCACATTAAATGTTTTGTTTTTGCAATAAATATTTCTTGTTAATGAATATTAGTTTAATTTTTGTTGCCCTATACTAATTTACAAAAGTTTCAGAGTTGAATCACTTATAAAGTATATGTGCATGTACATATTTTATGAATACTGATCAGCAGTCAGGGAAATTCAAATTCATTTCAGATGTTTCAGGGAAAAAATGATTAATGTATGTTAGGACTAAGAAGTTTGCTGTTGGCTAGATATGCAACTTAAATAATTTGGACCAATATTCATAAACTGTTTATCAGTATCATTTAGACTCTGTAAGGGTTTTTTTTCCCATTAAATTATTACCAGGGCATTCTGATCAAATTTGAGGCAAACAATTTGATTATAAATTCATAATGATTAATTCAAAGTTTACGGTTATTGGATTATCAAAGAATTACTTAATTATTACAATATTAAAATAGAAGGTCATTGATATGTGACATCTCAGCATTTTTATAACCCCACACCTACAAAAAAACTCCTCCTAAACCGTAAACCGCTTGATGTATTTTGATGAAACGTTACACAAAGAAAGTACATAATATGTTCATGTGCATAATGTCATATCAATCAGTTCTGAGAAATCCCAGGGAAATTGGAGCTTAATTTTTGTTATTCTTATTAGATGCAAAAGACCATGTCATGCAGCTCCTAATTAACTGCTTAATGTATTTTGTTTAAACTTTACACAAAGGAAGTACATCATATATTTACCCTATAGGACACTGCCAGTATCCATATACTATTTGCGAGTCCCTGTCATCTGACTTTGAATTGCACACATATACATCATAAGTGCGCTTCTTCGTGAAGCATGGTAGCTTGCTTTTAAATAAGTAATGGATTCTTCAATCTGGAAAAAAAATCATAAAAGGGTAACAGTAAAAATTTAAAATTAGCCATTTATGACAAAACTTTGAAAATCTTTTGTATTGAATTTATGTCCTGTTTTTGTAATGTTTGAGAAATGATGAATTTTCAACCATTATCCCAATGAACATAAATATTATAAATGCACCAACCATATTAATTGAAGAGGGGACTAAGGCTGTAACCCTGAGGTCAATATTTTTTTTGCTGACTGTGTTTGGATTCTTTTCACTATTTAATAAAAATGCTTTCATAATAATATTTTTCTCAGAAAGTTTAAAAAAACATGTAATGCAACTGTCATTAAATTAAATGGTTGGACAGATATCTTACTCCTAGTTTAAACATGTAGGAGTGCTTAAAATGGTAATAATTTGGTTAAATACCTGGACAAATCCATGTATTTCCACATCTGCACTGTACTGTTGTGCTTCACTGCCCTGTCCAGAGCTTTGAAGTGGTGCTGACACTCTCTCACGACTAAAACCTAATCATAAAGTCATATACTCTGGCAAAAGTTAGCTCTGGTAACAGAGTTAACTTTGTTGAAGAGTAGGGTTTTCTATGAAAGATGGTGTTATTGTAACAATGTGTTCTTTCCACCAGTGTATTCTTTCCAGAGGACAAGTTACACTAGTGTATAATTGTCAGAGGAATTATTGCACTAGGTTATTTTTTCCATGCTTAGTGTAAATTATCCTTTGGTTAATTGTGTATCCAAAACACTCTTAAAAGGGATTTTTTTAGGGGGACTATATAAAAAATGGGGGCATGGGCTTTTTGGGGGGATACAAAATATTGAAGTGATTATTTCAAAATGAATTGTTATTTGGAAATAATACACTAGTATTATTTATCCTGGAAAACAATACCTAGTGCAGTTATTCTTCAAGGAAATAATACACTATCTTAAGTGTCATCCTTTTTCTAATAGATGTGATAATAAATTGTATATCAATTTATGCAAAATCATTTAAATATTTATCAATTCAAACAATAAATAGTACATTCATAATACAGTACTATACAGCTTTGAACAGTTGAGTACATATATGTCAAGGACAATAATATTCATAAATACTAGATTCTTTCATTTTTCTACTCCGTTTCACAGGCGCTTGTGGAACGGACTTACCACCCCCCTTTTTTAACTTTCTGTTTACAAATTTATTTTCAATACACTTTCTTTATTATTCCATCTCTTTTTCCTTATTTTAACTTGTTCGTGTCAATATTCATACAATCTTATGTTAACATCAAATTGCATGTGTCGACCCTATATAGATACCGTTTGGATTATTAGTACATTTTGTATCTACAGTATATAGGGTCGACACATGCAATTTTATGTTAGCACAAGATTGTATGAATATTGACACGAATAATTTAAAATAAGGAAAAAGAGATGAAATAATAAAGAAATAAAGAAATTTTATTGAAAATAAATTTGTAAACAGAAAGTTAGAAAAAAGGGGGGTGGTAAGTCCGTGCCACGAGCGCCTGTGCTCCGTTTTGGTCTACTTGAGGTCTCTTTGGTAATGGGTTGTAACATCTCCTCTAATCCAAAGTCGAAATTCATATTATCATCACATTCAGCTCCCAAAACAATCCTCCTGCTCCATATTTTAATATTTAAACTTTGACATTATATATAACATTAGAATAAATTGATGAGATTCTATTAAATAATACGCACGGGTGACAACAATAGGAAAATCGGTTCTGAGTGATTAGCGCGTTTATAAACATGTGTGTTAATCATAAATAATTCTTATATGATTTACATAATTAGCAGAACCCATAAATAGATATTAGCGACCATCACATTTCAATTGATTCCTGTAAATTTTCAGATACATTACTATTCTTGTACCATTTCTGAAAATGGTTTGAATTAAATAGATTTTTAATTAATAACCTATAATGCTTTTGCATGCGCCAACAGTGATACGCATTCGTCGTTTACTTTATGCCATCATTCTTGGACGAAAATACAGTATTAGAAATGGAACCAATAATTATTTCTATCGCAGTTGTCAATTCCGTTTTGAATATATAAATGCTCTTAATAACATTCATGAGCGATTTCTGAACTGTTATACTTTTCTTTCAGAGTGATATGTTTGTAAGAAGGTAGATTTGCTTGGATACTCATAAACCATTGTATAACTTGGTCATGATTAACAATGCCATATTTTGTAGACACTTCACAACCACAAGGCCGCTACACCCAAGACCAGATATTGTATCATCACAAACATGCCCGTTTGATTCTGTAAATTCACCTAGACCTATTTTGCTTGCTCCGATAGATAAGCCGAACATTCCTTCGTCAATAGATACATTGGATGAACAGAAAACGAACAAAAAGCCGAAAGATAAAAAGAAGAAGAGGAAAAAGAAAGACGAAGAGCAGGATAATCCAGCTGATGTACAGGACAATAATGTATTGACTTAATATACATCATTAAAGCATACCAATAAAAGTAAAGATATGTGACAATTTGCTTGCAGCAACTTATGACTTCTTTCTTTGCCAGAGGAGTTAATGTTCATTGTGATATATAACAATAACATTAGACTAGATATGTACATCATGGTATTTATTTTGGTCATCTATAACGTATTTGCATGTTTGCATTTTAATATATTCATGATACATTGTTTGACGTTCAAAGTATACTAAGAGGCTTTGCCAACATTGAATTACTCCACTTTTCAGTCTTTGTATGTTGACAGAGTGATATGAAAATGTTGTTTTTTAGCATAGATTTACATGTGAAAAATGAGTGACCCGATAAGAAAAGAAGCCGCAACAAGTACGTTAATTTGTTTACAGTTGGTTTCTAATTAGCTGATTGGTTAATTGGTGGTTTCAAATAAATGTTCGAGAAAATCGAGAACGGAAAATCCAACGACACAGTCAACATTTAGCACAAGACACAGAATGAAGACAAACAAAATACGGAAAACTAAAGAGTTGAGTAACATGGACCTCACAAGAAAAAGAAAATGGCATGAGTGTGAATCCATGTGCTCGCGAAAGGTAAGCAGTTCTTGTTTCTTCAAAAAATCTCCCTGGTTTTAAAGTGACAACTTTGACTCTACATTGGCCTTATTATTGTACAATTGCACATGAATTGTTTTGCAAGTACATCATATGTATGTGTTGGCTTTTTCACATAACATGAAATTATACAATACAAAGGAGTGGGTATGATAAGGGTAGATTTTGGCCCAATCTCAGAAACTGTTTATATAGATATAATATTAAACACAATCATTGAAAGGTAAGAAAAATATTGTTTTGATGATTTCATTTTGTCCTTTGTTGCTTAGCAACGTAAATGGAGGAGGGTCCAATTAATCATTGGAAATTCAAATATGGTGGTTTTATTTAACATATCTTACATAGTCTTTTCAACAAAATGTTATATTCTGTGTATGTACACTTTAAAAATAATATTCCAATTCTCTATGGTAGCATATAGTATTTTGTGTAGCTTTGTCACCCTAGCAACGGTTTTGTAAACATTAAATTAGCCTATATTATTGCAATTAATGGTTGAATTTTGACATCTACGATCTTTTGACTTGATATTTGAATAAGCGGTACATTTTTGTCAAGCTATGCACACTACAAATGTCATTTCATATTTCAAAAATACATTTTGATATTTTTATACATAGTTATGCCCCGTCCATAGCAACAGGTTTCCTTATGCACAGTATTTTCCTGTAGATCTCATGGACCTTTTATTTAATCAAGAAAACAAATTCTACAACAGCACCTTAGCAGATCTAGAGACATCTTATCATTTACTAACTAGTATATATTATAAGAATTCCTTAAACCTTACAATGTCCCTAGTAACCAAATATTATCCCTAGCAACCGCAGAAACTCGTCAATGCTGAGCTCTGTAAATTGCTTTTTTTAAATCATTTTATAACCGAATGTTGATCTGTTTATTTTTTAAATCATGAGAGGAAATTATTCTCAGTAACTAGAATGTCAAAGGAACCAAGTCAACTGCATAACATGGTAAAGCAGCGCTACAGCGGCAGGAGAGGATATAATCCATGTTGAATAATTAAGAAAGGAATCATGGAAGCCAGAATGTGTTGGGAGTTTTAACGTGGATTGGCGGATAGTATACGTTATTAGTCTCGAGAACCACGGCTCTTTAAAACGGGATATATAACATCTAGAGACTGATAACATTTTTATCTGAATGTTCCAACATTAATAAGTATGTCCTTATTATAGGAAAAACATAAATACGTGTATCTTTGGACAAAGATCACAGAGAGCGATTATTGATTTTCTGTCATCTTGTGAAATGTGTGTCGTCTGCTGTGCACAATGCAAATGGACAGCACATAGGTGAGAGCGATTATTGATTTTCTGTCACCGCACGGCTTCCCTTAAGTTTTAAAAGTACCTTTATAGCCAATCAAAATTCTACTTGCCACGAGAACATCAGATAATAGTATTTTATCCCGAGCCAGAAGCGAGTGATAACATTTACTAATATCCGCCAATCCATGTTAAAACTCAAAGCACATTCTGGCTTCCATGATTTATTTCGATTCTGATATGTCTAAGAGTACAAATACGGTAGTATACTTTGATTGGAAGACGGTAATTTATGTTTACGGTATCTTCAAACTTTTTTTGTTGAGAAAAGTAAAACGTGATAGATTATATAAATAGAATGCTTTGGTAATACTGTATTATCGGTCATGGCCCATTAAAGTAAAATCATACCACTAAAATTCCAAGTAATACTACACATTTAGCACTGACTCATAAACGATAGACTATATCAATGAAATTCTTAGTAAGGATAACAAAAGGACCATTATAAACAAAGCACCGAATATGTAAATCAAACCTGACATCCGTGTACTATGTTAAAGCATGCACGTTATATCGCTATATATACTGTATTAGATGAATTATAAATTATCAAATATATTGTTTGTTTTTCCATACTTTATTGAAATAAGTAAGAATAAAATATTGATCTCACGATGTTGTTATCGGAAGTCATGTGTGCTAAACCATTACGCCACCGCAACGTTAATATTAAGCTATATATAAATCAAATTTACGTTAATACAATTATTCATCGAGAATTCACTTTGCGAAAGAGCTAAATAAAATATATTTGTTAAAGAAAAAAAATAATAAAAAGTAAAGAGACTACTGGAAATAGAAAGTTCCGATGTGTTTGCATGTCCAATGAATTCATTTCTAAGATAATCTGACGTACTAATTTTCTTTTTGGTTGCTTGTTTTGTTTTCTGTACTTTTGTGAATTGTGGGGATTTGTATAGTAACACATGAAATTCCACTGAGGGTTATAAAAAAACACGTCGGACTCGATGCACAATCAGGTCGGCAGTAAATCACCTCCAAAATTTAGCCGTTTTTTTTCTATTTAAATAACGTCAAAACTGTTTCATAAAAATTGTTCAAGTAGCAAAATAACTACGATAACCAACTTTATTTTGGATGGGATTAAAAGGCCGATTTCTATTTCTGTCTATTACGGATGAAAACGGTCAATAAAAAATGGCCGCTGACGAGAAATCGACCTTAAAATTATTTTTTGATTGCAGATTTCATACTCTCCACACTCGGGTACCAACACAAAAATTAAATGAGATATGTGTTTATGTATATTAAACATCATACTATAATATGCCGTTGGTACCTGCTTGTGGTTATACTGAAAATTGACATTAAATACACATTTCTTGTTAGATTTCATATATTTTCACGAAACGATATACTAGTGTGACGTCATCGCACGTGCAAATATGGAAAATTGTTACCAAAATAGTAGTTGGGGTAAAGGTCGTATAAAATCAAGGAACATTTATAATTTGTCTATTTTTGAGGCCAATTTCTGCCCTTATCATACCTACTCCTTTCATGGAAATATTAACAAATATTACCAGCCAAGATATATTATTGTTTCAGATATTTGATTCGTGAGAGAGTTTTATATACTAATATATTAACATGGCTCAAATCATCAGTTTGTGTAACTTGTGTCTTATTCTGTTTGCACAAAAAATAATTGTTTAAACTAATAGATTACTACGCTGTATCTATAACTAGAAAATCACATTATCTTTGAAAAACAGTGCCTTGGTAATATTAAGCAAAATACGATGTCATATACCTGATTTACCATAAGGTTAGTGTTATCTAAATCAAAACGATGTAATCAAAGATATATTGTTTATAATGAACTTTCATGGTCCGAGTTAGTTGCTATTTTCCTCATGCTGAAAACCAAATATTACATTCTAAGCATGTTGGAATATATCCTAAATAACGATGTGATTATTATTTATTTTTACAAGCTTCTAGCTTAAATGTGATATTAGCCATATTCAAATGATGGCGTCCAAGATCTGAGATCTAGTCTCTTTTTTAATTCATTTTATTTGTTTTATTTAATTATAAATGCAGCGTTTATATATCGTTTGTTAGTGATAGATTTTTTTTTCATTTAAGCTAACAGAATTAGGATAAATTCATTCGCATTGTAGAATCTTACATTGTTTTTTTGTAACTTTATTTTATTTTTGTGATAAAGCCATATTTATGTTTACATTATTATTTAGTGTGTGTGTGTGCCTGCATGTGTCATATTTTTTTCTATAATAAACATGATTTAAAATATATCTATGTTTGCTTAGAATTTACAAAAATAATTGAATCTGTTTAACAAAGAAAATGAAAAACAAAAAATAGCACACTGTCGGAAGATTTCTAAAATACAATATCAAAATCGTAGAAAGAGGCACAATCGGTACCTTTAACACTCATCTACATGAACGCTCACTTTCACTTGGTATATGCACTGCAATAAAGAGTGGCGGGATTAAACTAATTGAATCTGTTTAACAAATAAAATGAAAAACAAAAAATACCACACTGTCGGAAGATTTCCAAAATACAATATCAAAAATCGTAGAAAGAGGCACAATCGGTACCTTTAACACTCATATACATGAATGCTCACGTTCACTTGGTATATGCACTGCAATAAAGAGTGGCGGGGTTAAACTAGTTTTAAAGGCTTAAATATGATCTCATTTATTTGAGTTTTTTCATATTGGTGTACCAAGCTACGCTAGTAACCAAGTCTGATTATGTCGTGTTTTCAACAACTAGATTTCTGGGAAGCGACCATGGGCGTTAAATGACTACTTAATTAACAACTAAGATATCATAAGTATTTTTGATAGGGCATCATATAGCACAACAGGTAATATATCTTTCCAACAATATTTGTCACTGAGGACATGGAACTCTCTACATATTTCTTATACGACTATTAAGATTGTATTGGTTGATTTAAACAAACTATAAACAAGATATACCCCTTTAAAACACAACATTGTAAAAGTTTCTGATAACTATAATAACAAAGTATTAATACATTACAAACTTTAGTCTCAACAAGATAGAAAGAGATAGCAGAGATAAGTCATGTATCATGGTCGTATTTACATTTACCTAAATAAACGTTAAAGAATAACGAAGGGCAATCACAAATGGACAATCCATGGAAACTAGCAACATAGGATGCACAAGGCGAAGAAGAACAAAGCAAAACACACAACACAATATGTGTTGGACACCACTTTGCTCAAACGAACACAATTGACGCAAATAAGACATGGAGGTAAACAAACAAACAACTGGAGGTAAAGACGAACCGAACATCGTTTTGTATGCGGAAATCGTACCAAACATCACAACACGGAACTCAGAAAGCAAAGACAGATTTATAATAGGACAACACAAAAACTAAAAAAAATGAGCTACATGTCCATATCATCACTATTTGGTGTTTAATTCTGCTACTTGTGTATTAGGTACATCCTTGTATGATAATAAAGTTTGTCAGCTACTTACTAAATGCATATGGTTCTCTCCGGTACACAACTTGCCACCATTGGATAGCGATTATTTGTTGAATGCAGGTTTGTTCTATGATAAAATAGAATGTTACACACATACAGTCAAAATAGGAAATGAGAACGAAATCTTTTCTAAGAGAATGGTTCCAATATGAGGGACATAAGAGAGGTCGCTTTATAATTTACTCTGGACTTCGATGAAACAAATTAATGTAAAATAGAGAGAACTGGTATAAAGCATCATAGCCTGTCCAAGCCCCATTTTATATAGTGTGATTAGCCATCCTGTTTGATTTTTGTTATATTGATCCGTATACAAATCATATTGTAAAGCAAGAACGATTTTATCTGTGTGGTAAAAATACATTGATTTTGAGTGTTATATTGATATAAAACACTACAAATTGTATAATGACTATGTGATAAAGATAAAATACGTCCGTCCATAAACTAGACCATGAAATGAACACTTTGTATGACTTTATATTGCTGGGTAGTAAAAATAGCTGTAATGTATTCCGAACTTCCTGAAACGAATACCAACATTTATATACGCCAAACTCGTTTTCATTTAAGTACATGTTGTAAACATTGAGAATTTATAAGACAGCATATGCTAAATTAAATGTTGGTCACTTATGATAATCTTGTAAATTGTTTTACTTTATATTTATTTTATCCGAAACACGATTTTATTGAAGGTATTTTTTTTTCATCAAATTGCCGAAGTTTTGTCTATTTCTTAATATATTGAGAAAAAACGACTTCATTGTCATAAACGATCAAAATGCATTGTTTTATTGCATATCAACAACCCACAATTTATTGTTTAAATACAATAATCATAAATACAAACTGATATGACTAAATAGTTTTTATGTCATTTGTTGCAAAACAAACATGGGACTTTAACAACAGGACAACTTGCAATAAATACTTGTATGATAGCATTATTAATTTAATTAGTTCATGAATGGTTCTTAGTGTTTCCCTAACTTCAGAACGAATTAACCTATAAACATTCAAAATATAATATCATTTATTTTTAATTTGAGAAGTCATTGATTGATTTTAACCATAGTTAGCTAGTAGAGCATACACTATGTACCAATATTCCACAAAAATGATTTGGCTTCAAAATCGAATATTCGTCTACACAATAAGAAATTCTGCATATTTTAACTTCATTTTGATCATATTTCGTGATTTATATTTGGCATGCATATTGCAAAATGTTACCCAGCATTGTAATTTGATATCAAATGGACGACATTATATAGCATGACCGTATCTGGTTGGCATGTCCATTTGTAATCTGCATTGTGTCCTGTGCCTCTACAAAAACAATATTGTAAAACGAAATATATTATGTACTGATTACAAGATAGGGTTATCTTAAACCTTATTCTCCATTATTCATACAGTTAATTATATATTCTGCGATCTAACATTACAACGACCATGACAATGGGTAACTTCACAGGGAAAAACCCTACAAAATAATTCAGGAAGTTTTGTTTGTGATTATGTATATCTTTATTCAAAAACATTCAATATGTAATATCGGTACAACGATAACATTTAAATAGTGATGAAATAACATTATTTATAATATATATAAATTGATAGTACCTAAGAAAGGTTACAAAAGTTAGATAAAGTTGAGTGATTGTTGTCAATGCCAAGTGTGCATATTTTCACATATTTTAAAGCGAGAAGAAGTTTCATTTCATTGAGATGATGTACGTGGTTAATACGCTTACTTGGGTTTTTACAGTGCTAGCTCTCTGAAACGATAGCCCATTAGGTAGATATGTTTCTCCACGTAGATACGGTCATGCTATATAATGTCGTCCATTTGATATCAAATTACGGGTTTTGGTTATACCTTTAGTATCTTCAAACTTGTCCTATGTGTTGTCCTTGATGACTCATTCTTTCATTCCCTCTTTTTGTTATATCATTCTAAACGCACCCCCTCTTTTTTTCAGTGCAACCATTTACCTCTATATTTTATTATTTGTCTGTTTGTTCTCGTCGTGATCATAGCTACATAACTGTTCATGTACCGTTAAACATCAGTCAATGCATATGAATAGTTTTAAGGGCTTCATCGACCAACAAATTTCAGTTGATAATATTTCTGTTTAATAATCATTAAAATACTACACATTAAAATACTACACAACATTTATAATTAAGTATTACAAACTACATTTATTGATAGCTGCCTTGGTCTAAAATCGGTCAGTTTGTTGTTTACAATAAATACAAAACCCCTGCTTACATAGAAACCTATCAATAACACCCATACATGCAATTCAGACTATGGTTGATGTGTCAGGTATACTGATTGTTGGTGTCCGTTACTATTATAAGAATATAAAAGCGTTTAAATTGTATAGAAGCCGTGTAGAAAATGTGTAGTCATTGATATATGTTACATTGACTGGTAAATATAATTTGCCATTTTGTATATGGTAATGATATACAGTGTTTATGTGACCATATTAAATACAACACAGATTCCACAAATAATCAACCAGGAAGTCTTTGTTGTTATCTATTATATCTTAATTTATATAAACATCATATTACTAAGAATGTGATATGCAGATAACTGCGAATAGTATAACTATTCTGTTACAGAGTGAGTGGGAAATGACGAAGAAAAGAATGTTTCGCCTCACAATCTTATTAAAGCAGAGGCGTACGAGTGGGTGGTAAAGTGAAGGACAATCTTTCTGAGAGGACCTGGAAGTGCAGGGGGGTGCAACCTCAGTAAGTGGAAAGTTGGGGGGTTGCAAATCATTGTAAGTGGACTGGAAAGTGGTGGGGGTAGGCCCAAAGATAGGACGGAAAGTGAAGGACAAGCCTTGAGAGAAGACGGAAAGTGGGGGTCAATCTTTCAAAAGTGACAAAAAATAAAGAAAAAAATGTCATTTGGCTTCAAACATGCCATTTTTTCTTTTGCTTTAATGATGATTTTTGCCTTCCATGCTAAACATTCAGCTTTTTCTAAGTGTTTTCCAAAAAAGGGGAAGGAGTAAAATCATTGCTCTGCACCCCCTCTTTTCACGCTTTTGGAAGTGGGGTATATGCCCCTTTACCGCCAGCACCTACGACATGGAAAATATGGTTAAGTTAATTTATATTAACTCTATATAAATTAATTAAAGCTATAATTTCAATTATTATTATATGCTTACCTTCTTGATCTACAGTTTATACCGTGTATGTAATATGTGTTGTGTTGAATTGTTTCGGACCACGAGTGTGGACAGCATAAACAAATAAAATTATGTCACATAAAAACAAAGAGCAATGAACGAACAGACGAAGGGTCAATACTACAGCACACACAAACACCGGAAGAGAGACCGTGTGGTTCGCATGGTTCATGAAGATTAAAATTAGTCCATTCTTGATCATTTCGTCGGGTGGCTGTTCCTATTAAGATATTTTGCAAATCAGCTGGAACAGTAGAAACAAAATAGCGTCAGTGTCACATACTGTACGACAGAAAGATAGAATAACATGAAAACTCTAAAGAACTATCGGGTAAGATTTTGATAAGAAGATTCTTAAGATACCAAAAGAGTAATCAGAATTCGTATATCGAAGAATGGCCAAAAGAAAAAGTACAAAAGGACAAACAATGATCTACAAAACATACATATAAAACTAAAGATCGAGTAACGCGAACCCCACTAAAAACCGGTGGTGAACTAAGGTGCCCCGGAAGAGTAGGCAGTTCCTGTTCCGCTAGTGGCACCCGTTGTGTTAATCTAGTTACAAACCCGGTAATAAGTCATGAACGAGGAAAGGATCGGAAAAAGTGTTTACGGCAAGTGGAACATATCGTGGTCATTTGTGACGCAGATATTCCATAGCGGTCAACCAAGTCATGGTGGCCACCGTAACACTTTCGAAGTGATGAGGAACTAAGAGGAACCCTTGGTTCAGTAGCTTCCTTGTTAACAGCAACCCTCTAAAGTTTGTCCTGCTCCATATAGGACACTGTACTATGATCATCATTTATATATCGTTAACCTGATTACTTTGTAGCAAACGTTATGCATGGATGGGACTATGTTTATCCGACAGAACCCACCACTTTTGATTATCTCTGATACCTCGCATCCCAATACCTGTTAGTTCGTTTGGATGTATTATAGTGTTATTTAGTACAATAGTTGTACTGTTTGTATTGCTTTGAATATGGTATTCAACTTCTCTAGAGAAAAAGGAAATTTAATTCAAACTTGACCATCATTGCCAATAGTATATGCAGTTTACACCATGACCATTAGAAGATCGTGTGACATCATATAAAAATACTCTGAACATACCGAATATATTAAAGCTGCTAATCGAAGGACAGACACTATAATGGCTAAAAGTCAAAGAACAAAAATACAAATAAGGGTCGAAATAATCCTACAAAGAAGACCAATGATCAAGCAACACAAACACCACCACAGAAACTTTTGAAGACACCAAAGTGGTAAGCAAGAGATGTAAATGGATAGAGGGCAAGCAATACATTATCCAAGCGAAAAGGGACAATAATCCGTAAACCCTACGCAGAAGATCAGAGATTGAGCAACACAAACCCCACTAAAAACCATTCATGACTTATCACCGGGTTTGTAAATAGATTAACACGATGGGTGCCACTAGTGGAGCAGGAACAGCTTACCATTCCCGAGCACCTGAGTTCACCTCCCGCTTAAGTGGGATTAATGTTACTCGATCCTTAGTGTTATGTATATGCTTTGTAAATCGTTGTTTGTCCCTTTTTTTGCCATTGTGTTGTCTGTCAGGTTGCAATATTTAGTGAAAAGATATAATCTATTCAGAGAATCGTGAAATTAAAGGACCTGACCAGCTATTTTCGTTTCTTTTGAGAAGTTCCTGCATCGATGTCCACTCCATGCAAATAAATGAAGAAGTCTGTATAAAGAGGAGCACAGTTGGTACCCTTAGGAGTGCCGACTGTCTAGTGAAACACACGTTCATCAAGCATAACAAATACGTTGTCGATGAAACACTCGAATATGTTGATGTGAGCTTCACATAGCTTTTTGCTAGAAACAGAGTTTTCCCTTGTTGCTACAAAAAATGTCTATCTATGCTGGTCATTCTTTTATATGAAATAAAGTTGAACCGATTCCTTAATCCGTCTTTTAGTTTCGTAAATAAAATAGAGGTCAACTGCTTTAATGCCATTGTATGAGGAGACCTGGCTGAGCTCGGGTATTCCGGAATGGTAGTAATTTCGTCACCACTAGGGGAAAGGAGGACAGGACATGTCCGTAGAGATGTGTAACACAGATATTCCGTAACGGTTAACTAAGTGTCATGATTTAGGTTATTTGTGTTTGCTTGCGCATAGTTGTGTCCAACACATATTGTATTGTGTTTTGTTTGTTTTTCTTCGTCTATGTTGCAAGTTTCTCTGGATTGTCCAGTTTTGGTTACCCCTTCTGTATTCTCTAACGTTTATTTAGAAGTGATGACTTGAACCTAACCACTAGAAACCCTTCGTTAAGTAGCTTTCTCGTACGTAGCAACCCGGTATCAACGAAATTCATAACAGGAACCGCAAGCTCTGAATATCGTATCAACTGAGAGAGGTATAATCCTTATGTAGTGCTGGTGGCATGATGCTACATCTAAATGGAAAATGTTCACAATGGAAATATTGAAATCATCTCTTTTGTCGGAAAGTTACGTTCTAAACCGGCGCTCACTGTCTATTTCTTGGTGTAGGTAAAGGTATGAAGCGGACCTAGTTGCACCTGTGGTGTCCTTTATGTCCGGGTCAGCCTGATAGATGGGATCAACATAATCATCTTGGCAATATTTAGTGAAATGCTATAATCTATATACAGAAACGTGAAATTAAAGGACCTGACTAGCTGTTTTCGTTTCTATTGAGAAGTTACTTCATGCAAATAAATAAAGAAATATATATGAGGAGGGGCACAGCTGGTACCCTTAGGAGTGTCGACTGTCTATTGTAGCACACGTTCATCAAGCATAACAAATACGTTGTCGATCAAACACTCGAATAATTTGATGTGAGCTTCACATAGCTTTTTGCTTGAAACAATGTTTTCCCTTGTTGCTACAAGATATGTCTATCTATGCTGGTAATTCTTTTTTATGAAATAAAGTTGGACCGATTCTTTAATCCGTCTTTTAGTTTCGAGAGGGGGTGATATCTAAAAGACTAGAGAAGTCAACTGCTTTAATACTATTGCATGAGGAGGCATGGGTGAGCTCGGGTACTCGGCAATGGTAATCAATTTCGGCACCACTAGAAGAAATGAGGACAGGACATATCCGAAGACATGTGTGGCACTCATATTACGTAACGCTTAACCAGTCAAGAATGCGACCATAACACGTTCAAATTGATGACATACTCATAACCACTAGTAATAAGTGGTTCAGTAGCCACTTTGTTAGCAACAACCGTCTACCCTGATAGGATCCATCAGCCCCGGTATACCACATCAGCTTAGTAAGTGTATTCCAAATGCAAATGCAGCAGGAATGTTGTTGCATATAAATGCAAAGTTCCAATGGGAAAATTTAAATCAGCTGTTTTGTCGTAAAGTTTTGTTCTTAACCGTTTTTTATTTATGCTTGTCAAAAACGTCCAATAACCACTATTAAGAGAGTATCCAAAAACCATCAATGTCAATAGGACATTCAATAACCATCATGGCCAACATAACATCCAATAACCAACATGCCAACATGATGAATAAGAGCATCCATTTACCATCGAGGGCAATAGAACATCCAATAACCATCATACCAATTTGGTCAATAGGACATCGCATACCCATACTGGCCAATGCGTCGTGATCCTATGGTAGTCAGGGATGGGGTAATTGTAATGTGTAATGGTAATTGACTAATTAACTACAAAATGTAAAGAAATTGAAAGTAATGTGTAATTGGTCCGCAATTCAATTACCTGTAATGGTAATTTAATTAATTACTTCCCAAAAATGTATGTAATTTACAATTACTTTTCAATTACATTCAATTACATTAACAAAGATATTGAATAAAATTTAAACTGTTTTTACTGCTATTCGGGAAAGCATATTTGGCAAAATTAAGTTTTTTCCTTTTTGAATGCAGATAATCTCTCTGTGTTTGATAGTAATATAAAAATGCAAATCTATATGTTCTTAGTCATCTTGGTAATGAATAAAATAAATAGATAAATTTTATGAATGAAATGACTGATGATGGCCTATCTGCTATCTGATTGATGGATAGAAATGAAATATAGATTAATTAAGATGTTTATTGTTTTATTGAAAATTAGTGATTAAAACTTGTTTATAGAATTGACAGTACAAGGCCTAAGGCACTACTGGTTTCTAATCCTTTAATCTTTTGTTTATTAATATAACAGCTTGTGTCAGGAATAAATAACAAGACCTGGTTTGGTTCCTCCAGGTCTTAAATCACCTTTATGTGCACAATTCCTTGTGCACAACTGAGTGCCACCTTTCTCCCTTTAAAAATGGTCATTGAATTGTAATAATAAAATGTATTAACTAACAATTTGACTTGAATTTGATGAACATCAAGTGTAACAGTAAAAAGATGTAACTTTGTTGTAACTGCATGAACGTTCAATGTATAATTAGTGTATTCACTGTCTATATGTGTATTCTGAATCATATTGCTATTGCTTACCTGTTCATTTATGTTTGTTCTATGCACATTAAAGATGTTTTAAAATGTAATTTGTAATTTAATTAATTACATTTGCAAAGTAATTGTAATTCAATTAATTACATTTCAAAATCCCTGTAATGGCAATGGCAATTTAATTGAAGGTTTTGGCCAAGTAATTGTAATTTAATTAATTACTTTCCTATGTAATTGACCCCATCCCTGATGGTAGTTTGATTTACAACTACCTGTGCAATCATTGCGTATCACCACTAAAGTTGTGAGATCGAACCCCGTTCATAGCGAGGTGTACTCTATACAATATTATGTAATAAAGTTTGTCAGTGACTTGCGGCAGGTCGGTGGTTTTCTCCGGGTACTCCAGTTTCCCCCACCAATAACACTGACCGCCACGATATAACTGAAATATTGTTGAATGTGTCGTTAAACACCATAAACCAAACCATGGCAAATACAACATCCTATGAGCATTATAATTCTAAAAGAACATTAGATCAAGGCCGTTCTTCACAATAGCAATACAACAACTTCAATAGATTAGAAATATAACACACACATATATTAATAAGATAGACAACAGACGGTTAAAGATTTGGAGTGTAATATACAACCGACCAATGTATGCTAAAGGTTAAGATGTTATTAACATGATAGTTTATGTTATAGTGACAGCCGGAAACTTTGAGCCGTAATGAAAGCGGGAGGTTTGGCGCTTTAACATCTGATTCACCCACCATTTCTTTAGAAATGCCTGTACCAAGTCAGGGTCATTACGGTTTTCACACTTTTCCGGTTGTTGACTGATTTTGTCTGTTTATATACTTATGAGTTTTGAATTTCCCTTTGTAAGATTGTTCGGAGTTCGGTAATTTGTTATTACCCTTATTTCTATTATCACTCTAATACATTATTCGATATGGGGGCTGATTGGAAGCATTAGAACCAGACAAATATTATCAACATGCTACATGTTGGTGGCAAGCGAAGGGAAACTGTATAACTGTACCTACTACATAGTACAACATTGACATTACATCGTACTCTTAATTCTCCCCACTTGCATACATGTCGATTTAGAGATCCCAATTTCCCAGAGCGTGTACCAAAGAAATCGATCAGACAAAAATGACATAATCAAATATTTCATCTCTATTTATGATTATTGTTAAGATGCTGCTCCGTGTGACTTTCAGAAACAGACCAACACATGCCCTTGATTTATGTCTATCGTAGTCACGTATTTTGCTCAATTGATTTTTCTGTGTCATACAACAACGCCCTTATCTTAAACAAATAATGCAGCATTGTCAGGTGATTCATATATTATCCAATCGTATCAAAGTAAATATTACAACTAGCCTTCTACAGATATGCCGAACTACTTTGTAAATAAGAGGAAAATGCACATGCCGAACTTGTATTCATTTTCCCCGCCCATAATCTGACATTGACAAAATGGGATCCAAGGACCGATTTCAGAAGAAAAATAACACGCACATATAAATATGTGGTCATTTTTCATTCTATTATAATGTTTAAGTCGGTCCTCTCTTTTGCATTTCAAGCAGAAAAGGACTATTTATACAAGGAAGGTCAATTCTTAATATTTCTGCCGAACTCGTTGCTTCTTCATTCGCTTTGAGATATATATAAATAGTTGACCCACTTGATTTAGCTTATGATATATTTATTAAATTTTATCTTGAATTACACCAGGTGCATACATATCATACACGAAATCATTATATAATCTGACAAAACCAGAGGCTCACATGATATATGTAACAGTTCATTTTTTTTTACAAATTCAAGCTCCACGTTTTGCTTAGACCACCACTCTAAAGGACTAAACAAATTATAATTTACATCCCAATTTGTCTCATAAAAGAATATCCCACTTGATGGCTGTGCTGCGTTTGTTGTACAAGTGCACATGTCTGATCTCTACTTGAAACAACTTCTACTGGATTTGTATCTGTTGGCATCGATACAAGTGTAACTGATGATATTGGAACTAAAAAGAAATTTGATCATCTTAATTTGTTTTGTGTAGTTATGGTTTTATATTTGTTACACAAGATATTCATATCTATTTGATCATAAATGTACATGTTTCTAATTAGAATGAAATATATTCCATGGTTTTATTGCCCTCAGTGATCCCTAATTTAAAATTCGCATTATAGGAATGTTCCTTACATCAATTCAAAAGTTGTCCGGAATACCAATGGTATGGTGCATTATTGATCGTCGAGTGATTAATTCTGCATGTGCGTAAATGTTTTCCGCATAGATGCAGACATATTGGTGGAATAAATTCCATTAATAAACCCCAATTAACAGGAGATAAAGGAAGTAACAGAAACAGCTTCCTCTGCATCATTTCTTGACTTTGGACCTCAAATATAACACCAATTGGTAACTTTCTGCCACACCTTGTGACAAAGAGACTACTTCAATTTTGTTATTCACGCGTTGATGGTTATAAACCAACATCTCCCGAATACTGGAATTTATATACACAACTCATACACTACGCCCGAACTTGCAGTTTACACTAAGAATTTTCACATAACTACACCGTATTGTGGGTACTAAACTACTAAATCAAGGTTTTTTTAAAAATATATTTCAAACGTCGTCCGGAAGATATCAACACCATCTTGAAAAGTCAGTTGCGTATGACGATGCTTGGTATTAGCAATTATATATTAATTCAAAATTTACTGTTGTTTCACTATTATATCTTACGATTGCCTAGTATACTATCAAATATTTAAATAATGAGGTCATTGGCTGTCTTTAATAGTGCTACTATTCTACTTCTATTTTGCAAAGATTAAGTATACAATGTATCATTTTCAAGATTATTGCGTTCTGGTGCATGAACCAATCATTTCTGTAAGAGAGGAGTTTTTGGCCAATTAAAGCTGCCACTTTTTATTGAGGTGCCTGCATGGAATTGAGTGGTCGTGTAGTTGTGCTTTAGGATTATCATCTTGGGTCTTTCGACGATTTTGCTAATGAATTTTCGAACTGTTCCCTACAGTGTGGTATTTATTATTGTACATAGACTCAATGCCTACTGTCTGCGGAATTAAAACAATAATGAAAAAGACGGACATTAGCATAGTCATCAGTTACAGTTTATCACAATACAATCGTTAAGAAAAATAATATTAATTAAAATTTTTTATTTCCAACTAAAACAATACATGCACTACCTACATTTTGATATGTATGATTTAATATTAAACAAACCAGATTCCTGTACATGTTGTCTCGTAAATGAACTATAAAATTGATTATAATTCTCATATCTCTGAGGATTTGCTCAAATATTGTTCATTTTATACTGCTGTATTTTCTAATAAGAAGATTTTATACAAAGAACATTATTTTAATTTTTTCCTCCTTTTAGAGCAATTAATTTCCAGGTATCACTTTGTTTTAATCAAAGTATCATCATTCAATAAACCACCATTGACACAGGTATCACTTTGTTTTAATCAAAATAAAAATCATTCAATAAACCACCATTGACACAGGTATCACTTTGTTTTAATCAAAATATCATCATTCAATAAACCACCATTGACACAGGTATCACTTTGTTTTAATTAAAATATCATCATTCAATAAACCACCATTGACACAGGTATCACTTTGTTTTAATCAAAATATCATCATTCAATAAACCACCATTGACACAGGTATCACTTTGCTTTAATCAAAATATCATCAAATCTGATTCAACCCACCATTTCTTTAGAAATGCCTGTACCAAGTCAGTGTCATTACGGTTTTCACAGTTTTCCGGTTGTTGACTGATTTTGTCTGTTTATATAATTATGAGTTTTGACTTTCCCTTTGTAAGATTGTTCGGAGTTCGGTAATTTTGTTATTACCCTTATTTGCTTTAATCACAATATCATCATTCAATAAACCACCATTGACACAGGTATCACTTTGTTTTAATCAAAGTATCATCATTCCATAAACCACCATTGACACAGGTATCACTTTGTTTTAATTTCCAGGTATCACTTTGTTTTAATCAAAGTATCATCATTCAATAAACCACCATTGACACAGGTATCACTTTGTTTTAATCAAAATATCATCATTCAATAAACCACCATTGACACAGGTATCACTTTGTTTTAATCAAAGTATCATCATTCAATAAACCACTATTGACACAGGTATTACTTTCTTTTACTCAACGTATCATCATTCAATAAACCACCATTGACACAGGTATCACCTTCTTTTAATCAAAGTATCATCATTCAATAAATCATCATTGACACAGGTATCACCTTCTTTTAATCAAAGTATCATCATTCAATAAACCACTATTGACACAGGTATCACTTTGTTTAATCAAAATATCATCATTCAATAAACCACCATTGACACAGGTATCACTTTGTTTTAATCAAAATATCATTCAATAAACCACCATTGACACAGGTATCACTTTGTTTTAAACAAAATATCATCATTCAATAAACCACCATTGACACAGGTATCACTTTGTTTTAATCAAAGTATCATCATTCAATAAACCACCATTGACACAGGTATCACTTTCTTTTAATCAACGTATCATCATTCAATAAACCACCATTGACCCAGGTATCACCTTCTTTTAATCAAAGTGTCATCATTCAATAAACCACCATTGACACAGGTATCACTTTGTTTTAATCAAAATATCATCATTCAATAAACCACCATTGACACAGGTATCACCTTGCTTTCCTCAAAATATCATCATTCAATAAACCACCATTGACACAGGTATCACTTTGTTTTAATCAAAATATCATCATTCAATAAACCAACATTGACACAGGTATCACTTTGTTTTAATCAAAGTATCATCATTCAATAAACCACCATTGGCACAGGTATCACTTTATTTTAATCAACGTATCATCATTCAATAAACCACCATTGACACAGGTATCACCTTCTTTTAATCAAAGTATCATCATTCAATAAACCAGCATTGACACAGGTATCACTTTCTTTTAATCAAAGTATCATCATTCAATAAACCACTATTGACACAGGTATCACTTTGCTTTAATCAAAATATCATCATTCAATAAACCACCATTGACAAAGGTATCACTTTGTTTTAATCTAAATATCATCATTCAATAAACCACTATTGACATATTTTTCAGGTAGCACTTTGTTTTAATTTCCAGGTATCACTTTGTTTTAATCAAAGTATCATTATTCAATAAACCACCATTGACACAGTTATCACTTTGTTTTAATTTCCAGGTATCACTTTGTTTTAATCCAAGTATCATCATTCAATAAACAACCATTGACACAGGTGTCACTTTGCTTTAATCAAAATATCATCATTCAATAAACCACCATTGACACAGGTATCACTTTGCTTTAACCAAAGTATCATCATTCAATAAACCACCATTGACACAGGTATCACTTTGTTTTAATTTCCAGGTATCACTTTGTTTTAATCAAAGTATCATCATTCATTAAACCACCATTTACACAGGTATCACTTTGTTTTAATCAAAATATCATCATTCAATAAACCCCCATTGAGACAGCTATCACTTTGTTTTATTTTCCAGGTATCACTTTGTTTTAATCAAAATATCATCATTTAATAAACCACTATTTACACATTTGTCAGGAATCACTTTGTTTTAATCAAAATATCATCATGCAATAAATCACCATTGACACAGGTATCACTTTGTTTAAATCAAAATATCATCATTCAATAAATCACCATTGACACAGGTATCACCTTCCTTTAATCAAAATATCATCATTCAATAAACCACCATTGACACAGGCATCACTTTGTTTTAATCAAAGTATCATCATTCAATAAACCACCATTGACACAGCTATCACTTTGTTTTAATCAAAGTATCATCATTCAATAAACCACCATTGACACAGGTATCACTTTCTTTTAATCAACGTATCATCATTCAATAAACCACCATTGACACAGGTATCACTTGTTTTAATTAAAATATCATCATTCAATAAACCACCATTGACACAGGTATCACTTTGTTTTAATCAAAGTATCATCATTCAATAAATCATCATTGACACAGGTATCACCTTCTTTTAATCAAAGTATCATCATTCAATAAACCACTATTGACACAGGTATCACTTTGTTTAATCAAAATATCATCATTCAATAAACCACCATTGACACAGGTATCACTTTGTTTTAATCAAAATATCATTCAATAAACCACCATTGACACAGGTATCACTTTGTTTTAAACAAAATATCATCATTCAATAAACCACCATTGACACAGGTATCACTTTGTTTTAATCAAAGTATCATCATTCAATAAACCACCATTGACACAGGTATCACTTTCTTTTAATCAACGTATCATCATTCAATAAACCACCATTGACCCAGGTATCACCTTCTTTTAATCAAAGTGTCATCATTCAATAAACCACCATTGACACAGGTATCACTTTGTTTTAATCAAAATATCATCATTCAATAAACCACCATTGACACAGGTATCACCTTGCTTTCCTCAAAATATCATCATTCAATAAACCACCATTGACACAGGTATCACTTTGTTTTAATCAAAATATCATCATTCAATAAACCAACATTGACACAGGTATCACTTTGTTTTAATCAAAGTATCATCATTCAATAAACCACCATTGACACAGGTATCACTTTATTTTAATCAACGTATCATCATTCAATAAACCACCATTGACACAGGTATCACCTTCTTTTAATCAAAGTATCATCATTCAATAAACCACCATTGACACAGGTATCACTTTCTTTTAATCAAAGTATCATCATTCAATAAACCACTATTGACACAGGTATCACTTTGCTTTAATCAAAATATCATCATTCAATAAACCACCATTGACAAAGGTATCACTTTGTTTTAATCTAAATATCATCATTCAATAAACCACTATTGACATATTTTTCAGGTAGCACTTTGTTTTAATTTCCAGGTATCACTTTGTTTTAATCAAAGTATCATTATTCAATAAACCACCATTGACACAGTTATCACTTTGTTTTAATTTCCAGGTATCACTTTGTTTTAATCCAAGTATCATCATTCAATAAACAACCATTGACACAGGTGTCACTTTGCTTTAATCAAAATATCATCATTCAATAAACCACCATTGACACAGGTATCACTTTGCTTTAACCAAAGTATCATCATTCAATAAACCACCATTGACACAGGTATCACTTTGTTTTAATTTCCAGGTATCACTTTGTTTTAATCAAAGTATCATCATTCATTAAACCACCATTTACACAGGTATCACTTTGTTTTAATCAAAATATCATCATTCAATAAACCCCCATTGAGACAGCTATCACTTTGTTTTATTTTCCAGGTATCACTTTGTTTTAATCAAAATATCATCATTTAATAAACCACTATTTACACATTTGTCAGGAATCACTTTGTTTTAATCAAAATATCATCATGCAATAAATCACCATTGACACAGGTATCACTTTGTTTAAATCAAAATATCATCATTCAATAAATCACCATTGCCACAGGTATCACCTTCCTTTAATCAAAATATCATCATTCAATAAACCACCATTGACACAGGCATCACTTTGTTTTAATCAAAGTATCATCATTCAATAAACCACCATTGACACAGGTATCACTTTGTTTTAATCAAAGTATCATCATTCAATAAACCACCATTGACACAGGTATCACTTTCTTTTAATCAACGTATCATCATTCAATAAACCACCATTGACACAGGTATCACTTGTTTTAATTAAAATATCATCATTCAATAAACCACCATTGACACAGGTATCACTTTGTTTTAATCAAAATATCATCATTCAATAAACCACCATTGACACAGGTATCACTTTGATTTATTCAAAATATCATCATTCAATAAACCACTATTGACACAGGTATTACTTTGTTTTAATCAAAATATCATCATTCAATAAACCACCATTGACACAGGTATCACTTTGTTTTAATCAAAGTATCATCATTCAATAAACCACCATTGACACAGGTATCACTTTGTTTTAATCAAAATATCATCATTCAATAAACAACTATTGACACATTTGTCAGGTATCACTTTGTTTATATTTCCAGTATCAGTTTGTTTTAATCAAAGTATCATTATTCAATAAACCACCATTGACACAGGTATCACTTTGTTTTAATCAAAATATCATCATTCAATAAACCACCATTGACACAGGTATCACTTTGTTTTAATCAAAGTATCATCATTCAATAAACCACCATTGACACAGGTGTCACTTTGCTTTAATCAAAATATCATCATTCAATAAACCACCATTGACACAGGTATCACTTTGTTTTATTTTCCAGTTATCACTTTGTTTTAATCAAAATATCATCATTTAATAAACCACTATTGACACATTTGTCAGGAATCACTTTGTTTTAATCAAAATATCATCATTCAATAAACCCGCATTGACACAGGTATCACTTTGTTTTAATCAAAGTATCATCATTCAATAAACCACCATTGACACGGGTATCACTTTCTTTTAATCAACGTATCATCATTCAATAAACCACCATTGACACAGGTATCACCTTCTTTTAATCAAAGTATCATCATTCAATAAACCACCATTGACACAGGTATAACCTTCTTTTAATCAAAGTATCATCATTCAATAAACCACCATTGACACAGGTATTACTTTGTTTTAATCAAAATATCCTCATTCAATAAACCACCATTGACACAGGTATCACTTTGTTTTAATCTAAATAACATCATTCAATAAACCACCATTGACACAGGTATCACTTTGTTTTAATCAAAATATCATCATTCAATAAACAACTATTGACACATTTGTTTTAATCAAAATATCATCATTCAATAAACCACTATTGACACATTTGTCAGGTATCACTTTGTTTTAATTTCCAGGTATCACTTTGTTTTAATCAAAGTATCATTATTCAATAAACTACCATTGACACAGGTATCACTTTTTTTAATTTCCAGGTATCACTTTGCTTTAATCAAAGTATCATCATTCAATAAACCACCATTGACACAGGTGTCACTTTGCTTTAATCAAAATATCATCATTCAATAAACCACCATTGACACAGGTATCACTTTGTTTTAATCAAAGTATCATCATTCAATAAACCACCATTGACACAGGTGTCACTTTGTTTTAATTTCCAGGTATCACTTTGATTTAATCAAAGTATCATCATTCATTAAACCACCACAGGGGTTGAACATTTTTTTGGGTAGGACCAAGCCTAGGGCTTTTTAAACTTTTTTAACCCAAGTCCGGTGAGTGATTTGCCAAGTCCCAATTTGTAGGATAAAATTTGAAATTTTACTTGCTTGTCAACTAAAATTTGTGCAATTGATGCAGCAAAAGTTTTACAACCATTAATATTTCTATAGTTTTCACCCAGGTCAAGTCCATTTTTAACTTGTATTTCACATATCAATTCATAATCTGAAAATGGTTTTCCAGCTTTGACAACACCGTAGGTCGGTCAAAAGGCCACTAGGGCTTGTGTTGTATTGTTATTTAAATATGCCGACTATAAATAAAACTTATCTTATCTTATCGTAGTATTAAACAAATTTTCAAGACGTTTTCTCTGACTTTCATCTAATTTCAATAATGACTGGCCTATTGGGGTGTCAGCAAAGGCCTGTGAAGGGCCGGCAGCTGCTTGGGGATCATCAAGTTCCTTAAACCAATGCTTGACACATAACAAGTGCTCCTGGTGTTTATCGTGTAACTTAAGTCCATCAATGCGTAAATTTTTAGTTCCCCGAGTAAGGGCATCTTTCCTATCTGACAAGTGTGGAAATGTTCTACAGTATTTGCGGTACATTTCCTCCGCATTCTCGTCAAAGACGACCCAAGGAAATTTATCTATCCATGAGTTTTGAAATATTCTCGTTCGTTTCTCCCTATCATACTTAAGATCTTTATTTCTGGGAGTTTCAGGATCAGTTGGCTCGTCGTTCGCTTTCCGTTTTTCCGCTTTTTTGACTAAAATTAAAATTAAGCAACGACATTTTTCTCAAAAGTTGTCAACATAAACATACGATTGATCAATGTTATTCCGACGCTTGACTTTACATAGGTATGTGGGAAGTGCATAGGTGATTCGGAACTCATTGATATTCATGAGGAATATCGATCCGTCCAGGATGTGTATTACCGTTCTTAAAATAGATTTTTAGTACTTATTTACAGTGAAAGGAGACGATTGACAAAAACTTGCATGTGATTTGAAATGAAAACGAGGCGCTTAGAAAAAAGTGGAGTTTTTATTTTATTAAAGGCATACCCGACGGGCTTTTTCCATGGGAGAACGGCAAGCCCGAAGTTTCAATTTTCTAGTCCCGGGCGTCGGACTTGAGGAATTATCAACCCCTGCACCATTGACACGCGTATCACTTTGTTTTAATCAAAATATCATCATTCAATAAACCACCATTGACACAGGTATCACTTTGTTTTATTTTCCAGGTATCACTTTGTTTTAATAAAAATATCATCATTTAATAAACCACTATTGACACATTTGTCAGGAATCACTTTGTTTTAATCAAAATATCATCATTCAATAAATCACCATTGACACAGGTATCACTTTGTTTTAATCAAAATATCATCATTCAATAAAACACCATTGACACAGGTATCACTTTGTTTTAATCAAAGTATCATCGTTCAATAAACCACCATTGACACAGGTATCACTTTCTTTTACTCAACGTATCATCATTCAATAAACCACCATTGACACAGGTATCACTTTCTTTTAATCAAAGTATCATCATTCAATAAACCACCATTGACACAGGTATCACCTTCTTTTAATCAAAGTATCATCATTCAATAAACCACTATTGACACAGGTATCACTTTGTTTTAATCAAAATATCATCATTCAATAAACCACCATTGACACAGGTATCACTTTGTTTAAATCTAAATATCATCATTCAATAAACCACCATTGACACAGGTATCTCTTTGTTTTAATCAAAATATCATCATTAAATAAACCACCATTGACACAGGTATCACTTTGTTTTAATTTCCAGGTATCACTTTATGATGGACTGAAGTATGAAGTATGGTAATAGTAGTGAATACAAGTGTAACACAATAAGAACTACCATATGATCACGACCACAACGGACGGAAGTATGAAGTATGGTAATAGTAATGAATACAAGTGTAACACAATAAGAACTACCATATGATCACGACCACAACGGACTGAAGTATGAAGTATGGTAATAGTAGTGAATACAAGTGTAACACAATAAGAACTACCATACGATCACGACCACGACGGACTGAAGTATGAAGTATGGTAATAGTAGTGAATACAAGTGTAAGACAATAAGAACTACCATACGATCACGACCACGATGGACCCAGCTGAAGTATGAAGCATGGTAATAGTAGTGAATACAAGTGTAACACAATAAGAACTACCTTACGATCATGACCACGACGGACTGAAGTAGGAAGCATTGTAATAGTAGTGAATACAGTGTAACACAATAAGAACTACCATACGATCACGACCACGACGAACTGAAGTAAGAAGCATGGTAATAGTAGTGAATACAAGTGTAACACAATAAGAACTACCATACGATCACGACCACGACGGACTGAAGTATGAAGCATGGTAATAGTAGTGAATACAAGTGTAACACAATAAGAACTACCATACGATCACGACCACGACGGACTGAAGTATGAAGCATGGTAATAGTGGTGAATACAAGTGTAACACAATAAGAACTACCATACGATCACGACCACGATGGATCCAGCTGAAGTATGAAGCATGGTAATAGTAGTGAATACAAGTGTAACACAATAAGAACTACCAGATGATCACGACCATGACGGACTGAAGTATGAAGCTTGGTAATAGTAGTGAATACAAGTGTAACACAATAAGAACTACCATGCGATCACGACCACGACAGACTGAAGTATGAAGCATGGTAATAGTAGTGAATACAAGTGTAACACAATAAGAACTACCATACGATCACGACCACGACGGACTGAAGTATGAAGTATGGTAATAGTAGTGAATACAAGTGTAACACAATAAGAACTACCATACGATCATGACTATGACGGACTGAAGTATGAAGTATGGTAATATTAGTGAATACAAGTGTAACACAATAAGAACTACTATACGATCACGACCACGACGGACTGAAGTATGAAGTATGGTAATATTAGTGAATACAAGTGTAACACAATAAGAACTACTATACGATCACGACCACGATGGACCAAGCTGAAGTATGAAGCACGGTAATAGTAGTGAATACAAGTGTAACACAATAAGAACTACCTTACGATCATGACCACGACGGACTGAAGTATGAAGCATGGTAATAGTATTGAATACAAGTGTAACACAATAAGAACTACCATACGATCACGACCATGATGGACTGAAGTATGAAGTATGGTAATAGTAGTGAATACAAGTGTAACACAATAAGAACTACCATATGATCACGACCACAACGGACGGAAGTATGAAGTATGGTAATAGTAATGAATACAAGTGTAACACAATAAGAACTACCATATGATCACGACCACAACGACTGAAGTATGAAGTATGGTAATAGTAGTGAATACAAGTGTAAGACAATAAGAACTACCATACGATCACAACCACGATGGACCCAGCTGAAGTATGAAGCATGGTAATAGTAGTGAATACAAGTGTAACACAATAAGAACTAGCATACGATCACGACCACGACGGACTGAAGTATGAAGCATGGTAATAGTAGTGATTACAAGTGTAATACAATAAGAACTACCATGCAATCACGACCACGACGGACTGAAGTATGAAGTATGGTAATAGTAGTGAATACAAGTGTAGCACAATAAGAACTACCATACGATCACGAACACGACGACCTGAAGTATGAAGCATGGTAATAGTAGTGAATACAAGTGTAACACAATAAGAACTACCATACGATCACGACCACGATGGACTGAAGTATGAAGCATGGTAATAGTAGTGAATACAAGTGTAACATAATAAGAACTACCATACGATCATGACTATGACGGACTGAAGTATGAAGTATGGTAATATTAGTGAATACAAGTATAACACAATAAGAACTACTATGCGATCACGACCACGACGGACTGAAGTATGAAGTATGGTAATAGTAGTGAATACAAGTGTAACACAATAAGAACTACCATGCGATCACGACCACGACGGACTGAAGTATGAAGTATGGTAATAGTAGTGAATACAAGTGTAACACAATAAGAACTACCATACGATCACGACCACGACAGACTGAAGTATGAAGTATGGTAATAGTAGTGAATACAAGTGTAACACAATAAGAACTACCATACGATCACGACCACGATGGACTGAAGTATGAAGCATGGTATTTGTAGTGAATACAAGTGTAACACAATAAGAACTACCATACGATCACGACCACGACAGACTGAAGTATGAAGCATGGTAATAGTAGTGAATACAAGTGTAACACAATAAGAACTACCATATGATCACGACCACAACGGACTGAAGTATGAAGTATGGTAATAGTAGTGAATACAAGTGTAACACAATAAGAACTACTATACGATCACGACCATGACGGACTGAAGTATGAAGTATGGTAATAGTAGTGAATACAAGTGTAACACAATAAGAACTACCATACGATCACGACCATGACGAACTGAAGTATGAAGCATGGTAATAATAGTGAATACAAGTGTAACACAATAAGAACTACCATACGATCACGACCACGACAGACTGAAGTATGAAGTATGGTAATAGTAGTGAATACAAGTGTAACACAATAAGAACTACCATACGATCACGACCACGACAGACTGAAGTATGAAGCATGGTAATAGTAGTGAATACAAGTGTAACACAATAAGAACTACCATACGATCACGACCACGACAGACTGAAGTATGAAGCATGGTAATAGTAGTGAATACAAGTGTAACACAATAAGAACTACCATATGATCACGACCACAACGGACTGAAGTATGAAGTATGGTAATAGTAGTGAATACAAGTGTAACACAATAAGAACTACTATACGATCACGACCATGACGGACTGAAGTATGAAGTATGGTAATAGTAGTGAATACAAGTGTAACACAATAAGAACTACTATACGATCACGACCATGACGGACTGAAGTATGAAGTATGGTAATAGTAGTGAATACAAGTGTAACACAATAAGAACTACTATACGATCACGACCATGACGGACTGAAGTATGAAGTATGGTAATAGTAGTGAATACAAGTGTAACACAATAAGAACTACTATACGATCACGACCACCACGAACTGAAGTATGAAGTATGGTAATAGTAGTGAATACAAGTATAACACAATAAGAACTACTATGCGATCACGACCATGACGAACTGAAGTATGAAGTATGGTAATAGTAGTGAATACAAGTGTAACACAATAAGAACTACTATACGATCACTACCATGACGAACTGAAGTATGAAGTATGGTAATAGTAGTGAATACAAGTGTAACACAATAAGAACTACTATACGATCACGACCACGACGGACTGAAGTATGAAGTATGGTAATAGTAGTGAATACAAGTGTAACACAATAAGAACTACCATATGATCACGACCACGACGGACTGAAGTATGAAGTATGGTAATAGTAGTGAATACAAGTGTAACACAATAAGAACTACCATATGATCACGACCACAACGGACTGAAGTATGAAGTATGGTAATAGTAGTGAATACAAGTGTAATACAATAAGAACTACCATACGATCACGACCACGACGGACTGAAGTATGAAGTATGGTAATAGTAGTGAATACAAGTGTAACACAATAAGAACTACCATACAATCACCACCACGACGGACTGAAGTATGAAGTATGGTAATAGTAGTGAATACAAGTGTAACACAATAAGAACTACTATACGATCACGACCATGACGGACTGAAGTATGAAGTATGGTAATAGTAGTGAATACAAGTGTAACACAATAAGAACTACTATACGATCACGACCATGACGGACTGAAGTATGAAGTATGGTAATAGTAGTGAATACAAGTGTAACACAATAAGAACTACCATACGATCACCACCACGACGAACTGAAGTATGAAGTATGGTAATAGTAGTGAATACAAGTGTAACACAATAAGAACTACTATACGATCACGACCATGACGAACTGAAGTATGAAGTATGGTAATAGTAGTGAATACAAGTGTAACACAATAAGAACTACCATACGATCACGACCACGACGGACTGAAGTATGAAGTATGGTAATAGTAGTGAATACAAGTGTAACACAATAAGAACTACCATACGATCACGACCACGACGGACTGAAGTATGAAGTATGGTAATAGTAGTGAATACAAGTGTACCACAATAAGAACTACCATACGATCACGACCACGACAGACTGAAGTATGAAGCATGGTAATAGTAGTGAATACAAGTGTAACACAATAAGAACTATCATATGATCACGACCACAACGAACTGAAGTAGGAAGTATGGTAATAGTAGTGAATACAAGTGTAACACAATAAGAACTACCATACGATCACGACCACGAGGGACCCAGCTGAAGTATGAAGTATGGTAATAGTAGTGAATACAAGTGTAACACAATAAGAACTACCATACGATCACTACCACGACGAACTGAAGTATGAAGCATGGTAATAGTAGTGAATAAAAGTGTAACTCAATAAGAACTAACATACGATCACGACCATGATGAACTGAAGTATGAAGCATGGTAATAGTAGTGAATACAAGTGTAACACAATAAGAACTACCATACGATCACGACCACGATGGACTGAAGTATGAAGCATGGTAATAGTAGTGAATACAAGTGTAACACAATAAGAACTACCATACGATCACGACCACGATGGACTGAAGTATGAAGTATGGTAATAGTAGTGAATACAAGTGTAACACAATAAGAACTACTATACGATCACAACCACGACGGACTGAAGTATGAAGCATGGTAATAGTAGTGAATACAAGTGTAACACAATAAGAACTACCATACGATCACGACCATGACAGACTGAAGTATGAAGCATGGTAATAGTAGTGAATACAAGTGTAACACAATAAGAACTACCATACGATCACGACCACGACGGACTGAAGTATGAAGCATGGTAATAGTAGTGAATACAAGTGTAACACAATAAGAACTACCATACGATCACGACCACGGTGAACTGAAGTATGAAGCATGGTAATAGCAGTGAATACAAGTGTAACACAATAAGAACTACCATACGATCACGACCACGACAGACTGAAGTATGAAGCATGGTAATAGTAGTGAATACAAGTGTAACACAATAAGAACCACCATATGATCACGACCACAACGGACTGAAGTATGAAGTATGGTAATTGTAGTGAATACAAGTGTAACACAATAAGAACTACCATACGGTCACGACCACGATGGACCCAGCTGAAGTATGAAGCATGGTAATAGTAGTGAATACAAGTGTAACACAATAAGAACTACCTTACGATCACGACCATGACGGACTGAAGTATGAAGCATGGTAATAGTAGTGAATACAAGTGTAACACAATAAGAACTACCATACGATCACCACCACGACAGACTGAAGTATTAAGTATGGTAATAGTAGTGAATACAAGTGTAACACAATAAGAACTACCATACGATCATGACTATGACGACTGAAGTATGAAGTATGGTAATATTAGTGAATACAAGTGTAACACAATAAGAACTACTATACGATCACGACCACGACAGACTGAAGTATGAAGTATGGTAATATTAGTGAATACAAGTGTAACACAATAAGAACTACTATACGATCACGACCATGACGAACTGAAGTATGAAGTATGGTAATAGTAGTGAATACAAGTGTAACACAATAAGAACTACCATACGATCACGACCACGACGGACTGAAGTATGAAGTATGGTAATAGTAGTGAATACAAGTGTAACACAATAAGAACTACCATACGATCACGACCACGACGGACTGAAGTATGAAGTATGGTAATAGTAGTGAATACAAGTGTAACACAATAAGAACTACCATACGATCACGACCACGACAGACTGAAGTATGAAGCATGGTAATAGTAGTGAATACAAGTGTAACACAATAAGAACTATCATATGATCACGACCACAACGGACTGAAGTAGGAAGTATGGTAATAGTAGTGAATACAAGTGTAACACAATAAGAACTACCATACGATCACGACCACGAGGGACCCAGCTGAAGTATGAAGTATGGTAATAGTAGTGAATACAAGTGTAACACAATAAGAACTACCATACGATCACTACCACGACGAACTGAAGTATGAAGCATGGTAATAGTAGTGAATAAAAGTGTAACACAATAAGAACTAACATACGATCACGACCATGATGAACTGAAGTATGAAGCATGGTAATAGTAGTGAATACAAGTGTAACACAATAAGAACTACCATACGATCACGACCACGATGGACTGAAGTATGAAGCATGGTAATAGTAGTGAATACAAGTGTAACACAATAAGAACTACCATACGATCACGACCACGATGGACTGAAGTATGAAGTATGGTAATAGTAGTGAATAGAAGTGTAACACAATAAGAACTACTATACGATCACAACCACGACGGACTGAAGTATGAAGCATGGTAATAGTAGTGAATACAAGTGTAACACAATAAGAACTACCATACGATCACGACCATGACAGACTGAAGTATGAAGCATGGTAATAGTAGTGAATACAAGTGTAACACAATAAGAACTACCATACGATCACGACCACGACGGACTGAAGTATGAAGCATGGTAATAGTAGTGAATACAAGTGTAACACAATAAGAACTACCATACGATCACGACCACGGCGAACTGAAGTATGAAGCATGGTAATAGCAGTGAATACAAGTGTAACACAATAAGAACTACCATACGATCACGACCACGACAGACTGAAGTATGAAGCATGGTAATAGTAGTGAATACAAGTGTAACACAATAAGAACCACCATATGATCACGACCACAACGGACTGAAGTATGAAGTATGGTAATTGTAGTGAATACAAGTGTAACACAATAAGAACTACCATACGGTCACGACCACGATGGACCCAGCTGAAGTATGAAGCATGGTAATAGTAGTGAATACAAGTGTAACACAATAAGAACTACCTTACGATCACGACCATGACGGACTGAAGTATGAAGCATGGTAATAGTAGTGAATACAAGTGTAACACAATAAGAACTACCATACGAGCACCACCACGACAGACTGAAGTATGAAGCATGGTAATAGTAGTGAATACAAGTGTAACACAATAAGAACCACCATATGATCACGACCACAACGGACTGAAGTATGAAGTATGGTAATTGTAGTGAATACAAGTGTAACACAATAAGAACTACCATACGGTCATGACCACGATGGACCCAGCTGAAGTATGAAGCATGGTAATAGTAGTGAATACAAGTGTAACACAATAAGAACTACCTTACGATCACGACCATGACGGACTGAAGTATGAAGCATGGTAATAGTAGTGAATACAAGTGTAACACAATAAGAACTACCATACGATCACCACCACGACAGACTGAAGTATTAAGTATGGTAATAGTAGTGAATACAAGTGTAACACAATAAGAACTACCATACGATCATGACTATGACGACTGAAGTATGAAGTATGGTAATATTAGTGAATACAAGTGTAACACAATAAGAACTACCATACGATCACGACCACGACGGACTGAAGTATGAAGTATGGTAATAGTAGTGAATACAAGTGTAACACAATAAGAACTACCATACGATCACGACCACGACGGACTGAAGTATGAAGTATTGTAATAGTAGTGAATACAAGTGTAACACAATAAGAACTACCATACGATCACGACCACGACAGACTGAAGTATGAAGCATGGTAATAGTAGTGAATACAAGTGTAACACAATAAGAACTATCATATGATCACGACCACAACGGACTGAAGTAGGAAGTATGGTAATAGTAGTGAATACAAGTGTAACACAATAAGAACTACCATACGATCACGACCACGAGGGACCCAGCTGAAGTATGAAGTATGGTAATAGTAGTGAATACAAGTGTAACACAATAAGAACTACCATACGATCACGACCACGACGGACTGAAGTATGAAGTATGGTAATAGTAGTGAATACAAGTGTAACACAATAAGAACTACCATACGATCACGACCACGACAGACTGAAGTATGAAGCATGGTAATAGTAGTGAATACAAGTGTAACACAATAAGAACTATCATATGATCACGACCACAACGGACTGAAGTAGGAAGTATGGTAATAGTAGTGAATACAAGTGTAACACAATAAGAACTACCATACGATCACTACCACGACGAACTGAAGTATGAAGCATGGTAATAGTAGTGAATAAAAGTGTAACACAATAAGAACTAACATACGATCACGACCATGATGAACTGAAGTATGAAGCATGGTAATAGTAGTGAATACAAGTGTAACACAATAAGAACTACCATACGATCACGACCACGATGGACTGAAGTATGAAGCATGGTAATAGTAGTGAATACAAGTGTAACACAATAAGAACTACCATACGATCACGACCACGATGGACTGAAGTATGAAGTATGGTAATAGTAGTGAATAGAAGTGTAACACAATAAGAACTACTATACGATCACAACCACGACGGACTGAAGTATGAAGCATGGTAATAGTAGTGAATACAAGTGTAACACAATAAGAACTACCATACGATCACGACCATGACAGACTGAAGTATGAAGCATGGTAATAGTAGTGAATACAAGTGTAACACAATAAGAACTACCATACGATCACGACCACGACGGACTGAAGTATGAAGCATGGTAATAGTAGTGAATACAAGTGTAACACAATAAGAACTACCATACGATCACGACCACGGCGAACTGAAGTATGAAGCATGGTAATAGCAGTGAATACAAGTGTAACACAATAAGAACTACCATACGATCACGACCACGACAGACTGAAGTATGAAGCATGGTAATAGTAGTGAATACAAGTGTAACACAATAAGAACCACCATATGATCACGACCACAACGGACTGAAGTATGAAGTATGGTAATTGTAGTGAATACAAGTGTAACACAATAAGAACTACCATACGGTCACGACCACGATGGACCCAGCTGAAGTATGAAGCATGGTAATAGTAGTGAATACAAGTGTAACACAATAAGAACTACCTTACGATCACGACCATGACGGACTGAAGTATGAAGCATGGTAATAGTAGTGAATACAAGTGTAACACAATAAGAACTACCATACGATCACCACCACGACAGACTGAAGTATTAAGTATGGTAATAGTAGTGAATACAAGTGTAACACAATAAGAACTACCATACGATCATGACTATGACGACTGAAGTATGAAGTATGGTAATATTAGTGAATACAAGTGTAACACAATAAGAACTACTATACGATCACGACCACGACAGACTGAAGTATGAAGTATGGTAATATTAGTGAATACAAGTGTAACACAATAAGAACTACTATACGATCACGACCACGATGGACCCAGCTGAAGTATGAAGCATGGTAATAGTAGTGAATACAAGAGTAACACAATAAGAACTACCTTACGATCATGACCACGACGGACTGAAGTATGAAGCATGGTAATAGTAGTGAATACAAGTGTAACACAATAAGAACTACCATACGATCACGACCATGATGGACTGAAGTATGAAGTATGGTAATAGTAGTGAATAAAAGTGTAACACAATAATAACTACCATATGATCACGACCACAACGGACGGAAGTATGAAGTATGGTAATAGTAATGAATACAAGTGTAACACAATAAGAACTACCATACGATCACGACCATGATGGACTGAAGTATGAAGTATGGTATTAGTAGTGAATACAAGTGTAACACAATAATAACTACCATATGATCACGACGAAAACGGACGGAAGTATGAAGTATGGTAATAGTAATGAATGCAAGTGTAACACAATAAGAACTACCATACGATCACGACCACGATGGACCCAGCTGAAGTATGAAGTATGGTAATATTAGTGAATACAAGTGTAACACAATAAGAACTACCTTACGATCATGACCACGATGGACTGAAGTAGGAAGCATGGTAATAGTAGTGAATACAAGTGTAACACAATAAGAACTACCTTACGATCATGACCACAACGAACTGAAGTAAGAAGTATGGTAATAGTAGTGAATACAAGTGTAACACAATAAGAACTACCATACGATCACGACCACGATAGACCCAGCTGAAGTATGAAGTATGGTAATAGTAGTGAATACAAGTGTAACACAATAAGAACTACCATACGATCACGACCACGACAGACTGAAGTATGAAGCATGGTAATAGTAGTGAATACAAGTGTAACACAATAAGAACTACCATACGATCACGACCACAACGGACTGAAGTATGAAGTATTGTAATAGTAGTGAATACAAGTGTAACACAATAAGAACTACCATACGATCACGACCATGACAGACTGAAGTATGAAGCATGGTAATAGTAGTGAATACAAGTGTAACATAATAAGAACTACCATACGATCATGACCATGACGGACTGAAGTATGAAGCATGGTAATAGTAGTGAATACAAGTGTAACACAATAAGAACTACCATACGATCACGACCACGACAGACTGAAGTATGAAGCATGGTAATAGTAGTGAATACAAGTGTAACACAATAAGATATACCATACGATCATGACGGACTGAAGTATGAAGTATGGTAATAGTAGTGAATACAAGTGTAACACAATAAGAACTACTATACGATCACGACGGACTGAAGAATGAAGTATGGTAATAGTAGTGAATACAAGTGTAACACAATAAGAACTACCATACGATCACCCCCACGACGAGTTGAAGTATGAAGCATGGTAATAGTAGTGAATACAAGTGTAACACAATAAGAACTACCATACGATCACGACCACGACGGACTGAAGTATGAAGTATGGTAATAGTAGTGAATACAAGTGTAACACAATAAGAACTACCATACGATCACGACCATGACAGACTGAAGTATGAAGCATGGTAATAGTAGTGAATACAAGTGTAACACAATAAGAACTACCATACGACCACGACGGACCAAGCTGAAGTATGAAGCATGGTAATGGTAGTGAATATAAGTGTAACACAATCAGAACTACCATACGAACATGACCAAGACGGACTGAAGTATGAAGCATGGTAATAGTAGTGAATACAAGTGTATCACAATAATAACTACCATACGATCACGACCACGACAGACTGAAGTATGAAGCATGGTAATAGTAGTGAATACAAGTGTAACACAATAAGAACTACCACACGACCACGACGGACCCAGCTGAAGTATGAAGCATGGTAATAGTAGTGAATATAAGTGTAACACAATAAGAACTACCATACGAACATGACCACGACGGACTGAAGTATGAAGCATGGTAATAGTAGTGAATACAAGTGTAACACAATAAGAACTACCATACGATCACGACCACGACGGACTGAAGTTTGAAGTATGGTAATAGTAGTGAATACAAGTGTAACACAATAAGAACTACCATACGATCACCACCACTACGAACTGAAGTATGAAGCATGGTAATAGTAGTGAATACAAGTGTAACACAATAAGAACTACCATACGATCACGACCATGATGGACTGAAGTATGAAGCTTGGTAATAGTAGTGAATACAAGTGTAACACAAAAAGAACTACCATACGATCACGACCACGACAGACTGAAGTATGAAGCATGGTAATAGTAGTGAATACAAGTGTAACACAATAAGATATACCATACGATCATGACGGACTGAAGTATGAAGTATGGTAATAGTAGTGAATACAAGTGTAACACAATAAGAACTACCATACGATCACGACGGACTGAAGAATGAAGTATGGTAATAGTAGTGAATACAAGTGTAACACAATAAGAACTACCATACGATCCCCCCCACGACGAATTGAAGTATGAAGCATGGTAATAGTAGTGAATACAAGTGTAACACAATAAGAACTACCATACGATCACGACCACGACCGACTGAAGTATGAAGTATGGTAATAGTAGTGAATACAAGTGTAACACAATAAGAACTACCATACGATCACGACCATGACAGACTGAAGTATGAAGCATGGTAATAGTAGTGAATACAAGTGTAACACAATAAGAACTACCATACGACCACGACGGACCAAGCTGAAGTATGAAACATGGTAATAGTAGTGAATATAAGTGTAACACAATCAGAACTACCATACGAACATGACCAAGACGGACTGAAGTATGAAGCATGGTAATAGTAGTGAATACAAGTGTATCACAATAATAACTACCATACGATCACGACCACGACAGACTGAAGTATGAAGCATGGTAATAGTAGTGAATACAAGTGTAACACAATAAGAACTACCACACGACCACGACGGACCCAGCTGAAGTATGAAGCATGGTAATAGTAGTGAATATAAGTGTAACACAATAAGAACTACCATACGAACATGACCACGACGAACTGAAGTATGAAGCATGGTAATAGTAGTGAATACAAGTGTAACACAATAAGAACTACCATACGATCACGACCATGATGGACTGAAGTATGAAGCTTGGTAATAGTAGTGAATACAAGTGTAACACAAAAAGAACTACCATACGATCACGACCACGACAGACTGAAGTATGAAGCATGGTAATAGTAGTGAATACAAGTGTAACACAATAAGATATACCATACGATCATGACGGACTGAAGTATGAAGTATGGTAATAGTAGTGAATACAAGTGTAACACAATAAGAACTACCATACGATCACGACGGACTGAAGAATGAAGTATGGTAATAGTAGTGAATACAAGTGTAACACAATAAGAACTACCATACGATCACCCCCACGACGAATTGAAGTATGAAGCATGGTAATAGTAGTGAATACAAGTGTAACACAATAAGAACTACCATACGATCACGACCACGACCGACTGAAGTATGAAGTATGGTAATAGTAGTGAATACAAGTGTAACACAATAAGAACTACCATACGATCACGACCATGACAGACTGAAGTATGAAGCATGGTAATAGTAGTGAATACAAGTGTAACACAATAAGAACTACCATACGACCACGACGGACCAAGCTGAAGTATGAAGCATGGTAATAGTAGTGAATATAAGTGTAACACAATCAGAACTACCATACGAACATGACCAAGACGGACTGAAGTATGAAGCATGGTAATAGTAGTGAATACAAGTGTATCACAATAATAACTACCATACGATCACGACCACGACAGACTGAAGTATGAAGCATGGTAATAGTAGTGAATACAAGTGTAACACAATAAGAACTACCACACGACCACGACGGACCCAGCTGAAGTATGAAGCATGGTAATAGTAGTGAATATAAGTGTAACACAATAAGAACTACCATACGAACATGACCACGACGAACTGAAGTATGAAGCATGGTAATAGTAGTGAATACAAGTGTAACACAATAAGAACTACCATACGATCACGACCACGACGGACTGAAGTTTGAAGTATGGTAATAGTAGTGAATACAAGTGTAACACAATAAGAACTACCATACGATCACCACCACTACGAACTGAAGTATGAAGCATGGTAATAGTAGTGAATACAAGTGTAACACAATAAGAACTACCATACGATCACGACCATGATGGACTGAAGTATGAAGCCTGGTAATAGTAGTGAATACAAGTGTAACACAATAAGAACTACCATACGATCACGACCATGATGGACTGAAGTATGAGGCATGGTAATATTAGTGAATACAAGTGTAACACAATAAGAACTACTATACGATCACCACCACGACGTACTGAAGTATGAAGTATGGTAATAGTAGTGAATACAAGTGTAACACAATAAGAAATACCATACGATCACGACCACGATGTATCCAGCTGAAGTATGAAGCATGGTAATAGTAGTGAATACAAGTGTAACACAATAAGAACTACCATACAATCACGACCACGACGGACTGAAGTATGAAGTATGGTAATAGTAGTGAATAAAAGTGTAACACAATAAGAACTACCATACGATCACGACCACGAGGGACCCAGCTGAAGTATGAAGTATGGTAATAGTAGTGAATACAAATGTAACACAATAAGAACTACCATAAGATCACGATAGACCCAGCTGAAGTATGAAGTATGGTAATAGTAGTGAATACAAGTGTAACACAATAAGAACTACTATTCGATCACGACCACGACGGACTGAAGTATGAAGCATGGTAATAGTAGTGAATATAAGTGTAACACAATAAGAACTACCATACAATCACGACCATCATGGACTGAAGTATGAAGTATGGTAATAGTAGTGAATACAAGTGTAGCACAATAAGAACTACCATACGATCACGACCACGATGGATCCAGCTGAAGTATGAAGCTTGGTAATAGTAGTGAATACATTGTGTAACACAATAAGAACTACTATACGATCACGACCATGACGGACTGAAGTATGAAGCATGGTAATAGTAGTGAATACAAGTGTAACACAATAAGAACTACCATACGAACATGACCACGACGGACTGAAGTATGAAGCATGGTAGTAGTAGTGAATACAAGTGTAACACAGTAAGAACTACCATACGATCACGACCACGACGGAGTGAAGTTTGAAGTATGGTAATAGTAGTGAATACAAGTGTAACACAATAAGAACTACCATGCGATCACGACCACGACGAACTGAAGTATGAAGCATGGTAATAGTAGTGAATACAAGTGTAACACAATAAGAACTACCATGCGAACACGACCATGACGAACTGAAGTTTGAAGTATGGTAATAGTAGTGAATACAAGTGTAACACAATAAGAACTACCATGCGATCACGACCATGACGAACTGAAGTATGAAGCTTGTTAATAGTAGTGAATACAAGTGTAACACAATAAGAACTACCATACGATCACGACCACGATGGACTGAAGTATGAAGTATGGTAATAGTAGTCAATACAAGTGTAACACAATAAGAACTACCATACAATCACGACCACGACGAACTGAAGTATGAAGTATGGTAATAGTAGGGAATACAAGTGTAACACAATAAGAACTACCATACGATCACGACCACGACGGACTGAAGTATGAAGTATGGTAATAGTAGTGTATACAAGTGTAACACAATAAGAACTACCATACAATCACGACCATGACAGACTGAAGTATGAAGCATGGTAATAGTAGTGAATACAAGTGTAACACAATAAGAACTACCATACGATCACGACCACGACGGACTGAAGTATGAAGTATGGTAATAGTAGTGAATACAAGTGTAACACAATAAGAACTACCATACGATCACGACCACGACGGACTGAAGTTTGAAGTATGGTAATAGTAGTGAATACAAGTGTAACACAATAAGAACTACCATACGATCACCACCACTACGAACTGAAGTATGAAGCATGGTAATAGTAGTGAATACAAGTGTAACACAATAAGAACTACCATACGATCACGACCATGATGGACTGAAGTATGAAGCTTGGTAATAGTAGTGAATACAAGTGTAACACAATAAGAACTACCATACGATCACGACCATGATGGACTGAAGTATGAGGCATGGTAATATTAGTGAATACAAGTGTAACACAATAAGAACTACTATACGATCACCACCACGACGGACTGAAGTATGAAGTATGGTAATAGTAGTGAATACAAGTGTAACACAATAAGAAATACCATACGATCACGACCACGATGTATCCAGCTGAAGTATGAAGCATGGTAATAGTAGTGAATACAAGTGTAACACAATAAGAACTACCATACAATCACGACCACGACGGACTGAAGTATGAAGTATGGTAATAGTAGTGAATAAAAGTGTAACACAATAAGAACTACCATACGATCACGACCACGAGGGACCCAGCTGAAGTATGAAGTATGGTAATAGTAGTGAATACAAATGTAGCACAATAAGAACTACCATAAGATCACGACAGACCCAGCTGAAGTATGAAGTATGGTAATAGTATTGAATACAAGTGTAACACAATAAGAACTACTATTCGATCACGACCACGACGGACTGAAGTATGAAGCATGGTAATAGTAGTGAATATAAGTGTAACACATTACGAACTACCATACAATCACGACCATCATGGACTGAAGTATGAAGTATGGTAATAGTAGTGAATACAAGTGTAGCACAATAAGAACTACCATACGATCACGACCACGATGGATCCAGCTGAAGTATGAAGCATGGTAATAGTAATGAATACAAGTGTAACACAATAAGATCTACCACACGACCACGACTGACCCAGCTGAAGTATGAAGCTTGGTAATAGTAGTGAATACATTGTGTAACACAATAAGAACTACTATACGATCACGACCATGACGGACTGAAGTATGAAGCATGGTAATAGTAGTGAATACAAGTGTAACACAATAAGAACTACCATACGAACATGACCACGACGGACTGAAGTATGAAGCATGGTAGTAGTAGTGAATACAAGTGTAACACAGTAAGAACTACCATACGATCACGACCACGACGGACTGAAGTTTGAAGTATGGTAATAGTAGTGAATACAAGTGTAACACAATAAGAACTACCATGCGATCACGACCACGACGAACTGAAGTATGAAGCATGGTAATAGTAGTGAATACAAGTGTAACACAATAAGAACTACCATGCGATCACGACCATGACGAACTGAAGTTTGAAGTATGGTAATAGTAGTGAATACAAGTGTAACACAATAAGAACTACCATACAATCACGACCACGACGGACTGAAGTATGAAGTATGGTAATAGTAGTGAATAAAAGTGTAACACAATAAGAACTACCATACGATCACGACCACGAGGGACCCAGCTGAAGTATGAAGTATGGTAATAGTAGTGAATACAAATGTAACACAATAAGAACTACCATAAGATCACGACAGACCCAGCTGAAGTATGAAGTATGGTAATAGTAGTGAATACAAGTGTAACACAATAAGAACTACTATTCGATCACGACCACGACGGACTGAAGTATGAAGCATGGTAATAGTAGTGAATATAAGTGTAACACATTACGAACTACCATACAATCACGACCATCATGGACTGAAGTATGAAGTATGGTAATAGTAGTGAATACAAGTGTAGCACAATAAGAACTACCATACGATCACGACCACGATGGATCCAGCTGAAGTATGAAGCATGGTAATAGTAATGAATACAAGTGTAACACAATAAGATCTACCACACGACCACGACTGACCCAGCTGAAGTATGAAGCTTGGTAATAGTAGTGAATACATTGTGTAACACAATAAGAACTACTATACGATCACGACCATGACGGACTGAAGTATGAAGCATGGTAGTAGTAGTGAATACAAGTGTAACACAATAAGAACTACCATACGAACATGACCACGACGGACTGAAGTATGAAGCATGGTAGTAGTAGTGAATACAAGTGTAACACAGTAAGAACTACCATACGATCACGACCACGACGGACTGAAGTTTGAAGTATGGTAATAGTAGTGAATACAAGTGTAACACAATAAGAACTACCATACGAACATGACCACGACGGACTGAAGTATGAAGCATGGTAGTAGTAGTGAATACAAGTGTAACACAGTAAGAACTACCATACGATCACGACCACGACGGACTGAAGTTTGAAGTATGGTAATAGTAGTGAATACAAGTGTAACACAATAAGAACTACCATGCGATCACGACCACGACGAACTGAAGTATGAAGCATGGTAATAGTAGTGAATACAAGTGTAACACAATAAGAACTACCATGCGATCACGACCATGACGAACTGAAGTTTGAAGTATGGTAATAGTAGTGAATACAAGTGTAACACAATAAGAACTACCATGCGATCACGACCATGACGAACTGAAGTATGAAGCTTGTTAATAGTAGTGAATACAAGTGTAACACAATAAGAACTACCATACGATCACGACCACGATGGACTGAAGTATGAAGTATGGTAATAGTAGTGAATACAAGTGTAACACAATAAGAACTACCATACAATCACGACCACGACGAACTGAAGTATGAAGTATGGTAATAGTAGGGAATACAAGTGTAACACAATAAGAACTACCATACGATCACGACCACGACGGACTGAAGTATGAAGTATGGTAATAGTAGTGTATACAAGTGTAACACAATAAGAACTACCATACGATCACGACCATGACAGACTGAAGTATGAAGCATGGTAATAGTAGTGAATACAAGTGTAACACAATAAGAACTACCATACGATCACGACCATGACGGACTGAAGTATGAAGTATGGTAATAGTAGTGAATACAAGTGTAACACAATAAGAACTACTATACGATCACGACCACGACAGACTGAAGTATGAAGCATGGTAATAGTAGTGAATACAAGTGTAGCACAATAAGAACTACCATACGATCACGACCACGATGGATCCAGCTGAAGTATGAAGCATGGTAATAGTAATGAATAAAAGTGTAACACAATAAGAAATACCACACGACCACGACGGACCCAGCTGAAGTATGAAGCTTGGTAATAGTAGTGAATACAAGTGTAACACAATAAGAACTACCATACGATCATGACCACGACGGACTGAAATATGAAGCATGGTAATAGTAGTGAATACAAGTGTAACACAATAAGAACTACCATACGATCACGACCATGACAGACTGAAGTATGAAGCATGGTAATAGTAGTGAATACAAGTGTAACACAATAGGAACTACCATACGATCATGACCACGACGGACTGAAGTATGAAGCATGGTAATAGTAGTGAATACAAGTGTAACACAATAAGAACTACCATACGATCACGACCACGACAGACTGAAGTATGAAGCATGGTAATAGTAGTGAATACAAGTGTAACACAATAAGAAATACCATACGATCATGACGGACTGAAGTATGAAGTATGGTAATAGTAGTGAATACAAGTGTAACACAATAAGAACTACCATACGATCACGACGGACTGAAGAATAAAGTATGGTAATAGTAGTGAATACAAGTGTAACACAATAAGACCTACCATACGATCACCCCCACGACGAATTGAAGTATGAAGCATGGTAATAGTAGTGAATACAAGTGTAACACAATAAGAACTACCATACGATCACGACCACGACGGACTGAAGTATGAAGTATGGTAATAGTAGTGAATACAAGTGTAACACAATAAGAACTACCATACGATCACGACCATGACAGACTGAAGTATGAAGCATGGTAATAGTAGTGAATACAAGTGTAACACAATAAGAACTACCATACGACCACGACGGACCAAGCTGAAGTATGAAGCATGGTAATAGTAGTGAATATAAGTGTAACACAATCAGAACTACCATACGAACATGACCAAGACGGACTGAAGTATGAAGCATGGTAATAGTAGTGAATACAAGTGTATCACAATAAGAACTACCATACGATCACGACCACGACAGACTGAAGTATGAAGCATGGTAATAGTAGTGAATACAAGTGTAACACAATAAGAACTACCACACGACCACGACGGACCCAGCTGAAGTATGAAGCATGGTAATAGTAGTGAATATAAGTGTAACACAATAAGAACTACCATACGAACATGACCACGACGGACTGAAGTATGAAGCATGGTAATAGTAGTGAATACAAGTGTAACACAATAAGAACTACCATACGATCACGACCACGACGGACTGAAGTTTGAAGTATGGTAATAGTAGTGAATACAAGTGTAACACAATAAGAACTACCATGCGATCACGAACATGATGGACTGAAGTATGAAGTATGGTAATAGTAGTGAATACAAGTGTAACACAATAAGAACTAACATACGATCACCACCACGACGGACTGAAGTATGAAGCATGGTAATAGTAGTGAATACAAGTGTAACACAATAAGAACTACCATACGATCACCACCACTACGAACTAAAGTATGAAGCATGGTAATAGTAGTGAATACAAGTGTAACACAATAAGAACTACCATACGATCACGACCATGATGGACTGAAGTATGAAGCTTGGTAATAGTAGTGAATACAAGTGTAACACAATAAGAACTACCATGCGATCACGACCATGATGGACTGAAGTATGAGGCATGGTAATATTAGTGAATACAAGTGTAACACAATAAGAACTACTATACGATCACCACCACGACGGACTGAAGTATGAAGTATGGTAATAGTAGTGAATACAAGTGTAACACAATAAGAAATACCATACGATCACGACCACGATGTATCCAGCTGAAGTATGAAGCATGGTAATAGTAATGAATACAAGTGTAACACAATAAGAACTACCATACAATCACGACCACGACGGACTGAAGTATGAAGTATGGTAATAGTAGTGAATACAAGTGTAGCACAATAAGAACTACCATACGATCACGACCACGATGGATCCAGCTGAAGTATGAAGCATGGTAATAGTAATGAATACAAGTGTAACACAATAAGATCTACCACACGACCACGACGGACCCAGCTGAAGTATGAAGCTTGGTAATAGTAGTGAATACATTGTGTAACACAATAAGAACTACTATACGATCACGACCATGACGGACTGAAGTATGAAGCATGGTAATAGTAGTGGATACAAGTGTAACACAATAAGAACTACCATACGAACATGACCACGACGGACTGAAGTATGAAGCATGGTAGTAGTAGTGAATACAAGTGTAACACAGTAAGAACTACCATACGATCACGACCACGACGGACTGAAGTTTGAAGTATGGTAATAGTAGTGAATACAAGTGTAACACAATAAGAACTACCATGCGATCACGACCACGACGAACTGAAGTATGAAGCATGGTAATAGTAGTGAATACAAGTGTAACACAATAAGAACTACCATGCGATCACGACCATGACGAACTGAAGTTTGAAGTATGGTAATAGTAGTGAATACAAGTGTAACACAATAAGAACTACCATGCGATCACGACCATGACGAACTGAAGTATGAAGTATGGTAATAGTAGGGAATACAAGTGTAACACAATAAGAACTACCATACGATCACGACCACGACGGACTGAAGTATGAAGTATGGTAATAGTAGTGTATACAAGTGTAACACAATAAGAACTACCATACGATCACGACCATGACAGACTGAAGTATGAAGCATGGTAATAGTAGTGAATACAAGTGTAACACAATAAGAACTACAATACGATCACGACCACGACGGACTGAAGTATGAAGCATGGTAATAGTAGTGAATACAAGTGTACCACAATATGAACTACCATACGATCACCACCACGACAGACTGAAGTATGAAGCATGGTAATAGTAGTGAATACAAGTGTAACACAATAAGAACTACCATACGATCACGACTACGACCGACTGAAGTATGAAGTATGGTAATAGTAGTGAATACAAGTGTAACACAATAAGAACTACTATACGATCACTACCACGACAGACTGAAGTATGAAGCATGGTAATAGTAGTGAATACAAGTGTAGCACAATAAGAACTACCATACGATCACGACCACGATGGATCCAGCTGAAGTATGAAGCATGTTAATAGTAATGAATACAAGTGTAACACAATAAGAACTACCACACGACCACGACGGACCCAGCTGAAGTATGAAGCTTGGTAATAGTAGTGAATACAAGTGTAACACAATAAGAACTACCATACGATCACGACCATGACGAACTGAAGTATGAAGCATGGTAATAGTAGTGAATACAAGTGTAACACAATAAGAACTACCATACGAACATGACCACGACGGACTGAAGTATGAAGCATGGTAGTAGTAGTGAATACAAGTGTAACACAATAAGAACTACCATACGATCACGACCACGACGGACTGAAGTTTGAAGTATGGTAATAGTAGTGAATACAAGTGTAACACAATATGAACTACCATGCAACCACGACCACGACGGACTGAAGTATGAAGCATGGTAATAGTAGTGAATACAAGTGTAACACAATAAGAACTACCATACGATCACGACCACGACGGACTGAAGTATGAAGCATGGTAATAGTAGTGAATACAAGTGTAACACAATAAGAACTACCATACGATCACGACCACGATGGACTGAAGTATGAAGTATGGTAATAGTAGTGAATACAAGTGTAACACAATAAGAACTACCATACGATCACGACCACGACGGACTGAAGTATGAAGTATGGTAATAGTAGTGAATACAAGTGTAACACAATAAGAACTACCATACGATCACGACCACGACGGACTGAAGTATGAAGTATGGTAATAGTAGTGAATACAAGTGTAACACAATAAGAACTACTATATGATCACGACCACAACGGATTGAAGTATGAAGTATGGTAATAGTAGTGAATACAAGTGTACCACAATAAGAACTACTATACGATCACGACCAAGACGGACTGAAGTATGAAGTATGGTAATAGTAGTGAATACAAGTGTAACACAATAAGAACTACTATACGATCACGACCATGACGGACTGAAGTATGAAGCATGGTAATAGTAGTGAATACAAGTGTAACACAATAAGAACTACTATACGATCACGACCACGACGGACTGAAGTATGAAGCATGGTAATAGTAGTGAATACAAGTGCAACACAATAAGAACTACTATACGATCATGACCACGACGGCCTGAAGTATGAAGTATGGTAATAGTAGTGAATACAAGTGTAACACAATAAGAACTACCATACGATCACGACCATGACGAACTGAAGTATGAAGCATGGTAATAGTAGTGAATACAAGTGTAACACAATAAGAACTACTATGCGATCACGACCACGACGGACTGAAGTATGAAGCATGGTAATAGTAGTGAATACAAGTGTAACACAATAAGAACTACCATACGATCACGACCATGACGGACTGAAGTATGAAGCATGGTAATAGTAGTGAAAACAAGTGTAACACAATAAGAACTACTATACGATCACGACCACGACGGACTGAAGTATGAAGTATGGTAATAGTAATGAATACAAGTGTAACACAATAAGAACTACCATACGATCATGACCACGACGGCCTGAAGTATGAAGCATGGTAATAGTAGTGAATACAAGTGTAACACAATAAGAACTACCATACGATCACGACCATGACGGACTGAAGTATGAAGCATGGTAATAGTAGTGAATACAAGTGTAACACAATAAGAACTACTATACGATCACGACCACGACGGACTGAAGTATGAAGTATGGTAATAGTAGTGAATACAAGTGTAACACAATAAGAACTACCATACGATCATGACTATGACGGACTGAAGTATGCAGTATGGTAATAGTAGTGAATACAAGTGTAACACAATAAGAACTACTATGCGATCACGAACACGACGGACTGAAGTATGAAGCATGGTAATAGTAGTGAATACAAGTGTAACACAATAAGAACTACTATACGATCACGACCATGACGGACTGAAGTATGAAGGATGGTAATAGTAGTGAATACAAGTGTAACACAATAAGAACTACCATACGATCACGACCACGACGGACTGAAGTATGAAATATGGTAATAGTAGTGAATACAAGTGTAACACAATAAGAACTACCATAAGATCACCACCACGACGGACTGAAGTATGAAGCATGGTAATAGTAGTGAATACAAGTGTAACACAATAAGAACTACCATAAGATCACCACCACGACGGACTGAAGTATGAAGCATGGTAATAGTAGTGAATACAAATGTAGCACAATAAGAACTACTATACGATCACCACCACGACGGACTGAAGTATGAAGTATGGTAATAGTAGTGAATACAAGTGTAACACAATAAGAACTACCATACGATCACGACCACGATGGACTGAAGTATGAAGTATGGTAATAGTAGTGAATACAAGTGTAACACAATAAGAACTACCATACGATCACGACCACGACAGACTGAAGTATGAAGTATGGTAATAGTAGTGAATACAAGTGTAACAGAATAAGAACTACCATACGATCACGACCACGACGGACTGAAGTATGAAGCATGGTAATAATAGTGAATACAAGTGTAACACAATAAGAACTACCATACGATCACGACCACGACGGACTGAAGTATGAAGTATGGTAATAGTAGGGAATACAAGTGTAACACAAAAAGAACTACCATACGATCACGACCACGACAGACTGAAGTATGAAGTATGGTAATAGTAGTGAATACAAGTGTAACACAATAAGAACTACCATACGATCACGACCACGACAGACTGAAGTATGAAGCATGGTAATAGTAGTGAATACAAGTGTAACACAATAAGAACTGCTATGCGATCACGACCACGACGGACTGAAGTATGAAGCATGGTAATAGTAGTGAATACAAGTGTAACACAATAAGAACTACTATACGATCACGACCAAGACGGACTGAAGTATGAAGTATGGTAATAGTAGTGAATACAAGTGTAACACAATAAGAACTACTATACGATCACGACCATGACGGACTGAAGTATGAAGCATGGTAATAGTAGTGAATACAAGTGTAACACAATAAGAACTACTATACGATCACGACCACGACGGACTGAAGTATGAAGCATGGTAATAGTAGTGAATACAAGTGCAACACAATAAGAACTACCATACGATCATGACCACGACGCCCTGAAGTATGAAGTATGGTAATAGTAGTGAATACAAGTGTAACACAATAAGAACTACCATACGATCACGACCATGACGAACTGAAGTATGAAGCATGGTAATAGTAGTGAATACAAGTGTAACACAATAAGAACTACTATGCGATTACGACCACGACGGACTGAAGTATGAAGCATGGTAATAGTAGTGAATACAAGTGTAACACAGTAAGAACTACCATACGATCACGACCACGACGGACTGAAGTTTGAAGTATGGTAATAGTAGTGAATACAAGTGTAACACAATAAGAACTACCATGCGATCACGACCACGACGAACTGAAGTATGAAGCATGGTAATAGTAGTGAATACAAGTGTAACACAATAAGAACTACCATGCGATCACGACCATGACGAACTGAAGTTTGAAGTATGGTAATAGTAGTGAATACAAGTGTAACACAATAAGAACTACCATGCGATCACGACCATGACGAACTGAAGTATGAAGTATGGTAATAGTAGGGAATACAAGTGTAACACAATAAGAACTACCATACGATCACGACCACGACGGACTGAAGTATGAAGTATGGTAATAGTAGTGTATACAAGTGTAACACAATAAGAACTACCATACGATCACGACCATGACAGACTGAAGTATGAAGCATGGTAATAGTAGTGAATACAAGTGTAACACAATAAGAACTACAATACGATCACGACCACGACGGACTGAAGTATGAAGCATGGTAATAGTAGTGAATACAAGTGTACCACAATATGAACTACCATACGATCACCACCACGACAGACTGAAGTATGAAGCATGGTAATAGTAGTGAATACAAGTGTAACACAATAAGAACTACCATACGATCACGACTACGACCGACTGAAGTATGAAGTATGGTAATAGTAGTGAATACAAGTGTAACACAATAAGAACTACTATACGATCACTACCACGACAGACTGAAGTATGAAGCATGGTAATAGTAGTGAATACAAGTGTAGCACAATAAGAACTACCATACGATCACGACCACGATGGATCCAGCTGAAGTATGAAGCATGTTAATAGTAATGAATACAAGTGTAACACAATAAGAACTACCACACGACCACGACGGACCCAGCTGAAGTATGAAGCTTGGTAATAGTAGTGAATACAAGTGTAACACAATAAGAACTACCATACGATCACGACCATGACGAACTGAAGTATGAAGCATGGTAATAGTAGTGAATACAAGTGTAACACAATAAGAACTACCATACGAACATGACCACGACGGACTGAAGTATGAAGCATGGTAGTAGTAGTGAATACAAGTGTAACACAATAAGAACTACCATACGATCACGACCACGACGGACTGAAGTTTGAAGTATGGTAATAGTAGTGAATACAAGTGTAACACAATATGAACTACCATGCAACCACGACCACGACGGACTGAAGTATGAAGCATGGTAATAGTAGTGAATACAAGTGTAACACAATAAGAACTACCATACGATCACGACCACGACGGACTGAAGTATGAAGCATGGTAATAGTAGTGAATACAAGTGTAACACAATAAGAACTACCATACGATCACGACCACGATGGACTGAAGTATGAAGTATGGTAATAGTAGTGAATACAAGTGTAACACAATAAGAACTACCATACGATCACGACCACGACGGACTGAAGTATGAAGTATGGTAATAGTAGTGAATACAAGTGTAACACAATAAGAACTACCATACGATCACGACCACGACGGACTGAAGTATGAAGTATGGTAATAGTAGTGAATACAAGTGTAACACAATAAGAACTACTATATGATCACGACCACAACGGATTGAAGTATGAAGTATGGTAATAGTAGTGAATACAAGTGTACCACAATAAGAACTACTATACGATCACGACCAAGACGGACTGAAGTATGAAGTATGGTAATAGTAGTGAATACAAGTGTAACACAATAAGAACTACTATACGATCACGACCATGACGGACTGAAGTATGAAGCATGGTAATAGTAGTGAATACAAGTGTAACACAATAAGAACTACTATACGATCACGACCACGACGGACTGAAGTATGAAGCATGGTAATAGTAGTGAATACAAGTGCAACACAATAAGAACTACTATACGATCATGACCACGACGGCCTGAAGTATGAAGTATGGTAATAGTAGTGAATACAAGTGTAACACAATAAGAACTACCATACGATCACGACCATGACGAACTGAAGTATGAAGCATGGTAATAGTAGTGAATACAAGTGTAACACAATAAGAACTACTATGCGATCACGACCACGACGGACTGAAGTATGAAGCATGGTAATAGTAGTGAATACAAGTGTAACACAATAAGAACTACCATACGATCACGACCATGACGGACTGAAGTATGAAGCATGGTAATAGTAGTGAAAACAAGTGTAACACAATAAGAACTACTATACGATCACGACCACGACGGACTGAAGTATGAAGTATGGTAATAGTAATGAATACAAGTGTAACACAATAAGAACTACCATACGATCATGACCACGACGGCCTGAAGTATGAAGCATGGTAATAGTAGTGAATACAAGTGTAACACAATAAGAACTACCATACGATCACGACCATGACGGACTGAAGTATGAAGCATGGTAATAGTAGTGAATACAAGTGTAACACAATAAGAACTACTATACGATCACGACCACGACGGACTGAAGTATGAAGTATGGTAATAGTAGTGAATACAAGTGTAACACAATAAGAACTACCATACGATCATGACTATGACGGACTGAAGTATGCAGTATGGTAATAGTAGTGAATACAAGTGTAACACAATAAGAACTACTATGCGATCACGAACACGACGGACTGAAGTATGAAGCATGGTAATAGTAGTGAATACAAGTGTAACACAATAAGAACTACTATACGATCACGACCATGACGGACTGAAGTATGAAGGATGGTAATAGTAGTGAATACAAGTGTAACACAATAAGAACTACCATACGATCACGACCACGACGGACTGAAGTATGAAATATGGTAATAGTAGTGAATACAAGTGTAACACAATAAGAACTACCATAAGATCACCACCACGACGGACTGAAGTATGAAGCATGGTAATAGTAGTGAATACAAGTGTAACACAATAAGAACTACCATAAGATCACCACCACGACGGACTGAAGTATGAAGCATGGTAATAGTAGTGAATACAAATGTAGCACAATAAGAACTACTATACGATCACCACCACGACGGACTGAAGTATGAAGTATGGTAATAGTAGTGAATACAAGTGTAACACAATAAGAACTACCATACGATCACGACCACGATGGACTGAAGTATGAAGTATGGTAATAGTAGTGAATACAAGTGTAACACAATAAGAACTACCATACGATCACGACCACGACAGACTGAAGTATGAAGTATGGTAATAGTAGTGAATACAAGTGTAACAGAATAAGAACTACCATACGATCACGACCACGACGGACTGAAGTATGAAGCATGGTAATAATAGTGAATACAAGTGTAACACAATAAGAACTACCATACGATCACGACCACGACGGACTGAAGTATGAAGTATGGTAATAGTAGGGAATACAAGTGTAACACAAAAAGAACTACCATACGATCACGACCACGACAGACTGAAGTATGAAGTATGGTAATAGTAGTGAATACAAGTGTAACACAATAAGAACTACCATACGATCACGACCACGACAGACTGAAGTATGAAGCATGGTAATAGTAGTGAATACAAGTGTAACACAATAAGAACTGCTATGCGATCACGACCACGACGGACTGAAGTATGAAGCATGGTAATAGTAGTGAATACAAGTGTAACACAATAAGAACTACTATACGATCACGACCAAGACGGACTGAAGTATGAAGTATGGTAATAGTAGTGAATACAAGTGTAACACAATAAGAACTACTATACGATCACGACCATGACGGACTGAAGTATGAAGCATGGTAATAGTAGTGAATACAAGTGTAACACAATAAGAACTACTATACGATCACGACCACGACGGACTGAAGTATGAAGCATGGTAATAGTAGTGAATACAAGTGCAACACAATAAGAACTACCATACGATCATGACCACGACGCCCTGAAGTATGAAGTATGGTAATAGTAGTGAATACAAGTGTAACACAATAAGAACTACCATACGATCACGACCATGACGAACTGAAGTATGAAGCATGGTAATAGTAGTGAATACAAGTGTAACACAATAAGAACTACTATGCGATTACGACCACGACGGACTGAAGTATGAAGCATGGTAATAGTAGTGAATACAAGTGTAACACAATAAGAACTACCATACGATCACGACCATGACGGACTGAAGTATGAAGCATGGTAATAGTAGTGAAAACAAGTGTAACACAATAAGAACTACTATACGATCACGACCACGACGGACTGAAGTATGAAGTATGGCAATAGTAATGAATACAAGTGTAACACAATAAGAACTACCATACGATCATGACCACGACGGCCTGAAGTATGAAGCATGGTAATAGTAGTGAATACAAGTGTAACACAATAAGAACTACCATACGATCACGACCATGACGGACTGAAGTATGAAGCATGGTAATAGTAGTGAATACAAGTGTAACACAATAAGAACTACTATACGATCACGACCACGACGGACTGAAGTATGAAGTATGGTAATAGTAGTGAATACAAGTGTAACACAATAAGAACTACCATACGATCATGACTATGACGGACTGAAGTATGCAGTATGGTAATAGTAGTGAATACAAGTGTAACACAATAAGAACTACTATGCGATCACGAACACGACGGACTGAAGTATGAAGCATGGTAATAGTAGTGAATACAAGTGTAACACAATAAGAACTACTATACGATCACGACCATGACGGACTGAAGTATGAAGCATGGTAATAGTAGTGAATACAAGTGTAACACAATAAGAACTACAATACGATCACGACCACGACGGACTGAAGTATGAAATATGGTAATAGTAGTGAATACAAGTGTAACACAATAAGAACTACCATAAGATCACCACCACGACGGACTGAAGTATGAAGCATGGTAATAGTAGTGAATACAAGTGTAACACAATAAGAACTACCATAAGATCACCACCTCGACGGACTGAAGTATGAAGCATGGTAATAGTAGTGAATACAAATGTAACACAATGAGAACTACTATACGATCACCACCACGACGGACTGAAGTATGAAGTATGGTAATAGTAGTGAATACAAGTGTAACACAATAAGAACTACCATACGATCACGACCACGATGGACTGAAGTATGAAGTATGGTAATAGTAGTGAATACAAGTGTAACACAATAAGAACTACCATACGATCACGACCACGACAGACTGAAGTATGAAGTATGGTAATAGTAGTGAATACAAGTGTAACAGAATAAGAACTACCATACGATCACGACCACGACGGACTGAAGTATGAAGCATGGTAATAATAGTGAATACAAGTGTAACACAATAAGAACTACCATACGATCACGACCACGACGGACTGAAGTATGAAGTATGGTAATAGTAGGGAATACAAGTGTAACACAAAAAGAACTACCATACGATCACGACCACGACAGACTGAAGTATGAAGTATGGTAATAGTAGTGAATACAAGTGTAACACAATAAGAACTACCATACGATCACGACCACGACAGACTGAAGTATGAAGCATGGTAATAGTAGTGAATACAAGTGTAACACAATAAGAACTGCTATACGATCACGACCACGACGGACTGAAGTATGAAGCATGGTAATAGTAGTGAATACAAGTGTAACACAATAAGAACTGCCATACGATCACGACCACGATGGACTGAAGTATGAAGCATGGTAATAGTAGTGAATACAAGTGTAACACAATAAGAACTACTATGCGATCACGACCACGACGGACTGAAGTATGAAGCATGGTAATAGTAGTGAATACAAGTGTAACACAATAAGAACTACTATACGATCACGACCACGACGGACTGAAGTATGAAGTATGGTAATAGTAGTGAATACAAGTGTAACACAATAAGAACTACCATACGATCACGACCACGACGGACTGAAGTATGAAGTATGGTAATAGTAGTGAATACAAGTGTAACACAATAAGAACTACCATACGATCACGACCACGACGGACTGAAGTATGAAGTATGGTAATAGTAGTGAATACAAGTGTAACACAATAAGAACTACCATACGATCACGACCACGATGGACTGAAGTATGAAGCATGGTAATAGTAGTGAATACAAGTGTAACACAATAAGAACTACCATACGATCACGACCACGACAGACTGAAGTATGAAGTATGGTAATAGTAGGGAATACAAGTGTAACACAATAAGAACTACCATACGATCACGACCACGACAGACTGAAGTATGAAGTATGGTAATAGTAGTGAATACAAGTGTAACACAATAAGAACTACCATACGATCACGACCACGACGAACTGAAGTTTGAAGCATGGTAATAGTAGTGAATACAAGTGTAACACAATAAGAACTACTATACGATCACGACCATGACGAACTGAAGTATGAAGTATGGTAATAGTAGTGAATACAAGTATAACACAATAAGAACTACTATACGATCACGACCACGACGGACTGAAGTATGAAGCATGGTAATAGTAGTGAATACAAGTGTAACACAATAAGAACTGCTATACGATCACGACCATGACGGACTGAAGTATGAAGCATGGTAATAGTAGTGAATACAAGTGTAACACAATAAGAACTACTATACGATCACGACCACGACGGACTGAAATATGAAGTATGGTAATAGTAGTGAATACAAGTGTAACACAATAAGAACTACCATACGATCACGACCACGATGGACTGAAGTATGAAGCATGGTAATAGTAGTGAATACAAGTGTAACACAATAAGAACTACTATACGATCACGACCACGACGGACTGAAGTATGAAGTATGGTAATAGTAGTGAATACAAGTGTAACACAATAAGAACTACTATACGATCACGATGGACTGAAGTATGAAGTATGGTAATAGTAGTGAATACAAGTGTAACACAATAAGAACTACCATAAGATCACCACCACGACGGGGTGAAGTATGAATCATGGTAATAGTAGTGAATACAAGTGTAACACAATAAGAACTACTATACGATCACGACCACGACGGACTGAAGTATGAAGTATGGTAATAGTAGTGAATACAAGTGTAACACAATAAGAACTACCATACGATCACGACCACGACGGACTGAAGTATGAAGTATGGTAATAGTAGTGAATACAAGTGTAACACAATAAGAACTAATATACGATCACGACCACGATGGACTGAAGTATGAAGTATGGTAATAGTAGTGAATAAAAGTGTAACACAATAAGAACTACTATACGATCACGACCACGACGGACTGAAGTATGAAGTATGGTAATAGTAGTGAATACAAGTGTAACACAATAAGAACTACCATACGATCACGACCACGACGGACTGAAGTATGAAGTATGGTAATAGTAGTGAATACAAGTGTAACACAATAAGAACTACCATAAGATCACCACCACGACGGGGTGAAGTATGAAGCATGGTAATAGTAGTGAATACAAGTGTAACACAATAAGAACTACTATACGATCACGACCACGACGGACTGAAGTATGAAGTATGGTAATAGTAGTGAATACAAGTGTAACACAATAAGAACTACCATACGATCACGACCACGACGGACTGAAGTATGAAGCATGGTAATAGTAGTGAATACAAGTGTAACACAATAAGAACTACCATACGATCACGACCACGATGGACTGAAGTATGAAGTATGGTAATAGTTGTGAATACAAGTGTAACACAATAAGAACTACCATACGATCACGACCACGACGGACTGAAGTATGAAGTATGGTAATAGTAGTGAATACAAGTGTAACACAATAAGAACTACCATACGATCACGACCACGACGGACTGAAGTATGAAGTATGGTAATAGTAGTGAATACAAGTGTAACACAATAAGAACTACCATATGATCACGACCACAACGGATTGAAGTATGAAGTATGGTAATAGTAGTGAATACAAGTGTACCACAATAAGAACTACTATACGATCACGACCAAGACGGACTGAAGTATGAAGTATGGTAATAGTAGTGAATACAAGTGTAACACAATAAGAACTACTATGCGATCACGACCACGACGGACTGAAGTATGAAGCATGGTAATAGTAGTGAATACAAGTGTAACACAATAAGAACTACCATACGATCACGACCACGACGGACTGAAGTATGAAGTATGGTAATAGTAGGGAATACAAGTGTAACACAAAAAGAACTACCATACGATCACGACCACGACAGACTGAAGTATGAAGTATGGTAATAGTAGTGAATACAAGTGTAACACAATAAGAACTACCATAAGATCACCACCACGACGGGGTGAAGTATGAAGCATGGTAATAGTAGTGAATACAAGTGTAACACAATAAGAACTACTATACGATCACGACCACGACGGACTGAAGTATGAAGTATGGTAATAGTAGTGAATACAAGTGTAACACAATAAGAACTACTATACGATCACGACCACGACGGACTGAAGTATGAAGTATGGTAATAGTAGTGAATACAAGTGTAACACAATAAGAACTACCATACGATCACGACCACGACGGACTGAAGTATGAAGTATGGTAATAGTAGTGAATACAAGTGTAACACAATAAGAACTACCATACGATCACGACCACGACGGACTGAAGTATGAAGTATGGTAATAGTAGTGAATACAAGTGTAACACAATAAGAACTACCATACGATCACGACCACGACAGACTGAAGTATGAAGTATGGTAATAGTAGGGAATACAAGTGTAACACAATAAGAACTACCATACGATCACGACCACGACAGACTGAAGTATGAAGTATGGTAATAGTAGTGAATACAAGTGTAACACAATAAGAACTACCATACGATCACGACCACGACGAACTGAAGTTTGAAGCATGGTAATAGTAGTGAATACAAGTGTAACACAATAAGAACTACTATACGATCACGACCATGACGAACTGAAGTATGAAGTATGGTAATAGTAGTGAATACAAGTATAACACAATAAGAACTACTATACGATCACGACCACGACGGACTGAAGTATGAAGCATGGTAATAGTAGTGAATACAAGTGTAACACAATAAGAACTGCTATACGATCACGACCATGACGGACTGAAGTATGAAGCATGGTAATAGTAGTGAATACAAGTGTAACACAATAAGAACTACTATACGATCACGACCACGACGGACTGAAATATGAAGTATGGTAATAGTAGTGAATACAAGTGTAACACAATAAGAACTACCATACGATCACGACCACGATGGACTGAAGTATGAAGCATGGTAATAGTAGTGAATACAAGTGTAACACAATAAGAACTACTATACGATCACGACCACGACGGACTGAAGTATGAAGTATGGTAATAGTAGTGAATACAAGTGTAACACAATAAGAACTACTATACGATCACGATGGACTGAAGTATGAAGTATGGTAATAGTAGTGAATACAAGTGTAACACAATAAGAACTACCATAAGATCACCACCACGACGGGGTGAAGTATGAATCATGGTAATAGTAGTGAATACAAGTGTAACACAATAAGAACTACTATACGATCACGACCACGACGGACTGAAGTATGAAGTATGGTAATAGTAGTGAATACAAGTGTAACACAATAAGAACTACCATACGATCACGACCACGACGGACTGAAGTATGAAGTATGGTAATAGTAGTGAATACAAGTGTAACACAATAAGAACTACTATACGATCACGACCACGACGGACTGAAGTATGAAGTATGGTAATAGTAGTGAATACAAGTGTAACACAATAAGAACTACCATACGATCACGACCACGACGGACTGAAGTATGAAGTATGGTAATAGTAGTGAATACAAGTGTAACACAATAAGAACTACCATACGATCACGACCACGACGGACTGAAGTATGAAGTATGGTAATAGTAGTGAATACAAGTGTAACACAATAAGAACTACCATACGATCACGACCACGATGGACTGAAGTATGAAGCATGGTAATAGTAGTGAATACAAGTGTAACACAATAAGAACTACCATACGATCACGACCACGACAAACTGAAGTATGAAGTATGGTAATAGTAGGGAATACAAGTGTAACACAATAAGAACTACCATACGATCACGACCACGACAGACTGAAGTATGAAGTATGGTAATAGTAGTGAATACAAGTGTAACACAATAAGAACTACCATACGATCACGACCACGACGAACTGAAGTTTGAAGCATGGTAATAGTAGTGAATACAAGTGTAACACAATAAGAACTACTATACGATCACGACCATGACGAACTGAAGTATGAAGTATGGTAATAGTAGTGAATACAAGTATAACACAATAAGAACTACTATACGATCACGACCACGACGGACTGAAGTATGAAGCATGGTAATAGTAGTGAATACAAGTGTAACACAATAAGAACTGCTATACGATCACGACCATGACGGACTGAAGTATGAAGCATGGTAATAGTAGTGAATACAAGTGTAACACAATAAGAACTACTATACGATCACGACCACGACGGACTGAAATATGAAGTATGGTAATAGTAGTGAATACAAGTGTAACACAATAAGAACTACCATACGATCACGACCACGATGGACTGAAGTATGAAGCATGGTAATAGTAGTGAATACAAGTGTAACACAATAAGAACTACTATACGATCACGACCACGACGGACTGAAGTATGAAGTATGGTAATAGTAGTGAATACAAGTGTAACACAATAAGAACTACTATACGATCACGATGGACTGAAGTATGAAGTATGGTAATAGTAGTGAATACAAGTGTAACACAATAAGAACTACCATAAGATCACCACCACGACGGGGTGAAGTATGAATCATGGTAATAGTAGTGAATACAAGTGTAACACAATAAGAACTACTATACGATCACGACCACGACGGACTGAAGTATGAAGTATGGTAATAGTAGTGAATACAAGTGTAACACAATAAGAACTACCATACGATCACGACCACGACGGACTGAAGTATGAAGTATGGTAATAGTAGTGAATACAAGTGTAACACAATAAGAACTAATATACGATCACGACCACGATGGACTGAAGTATGAAGTATGGTAATAGTAGTGAATAAAAGTGTACACAATAAGAACTACTATACGATCACGACCACGAAGGACTGAAGTATGAAGTATGGTAATAGTAGTGAATACAAGTGTAACACAATAAGAACTACCATACGATCACGACCACGACGGACTGAAGTATGAAGTATGGTAATAGTAGTGAATACAAGTGTAACACAATAAGAACTACCATAAGATCACCACCACGACGGGGTGAAGTATGAAGCATGGTAATAGTAGTGAATACAAGTGTAACACAATAAGAACTACTATACGATCACGACCACGACGGACTGAAGTATGAAGTATGGTAATAGTAGTGAATACAAGTGTAACACAATAAGAACTACCATACGATCACGACCACGACGGACTGAAGTATGAAGCATGGTAATAGTAGTGAATACAAGTGTAACACAATAAGAACTACCATACGATCACGACCACGATGGACTGAAGTATGAAGTATGGTAATAGTAGTGAATACAAGTGTAACACAATAAGAACTACCATACGATCACGACCACGACGGACTGAAGTATGAAGTATGGTAATAGTAGTGAATACAAGTGTAACACAATAAGAACTACCATACGATCACGACCACGACGGACTGAAGTATGAAGTATGGTAATAGTAGTGAATACAAGTGTAACACAATAAGAACTACCATATGATCACGACCACAACGGATTGAAGTATGAAGTATGGTAATAGTAGTGAATACAAGTGTACCACAATAAGAACTACTATACGATCACGACCAAGACGGACTGAAGTATGAAGTATGGTAATAGTAGTGAATACAAGTGTAACACAATAAGAACTACTATGCGATCACGACCACGACGGACTGAAGTATGAAGCATGGTAATAGTAGTGAATACAAGTGTAACACAATAAGAACTACCATACGATCACGACCACGACGGACTGAAGTATGAAGTATGGTAATAGTAGGGAATACAAGTGTAACACAAAAAGAACTACCATACGATCACGACCACGACAGACTGAAGTAAGAAGTATGGTAATAGTAGTGAATACAAGTGTAACACAATAAGAACTACCATACGATCACGACCACGACAGACTGAAGTATGAAGCATGGTAATAGTAGTGAATACAAGTGTAACACAATAAGAACTGCTATGCGATCACGACCACGACGGACTGAAGTATGAAGCATGGTAATAGTAGTGAATACAAGTGTAACACAATAAGAACTACTATACGATCACGACCAAGACGGACTGAAGTATGAAGTATGGTAATAGTAGTGAATACAAGTGTAACACAATAAGAACTACTATACGATCACGACCATGACGGACTGAAGTATGAAGCATGGTAATAGTAGTGAATACAAGTGTAACACAATAAGAACTACTATACGATCACGACCACGACGGACTGAAGTATGAAGCATGGTAATAGTAGTGAATACAAGTGCAACACAATAAGAACTACCATACGATCATGACCACGACGCCCTGAAGTATGAAGTATGGTAATAGTAGTGAATACAAGTGTAACACAATAAGAACTACCATACGATCACGACCATGACGAACTGAAGTATGAAGCATGGTAATAGTAGTGAATACAAGTGTAACACAATAAGAACTACTATGCGATTACGACCACGACGGACTGAAGTATGAAGCATGGTAATAGTAGTGAATACAAGTGTAACACAATAAGAACTACCATACGATCACGACCATGACGGACTGAAGTATGAAGCATGGTAATAGTAGTGAAAACAAGTGTAACACAATAAGAACTACTATGCGATCACGACCACGACGGACTGAAGTATGAAGTATGGTAATAGTAATGAATACAAGTGTAACACAATAAGAACTACCATACGATCATGACCACGACGGCCTGAAGTATGAAGCATGGTAATAGTAGTGAATACAAGTGTAACACAATAAGAACTACCATACGATCACGACCATGACGGATTGAAGTATGAAGCATGGTAATAGTAGTGAATACAAGTGTAACACAATAAGAACTACTATACGATCACGACCACGACGGACTGAAGTATGAAGTATGGTAATAGTAGTGAATACAAGTGTAACACAATAAGAACTACCATACGATCATGACTATGACGGACTGAAGTATGCAGTATGGTAATAGTAGTGAATACAAGTGTAACACAATAAGAACTACTATGCGATCACGACCACAACGGATTGAAGTATGAAGTATGGTAATAGTAGTGAATACAAGTGTACCACAATAAGAACTACTATACGATCACGACCAAGACGGACTGAAGTATGAAGTATGGTAATAGTAGTGAATACAAGTGTAACACAATAAGAACTACTATGCGATCACGACCACGACGGACTGAAGTATGAAGCATGGTAATAGTAGTGAATACAAGTGTAACACAATAAGAACTACCATACGATCACGACCACGACGGACTGAAGTATGAAGTATGGTAATAGTAGGGAATACAAGTGTAACACAAAAAGAACTACCATACGATCACGACCACGACAGACTGAAGTATGAAGTATGGTAATAGTAGTGAATACAAGTGTAACACAATAAGAACTACCATACGATCACGACCACGACAGACTGAAGTATGAAGCATGGTAATAGTAGTGAATACAAGTGTAACACAATAAGAACTGCTATGCGATCACGACCACGACGGACTGAAGTATGAAGCATGGTAATAGTAGTGAATACAAGTGTAACACAATAAGAACTACTATACGATCACGACCAAGACGGACTGAAGTATGAAGTATGGTAATAGTAGTGAATACAAGTGTAACACAATAAGAACTACTATACGATCACGACCATGACGGACTGAAGTATGAAGCATGGTAATAGTAGTGAATACAAGTGTAACACAATAAGAACTACTATACGATCACGACCACGACGGACTGAAGTATGAAGCATGGTAATAGTAGTGAATACAAGTGCAACACAATAAGAACTACCATACGATCATGACCACGACGCCCTGAAGTATGAAGTATGGTAATAGTAGTGAATACAAGTGTAACACAATAAGAACTACCATACGATCACGACCATGACGAACTGAAGTATGAAGCATGGTAATAGTAGTGAATACAAGTGTAACACAATAAGAACTACTATGCGATTACGACCACGACGGACTGAAGTATGAAGCATGGTAATAGTAGTGAATACAAGTGTAACACAATAAGAACTACCATACGATCACGACCATGACGGACTGAAGTATGAAGCATGGTAATAGTAGTGAAAACAAGTGTAACACAATAAGAACTACTATGCGATCACGACCACGACGGACTGAAGTATGAAGTATGGTAATAGTAATGAATACAAGTGTAACACAATAAGAACTACCATACGATCATGACCACGACGGCCTGAAGTATGAAGCATGGTAATAGTAGTGAATACAAGTGTAACACAATAAGAACTACCATACGATCACGACCATGACGGACTGAAGTATGAAGCATGGTAATAGTAGTGAATACAAGTGTAACACAATAAGAACTACTATACGATCACGACCACGACGGACTGAAGTATGAAGTATGGTAATAGTAGTGAATACAAGTGTAACACAATAAGAACTACCATACGATCATGACTATGACGGACTGAAGTATGCAGTATGGTAATAGTAGTGAATACAAGTGTAACACAATAAGAACTACTATGCGATCACGAACACGACGGACTGAAGTATGAAGCATGGTAATAGTAGTGAATACAAGTGTAACACAATAAGAACTACTATACGATCACGACCATGACGGACTGAAGTATGAAGCATGGTAATAGTAGTGAATACAAGTGTAACACAATAAGAACTACAATACGATCACGACCACGACGGACTGAAGTATGAAATATGGTAATAGTAGTGAATACAAGTGTAACACAATAAGAACTACCATAAGATCACCACCACGACGGACTGAAGTATGAAGCATGGTAATAGTAGTGAATACAAGTGTAACACAATAAGAACTACCATAAGATCACCACCTCGACGGACTGAAGTATGAAGCATGGTAATAGTAGTGAATACAAATGTAACACAAAAAGAACTACTATACGATCACCACCACGACGGACTGAAGTATGAAGTATGGTAATAGTAGTGAATACAAGTGTAACACAATAAGAACTACCATACGATCACGACCACGATGGACTGAAGTATGAAGTATGGTAATAGTAGTGAATACAAGTGTAACACAATAAGAACTACCATACGATCACGACCACGACAGACTGAAGTATGAAGTATGGTAATAGTAGTGAATACAAGTGTAACAGAATAAGAACTACCATACGATCACGACCACGACGGACTGAAGTATGAAGCATGGTAATAATAGTGAATACAAGTGTAACACAATAAGAACTACCATACGATCACGACCACGACGGACTGAAGTATGAAGTATGGTAATAGTAGGGAATACAAGTGTAACACAAAAAGAACTACCATACGATCACGACCACGACAGACTGAAGTATGAAGTATGGTAATAGTAGTGAATACAAGTGTAACACAATAAGAACTACCATACGATCACGACCACGACAGACTGAAGTATGAAGCATGGTAATAGTAGTGAATACAAGTGTAACACAATAAGAACTGCTATACGATCACGACCACGACGGACTGAAGTATGAAGCATGGTAATAGTAGTGAATACAAGTGTAACACAATAAGAACTGCCATACGATCACGACCACGATGGACTGAAGTATGAAGCATGGTAATAGTAGTGAATACAAGTGTAACACAATAAGAACTACTATGCGATCACGACCACGACGGACTGAAGTATGAAGCATGGTAATAGTAGTGAATACAAGTGTAACACAATAAGAACTACTATACGATCACGACCACGACGGACTGAAGTATGAAGTATGGTAATAGTAGTGAATACAAGTGTAACACAATAAGAACTACCATACGATCACGACCACGACGGACTGAAGTATGAAGTATGGTAATAGTAGTGAATACAAGTGTAACACAATAAGAACTACCATACGATCACGACCACGACGGACTGAAGTATGAAGTATGGTAATAGTAGTGAATACAAGTGTAACACAATAAGAACTACCATACGATCACGACCACGATGGACTGAAGTATGAAGCATGGTAATAGTAGTGAATACAAGTGTAACACAATAAGAACTACCATACGGTCACGACCACGACATACTGAAGTATGAAGTATGGTAATAGTAGGGAATACAAGTGTAACATAATAAGAACTACCATACGATCACGACCACGACAGACTGAAGTATGAAGTATGGTAATAGTAGTGAATACAAGTGTAACACAATAAGAACTACCATACGATCACGACCACGACGAACTGAAGTTTGAAGCATGGTAATAGTAGTGAATACAAGTGTAACACAATAAGAACTACTATACGATCACGACCATGACGAACTGAAGTATGAAGTATGGTAATAGTAGTGAATACAAGTATAACACAATAAGAACTACTATACGATCACGACCACGACGGACTGAAGTATGAAGCATGGTAATAGTAGTGAATACAAGTGTAACACAATAAGAACTGCTATACGATCACGACCATGACGGACTGAAGTATGAAGCATGGTAATAGTAGTGAATACAAATGTAACACAATAAGAACTACTATACGATCACGACCACGACGGACTGAAATATGAAGTATGGTAATAGTAGTGAATACAAGTGTAACACAATAAGAACTACCATACGATCACGACCACGATGGACTGAAGTATGAAGCATGGTAATAGTAGTGAATACAAGTGTAACACAATAAGAACTACTATACGATCACGACCACGACGGACTGAAGTATGAAGTATGGTAATAGTAGTGAATACAAGTGTAACACAATAAGAACTACTATACGATCACGATGGACTGAAGTATGAAGTATGGTAATAGTAGTGAATACAAGTGTAACACAATAAGAACTACCATAAGATCACCACCACGACGGGGTGAAGTATGAATCATGGTAATAGTAGTGAATACAAGTGTAACACAATAAGAACTACCATACGATCACGACCACGACGGACTGAAGTATGAAGTATGGTAATAGTAGTGAATACAAGTGTAACACAATAAGAACTACCATACGATCACGACCACGACGGACTGAAGTATGAAGTATGGTAATAGTAGTGAATACAAGTGTAACACAATAAGAACTAATATACGATCACGACCACGATGGACTGAAGTATGAAGTATGGTAATAGTAGTGAATAAAAGTGTAACACAATAAGAACTACTATACGATCACGACCACGACGGACTGAAGTATGAAGTATGGTAATAGTAGTGAATACAAGTGTAACACAATAAGAACTACCATACGATCACGACCACGACGGACTGAAGTATGAAGTATGGTAATAGTAGTGAATACAAGTGTAACACAATAAGAACTACCATAAGATCACCACCACGACGGGGTGAAGTATGAAGCATGGTAATAGTAGTGAATACAAGTGTAACACAATAAGAACTACTATACGATCACGACCACGACGGACTGAAGTATGAAGTATGGTAATAGTAGTGAATACAAGTGTAACACAATAAGAACTACCATACGATCACGACCACGACGGACTGAAGTATGAAGTATGGTAATAGTAGTGAATACAAGTGTAACACAATAAGAACTACCATACGATCACGACCACGATGGACTGAAGTATGAAGTATGGTAATAGTAGTGAATACAAGTGTAACACAATAAGAACTACCATACGATCACGACCACGACGGACTGAAGTATGAAGTATGGTAATAGTAGTGAATACAAGTGTAACACAATAAGAACTACCATACGATCACGACCACGACGGACTGAAGTATGAAGTATGGTAATAGTAGTGAATACAAGTGTAACACAATAAGAACTACCATATGATCACGACCACAACGGATTGAAGTATGAAGTATGGTAATAGTAGTGAATACAAGTGTACCACAATAAGAACTACTATACGATCACGACCAAGACGGACTGAAGTATGAAGTATGGTAATAGTAGTGAATACAAGTGTAACACAATAAGAACTACTATGCGATCACGACCATGACGGACTGAAGTATGAAGCATGGTAATAGTAGTGAATACAAGTGTAACACAATAAGAACTACTATACGATCACGACCACGACGGACTGAAGTATGAAGCATGGTAATAGTAGTGAATACAAGTGTAACACAATAAGAACTACTATACGTTCACGACCACGACGGACTGAAATATGAAGTATGGTAATAGTAGTGAATACAAGTGTAACACAATAAGAACTACCATACGATCACGACCACGATGGACTGAAGTATGAAGCATGGTAATAGTAGTGAATACAAGTGTAACACAATAAGAACTACTATACGATCACGACCACGACGGACTGAAGTATGAAGTATGGTAATAGTAGTGAATACAAGTGTAACACAATAAGAACTACTATACGATCACGATGGACTGAAGTATGAAGTATGGTAATAGTAGTGAATACAAGTGTAACACAATAAGAACTACCATAAGATCACCACCACGACGGGGTGAAGTATGAATCATGGTAATAGTAGTGAATACAAGTGTAACACAATAAGAACTACTATACGATCACGACCACGACGGACTGAAGTATGAAGTATGGTAATAGTAGTGAATACAAGTGTAACACAATAAGAACTACCATACGATCACGACCACGACGGACTGAAGTATGAAGTATGGTAATAGTAGTGAATACAAGTGTAACACAATAAGAACTACTATACGATCACGACCACGATGGACTGAAGTATGAAGTATGGTAATAGTAGTGAATAAAAGTGTAACACAATAAGAACTACTATACGATCACGACCACGACGGACTGAAGTATGAAGTATGGTAATAGTAGTGAATACAAGTGTAACACAATAAGAACTACCATACGATCACGACCACGACGGACTGAAGTATGAAGTATGGTAATAGTAGTGAATACAAGTGTAACACAATAAGAACTACCATAAGATCACCACCACGACGGGGTGAAGTATGAAGCATGGTAATAGTAGTGAATACAAGTGTAACACAATAAGAACTACTATACGATCACGACCACGACGGACTGAAGTATGAAGTATGGTAATAGTAGTGAATACAAGTGTAACACAATAAGAACTACCATACGATCACGACCACGACGGACTGAAGTAAGAAGCATGGTAATAGTAGTGAATACAAGTGTAACACAATAAGAACTACCATACGATCACGACCACGATGGACTGAAGTATGAAGTATGGTAATAGTAGTGAATACAAGTGTAACACAATAAGAACTACCATACGATCACGACCACGACGGACTGAAGTATGAAGTATGGTAATAGTAGTGAATACAAGTGTAACACAATAAGAACTACCATACGATCACGACCACGACGGACTGAAGTATGAAGTATGGTAATAGTAGTGAATACAAGTGTAACACAATAAGAACTAATATACGATCACGACCACGATGGACTGAAGTATGAAGTATGGTAATAGTAGTGAATAAAAGTGTAACACAATAAGAACTACTATACGATCACGACCACGACGGACTGAAGTATGAAGTATGGTAATAGTAGTGAATACAAGTGTAACACAATAAGAACTACCATACGATCACGACCACGACGGACTGAAGTATGAAGTATGGTAATAGTAGTGAATACAAGTGTAACACAATAAGAACTACCATAAGATCACCACCACGACGGGGTGAAGTATGAAGCATGGTAATAGTAGTGAATACAAGTGTAACACAATAAGAACTACTATACGATCACGACCACGACGGACTGAAGTATGAAGTATGGTAATAGTAGTGAATACAAGTGTAACACAATAAGAACTACCATACGATCACGACCACGACGGACTGAAGTATGAAGCATGGTAATAGTAGTGAATACAAGTGTAACACAATAAGAACTACCATACGATCACGACCACGATGGACTGAAGTATGAAGTATGGTAATAGTAGTGAATACAAGTGTAACACAATAAGAACTACCATACGATCACGACCACGACGGACTGAAGTATGAAGTATGGTAATAGTAGTGAATACAAGTGTAACACAATAAGAACTACCATACGATCACGACCACGACGGACTGAAGTATGAAGTATGGTAATAGTAGTGAATACAAGTGTAACACAATAAGAACTACCATATGATCACGACCACAACGGATTGAAGTATGAAGTATGGTAATAGTAGTGAATACAAGTGTACCACAATAAGAACTACTATACGATCACGACCAAGACGGACTGAAGTATGAAGTATGGTAATAGTAGTGAATACAAGTGTAACACAATAAGAACTACTATGCGATCACGACCATGACGGACTGAAGTATGAAGCATGGTAATAGTAGTGAATACAAGTGTAACACAATAAGAACTACCATAAGATCACCACCACGACGGGGTGAAGTATGAATCATGGTAATAGTAGTGAATACAAGTGTAACACAATAAGAACTACCATACGATCACGACCACGACGGACTGAAGTATGAAGTATGGTAATAGTAGTGAATACAAGTGTAACACAATAAGAACTACCATACGATCACGACCACGACGGACTGAAGTATGAAGTATGGTAATAGTAGTGAATACAAGTGTAACACAATAAGAACTACTATACGATCACGACCACGACGGACTGAAGTATGAAGTATGGTAATAGTAGTGAATACAAGTGTAACACAATAAGAACTACTATACGATCACGATGGACTGAAGTATGAAGTATGGTAATAGTAGTGAATACAAGTGTAACACAATAAGAACTACCATACGATCACGACCACGATGGACTGAAGTATGAAGCATGGTAATAGTAGTGAATACAAGTGTAACACAATAAGAACTACTATACGATCACGACCACGACGGACTGAAGTATGAAGTATGGTAATAGTAGTGAATACAAGTGTAACACAATAAGAACTACTATACGATCACGATGGACTGAAGTATGAAGTATGGTAATAGTAGTGAATACAAGTGTAACACAATAAGAACTACCATAAGATCACCACCACGACGGGGTGAAGTATGAATCATGGTAATAGTAGTGAATACAAGTGTAACACAATAAGAACTACTATACGATCACGACCACGACGGACTGAAGTATGAAGCATGGTAATAGTAGTGAATACAAGTGTAACACAATAAGAACTACCATACGATCACGACCACGACGGACTGAAGTATGAAGTATGGTAATAGTAGTGAATACAAGTGTAACACAATAAGAACTACTATACGATCACGACCACGATGGACTGAAGTATGAAGTATGGTAATAGTAGTGAATAAAAGTGTAACACAATAAGAACTACTATACGATCACGACCACGACGGACTGAAGTATGAAGTATGGTAATAGTAGTGAATACAAGTGTAACACAATAATAACTACCATACGATCACGACCACGACGGACTGAAGTATGAAGTATGGTAATAGTAGTGAATACAAGTGTAACACAATAAGAACTACCATAAGATCACCACCACGACGGGGTGAAGTATGAAGCATGGTAATAGTAGTGAATACAAGTGTAACACAATAAGAACTACTATACGATCACGACCACGACGGACTGAAGTATGAAGTATGGTAATAGTAGTGAATACAAGTGTAACACAATAAGAACTACCATACGATCACGACCACGACGGACTGAAGTATGAAGCATGGTAATAGTAGTGAATACAAGTGTAACACAATAAGAACTACCATACGATCACGACCACGATGGACTGAAGTATGAAGTATGGTAATAGTAGTGAATACAAGTGTAACACAATAAGAACTACCATACGATCACGACCACGACGGACTGAAGTATGAAGTATGGTAATAGTAGTGAATACAAGTGTAACACAATAAGAACTACCATACGATCACGACCACGACGGACTGAAGTATGAAGTATGGTAATAGTAGTGAATACAAGTGTAACACAATAAGAACTAATATACGATCACGACCACGATGGACTGAAGTATGAAGTATGGTAATAGTAGTGAATAAAAGTGTAACACAATAAGAACTACTATACGATCACGACCATGACGGACTGAAGTATGAAGTATGGTAATAGTAGTGAATACAAGTGTAACACAATAAGAACTACCATACGATCACGACCACGACGGACTGAAGTATGAAGTATGGTAATAGTAGTGAATACAAGTGTAACACAATAAGAACTACCATAAGATCACCACCACGACGGGGTGAAGTATGAAGCATGGTAATAGTAGTGAATACAAGTGTAACACAATAAGAACTACTATACGATCACGACCACGACGGACTGAAGTATGAAGTATGGTAATAGTAGTGAATACAAGTGTAACACAATAAGAACTACCATACGATCACGACCACGACGGACTGAAGTATGAAGCATGGTAATAGTAGTGAATACAAGTGTAACACAATAAGAACTACCATACGATCACGACCACGATGGACTGAAGTATGAAGTATGGTAATAGTAGTGAATACAAGTGTAACACAATAAGAACTACCATACGATCACGACCACGACGGACTGAAGTATGAAGTATGGTAATAGTAGTAAATACAAGTGTACCACAATAAGAACTACCATACGATCACGACCACGACGGACTGAAGTATGAAGTATGGTAATAGTAGTGAATACAAGTGTAACACAATAAGAACTACCATATGATCACGACCACAACGGATTGAAGTATGAAGTATGGTAATAGTAGTGAATACAAGTGTACCACAATAAGAACTACTATACGATCACGACCAAGACGGACTGAAGTATGAAGTATGGTAATAGTAGTGAATACAAGTGTAACACAATAAGAACTACTATGCGATCACGACCATGACGGACTGAAGTATGAAGCATGGTAATAGTAGTGAATACAAGTGTAACACAATAAGAACTACTATACGATCACGACCACGACGGACTGAAGTATGAAGCATGGTAATAGTAGTGAATACAAGTGTAACACAATAAGAACTACTATACGATCACGACCACGACGGACTGAAATATGAAGTATGGTAATAGTAGTGAATACAAGTGTAACACAATAAGAACTACCATACGATCACGACCACGATGGACTGAAGTATGAAGCATGGTAATAGTAGTGAATACAAGTGTAACACAATAAGAACTACTATACGATCACGACCACGACGGACTGAAGTATGAAGTATGGTAATAGTAGTGAATACAAGTGTAACACAATAAGAACTACTATACGATCACGATGGACTGAAGTATGAAGTATGGTAATAGTAGTGAATACAAGTGTAACACAATAAGAACTACCATAAGATCACCACCACGACGGGGTGAAGTATGAATCATGGTAATAGTAGTGAATACAAGTGTAACACAATAAGAACTACTATACGATCACGACCACGACGGACTGAAGTATGAAGTATGGTAATAGTAGTGAATACAAGTGTAACACAATAAGAACTACCATACGATCACGACCACGACGGACTGAAGTATGAAGTATGGTAATAGTAGTGAATACAAGTGTAACACAATAAGAACTACTATACGATCACGACCACGATGGACTGAAGTATGAAGTATGGTAATAGTAGTGAATAAAAGTGTAACACAATAAGAACTACTATACGATCACGACCACGACGGACTGAAGTATGAAGTATGGTAATAGTAGTGAATACAAGTGTAACACAATAAGAACTACCATACGATCACGACCACGACGGACTGAAGTATGAAGTATGGTAATAGTAGTGAATACAAGTGTAACACAATAAGAACTACCATAAGATCACCACCACGACGGGGTGAAGTATGAAGCATGGTAATAGTAGTGAATACAAGTGTAACACAATAAGAACTACTATACGATCACGACCACGACGGACTGAAGTATGAAGTATGGTAATAGTAGTGAATACAAGTGTAACACAATAAGAACTACCATACGATCACGACCACGACGGACTGAAGTATGAAGCATGGTAATAGTAGTGAATACAAGTGTAACACAATAAGAACTACCATACGATCACGACCACGATGGACTGAAGTATGAAGTATGGTAATAGTAGTGAATACAAGTGTAACACAATAAGAACTACCATACGATCACGACCACGACGGACTGAAGTATGAAGTATGGTAATAGTAGTGAATACAAGTGTAACACAATAAGAACTACCATACGATCACGACCACGACGGACTGAAGTATGAAGTATGGTAATAGTAGTGAATACAAGTGTAACACAATAAGAACTACCATATGATCACGACCACAACGGATTGAAGTATGAAGTATGGTAATAGTAGTGAATACAAGTGTACCACAATAAGAACTACTATACGATCACGACCAAGACGGACTGAAGTATGAAGTATGGTAATAGTAGTGAATACAAGTGTAACACAATAAGAACTACTATGCGATCACGACCATGACGGACTGAAGTATGAAGCATGGTAATAGTAGTGAATACAAGTGTAACACAATAAGAACTACTATACGATCACGACCACGACGGACTGAAGTATGAAGCATGGTAATAGTAGTGAATACAAGTGCAACACAATAAGAACTACCACACGTTCATGACCACGACGGCCTGAAGTATGAAGTATGGTAATAGTAGTGAATACAAGTGTAACACAATAAGAACTACCATACGATCACGACCATGACGGACTGAAGTATGAAGCATGGTAATAGTAGTGAATACAAGTGTAACACAATAAGAACTTCTATGCGATCACGACCACGACGAACTGAAGTATGAAGCATGGTAATAGTAGTGAATACAAGTGTAACACAATAAGAACTACCATACGATCACGACCATGACGGACTGAAGTATGAAGCATGGTAATAGTAGTGAATACAAGTGTAACACAATAAGAACTACTATACGATGACGATCACGACGGACTGAAGTATGAAGTATGGTAATAGTAGTGAATACAAGTGTAACACAATAAGAACTACCATACGATCATGACCACGACGGCCTGAAGTATGAAGCATGGTAATAGTAGTGAATACAAGTGTAACACAATAAGAACTACCATACGATCACGACCATGACGGACTGAAGTATGAAGCATGGTAATAGTAGTGAATACAAGTGTAACACAATAAGAACTACTATACGATCACGACCACGACGGACTGAAGTATGAAGTATGGTAATAGTAGTGAATACAAGTGTAACACAATAAGAACTACCATACGATCATGACTATGACGGACTGAAGTATGAAGTATTGTAATAGTAGTGAATACAAGTGTAACACAATAAGAACTACAATACGATCACGACCACGACGGACTGAAGTATGAAGCATGGTAATAGTAGTGAATACAAGTGTAACACAATAAGAACTACTATACGATCACGACCATGACGGACTGAAGTATGAAGCATGGTAATAGTAGTGAATACAAGTGTAACACAATAAGAACTACCATACGATCACGACCACGACGGACTGAAGTATGAAATATGGTAATAGTAGTGAATACAAGTGTAACACAATAAGAACTACCATAAGATCACCACCACGACGGACTGAAGTATGAAGCATGGTAATAGTAGTGAATACAAGTGTAACACAATAAGAACTACCATAAGATCACCACCACGACGGACTGAAGTATGAAGCATGGTAATAGTAGTGAATACAAGTGCAACACAATAAGAACTACCATACGTTCATGACCACGACGGCCTGAAGTATGAAGTATGGTAATAGTAGTGAATACAAGTGTAACACAATAAGAACTACCATACGATCACGACCATGACGGACTGAAGTATGAAGCATGGTAATAGTAGTGAATACAAGTGTAACACAATAAGAACTTCTATGCGATCACGACCACGACGAACTGAAGTATGAAGCATGGTAATAGTAGTGATTACAAGTGTAACACAATAAGAACTACCATACGATCACGACCATGACGGACTGAAGTATGAAGCATGGTAATAGTAGTGAATACAAGTGTAACACAATAAGAACTACTATACGATGACGATCACGACGGACTGAAGTATGAAGTATGGTAATAGTAGTGAATACAAGTGTAACACAATAACAACTACCATACGATCATGACCACGACGGCCTGAAGTATGAAGCATGGTAATAGTAGTGAATACAAGTGTAACACAATAAGAACTACCATACGATCACGACCATGACGGACTGAAGTATGAAGCATGGTAATAGTAGTGAATACAAGTGTAACACAATAAGAACTACTATACGATCACGACCACGACGGACTGAAGTATGAAGTATGGTAATAGTAGTGAATACAAGTGTAACACAATAAGAACTACCATACGATCATGACTATGACGGACTGAAGTATGAAGTATTGTAATAGTAGTGAATACAAGTGTAACACAATAAGAACTACAATACGATCACGACCACGACGGACTGAAGTATGAAGCATGGTAATAGTAGTGAATACAAGTGTAACACAATAAGAACTACTATACGATCACGACCATGACGGACTGAAGTATGAAGCATGGTAATAGTAGTGAATACAAGTGTAACACAATAAGAACTACCATACGATCACGACCACGACGGACTGAAGTATGAAATATGGTAATAGTAGTGAATACAAGTGTAACACAATAAGAACTACCATAAGATCACCACCACGACGGACTGAAGTATGAAGCATGGTAATAGTAGTGAATACAAGTGTAACACAATAAGAACTACCATAAGATCACCACCACGACGGACTGAAGTATGAAGCATGGTAATAGTAGTGAATACAAGTGTAACACAATAAGAACTACTATACGATCACCACCACGACGGACTGAAGTATGAAGTATGGTAATAGTAGTGAATACAAGTGTAACACAATAAGAACTACCATACGATCACGACCACGATGGACTGAAGTATGAAGTATGGTAATAGTAGTGAATACAAGTGTAACACAATAAGAACTACCATACGATCACGACCACGACAGACTGAAGTATGAAGTATGGTAATAGTAGTGAATACAAGTGTAACAGAATAAGAACTACCATACGATCACGACCACGACAGACTGAAGTATGAAGCATGGTAATAATAGTGAATACAAGTGTAACACAATAAGAACTACCATACGATCACGACCACGACGGACTGAAGTATGAAGTATGGTAATAGTAGGGAATACAAGTGTAACACAAAAAGAACTACCATACGATCACGACCACGACAGACTGAAGTATGAAGTATGGTAATAGTAGTGAATACAAGTGTAACACAATAAGAACTACCATACGATCACGACCACGACAGACTGAAGTATGAAGCATGGTAATAGTAGTGAATACAAGTGTAACACAATAAGAACTGCTATACGATCACGACCACGACGGACTGAAGTATGAAGCATGGTAATAGTAGTGAATACAAGTGTAACACAATAAGAACTGCCATACGATCACGACCACGATGGACTGAAGTATGAAGCATGGTAATAGTAGTGAATACAAGTGTAACACAATAAGAACTACTATACGATCACGACCACGACGGACTGAAGTATGAAGCATGGTAATAGTAGTGAATACAAGTGTAACACAATAAGAACTACTATACGATCACGACCACGACGGACTGAAGTATGAAGTATGGTAATAGTAGTGAATACAAGTGTAACACAATAAGAACTACCATACGATCACGACCACGACGGACTGAAGTATGAAGTATGGTAATAGTAGTGAATACAAGTGTAACACAATAAGAACTACCATACGATCACGACCACGACGGACTGAAGTATGAAGTATGGTAATAGTAGTGAATACAAGTGTAACACAATAAGAACTACCATACGATCACGACCACGATGGACTGAAGTATGAAGCATGGTAATAGTAGTGAATACAAGTGTAACACAATAAGAACTACCATACGATCACGACCACGACGGACTGAAGTATGAAGCATGGTAATAGTAGGGAATACAAGTGTAACACAATAAGAACTACTATACGATCACGACCATGACAGACTGAAGTATGAAGCATGGTAATAGTAGTGAATACAAGTGTAACACAATAAGAACTACCATACGATCACGACCACGACGGACTGAAGTATGAAGCATGATAATAGTAGTGAATACAAGTGTAACACAATAAGAACTACTATACGATCACGACCATGACGAACTGAAGTATGAAGTATGGTAATAGTAGTGAATACAAGTGTAACACAATAAGAACTACTATACGATCACGACCAAGACGGACTGAAGTATGAAGTATGGTAATAGTAGTGAATACAAGTGTAACACAATAAGAACTACTATACGATCACGACCATGACGGACTGAAGTATGAAGCATGGTAATAGTAGTGAATACAAGTGTAACACAATAAGAACTACTATACGATCACGACCACGACGGACTGAAGTATGAAGCATGGTAATAGTAGTGAATACAAGTGCAACACAATAAGAACTACCATACGATCATGACCACGACGGCCTGAAGTATGAAGTATGGTAATAGTAGTGAATACAAGTGTAACACAATAAGAACTACCATTCGATCACGACCATGACGGACTGAAGTATGAAGCATGGTAATAGTAGTGAATACAAGTGTAACACAATAAGAACTACCATACGATCACGACCATGACGGACTGAAGTATGAAGCATGGTAATAGTAGTGAATACAAGTGTAACACAATAAGAACTACTATACGATCACGACCACGACGGACTGAAGTATGAAGCATGGTAATAGTAGTGAATACAAGTGTAACACAATAAGAACTACTATACGATCACGACCATGACGGACTGAAGTATGAAGCATGGTAATAGTAGTGAATACAAGTGTAACACAATAAGAACTACCATACAATCACGACCACGACGGACTGAAGTATGAAATATGGTAATAGTAGTGAATACAAGTGTAACACAATAAGAACTACCATAAGATCACCACCACGACGGACTGAAGTATGAAGCATGGTAATAGTAGTGAATACAAGTGTAACACAATAAGAACTACTATGCGATCACCACCACGACGGACTGAAGTATGAAGTATGGTAATAGTAGTGAATACAAGTGTAACACAATAAGAACTACCATACGATCACGACCACGATGGACTGAAGTATGAAGTATGGTAATAGTAGTGAATACAAGTGTAACACAATAAGAACTACCATACGATCACGACCACGACAGACTGAAGTATGAAGTATGGTAATAGTAGTGAATACAAGTGTAACAGAATAAGAACTACCATACGATCACGACCACGACGGACTGAAGTATGAAGCATGGTAATAATAGTGAATACAAGTGTAACACAATAAGAACTACCATACGATCACGACCACGACGGACTGAAGTATGAAGTATGGTAATAGTAGGGAATACAAGTGTAACACAAAAAGAACTACCATACGATCACGACCACGACAGACTGAAGTATGAAGTATGGTAATAGTAGTGAATACAAGTGTAACACAATAAGAACTACCATACGATCACGACCACGACAGACTGAAGTATGAAGCATGGTAATAGTAGTGAATACAAGTGTAACACAATAAGAACTGCTATGCGATCACGACCACGACGGACTGAAGTATGAAGCATGGTAATAGTAGTGAATACAAGTGTAACACAATAAGAACTGCCATACGATCACGACCACGATGGACTGAAGTATGAAGCATGGTAATAGTAGTGAATACAAGTGTAACACAATAAGAACTACTATACGATCACGACCACGACGGACTGAAGTATGAAGTATTGTAATAGTAGTGAATACAAGTGTAACACAATAAGAACTACCATACGATCACGACCACGACGGACTGAAGTATGAAGTATGGTAATAGTAGTGAATACAAGTGTAACACAATAAGAACTACCATACGATCACGACCACGACGGACTGAAGTATGAAGTATGGTAATAGTAGTGAATACAAGTGTAACACAATAAGAACTACCATACGATCACGACCACGATGGACTGAAGTATGAAGCATGGTAATAGTAGTGAATACAAGTGTAACACAATAAGAACTACCATACGATCACGACCACGACAGACTGAAGTATGAAGTATGGTAATAGTAGGGAATACAAGTGTAACACAATAAGAACTACCATACGTTCATGACCACGACGGCCTGAAGTATGAAGTATGGTAATAGTAGTGAATACAAGTGTAACACAATAAGAACTACCATACGATCACGACCATGACGGACTGAAGTATGAAGCATGGTAATAGTAGTGAATACAAGTGTAACACAATAAGAACTTCTATGCGATCACGACCACGACGAACTGAAGTATGAAGCATGGTAATAGTAGTGAATACAAGTGTAACACAATAAGAACTACCATACGATCACGACCATGACGGACTGAAGTATGAAGCATGGTAATAGTAGTGAATACAAGTGTAACACAATAAGAACTACTATACGATGACGATCACGACGGACTGAAGTATGAAGTATGGTAATAGTAGTGAATACAAGTGTAACACAATAACAACTACCATACGATCATGACCACGACGGCCTGAAGTATGAAGCATGGTAATAGTAGTGAATACAAGTGTAACACAATAAGAACTACCATACGATCACGACCATGACGGACTGAAGTATGAAGCATGGTAATAGTAGTGAATACAAGTGTAACACAATAAGAACTACTATACGATCACGACCACGACGGACTGAAGTATGAAGTATGGTAATAGTAGTGAATACAAGTGTAACACAATAAGAACTACCATACGATCATGACTATGACGGACTGAAGTATGAAGTATTGTAATAGTAGTGAATACAAGTGTAACACAATAAGAACTACAATACGATCACGACCACGACGGACTGAAGTATGAAGCATGGTAATAGTAGTGAATACAAGTGTAACACAATAAGAACTACTATACGATCACGACCATGACGGACTGAAGTATGAAGCATGGTAATAGTAGTGAATACAAGTGTAACACAATAAGAACTACCATACGATCACGACCACGACGGACTGAAGTATGAAATATGGTAATAGTAGTGAATACAAGTGTAACACAATAAGAACTACCATAAGATCACCACCACGACGGACTGAAGTATGAAGCATGGTAATAGTAGTGAATACAAGTGTAACACAATAAGAACTACCATAAGATCACCACCACGACGGACTGAAGTATGAAGCATGGTAATAGTAGTGAATACAAGTGTAACACAATAAGAACTACTATACGATCACCACCACGACGGACTGAAGTATGAAGTATGGTAATAGTAGTGAATACAAGTGTAACACAATAAGAACTACCATACGATCACGACCACGATGGACTGAAGTATGAAGTATGGTAATAGTAGTGAATACAAGTGTAACACAATAAGAACTACCATACGATCACGACCACGACAGACTGAAGTATGAAGTATGGTAATAGTAGTGAATACAAGTGTAACAGAATAAGAACTACCATACGATCACGACCACGACAGACTGAAGTATGAAGCATGGTAATAATAGTGAATACAAGTGTAACACAATAAGAACTACCATACGATCACGACCACGACGGACTGAAGTATGAAGTATGGTAATAGTAGGGAATACAAGTGTAACACAAAAAGAACTACCATACGATCACGACCACGACAGACTGAAGTATGAAGTATGGTAATAGTAGTGAATACAAGTGTAACACAATAAGAACTACCATACGATCACGACCACGACAGACTGAAGTATGAAGCATGGTAATAGTAGTGAATACAAGTGTAACACAATAAGAACTGCTATACGATCACGACCACGACGGACTGAAGTATGAAGCATGGTAATAGTAGTGAATACAAGTGTAACACAATAAGAACTGCCATACGATCACGACCACGATGGACTGAAGTATGAAGCATGGTAATAGTAGTGAATACAAGTGTAACACAATAAGAACTACTATACGATCACGACCACGACGGACTGAAGTATGAAGCATGGTAATAGTAGTGAATACAAGTGTAACACAATAAGAACTACTATACGATCACGACCACGACGGACTGAAGTATGAAGTATGGTAATAGTAGTGAATACAAGTGTAACACAATAAGAACTACCATACGATCACGACCACGACGGACTGAAGTATGAAGTATGGTAATAGTAGTGAATACAAGTGTAACACAATAAGAACTACCATACGATCACGACCACGACGGACTGAAGTATGAAGTATGGTAATAGTAGTGAATACAAGTGTAACACAATAAGAACTACCATACGATCACGACCACGATGGACTGAAGTATGAAGCATGGTAATAGTAGTGAATACAAGTGTAACACAATAAGAACTACCATACGATCACGACCACGACGGACTGAAGTATGAAGCATGGTAATAGTAGGGAATACAAGTGTAACACAATAAGAACTACTATACGATCACGACCATGACAGACTGAAGTATGAAGCATGGTAATAGTAGTGAATACAAGTGTAACACAATAAGAACTACCATACGATCACGACCACGACGGACTGAAGTATGAAGCATGATAATAGTAGTGAATACAAGTGTAACACAATAAGAACTACTATACGATCACGACCATGACGGACTGAAGTATGAAGCATGGTAATAGTAGTGAATACAAGTGTAACACAATAAGAACTACTATACGATCACGACCACGACGGACTGAAGTATGAAGCATGGTAATAGTAGTGAATACAAGTGCAACACAATAAGAACTACCATACGATCATGACCACGACGGCCTGAAGTATGAAGTATGGTAATAGTAGTGAATACAAGTGTAACACAATAAGAACTACCATTCGATCACGACCATGACGGACTGAAGTATGAAGCATGGTAATAGTAGTGAATACAAGTGTAACACAATAAGAACTACCATACGATCACGACCATGACGGACTGAAGTATGAAGCATGGTAATAGTAGTGAATACAAGTGTAACACAATAAGAACTACTATACGATCACGACCACGACGGACTGAAGTATGAAGCATGGTAATAGTAGTGAATACAAGTGTAACACAATAAGAACTACTATACGATCACGACCATGACGGACTGAAGTATGAAGCATGGTAATAGTAGTGAATACAAGTGTAACACAATAAGAACTACCATACAATCACGACCACGACGGACTGAAGTATGAAATATGGTAATAGTAGTGAATACAAGTGTAACACAATAAGAACTACCATAAGATCACCACCACGACGGACTGAAGTATGAAGCATGGTAATAGTAGTGAATACAAGTGTAACACAATAAGAACTACCATACGATCACGACCACGATGGACTGAAGTATGAAGTATGGTAATAGTAGTGAATACAAGTGTAACACAATAAGAACTACCATACGATCACGACCACGACAGACTGAAGTATGAAGTATGGTAATAGTAGTGAATACAAGTGTAACAGAATAAGAACTACCATACGATCACGACCACGACGGACTGAAGTATGAAGCATGGTAATAATAGTGAATACAAGTGTAACACAATAAGAACTACCATACGATCACGACCACGACGGACTGAAGTATGAAGTATGGTAATAGTAGGGAATACAAGTGTAACACAAAAAGAACTACCATACGATCACGACCACGACAGACTGAAGTATGAAGTATGGTAATAGTAGTGAATACAAGTGTAACACAATAAGAACTACCATACGATCACGACCACGACAGACTGAAGTATGAAGCATGGTAATAGTAGTGAATACAAGTGTAACACAATAAGAACTGCTATGCGATCACGACCACGACGGACTGAAGTATGAAGCATGGTAATAGTAGTGAATACAAGTGTAACACAATAAGAACTGCCATACGATCACGACCACGATGGACTGAAGTATGAAGCATGGTAATAGTAGTGAATACAAGTGTAACACAATAAGAACTACTATACGATCACGACCACGACGGACTGAAGTATGAAGTATTGTAATAGTAGTGAATACAAGTGTAACACAATAAGAACTACCATACGATCACGACCACGACGGACTGAAGTATGAAGTATGGTAATAGTAGTGAATACAAGTGTAACACAATAAGAACTACCATACGATCACGACCACGACGGACTGAAGTATGAAGTATGGTAATAGTAGTGAATACAAGTGTAACACAATAAGAACTACCATACGATCACGACCACGATGGACTGAAGTATGAAGCATGGTAATAGTAGTGAATACAAGTGTAACACAATAAGAACTACCATACGATCACGACCACGACAGACTGAAGTATGAAGTATGGTAATAGTAGGGAATACAAGTGTAACACAATAAGAACTACCATACGATCACGACCACGACAGACTGAAGTATGAAGTATGGTAATAGTAGTGAATACAAGTGTAACACAATAAGAACTACCATACGATCACGACCACGACGGACTGAAGTATGAAGCATGGTAATAGTAGTGAATACAAGTGTAACACAATAAGAACTACTATACGATCACGACCATGACGAACTGAAGTATGAAGTATGGTAATAGTAGTGAATACAAGTATAACACAATAAGAACTACTATACGATCACGACCACGACGGACTGAAGTATGAAGCATGGTAATAGTAGTGAATACAAGTGTAACACAATAAGAACTACTATACGATCACGACCATGACGGACTGAAGTATGAAGCATGGTAATAGTAGTGAATACAAGTGTAACACAATAAGAACTACCATACGATCACGACCACGACGGACTGAAGTATGAAATATGGTAATAGTAGTGAATACAAGTGTAACACAATAAGAACTACCATAAGATCACCACCACGACGGACTGAAGTATGAAGCATGGTAATAGTAGTGAATACAAGTGTAACACAATAAGAACTACCATAAGATCACCACCACGACGGACTGAAGTATGAAGCATGGTAATAGTAGTGAATACAAGTGTAACACAATAAGAACTACTATGCGATCACCACCACGACGGACTGAAGTATGAAGTATGGTAATAGTAGTGAATACAAGTGTAACACAATAAGAACTACCATACGATCACGACCACGACGGACTGAAGTATGAAGTATGGTAATAGTAGTGAATACAAGTGTAACACAATAAGAACTACCATACGATCACGACCACGACAGACTGAAGTATGAAGTATGGTAATAGTAGTGAATACAAGTGTAACAGAATAAGAACTACCATACGATCACGACCACGACAGACTGAAGTATGAAGCATGGTAATAATAGTGAATACAAGTGTAACACAATAAGAACTACCATACGATCACGACCACGACGGACTGAAGTATGAAGTATGGTAATAGTAGGGAATACAAGTGTAACACAAAAAGAACTACCATACGATCACGACCACGACAGACTGAAGTATGAAGTATGGTAATAGTAGTGAATACAAGTGTAACACAATAAGAACTGCTATACGATCACGACCACGACGGACTGAAGTATGAAGCATGGTAATAGTAGTGAATACAAGTGTAACACAATAAGAACTGCCATACGATCACGACCACGATGGACTGAAGTATGAAGCATGGTAATAGTAGTGAATACAAGTGTAACACAATAAGAACTACTATACGATCACGACCACGACGGACTGAAGTATGAAGCATGGTAATAGTAGTGAATACAAGTGTAACACAATAAGAACTACTATACGATCACGACCACGACGGACTGAAGTATGAAGTATGGTAATAGTAGTGAATACAAGTGTAACACAATAAGAACTACCATACGATCACGACCACGACGGACTGAAGTATGAAGTATGGTAATAGTAGTGAATACAAGTGTAACACAATAAGAACTACCATACGATCACGACCACGACGGACTGAAGTATGAAGTATGGTAATAGTAGTGAATACAAGTGTAACACAATAAGAACTACCATACGATCACGACCACGATGGACTGAAGTATGAAGCATGGTAATAGTAGTGAATACAAGTGTAACACAATAAGAACTACCATACGATCACGACCACGACGGACTGAAGTATGAAGTATGGTAATAGTAGGGAATACAAGTGTAACACAATAAGAACTACTATACGATCACGACCATGACAGACTGAAGTATGAAGTATGGTAATAGTAGTGAATACAAGTGTAACACAATAAGAAGTACCATACGATCACGACCACGACGGACTGAAGTATGAAGCATGGTAATAGTAGTGAATACAAGTGTAACACAATAAGAACTACTATACGATCACGACCATGACGAACTGAAGTATGAAGTATGGTAATAGTAGTGAATACAAGTGTAACACAATAAGAACTACTATACGATCACGACCAAGACGGACTGAAGTATGAAGTATGGTAATAGTAGTGAATACAAGTGTAACACAATAAGAACTACTATACGATCACGACCATGACGGACTGAAGTATGAAGCATGGTAATAGTAGTGAATACAAGTGTAACACAATAAGAACTACTATACGATCACGACCACGACGGACTGAAGTATGAAGCATGGTAATAGTAGTGAATACAAGTGCAACACAATAAGAACTACCATACGATCATGACCACGACGGCCTGAAGTATGAAGTTTGGTAATAGTAGTGAATACAAGTGTAACACAATAAGAACTACCATTCGATCACGACCATGACGGACTGAAGTATGAAGCATGGTAATAGTAGTGAATACAAGTGTAACACAATAAGAACTACTATACGATCACGACCACGACAGACTGAAGTATGAAGCATGGTAATAGTAGTGAATACAAGTGTAACACAATAAGAACTACCATACGATCACGACCATGACGGACTGAAGTATGAAGCATGGTAATAGTAGTGAATACAAGTGTAACACAATAAGAACTACTATACGATCACGACCACGACGGACTGAAGTATGAAGCATGATAATAGTAGTGAATACAAGTGTAACACAATAAGAACTACTATACGATCACGACCATGACGGACTGAAGTATGAAGCATGGTAATAGTAGTGAATACAAGTGTAACACAATAAGAACTACCATACAATCACGACCACGACGGACTGAAGTATGAAATATGGTAATAGTAGTGAATACAAGTGTAACACAATAAGAACTACCATAAGATCACCACCACGACGGACTGAAGTATGAAGCATGGTAATAGTAGTGAATACAAGTGTAACACAATAAGAACTACCATAAGATCACCACCACGACGGAATGAAGTATGAAGCATGGTAATAGTAGTGAATACAAGTGTAACACAATAAGAACTACTATGCGATCACCACCACGACGGACTGAAGTATGAAGTATGGTAATAGTAGTGAATACAAGTGTAACACAATAAGAACTACCATACGATCACGACCACGATGGACTGAAGTATGAAGTATGGTAATAGTAGTGAATACAAGTGTAACACAATAAGAACTACCATACGATCACGACCACGACAGACTGAAGTATGAAGTATGGTAATAGTAGTGAATACAAGTGTAACAGAATAAGAACTACCATACGATCACGACCACGACGGACTGAAGTATGAAGCATGGTAATAATAGTGAATACAAGTGTAACACAATAAGAACTACCATACGATCACGACCACGACGGACTGAAGTATGAAGTATGGTAATAGTAGGGAATACAAGTGTAACACAAAAAGAACTACCATACGATCACGACCACGACAGACTGAAGTATGAAGTATGGTAATAGTAGTGAATACAAGTGTAACACAATAAGAACTACCATACGATCACGACCACGACAGACTGAAGTATGAAGCATGGTAATAGTAGTGAATACAAGTGTAACACAATAAGAACTGCTATACGATCACGACCACGACGGACTGAAGTATGAAGCATGGTAATAGTAGTGAATACAAGTGTAACACAATAAGAACTGCCATACGATCACGACCACGATGGACTGAAGTATGAAGCATGGTAATAGTAGTGAATACAAGTGTAACACAATAAGAACTACTATACGATCACGACCACGACGGACTGAAGTATGAAGTATGGTAATAGTAGTGAATACAAGTGTAACACAATAAGAACTACCATACGATCACGACCACGACGGACTGAAGTATGAAGTATGGTAATAGTAGTGAATACAAGTGTAACACAATAAGAACTACCATACGATCACGACCACGACGGACTGAAGTATGAAGTATGGTAATAGTAGTGAATACAAGTGTAACACAATAAGAACTACCATACGATCACGACCACGATGGACTGAAGTATGAAGCATGGTAATAGTAGTGAATACAAGTGTAACACAATAAGAACTACCATACGATCACGACCACGACAGACTGAAGTATGAAGTATGGTAATAGTAGGGAATACAAGTGTAACACAATAAGAACTACCATACGATCACGACCACGACAGACTGAAGTATGAAGTATGGTAATAGTAGTGAATACAAGTGTAACACAATAAGAACTACCATACGATCACGACCACGACGGACTGAAGTATGAAGCATGGTAATAGTAGTGAATACAAGTGTAACACAATAAGAACTACTATACGATCACGACCATGACGAACTGAAGTATGAAGTATGGTAATAGTAGTGAATACAAGTATAACACAATAAGAACTACTATACGATCACGACCACGACGAACTGAAGTATGAAGCATGGTAATAGTAGTGAATACAAGTGTAACACAATAAGAACTGCTATACGATCACGACCATGACGGACTGAAGTATGAAGCATGGTAATAGTAGTGAATACAAGTGTAACACAATAAGAACTACTATACGATCACGACCACGACGGACTGAAATATGAAGTATGGTAATAGTAGTGAATACAAGTGTAACACAATAAGAACTACCATACGATCACGACCACGATGGACTGAAGTATGAAGCATGGTAATAGTAGTGAATACAAGTGTAACACAATAAGAACTACTATACGATCACGACCACGACGGACTGAAGTATGAAGTATGGTAATAGTAGTGAATACAAGTGTAACACAATAAGAACTACTATACGATCACGATGGACTGAAGTATGAAGTATGGTAATAGTAGTGAATACAAGTGTAACACAATAAGAACTACCATACGATCACGACCACGACGGACTGAAGTATGAAGTATGGTAATAGTAGTGAATACAAGTGTAACACAATAAGAACTACTATACGATCACGACCACGATGGACTGAAGTATGAAGTATGGTAATAGTAGTGAATAAAAGTGTTACACAATAAGAACTACTATACGATCACGACCACGACGGACTGAAGTATGAAGTATGGTAATAGTAGTGAATACAAGTGTAACACAATAAGAACTACCATACGATCACGACCACGACGGACTGAAGTATGAAGTATGGTAATAGTAGTGAATACAAGTGTAACACAATAAGAACTACCATAAAATAACCACCACGACGGGGTGAAGTATGAAGCATGGTAATAGTAGTGAATACAAGTGTAACACAATAAGAACTACTATACGATCACGACCACGACGGACTGAAGTATGAAGTATGGTAATAGTAGTGAATACAAGTGTAACACAATAAGAAATACCATACGATCACGACCACGACGGACTGAAGTATGAAGCATGGTAATAGTAGTGAATACAAGTGTAACACAATAAGAACTACCATACGATCACGACCACGATGGACTGAAGTATGAAGTATGGTAATAGTAGTGAATACAAGTGTAACACAATAAGAACTACCATACGATCACGACCACGACGGACTGAAGTATGAAGTATGGTAATAGTAGTGAATACAAGTGTAACACAATAAGAACTACCATACGATCACGACCACGACGAACTGAAGTATGAAGTATGGTAATAGTAGTGAATACAAGTGTAACACAATAAGAACTACCATACGATCACGACCACGATGGACTGAAGTATGAAGCATGGTAATAGTAGTGAATACAAGTGTAACACAATAAGAACTACCATACGATCACGACCACGACGGACTGAAGTATGAAGTATGGTAATAGTAGTGAATACAAGTGTAACACAATAAGAACTACCATACGATCACGACCACGACGGACTGAAGTATGAAGTATGGTAATAGTAGTGAATACAAGTGTAACACAATAAGAACTACCATACGATCACGACCACGATGGACTGAAGTATGAAGCATGGTAATAGTAGTGAATACAAGTGTAACACAATAAGAACTACCATACGATCACGACCACGACGGACTGAAGTATGAAGTATGGTAATAGTAGGGAATACAAGTGTAACACAATAAGAACTACTATACGATCACGACCATGACAGACTGAAGTATGAAGTATGGTAATAGTAGTGAATACAAGTGTAACACAATAAGAACTACCATACGATCACGACCACGACGGACTGAAGTATGAAGCATGGTAATAGTAGTGAATACAAGTGTAACACAATAAGAACTACTATACGATCACGATCATGACGAACTGAAGTATGAAGTATGGTAATAGTAATGAATACAAGTGTAACACAATAAGAACTACTATACGATCACGACCAAGACGGACTGAAGTATGAAGTATGGTAATAGTAGTGAATACAAGTGTAACACAATAAGAACTACTATACGATCACGACCATGACGGACTGAAGTATGAAGCATGGTAATAGTAGTGAATACAAGTGTAACACAATAAGAACTACTATACGATCACGACCACGACGGACTGAAGTATGAAGCATGGTAATAGTAGTGAATACAAGTGCAACACAATAAGAACTACCATACGATCATGACCACGACGGCCTGAAGTATGAAGTATGGTAATAGTAGTGAATACAAGTGTAACACAATAAGAACTACCATTCGATCACGACCATGACGGACTGAAGTATGAAGCATGGTAATAGTAGTGAATACAAGTGTAACACAATAAGAACTACTATACGATCACGACCACGACGGACTGAAGTATGAAGCATGGTAATAGTAGTGAATACAAGTGTAACACAATAAGAACTACCATACGATCACGACCATGACGGACTGAAGTATGAAGCATGGTAATAGTAGTGAATACAAGTGTAACACAATAAGAACTACTATACGATCACGACCACGACGGACTGAAGTATGAAGCATGATAATAGTAGTGAATACAAGTGTAACACAATAAGAACTACTATGCGATCACGACCATGACGGACTGAAGTATGAAGCATGGTAATAGTAGTGAATACAAGTGTAACACAATAAGAACTACCATACAATCACGACCACGACGGACTGAAGTATGAAATATGGTAATAGTAGTGAATACAAGTGTAACACAATAAGAACTACCATAAGATCACCACCACGACGGACTGAAGTATGAAGCATGGTAATAGTAGTGAATACAAGTGTAACACAATAAGAACTACCATAAGATCACCACCACGACGGACTGAAGTATGAAGCATGGTAATAGTAGTGAATACAAGTGTAACACAATAAGAACTACTATGCGATCACCACCACGACGGACTGAAGTATGAAGTATGGTAATAGTAGTGAATACAAGTGTAACACAATAAGAACTACCATACGATCACGACCACGATGGACTGAAGTATGAAGTATGGTAATAGTAGTGAATACAAGTGTAACACAATAAGAACTACCATACGATCACGACCACGACAGACTGAAGTATGAAGTATGGTAATAGTAGTGAATACAAGTGTAACAGAATAAGAACTACCATACGATCACGACCACGACGGACTGAAGTATGAAGCATGGTAATAATAGTGAATACAAGTGTAACACAATAAGAACTACCATACGATCACGACCACGACGGACTGAAGTATGAAGTATGGTAATAGTAGGGAATACAAGTGTAACACAAAAAGAACTACCATACGATCACAACCACGACAGACTGAAGTATGAAGTATGGTAATAGTAGTGAATACAAGTGTAACACAATAAGAACTACCATACGATCACGACCACGACAGACTGAAGTATGAAGCATGGTAATAGTAGTGAATACAAGTGTAACACAATAAGAACTGCTATACGATCACGACCACGAAGGACTGAAGTATGAAGCATGGTAATAGTAGTGAATACAAGTGTAACACAATAAGAACTGCCATACGATCACGACCACGATGGACTGAAGTATGAAGCATGGTAATAGTAGTGAATACAAGTGTAACACAATAAGAACTACTATGCGATCACGACCATGACGGACTGAAGTATGAAGCATGGTAATAGTAGTGAATACAAGTGTAACACAATAAGAACTACCATACAATCACGACCACGACGGACTGAAGTATGAAATATGGTAATAGTAGTGAATACAAGTGTAACACAATAAGAACTACCATAAGATCACCACCACGACGGACTGAAGTATGAAGCATGGTAATAGTAGTGAATACAAGTGTAACACAATAAGAACTACCATAAGATCACCACCACGACGGACTGAAGTATGAAGCATGGTAATAGTAGTGAATACAAGTGTAACACAATAAGAACTACTATGCGATCACCACCACGACGGACTGAAGTATGAAGTATGGTAATAGTAGTGAATACAAGTGTAACACAATAAGAACTACCATACGATCACGACCACGATGGACTGAAGTATGAAGTATGGTAATAGTAGTGAATACAAGTGTAACACAATAAGAACTACCATACGATCACGACCACGACAGACTGAAGTATGAAGTATGGTAATAGTAGTGAATACAAGTGTAACAGAATAAGAACTACCATACGATCACGACCACGACGGACTGAAGTATGAAGCATGGTAATAATAGTGAATACAAGTGTAACACAATAAGAACTACCATACGATCACGACCACGACGGACTGAAGTATGAAGTATGGTAATAGTAGGGAATACAAGTGTAACACAAAAAGAACTACCATACGATCACAACCACGACAGACTGAAGTATGAAGTATGGTAATAGTAGTGAATACAAGTGTAACACAATAAGAACTACCATACGATCACGACCACGACAGACTGAAGTATGAAGCATGGTAATAGTAGTGAATACAAGTGTAACACAATAAGAACTGCTATACGATCACGACCACGAAGGACTGAAGTATGAAGCATGGTAATAGTAGTGAATACAAGTGTAACACAATAAGAACTGCCATACGATCACGACCACGATGGACTGAAGTATGAAGCATGGTAATAGTAGTGAATACAAGTGTAACACAATAAGAACTACTATACGATCACGACCACGACGGACTGAAGTATGAAGTATGGTAATAGTAGTGAATACAAGTGTAACACAATAAGAACTACCATACGATCACGACCACGACGGACTGAAGTATGAAGTATGGTAATAGTAGTGAATACAAGTGTAACACAATAAGAACTACCATACGATCACGACCACGACGGACTGAAGTATGAAGTATGGTAATAGTAGTGAATACAAGTGTAACACAATAAGAACTACCATACGATCACGACCACGATGGACTGAAGTATGAAGCATGGTAATAGTAGTGAATACAAGTGTAACACAATAAGAACTACCATACGATCACGACCACGACAGACTGAAGTATGAAGTATGGTAATAGTAGGGAATACAAGTGTAACACAATAAGAACTACCATACGATCACGACCACGACAGACTGAAGTATGAAGTATGGTAATAGTAGTGAATACAAGTGTAACACAATAAGAACTACCATACGATCACGACCACGACGGACTGAAGTATGAAGCATGGTAATAGTAGTGAATACAAGTGTAACACAATAAGAACTACTATACGATCACGACCATGACGAACTGAAGTATGAAGTATGGTAATAGTAGTGAATACAAGTATAACACAATAAGAACTACTATACGATCACGACCACGACGGACTGAAGTATGAAGCATGGTAATAGTAGTGAATACAAGTGTAACACAATAAGAACTGCTATACGATCACGACCATGACGGACTGAAGTATGAAGCATGGTAATAGTAGTGAATACAAGTGTAACACAATAAGAACTACTATACGATCACGACCACGACGGACTGAAATATGAAGTATGGTAATAGTAGTGAATACAAGTGTAACACAATAAGAACTACCATACGATCACGACCACGATGGACTGAAGTATGAAGCATGGTAATAGTAGTGAATACAAGTGTAACACAATAAGAACTACTATACGATCACGACCACGACGGACTGAAGTATGAAGTATGGTAATAGTAGTGAATACAAGTGTAACACAATAAGAACTACTATACGATCACGATGGACTGAAGTATGAAGTATGGTAATAGTAGTGAATACAAGTGTAACACAATAAGAACTACCATAAGATCACCACCACGACGGGGTGAAGTATGAATCATGGTAATAGTAGTGAATACAAGTGTAACACAATAAGAACTACTATACGATCACGACCACGACGGACTGAAGTATGAAGTATGGTAATAGTAGTGAATACAAGTGTAACACAATAAGAACTACCATACGATCACGACCACGACGGACTGAAGTATGAAGTATGGTAATAGTAGTGAATACAAGTGTAACACAATAAGAACTACTATACGATCACGACCACGATGGACTGAAGTATGAAGTATGGTAATAGTAGTGAATAAAAGTGTAACACAATAAGAACTACTATACGATCACGACCACGACGGACTGAAGTATGAAGTATGGTAATAGTAGTGAATACAAGTGTAACACAATAAGAACTACCATACGATCACGACCACGACGGACTGAAGTATGAAGTATGGTAATAGTAGTGAATACAAGTGTAACACAATAAGAACTACCATAAAATAACCACCACGACGGGGTGAAGTATGAAGCATGGTAATAGTAGTGAATACAAGTGTAACACAATAAGAACTACTATACGATCACGACCACGACGGACTGAAGTATGAAGTATGGTAATAGTAGTGAATACAAGTGTAACACAATAAGAAATACCATACGATCACGACCACGACGGACTGAAGTATGAAGCATGGTAATAGTAGTGAATACAAGTGTAACACAATAAGAACTACCATACGATCACGACCACGATGGACTGAAGTATGAAGTATGGTAATAGTAGTGAATACAAGTGTAACACAATAAGAACTACCATACGATCACGACCACGACGGACTGAAGTATGAAGTATGGTAATAGTAGTGAATACAAGTGTAACACAATAAGAACTACCATACGATCACGACCACGACGGACTGAAGTATGAAGTATGGTAATAGTAGTGAATACAAGTGTAACACAATAAGAACTACCATACGATCACGACCACGATGGACTGAAGTATGAAGCATGGTAATAGTAGTGAATACAAGTGTAACACAATAAGAACTACCATACGATCACGACCACGACAGACTGAAGTATGAAGTATGGTAATAGTAGGGAATACAAGTGTAACACAATAAGAACTACCATACGATCACGACCACGACAGACTGAAGTATGAAGTATGGTAATAGTAGTGAATACAAGTGTAACACAATAAGAACTACCATACGATCACGACCACGACGGACTGAAGTATGAAGCATGGTAATAGTAGTGAATACAAGTGTAACACAATAAGAACTACTATACGATCACGACCATGACGAACTGAAGTATGAAGTATGGTAATAGTAGTGAATACAAGTATAACACAATAAGAACTACTATACGATCACGACCACGACGGACTGAAGTATGAAGCATGGTAATAGTAGTGAATACAAGTGTAACACAATAAGAACTACTATACGATCACGACCATGACGGACTGAAGTATGAAGCATGGTAATAGTAGTGAATACAAGTGTAACACAATAAGAACTACCATACGATCACGACCACGACGGACTGAAGTATGAAATATGGTAATAGTAGTGAATACAAGTGTAACACAATAAGAACTACCATAAGATCACCACCACGACGGACTGAAGTATGAAGCATGGTAATAGTAGTGAATACAAGTGTAACACAATAAGAACTACCATAAGATCACCACCACGACGGACTGAAGTATGAAGCATGGTAATAGTAGTGAATACAAGTGTAACACAATAAGAACTACTATACGATCACCACCACGACGGACTGAAGTATGAAGTATGGTAATAGTAGTGAATACAAGTGTAACACAATAAGAACTACCATACGATCACGACCACGATGGACTGAAGTATGAAGCATGGTAATAGTAGTGAATACAAGTGTAACACAATAAGAACTGCTATACGATCACGACCACGACGGACTGAAGTATGAAGCATGGTAATAGTAGTGAATACAAGTGTAACACAATAAGAACTGCCATACGATCACGACCACGATGGACTGAAGTATGAAGCATGGTAATAGTAGTGAATACAAGTGTAACACAATAAGAACTACTATACGATCACGACCACGACGGACTGAAGTATGAAGTATGGTAATAGTAGTGAATACAAGTGTAACACAATAAGAACTACCATACGATCACGACCACGACGGACTGAAGTATGAAGTATGGTAATAGTAGTGAATACAAGTGTAACACAATAAGAACTACCATACGATCACGACCACGACGGACTGAAGTATGAAGTATGGTAATAGTAGTGAATACAAGTGTAACACAATAAGAACTACCATACGATCACGACCACGATGGACTGAAGTATGAAGCATGGTAATAGTAGTGAATACAAGTGTAACACAATAAGAACTACCATACGATCACGACCACGACAGACTGAAGTATGAAGTATGGTAATAGTAGGGAATACAAGTGTAACACAATAAGAACTACCATACGATCACGACCACGACAGACTGAAGTATGAAGTATGGTAATAGTAGTGAATACAAGTGTAACACAATAAGAACTACCATACGATCACGACCACGACGGACTGAAGTATGAAGCATGGTAATAGTAGTGAATACAAGTGTAACACAATAAGAACTACTATACGATCACGACCATGACGAACTGAAGTATGAAGTATGGTAATAGTAGTGAATACAAGTATAACACAATAAGAACTACTATACGATCACGACCACGACGGACTGAAGTATGAAGCATGGTAATAGTAGTGAATACAAGTGTAACACAATAAGAACTGCTATACGATCACGACCATGACGGACTGAAGTATGAAGCATGGTAATAGTAGTGAATACAAGTGTAACACAATAAGAACTACTATACGATCACGACCACGACGGACTGAAATATGAAGTATGGTAATAGTAGTGAATACAAGTGTAACACAATAAGAACTACCATACGATCACGACCACGATGGACTGAAGTATGAAGCATGGTAATAGTAGTGAATACAAGTGTAACACAATAAGAACTACTATACGATCACGACCACGACGGACTGAAGTATGAAGTATGGTAATAGTAGTGAATACAAGTGTAACACAATAAGAACTACTATACGATCACGATGGACTGAAGTATGAAGTATGGTAATAGTAGTGAATACAAGTGTAACACAATAAGAACTACCATACGATCACGACCACGACGGACTGAAGTATGAAGTATGGTAATAGTAGTGAATACAAGTGTAACACAATAAGAACTACTATACGATCACGACCACGATGGACTGAAGTATGAAGTATGGTAATAGTAGTGAATAAAAGTGTAACACAATAAGAACTACTATACGATCACGACCACGACGGACTGAAGTATGAAGTATGGTAATAGTAGTGAATACAAGTGTAACACAATAAGAACTACCATACGATCACGACCACGACGGACTGAAGTATGAAGTATGGTAATAGTAGTGAATACAAGTGTAACACAATAAGAACTACCATAAAATAACCACCACGACGGGGTGAAGTATGAAGCATGGTAATAGTAGTGAATACAAGTGTAACACAATAAGAACTACTATACGATCACGACCACGACGGACTGAAGTATGAAGTATGGTAATAGTAGTGAATACAAGTGTAACACAATAAGAAATACCATACGATCACGACCACGACGGACTGAAGTATGAAGCATGGTAATAGTAGTGAATACAAGTGTAACACAATAAGAACTACCATACGATCACGACCACGATGGACTGAAGTATGAAGTATGGTAATAGTAGTGAATACAAGTGTAACACAATAAGAACTACCATACGATCACGACCACGACGGACTGAAGTATGAAGTATGGTAATAGTAGTGAATACAAGTGTAACACAATAAGAACTACCATACGATCACGACCACGACGAACTGAAGTATGAAGTATGGTAATAGTAGTGAATACAAGTGTAACACAATAAGAACTACCATACGATCACGACCACGATGGACTGAAGTATGAAGCATGGTAATAGTAGTGAATACAAGTGTAACACAATAAGAACTACCATACGATCACGACCACGACGGACTGAAGTATGAAGTATGGTAATAGTAGTGAATACAAGTGTAACACAATAAGAACTACCATACGATCACGACCACGACGGACTGAAGTATGAAGTATGGTAATAGTAGTGAATACAAGTGTAACACAATAAGAACTACCATACGATCACGACCACGATGGACTGAAGTATGAAGCATGGTAATAGTAGTGAATACAAGTGTAACACAATAAGAACTACCATACGATCACGACCACGACGGACTGAAGTATGAAGTATGGTAATAGTAGGGAATACAAGTGTAACACAATAAGAACTACTATACGATCACGACCATGACAGACTGAAGTATGAAGTATGGTAATAGTAGTGAATACAAGTGTAACACAATAAGAACTACCATACGATCACGACCACGACGGACTGAAGTATGAAGCATGGTAATAGTAGTGAATACAAGTGTAACACAATAAGAACTACTATACGATCACGACCATGACGAACTGAAGTATGAAGTATGGTAATAGTAATGAATACAAGTGTAACACAATAAGAACTACTATACGATCACGACCAAGACGGACTGAAGTATGAAGTATGGTAATAGTAGTGAATACAAGTGTAACACAATAAGAACTACTATACGATCACGACCATGACGGACTGAAGTATGAAGCATGGTAATAGTAGTGAATACAAGTGTAACACAATAAGAACTACTATACGATCACGACCACGACGGACTGAAGTATGAAGCATGGTAATAGTAGTGAATACAAGTGCAACACAATAAGAACTACCATACGATCATGACCACGACGGCCTGAAGTATGAAGTATGGTAATAGTAGTGAATACAAGTGTAACACAATAAGAACTACCATTCGATCACGACCATGACGGACTGAAGTATGAAGCATGGTAATAGCAGTGAATACAAGTGTAACACAATAAGAACTACTATACGATCACGACCACGACGGACTGAAGTATGAAGCATGGTAATAGTAGTGAATACAAGTGTAACACAATAAGAACTACCATACGATCACGACCATGACGGACTGAAGTATGAAGCATGGTAATAGTAGTGAATACAAGTGTAACACAATAAGAACTACTATACGATCACGACCACGACGGACTGAAGTATGAAGCATGATAATAGTAGTGAATACAAGTGTAACACAATAAGAACTACTATGCGATCACGACCATGACGGACTGAAGTATGAAGCATGGTAATAGTAGTGAATACAAGTGTAACACAATAAGAACTACCATACAATCACGACCACGACGGACTGAAGTATGAAATATGGTAATAGTAGTGAATACAAGTGTAACACAATAAGAACTACCATAAGATCACCACCACGACGGACTGAAGTATGAAGCATGGTAATAGTAGTGAATACAAGTGTAACACAATAAGAACTACCATAAGATCACCACCACGACGGACTGAAGTATGAAGCATGGTAATAGTAGTGAATACAAGTGTAACACAATAAGAACTACTATGCGATCACCACCACGACGGACTGAAGTATGAAGTATGGTAATAGTAGTGAATACAAGTGTAACACAATAAGAACTACCATACGATCACGACCACGATGGACTGAAGTATGAAGTATGGTAATAGTAGTGAATACAAGTGTAACACAATAAGAACTACCATACGATCACGACCACGACAGACTGAAGTATGAAGTATGGTAATAGTAGTGAATACAAGTGTAACAGAATAAGAACTACCATACGATCACGACCACGACGGACTGAAGTATGAAGCATGGTAATAATAGTGAATACAAGTGTAACACAATAAGAACTACCATACGATCACGACCACGACGGACTGAAGTATGAAGTATGGTAATAGTAGGGAATACAAGTGTAACACAAAAAGAACTACCATACGATCACGACCACGACAGACTGAAGTATGAAGTATGGTAATAGTAGTGAATACAAGTGTAACACAATAAGAACTACCATACGATCACGACCACGACAGACTGAAGTATGAAGCATGGTAATAGTAGTGAATACAAGTGTAACACAATAAGAACTGCTATGCGATCACGACCACGAAGGACTGAAGTATGAAGCATGGTAATAGTAGTGAATACAAGTGTAACACAATAAGAACTGCCATACGATCACGACCACGATGGACTGAAGTATGAAGCATGGTAATAGTAGTGAATACAAGTGTAACACAATAAGAACTACTATACGATCACGACCACGACGGACTGAAGTATGAAGTATGGTAATAGTAGTGAATACAAGTGTAACACAATAAGAACTACCATACGATCACGACCACGACGGACTGAAGTATGAAGTATGGTAATAGTAGTGAATACAAGTGTAACACAATAAGAACTACCATACGATCACGACCACGACGGACTGAAGTATGAAGTATGGTAATAGTAGTGAATACAAGTGTAACACAATAAGAACTACCATACGATCACGACCACGATGGACTGAAGTATGAAGCATGGTAATAGTAGTGAATACAAGTGTAACACAATAAGAACTACCATACGATCACGACCACGACAGACTGAAGTATGAAGTATGGTAATAGTAGGGAATACAAGTGTAACACAATAAGAACTACCATACGATCACGACCACAACAGACTGAAGTATGAAGTATGGTAATAGTAGTGAATACAAGTGTAACACAATAAGAACTACCATACGATCACGACCACGACGGACTGAAGTATGAAGCATGGTAATAGTAGTGAATACAAGTGTAACACAATAAGAACTACTATACGATCACGACCATGACGAACTGAAGTATGAAGTATGGTAATAGTAGTGAATACAAGTATAACACAATAAGAACTACTATACGATCACGACCACGACGGACTGAAGTATGAAGCATGGTAATAGTAGTGAATACAAGTGTAACACAATAAGAACTGCTATACGATCACGACCATGACGGACTGAAGTATGAAGCATGGTAATAGTAGTGAATACAAGTGTAACACAATAAGAACTACTATACGATCACGACCACGACGGACTGAAATATGAAGTATGGTAATAGTAGTGAATACAAGTGTAACACAATAAGAACTACCATACGATCACGACCACGATGGACTGAAGTATGAAGCATGGTAATAGTAGTGAATACAAGTGTAACACAATAAGAACTACTATACGATCACGACCACGACGGACTGAAGTATGAAGTATGGTAATAGTAGTGAATACAAGTGTAACACAATAAGAACTACTATACGATCACGATGGACTGAAGTATGAAGTATGGTAATAGTAGTGAATACAAGTGTAACACAATAAGAACTACCATACGATCACGACCACGACGGACTGAAGTATGAAGTATGGTAATAGTAGTGAATACAAGTGTAACACAATAAGAACTACTATACGATCACGACCACGATGGACTGAAGTATGAAGTATGGTAATAGTAGTGAATAAAAGTGTAACACAATAAGAACTACTATACGATCACGACCACGACGGACTGAAGTATGAAGTATGGTAATAGTAGTGAATACAAGTGTAACACAATAAGAACTACCATACGATCACGACCACGACGGACTGAAGTATGAAGTATGGTAATAGTAGTGAATACAAGTGTAACACAATAAGAACTACCATAAAATAACCACCACGACGGGGTGAAGTATGAAGCATGGTAATAGTAGTGAATACAAGTGTAACACAATAAGAACTACTATACGATCACGACCACGACGGACTGAAGTATGAAGTATGGTAATAGTAGTGAATACAAGTGTAACACAATAAGAAATACCATACGATCACGACCACGACGGACTGAAGTATGAAGCATGGTAATAGTAGTGAATACAAGTGTAACACAATAAGAACTACCATACGATCACGACCACGATGGACTGAAGTATGAAGTATGGTAATAGTAGTGAATACAAGTGTAACACAATAAGAACTACCATACGATCACGACCACGACGGACTGAAGTATGAAGTATGGTAATAGTAGTGAATACAAGTGTAACACAATAAGAACTACCATACGATCACGACCACGACGGACTGAAGTATGAAGTATGGTAATAGTAGTGAATACAAGTGTAACACAATAAGAACTACCATACGATCACGACCACGATGGACTGAAGTATGAAGCATGGTAATAGTAGTGAATACAAGTGTAACACAATAAGAACTACCATACGATCACGACCACGACAGACTGAAGTATGAAGTATGGTAATAGTAGGGAATACAAGTGTAACACAATAAGAACTACCATACGATCACGACCACGACAGACTGAAGTATGAAGTATGGTAATAGTAGTGAATACAAGTGTAACACAATAAGAACTACCATACGATCACGACCACGACGGACTGAAGTATGAAGCATGGTAATAGTAGTGAATACAAGTGTAACACAATAAGAACTACTATACGATCACGACCATGACGAACTGAAGTATGAAGTATGGTAATAGTAGTGAATACAAGTATAACACAATAAGAACTACTATACGATCACGACCACGACGGACTGAAGTATGAAGCATGGTAATAGTAGTGAATACAAGTGTAACACAATAAGAACTACTATACGATCACGACCATGACGGACTGAAGTATGAAGCATGGTAATAGTAGTGAATACAAGTGTAACACAATAAGAACTACCATACGATCACGACCACGACGGACTGAAGTATGAAATATGGTAATAGTAGTGAATACAAGTGTAACACAATAAGAACTACCATAAGATCACCACCACGACGGACTGAAGTATGAAGCATGGTAATAGTAGTGAATACAAGTGTAACACAATAAGAACTACCATAAGATCACCACCACGACGGACTGAAGTATGAAGCATGGTAATAGTAGTGAATACAAGTGTAACACAATAAGAACTACTATACGATCACCACCACGACGGACTGAAGTATGAAGTATGGTAATAGTAGTGAATACAAGTGTAACACAATAAGAACTACCATACGATCACGACCACGATGGACTGAAGTATGAAGCATGGTAATAGTAGTGAATACAAGTGTAACACAATAAGAACTACCATACGATCACGACCACGACAGACTGAAGTATGAAGTATGGTAATAGTAGTGAATACAAGTGTAACAGAATAAGAACTACCATACGATCACGACCACGACAGACTGAAGTATGAAGCATGGTAATAATAGTGAATACAAGTGTAACACAATAAGAACTACCATACGATCACGACCACGACGGACTGAAGTATGAAGTATGGTAATAGTAGGGAATACAAGTGTAACACAAAAAGAACTACCATACGATCACGACCACGACAGACTGAAGTATGAAGTATGGTAATAGTAGTGAATACAAGTGTAACACAATAAGAACTACCATACGATCACGACCACGACAGACTGAAGTATGAAGCATGGTAATAGTAGTGAATACAAGTGTAACACAATAAGAACTGCTATACGATCACGACCACGACGGACTGAAGTATGAAGCATGGTAATAGTAGTGAATACAAGTGTAACACAATAAGAACTGCCATACGATCACGACCACGATGGACTGAAGTATGAAGCATGGTAATAGTAGTGAATACAAGTGTAACACAATAAGAACTACTATACGATCACGACCACGACGGACTGAAGTATGAAGCATGGTAATAGTAGTGAATACAAGTGTAACACAATAAGAACTACCATACGATCACGACCACGACGGACTGAAGTATGAAGTATGGTAATAGTAGTGAATACAAGTGTAACACAATAAGAACTACCATACGATCACGACCACGACGGACTGAAGTATGAAGTATGGTAATAGTAGTGAATACAAGTGTAACACAATAAGAACTACCATACGATCACGACCACGACGGACTGAAGTATGAAGTATGGTAATAGTAGTGAATACAAGTGTAACACAATAAGAACTACCATACGATCACGACCACGATGGACTGAAGTATGAAGCATGGTAATAGTAGTGAATACAAGTGTAACACAATAAGAACTACCATACGATCACGACCACGACGGACTGAAGTATGAAGTATGGTAATAGTAGGGAATACAAGTGTAACACAATAAGAACTACTATACGATCACGACCATGACAGACTGAAGTATGAAGTATGGTAATAGTAGTGAATACAAGTGTAACACAATAAGAACTACCATACGATCACGACCACGACGGACTGAAGTATGAAGCATGGTAATAGTAGTGAATACAAGTGTAACACAATAAGAACTACTATACGATCACGACCATGACGAACTGAAGTATGAAGTATGGTAATAGTAGTGAATACAAGTGTAACACAATAAGAACTACTATACGATCACGACCAAGACGGACTGAAGTATGAAGTATGGTAATAGTAGTGAATACAAGTGTAACACAATAAGAACTACTATACGATCACGACCATGACGGACTGAAGTATGAAGCATGGTAATAGTAGTGAATACAAGTGTAACACAATAAGAACTACTATACGATCACGACCACGACGGACTGAAGTATGAAGCATGGTAATAGTAGTGAATACAAGTGCAACACAATAAGAACTACCATACGATCATGACCACGACGGCCTGAAGTATGAAGTATGGTAATAGTAGTGAATACAAGTGTAACACAATAAGAACTACCATTCGATCACGACCATGACGGACTGAAGTATGAAGCATGGTAATAGTAGTGAATACAAGTGTAACACAATAAGAACTACTATACGATCACGACCACGACGGACTGAAGTATGAAGCATGGTAATAGTAGTGAATACAAGTGTAACACAATAAGAACTACAATACAATCACGACCATGACGGACTGAAGTATGAAGTATGGTAATAGTAGTGAATACAAGTGTAACACAATAAGAACTACCATACGATCACGACCACGACGGACTGAAGTATGAAGTATGGTAATAGTAGTGAATACAAGTGTAACACAATAATAACTACCATACGATCACGACCACGACGGACTGAAGTATGAAGTATGGTAATAGTAGTGAATACAAGTGTAACACAATAAGAACTACCATATGATCACGACCACAACGGATTGAAGTATGAAGTATGGTAATAGTAGTGAATACAAGTGTACCACAATAAGAACTACTATACGATCACGACCAAGACGGACTGAAGTATGAAGTATGGTAATAGTAGTGAATACAAGTGTAACACAATAAGAACTACTATGCGATCACGACCATGACGGACTGAAGTATGAAGCATGGTAATAGTAGTGAATACAAGTGTAACACAATAAGAACTACCATACGATCACGACCACGACGGACTGAAGTATGAAGCATGGTAATAGTAGTGAATACAAGTGTAACACAATAAGAACTACCATACGATCACGACCACGACGGACTGAAGTATGAAGTATGGTAATAGTAGTGAATACAAGTGTAACACAATAAGAACTACTATACGATCACGACCACGATGGACTGAAGTATGAAGCATGGTAATAGTAGTGAATACAAGTGTAACACAATAAGAACTACCATACGATCACGACCACGACAGACTGAAGTATGAAGTATGGTAATAGTAGGGAATACAAGTGTAACACAATAAGAACTACCATACGATCACGACCACGACAGACTGAAGTATGAAGTATGGTAATAGTAGTGAATACAAGTGTAACACAATAAGAACTACCATACGATCACGACCACGACGGACTGAAGTATGAAGCATGGTAATAGTAGTGAATACAAGTGTAACACAATAAGAACTACTATACGATCACGACCATGACGAACTGAAGTATGAAACATGGTAATAGTAGTGAATACAAGTATAACACAATAAGAACTACTATACGATCACGACCACGACGGACTGAAGTATGAAGCATGGTAATAGTAGTGAATACAAGTGTAACACAATAAGAACTACTATACGATCACGACCATGACGGACTGAAGTATGAAGCATGGTAATAGTAGTGAATACAAGTGTAACACAATAAGAACTACCATACGATCACGACCACGACGGACTGAAGTATGAAATATGGTAATAGTAGTGAATACAAGTGTAACACAATAAGAACTACCATAAGATCACCACCACGACGGACTGAAGTATGAAGCATGGTAATAGTAGTGAATACAAGTGTAACACAATAAGAACTACCATAAGATCACCACCACGACGGACTGAAGTATGAAGCATGGTAATAGTAGTGAATACAAGTGTAACACAATAAGAACTACTATACGATCACCACCACGACGGACTGAAGTATGAAGTATGGTAATAGTAGTGAATACAAGTGTAACACAATAAGAACTACCATACGATCACGACCACGATGGACTGAAGTATGAAGTATGGTAATAGTAGTGAATACAAGTGTAACACAATAAGAACTACCATACGATCACGACCACGACAGACTGAAGTATGAAGTATGGTAATAGTAGTGAATACAAGTGTAACAGAATAAGAACTACCATACGATCACGACCACGACAGACTGAAGTATGAAGCATGGTAATAATAGTGAATACAAGTGTAACACAATAAGAACTACCATACGATCACGACCACGACGGACTGAAGTATGAAGTATGGTAATAGTAGGGAATACAAGTGTAACACAAAAAGAACTACCATACGATCACGACCACGACAGACTGAAGTATGAAGTATGGTAATAGTAGTGAATACAAGTGTAACACAATAAGAACTACCATACGATCACGACCACGACAGACTGAAGTATGAAGCATGGTAATAGTAGTGAATACAAGTGTAACACAATAAGAACTGCTATACGATCACGACCACGACGGACTGAAGTATGAAGCATGGTAATAGTAGTGAATACATGTGTAACACAATAAGAACTGCCATACGATCACGACCACGATGGACTGAAGTATGAAGCATGGTAATAGTAGTGAATACAAGTGTAACACAATAAGAACTACTATGCGATCACGACCACGACGGACTGAAGTATGAAGCATGGTAATAGTAGTGTATACAAGTGTAACACAATAAGAACTACTATACGATCACGACCACGACGGACTGAAGTATGAAGTATGGTAATAGTAGTGAATACAAGTGTAACACAATAAGAACTACCATACGATCACGACCACGACGGACTGAAGTATGAAGTATGGTAATAGTAGTGAATACAAGTGTAACACAATAAGAACTACCATACGATCACGACCACGACGGACTGAAGTATGAAGTATGGTAATAGTAGTGAATACAAGTGTAACACAATAAGAACTACCATACGATCACGACCACGATGGACTGAAGTATGAAGCATGGTAATAGTAGTGAATACAAGTGTAACACAATAAGAACTACCATACGATCACGACCACGACGGACTGAAGTATGAAGTATGGTAATAGTAGGGAATACAAGTGTAACACAATAAGAACTACTATACGATCACGACCATGACAGACTGAAGTATGAAGTATGGTAATAGTAGTGAATACAAGTGTAACACAATAAGAACTACCATACGATCACGACCACGACGGACTGAAGTATGAAGCATGGTAATAGTAGTGAATACAAGTGTAACACAATAAGAAATACTAAACGATCACGACCATGACGAACTGAAGTATGAAGTATGGTAATAGTAGTGAATACAAGTGTAACACAATAAGAACTACTATACGATCACGACCATGACGGACTGAAGTATGAAGCATGGTAATAGTAGTGAATACAAGTGTAACACAATAAGAACTACTATACGATCACGACCACGACGGACTGAAGTATGAAGCATGGTAATAGTAGTGAATACAAGTGCAACACAATAAGAACTACCATACGATCATGACCACGACGGCCTGAAGTATGAAGTATGGTAATAGTAGTGAATACAAGTGTAACACAATAAGAACTACCATTCGATCACGACCATGACGGACTGAAGTATGAAGCATGGTAATAGTAGTGAATACAAGTGTAACACAATAAGAACTACTATACGATCACGACCACGACGGACTGAAGTATGAAGCATGGTAATAGTAGTGAATACAAGTGTAACACAATAAGAACTACCATACGATCACGACCATGACGGACTGAAGTATGAAGCATGGTAATAGTAGTGAATACAAGTGTAACACAATAAGAACTACTATACGATCACGACCACGACGGACTGAAGTATGAAGCATGGTAATAGTAGTGAATACAAGTGTAACACAATAAGAACTACTATACGATCACGACCATGACGGACTGAAGTATGAAGCATGGTAATAGTAGTGAATACAAGTGTAACACAATAAGAACTACCATACAATCACGACCACGACGGACTGAAGTATGAAATATGGTAATAGTAGTGAATACAAGTGTAACACAATAAGAACTACCATAAGAACACCACCACGACGGACTGAAGTATGAAGCATGGTAATAGTAGTGAATACAAGTGTAACACAATAAGAACTACCATAAGATCACCACCACGACGGACTGAAGTATGAAGCATGGTAATAGTAGTGAATACAAGTGTAACACAATAAGAACTACTATACGATCACCACCACGACGGACTGAAGTATGAAGTATGGTAATAGTAGTGAATACAAGTGTAACACAATAAGAACTACCATACGATCACGACCACGATGGACTGAAGTATGAAGTATGGTAATAGTAGTGAATACAAGTGTAACACAATAAGAACTACCATACGATCACGACCACGACAGACTGAAGTATGAAGTATGGTAATAGTAGTGAATACAAGTGTAACAGAATAAGAACTACCATACGATCACGACCACGACGGACTGAAGTATGAAGCATGGTAATAATAGTGAATACAAGTGTAACACAATAAGAACTACCATACGATCACGACCACGACGGACTGAAGTATGAAGTATGGTAATAGTAGGGAATACAAGTGTAACACAAAAAGAACTACCATACGATCACGACCACGACAGACTGAAGTATGAAGTATGGTAATAGTAGTGAATACAAGTGTAACACAATAAGAACTACCATACGATCACGACCACGACAGACTGAAGTATGAAGCATGGTAATAGTAGTGAATACAAGTGTAACACAATAAGAACTGCTATACGATCACGACCACGACGGACTGAAGTATGAAGCATGGTAATAGTAGTGAATACAAGTGTAACACAATAAGAACTGCCATACGATCACGACCACGATGGACTGAAGTATGAAGCATGGTAATAGTAGTGAATACAAGTGTAACACAATAAGAACTACTATACGATCACGACCACGACGGACTGAAGTATGAAGTATGGTAATAGTAGTGAATACAAGTGTAACACAATAAGAACTACCATACGATCACGACCACGACGGACTGAAGTATGAAGTATGGTAATAGTAGTGAATACAAGTGTAACACAATAAGAACTACCATACGATCACGACCACGACGGACTGAAGTATGAAGTATGGTAATAGTAGTGAATACAAGTGTAACACAATAAGAACTACCATACGATCACGACCACGATGGACTGAAGTATGAAGCATGGTAATAGTAGTGAATACAAGTGTAACACAATAAGAACTACCATACGATCACGACCACGACAGACTGAAGTATGAAGTATGGTAATAGTAGGGAATACAAGTGTAACACAATAAGAACTACCATACGATCACGACCACGACAGACTGAAGTATGAAGTATGGTAATAGTAGTGAATACAAGTGTAACACAATAAGAACTACCATACGATCACGACCACGACGGACTGAAGTATGAAGGATGGTAATAGTAGTGAATACAAGTGTAACACAATAAGAACTACTATACGATCACGACCATGACGAACTGAAGTATGAAGTATGGTAATAGTAGTGAATACAAGTATAACACAATAAGAACTACTATACGATCACGACCACGACGGACTGAAGTATGAAGCATGGTAATAGTAGTGAATACAAGTGTAACACAATAAGAACTGCTATACGATCACGACCATGACGGACTGAAGTATGAAGCATGGTAATAGTAGTGAATACAAGTGTAACACAATAAGAACTACTATACGATCACGACCACGACGGACTGAAATATGAAGTATGGTAATAGTAGTGAATACAAGTGTAACACAATAAGAACTACCATACGATCACGACCACGATGGACTGAAGTATGAAGCATGGTAATAGTAGTGAATACAAGTGTAACACAATAAGAACTACTATACGATCACGACCACGACGGACTGAAGTATGAAGTATGGTAATAGTAGTGAATACAAGTGTAACACAATAAGAACTACTATACGATCACGATGGACTGAAGTATGAAGTATGGTAATAGTAGTGAATACAAGTGTAACACAATAAGAACTACCATAAGATCACCACCACGACGGGGTGAAGTATGAATCATGGTAATAGTAGTGAATACAAGTGTAACACAATAAGAACTACTATACGATCACGACCACGACGGACTGAAGTATGAAGTATGGTAATAGTAGTGAATACAAGTGTAACACAATAAGAACTACCATACGATCACGACCACGACGGACTGAAGTATGAAGTATGGTAATAGTAGTGAATACAAGTGTAACACAATAAGAACTACTATACAATCACGACCACGATGGACTGAAGTATGAAGTATGGTAATAGTAGTGAATAAAAGTGTAACACAATAAGAACTACTATACGATCACGACCACGACGGACTGAAGTATGAAATATGGTAATAGTAGTGAATACAAGTGTAACACAATAAGAACTACCATACGATCACGACCACGACGGACTGAAGTATGAAGTATGGTAATAGTAGTGAATACAAGTGTAACACAATAAGAACTACCATAAGATAACCACCACGACGGGGTGAAGTATGAAGCATGGTAATAGTAGTGAATACAAGTGTAACACAATAAGAACTACTATACGATCACGACCACGACGGACTGAAGTATGAAGTATGGTAATAGTAGTGAATACAAGTGTAACACAATAAGAACTACCATACGATCACGACCACGACGGACTGAAGTATGAAGCATGGTAATAGTAGTGAATACAAGTGTAACACAATAAGAACTACCATACGATCACGACCACGATGGACTGAAGTATGAAGTATGGTAATAGTAGTGAATACAAGTATAACACAATAAGAACTACCATACGATCACGACCACGACGGACTGAAGTATGAAGTATGGTAATAGTAGTGAATACAAGTGTAACACAATAAGAACTACCATACGATCACGACCACGACGGACTGAAGTATGAAGTATGGTAATAGTAGTGAATACAAGTGTAACACAATAAGAACTACCATATGATCACGACCACAACGGATTGAAGTATGAAGTATGGTAATAGTAGTGAATACAAGTGTACCACAATAAGAACTACTATACGATCACGACCAAGACGGACTGAAGTATGAAGTATGGTAATAGTAGTGAATACAAGTGTAACACAATAAGAACTACTATGCGATCACGACCATGACGGACTGAAGTATGAAGCATGGTAATAGTAGTGAATACAAGTGTAACACAATAAGAACTACTATACGATCACGACCACGACGGACTGAAGTATGAAGCATGGTAATAGTAGTGAATACAAGTGCAACACAATAAGAACTACCATACGTTCATGACCACGACGGCCTGAAGTATGAAGTATGGTAATAGTAGTGAATACAAGTGTAACACAATAAGAACTACCATACGATGACGACCATGACGGACTGAAGTATGAAGCATGGTAATAGTAGTGAATACAAGTGTAACACAATAAGAACTACTATACGATGACGATCACGACGGACTGAAGTATGAAGTATGGTAATAGTAGTGAATACAAGTGTAACACAATAAGAACTACCATACGATCATGACCACGACGGCCTGAAGTATGAAGCATGGTAATAGTAGTGAATACAAGTGTAACACAATAAGAACTACCATACGATCACGACCATGACGGACTGAAGTATGAAGCATGGTAATAGTAGTGAATACAAGTGTAACACAATAAGAACTACTATACGATCACGACCACGACGGACTAAAGTATGAAGTATGGTAATAGTAGTGAATACAAGTGTAACACAATAAGAACTACCATACGATCATGACTATGACGGACTGAAGTATGAAGTATTGTAATAGTAGTGAATACAAGTGTAACACAATAAGAACTACAATACGATCACGACCACGACGGACTGAAGTATGAAGCATGGTAATAGTAGTGAATACAAGTGTAACACAATAAGAACTACTATACGATCACGACCATGACGGACTGAAGTATGAAGCATGGTAATAGTAGTGAATACAAGTGTAACACAATAAGAACTACCATACGATCACGACCACGACGGACTGAAGTATGAAATATGGTAATAGTAGTGAATACAAGTGTAACACAATAAGAACTACCATAAGATCAACACCACGACGGACTGAAGTATGAAGCATGGTAATAGTAGTGAATACAAGTGTAACACAATAAGAACTACCATAAGATCACCACCACGACGGACTGAAGTATGAAGCATGGTAATAGTAGTGAATACAAGTGTAACACAATAAGAACTACTATACGATCACCACCACGACGGACTGAAGTATGAAGTATGGTAATAGTAGTGAATACAAGTGTAACATAATAAGAACTACCATACGATCACGACCACGATGGACTGAAGTATGAAGTATGGTAATAGTAGTGAATACAAGTGTAACAGAATAAGAACTACCATACGATCACGACCACGACAGACTGAAGTATGAAGCATGGTAATAATAGTGAATACAAGTGTAACAAAATAAGAACTACCATACGATCACGACCACGACGGACTGAAGTATGAAGTATGGTAATAGTAGGGAATACAAGTGTAACACAAAAAGAACTACCATACGATCACGACCACGACAGACTGAAGTATGAAGTATGGTAATAGTAGTGAATACAAGTGTAACACAATAAGAACTACCATACGATCACGACCACGACAGACTGAAGTATGAAGCATGGTAATAGTAGTGAATACAAGTGTAACACAATAAAAACTGCTATACGATCACGACCACGACGGACTGAAGTATGAAGCATGGTAATAGTAGTGAATACAAGTGTAACACAATAAGAACTGCCATACGATCACGACCACGATGGACTGAAGTATGAAGCATGGTAATAGTAGTGAATACAAGTGTAACACAATAAGAACTACTATACGATCACGACCACGACGGACTGAAGTATGAAGCATGGTAATAGTAGTGAATACAAGTGTAACACAATAAGAACTACCATACGATCACGACCACGACGGACTGAAGTATGAAGTATGGTAATAGTAGTGAATACAAGTGTAACACAATAAAAACTACCATACGATCACGACCACGACGGACTGAAGTATGAAGTATGGTAATAGTAGTGAATACAAGTGTAACACAATAAGAACTACCATACGATCACGACCACGACGGACTGAAGTATGAAGTATGGTAATAGTAGTGAATACAAGTGTAACACAATAAGAACTACCATACGATCACGACCACGATGGACTGAAGTATGAAGCATGGTAATAGTAGTGAATACAAGTGTAACACAATAAAAACTACCATACGATCACGACCACGACGGACTGAAGTATGAAGTATGGTAATAGTAGGGAATACAAGTGTAACACAATAAGAACTACTATACGATCACGACCATGACAGACTGAAGTATGAAGTATGGTAATAGTAGTGAATACAAGTGTAACACAATAAGAACTACCATACGATCACGACCACGACGGACTGAAGTATGAAGCATGGTAATAGTAGTGAATACAAGTGTAACACAATAAGAACTACTATACGATCACGACCATGACGAACTGAAGTATGAAGTATGGTAATAGTAGTGAATACAAGTGTAACACAATAAGAACTACTATACGATCACGACCAAGACGGACTGCAGTATGAAGTATGGTAATAGTAGTGAATACAAGTGTAACACAATAAGAACTACTATACGATCACGACCATGACGGACTGAAGTATGAAGCATGGTAATAGTAGTGAATACAAGTGTAACACAATAAGAACTACTATACGATCACGACCACGACGGACTGAAGTATGAAGCATGTTAATAGTAGTGAATACAAGTGCAACACAATAAGAACTACCATACGATCATGACCACGACGGCCTGAAGTATGAAGTATGGTAATAGTAGTGAATACAAGTGTAACACAATAAGAACTACCATTCGATCACGACCATGACGGACTGAAGTATGAAGCATGGTAATAGTAGTGAATACAAGTGTAACACAATAAGAACTACTATACGATCACGACCACGACGGACTGAAGTATGAAGCATGGTAATAGTAGTGAATACAAGTGTAACACAATAAGAACTACCATACGATCACGACCATGACGGACTGAAGTATGAAGCATGGTAATAGTAGTGAATACAAGTGTAACACAATAAGAACTACTATACGATCACGACCACGACGGACTGAAGTATGAAGTATGGTAATAGTAGTGAATACAAGTGTAACACAATAAAAACTACCATACGATCATGACCACGACGGCCTGAAGTATGAAGCATGGTAATAGTAGTGAATACAAGTGTATCACAATAAGAACTACCATACGATCACGACCATGACGGACTGAAGTATGAAGCATGGTAATAGTAGTGAATACAAGTGTAACACAATAAGAACTACTATACGATCACGACCACGACGGACTGAAGTATGAAGTATGGTAATAGTAGTGAATACAAGTGTAACACAATAAGAACTACCATAAGATCACCACCACGACGGACTGAAGTATGAAGCATGGTAATAGTAGTGAATACAAGTGTAACACAATAAGAACTACTATACGATCACCACCACGACGGACTGAAGTATGAAGTATGGTAATAGTAGTGAATACAAGTGTAACACAATAAGAACTACCATACGATCACGACCACGATGGACTGAAGTATGAAGTATGGTAATAGTAGTGAATACAAGTGTAACACAATAAGAACTACCATACGATCACGACCACGACGGACTGAAGTATGAAGTATGGTAATAGTAGTGAATACAAGTGTAACAGAATAAGAACTACAATACGATCACGACCACGACAGACTGAAGTATGAAGCATGGTAATAATAGTGAATACAAGTGTAACACAATAAGAACTACTATACGATCACGACCACGACAGACTGAAGTATGAAGCATGGTAATAGTAGTGAATACAAGTGTAACACAATAAGAACTGCTATACGATCACGACCACGACGCACTGAAGTATGAAGCATGGTAATAGTAGTGAATACAAGTGTAACACAATAAGAACTGCCATACGATCACGACCACGATGGACTGAAGTATGAAGCATGGTAATAGTAGTGAATACAAGTGTAACACAATAAGAACTACTATACGATCACGACCACGACGGACTGAAGTATGAAGCATGGTAATAGTAGTGAATACAAGTGTAACACAATAAGAACTACTATACGATCACGACCACGACGGACTGAAGTATGAAGTATGGTAATAGTAGTGAATACAAGTGTAACACAATAAGAACTACCATACGATCACGACCACGACGGACTGAAGTATGAAGTATGGTAATAGTAGTGAATACAAGTGTAACACAATAAGAACTACCATACGATCACGACCACGACGGACTGAAGTATGAAGTATGGTAATAGTAGTGAATACAAGTGTAACACAATAAGAACTACCATACGATCACGACCACGATGGACTGAAGTATGAAGCATGGTAATAGTAGTGAATACAAGTGTAACACAATAAGAACTACCATACGATCACGACCACGACGGACTGAAGTATGAAGTATGGTAATAGTAGGGAATACAAGTGTAACACAATAAGAACTACTATACGATCACGACCATGACAGACTGAAGTATGAAGTATGGTAATAGTAGTGAATACAAGTGTAACACAATAAGAACTACCATACGATCACAACCACGACGGACTGAAGTATGAAGCATGGTAATAGTAGTGAATACAAGTGTAACACAATAAGAACTACTATACGATCACGACCATGACGAACTGAAGTATGAAGTATGGTAATAGTAGTGAATACAAGTGTAACACAATAAGAACTACTATACGATCACGACCAAGACGGACTGAAGTATGAAGTATGGTAATAGTAGTGAATACAAGTGTAACACAATAAGAACTACTATACGATCACGACCATGACGGACTGAAGTATGAAGCATGGTAATAGTAGTGAATACAAGTGTAACACAATAAGAACTACTATACGATCACGACCACGACGGACTGAAGTATGAAGCATGGTAATAGTAGTGAATACAAGTGCAACACAATAAGAACTACCATACGATCATGACCACGACGGCCTGAAGTATGAAGTATGGTAATAGTAGTGAATACAAGTGTAACACAATAAGAACTACCATTCGATCACGACCATGACGGACTGAAGTATGAAGCATGGTAATAGTAGTGAATACAAGTGTAACACAATAAGAACTACTATACGATCACGACCACGACGGACTGAAGTATGAAGCATGGTAATAGTAGTGAATACAAGTGTAACACAATAAGAACTACCATACGATCACGACCATGACGGACTGAAGTATGAAGCATGGTAATAGTAGTGAATACAAGTGTAACACAATAAGAACTACTATACGATCACGACCACGACGGACTGAAGTATGAAGTATGGTAATAGTAGTGAATACAAGTGTAACACAATAAAAACTACCATACGATCATGACCACGACGGCCTGAAGTATGAAGCATGGTAATAGTAGTGAATACAAGTGTAACACAATAAGAACTACCATACGATCACGACCATGACGGACTGAAGTATGAAGCATGGTAATAGTAGTGAATACAAGTGTAACACAATAAGAACTACTATACGATCACGACCACGACGGACTGAAGTATGAAGTATGGTAATAGTAGTGAATACAAGTGTAACACAATAAGAACTACCATACGATCATGACTATGACGGACTGAAGTATGAAGTATTGTAATAGTAGTGAATACAAGTGTAACACAATAAGAACTACTATACGATCACGACCACGACGGACTGAAGTATGAAGCATGGTAATAGTAGTGAATACAAGTGTAACACAATAAGAACTACCATACGATCACGACCACGACGGACTGAAGTATGAAATATGGTAATAGTAGTGAATACAAGTGTAACACAATAAGAACTACCATAAGATCACCACCACGACGGACTGAAGTATGAAGCATGGTAATAGTAGTGAATACAAGTGTAACACAATAAGAACTACCATAAGATCACCACCACGACGGACTGAAGTATGAAGCATGGTAATAGTAGTGAATACAAGTGTAACACAATAAGAACTACTATGCGATCACCACCACGACGGACTGAAGTATGAAGTATGGTAATAGTAGTGAATACAAGTGTAACACAATAAGAACTACCATACGATCACGACCACGATGGACTGAAGTATGAAGTATGATAATAGTAGTGAATACAAGTGTAACACAATAAGAACTACCATACGATCACGACCACGCCAGACTGAAGTATGAAGTATGGTAATAGTAGTGAATACAAGTGTAACAGAATAAGAACTACCATACGATCACGACCACGACGGACTGAAGTATGAAGCATGGTAATAATAGTGAATACAAGTGTAACACAATAAGAACTACCATACGATCACGACCATGACGGACTGAAGTATGAAGTATGGTAATAGTAGGGAATACAAGTATAACACAAAAAGAACTACCATACGATCACGACCACGACAGACTGAAGTATGAAGCATGGTAATAGTAGTGAATACAAGTGTAACACAATAAGAACTAACCATAAGATCACGACCACGACAGACTGAAGTATGAAGCATGGTAATAGTAGTGAATACAAGTGTAACACAATAAGAACTGCTATACGATCACGACCACGACGGACTGAAGTATGAAGCATGGTAATAGTAGTGAATACAAGTGTAACACAATAAGAACTGCCATACGATCACGACCACGATGGACTGAAGTATGAAGTATGGTAATAGTAGTGAATACAAGTGTAACACAATAAGAACTACTATACGATCACGACCACGACGGACTGAAGTATGAAGCATGGTAATAGTAGTGAATACAAGTGTAACACAATAAGAACTACTATACGATCACGACCACGACGGACTGAAGTATGAAGTATGGTAATAGTAGTGAATACAAGTGTAACACAATAAGAACTACCATACGATCACGACCACGACGGACTGAAGTATGAAGTATGGTAATAGTAGTGAATACAAGTGTAACACAATAAGAACTACCATACGATCACGACCATGATGGACTGAAGTATGAAGCATGGTAATAGTAGTGAATACAAGTGTAACACAATAAAAACTACCATACGATCACGACCACGACGGACTGAAGTATGAAGTATGGTAATAGTAGGGAATACAAGTGTAACACAATAAGAACTACTATACGATCACGACCATGACAGACTGAAGTATGAAGTATGGTAATAGTAGTGAATACAAGTGTAACACAATAAGAACTACCATACGATCACGACCACGACGGACTGAAGTATGAAGCATGGTAATAGTAGTGAATACAAGTGTAACACAATAAGAACTACTATACGATCACGACCATGACGAACTGAAGTATGAAGTATGGTAATAGTAGTGAATACAAGTGTAACACAATAAGAACTACTATACGATCACGACCAAGACGGACTGCAGTATGAAGTATGGTAATAGTAGTGAATACAAGTGTAACACAATAAGAACTACTATACGATCACGACCATGACGGACTGAAGTATGAAGCATGGTAATAGTAGTGAATACAAGTGTAACACAATAAGAACTACTATACGATCACGACCACGACGGACTGAAGTATGAAGCATGGTAATAGTAGTGAATACAAGTGCAACACAATAAGAACTACCATACGATCATGACCACGACGGCCTGAAGTATGAAGTATGGTAATAGTAGTGAATACAAGTGTAACACAATAAGAACTACCATTCGATCACGACCATGACGGACTGAAGTATGAAGCATGGTAATAGTAGTGAATACAAGTGTAACACAATAAGAACTACTATACGATCACGACCACGACGGACTGAAGTATGAAGCATGGTAATAGTAGTGAATACAAGTGTAACACAATAAGAACTACCATACGATCACGACCATGACGGACTGAAGTATGAAGCATGGTAATAGTAGTGAATACAAGTGTAACACAATAAGAACTACTATACGATCACGACCACGACGGACTGAAGTATGAAGTATGGTAATAGTAGTGAATACAAGTGTAACACAATAAAAACTACCATACGATCATGACCACGACGGCCTGAAGTATGAAGCATGTTAATAGTAGTGAATACAAGTGTATCACAATAAGAACTACCATACGATCACGACCATGACGGACTGAAGTATGAAGCATGGTAATAGTAGTGAATACAAGTGTAACACAATAAGAACTACTATACGATCACGACCACGACGGACTGAAGTATGAAGTATGGTAATAGTAGTGAATACAAGTGTAACACAATAAGAACTACCATAAGATCACCACCACGACGGACTGAAGTATGAAGCATGGTAATAGTAGTGAATACAAGTGTAACACAATAAGAACTACTATACGATCACCACCACGACGGACTGAAGTATGAAGTATGGTAATAGTAGTGAATACAAGTGTAACACAATAAGAACTACCATACGATCACGACCACGATGGACTGAAGTATGAAGTATGGTAATAGTAGTGAATACAAGTGTAACACAATAAGAACTACCATACGATCACGACCACGACGGACTGAAGTATGAAGTATGGTAATAGTAAGGAATACAAGTGTAACACAAAAAGAACTACCATACGATCACGACCACGACAGACTGAAGTATGAAGTATGGTAATAGTAGTGAATACAAGTGTAACACAATAAGAACTACCATACGATCACGACCACGACAGACTGAAGTATGAAGCATGGTAATAGTAGTGAATACAAGTGTAACACAATAAGAACTGCTATGCGATCACGACCACGACGGACTGAAGTATGAAGCATGGTAATAGTAGTGAATACAAGTGTAACACAATAAGAACTGCCATACGATCACGACCACGATGGACTGAAGTATGAAGCATGGTAATAGTAGTGAATACAAGTGTAACACAATAAGAACTACTATACGATCACGACCACGACGGACTGAAGTATGAAGCATGGTAATAGTAGTGAATACAAGTGTAACACAATAAGAACTACTATAAGATCACGACCACGACGGACTGAAGTATGAAGTATGGTAATAGTAGTGAATACAAGTGTAACACAATAAGAACTACCATACGATCACGACCACGACGGACTGAAGTATGAAGTATGGTAATAGTAGTGAATACAAGTGTAACACAATAAGAACTACCATACGATCACGACCACGACGGACTGAAGTATGAAGTATGGTAATAGTAGTGAATACAAGTTTAACACAATAAGAACTACCATACGATCACGACCACGATGGACTGAAGTATGAAGCATGGTAATAGTAGTGAATACAAGTGTAACACAATAAGAACTACCATACGATCACGACCACGACGGACTGAAGTATGAAGTATGGTAATAGTAGGGAATACAAGTGTAACACAATAAGAACTACTATACGATCACGACCATGACAGACTGAAGTATGAAGTATGGTAATAGTAGTGAATACAAGTGTAACACAATAAGAACTACCATACGATCACAACCACGACGGACTGAAGTATGAAGCATGGTAATAGTAGTGAATACAAGTGTAACACAATAAGAACTACTATACGATCACGACCATGACGAACTGAAGTATGAAGTATGGTAATAGTAGTGAATACAAGTGTAACACAATAAGAACTACTATACGATCACGACCAAGACGGACTGAAGTATGAAGTATGGTAATAGTAGTGAATACAAGTGTAACACAATAAGAACTACTATACGATCACGACCATGACGGACTGAAGTATGAAGCATGGTAATAGTAGTGAATACAAGTGTAACACAATAAGAACTACTATACGATCACGACCACGACGGACTGAAGTATGAAGCATGGTAATAGTAGTGAATACAAGTGCAACACAATAAGAACTACCATACGATCATGACCACGACGGCCTGAAGTATGAAGTATGGTAATAGTAGTGAATACAAGTGTAACACAATAAGAACTACCATTCGATCACGACCATGACGGACTGAAGTATGAAGCATGGTAATAGTAGTGAATACAAGTGTAACACAATAAGAACTACTATACGATCACGACCACGACGGACTGAAGTATGAAGCATGGTAATAGTAGTGAATACAAGTGTAACACAATAAGAACTACCATACGATCACGACCATGACGGACTGAAGTATGAAGCATGGTAATAGTAGTGAATACAAGTGTAACATAATAAGAACTACTATACGATCACGACCACGACGGACTGAAGTATGAAGTATGGTAATAGTAGTGAATACAAGTGTAACACAATAAAAACTACCATACGATCATGACCACGACGGCCTGAAGTATGAAGCATGGTAATAGTAGTGAATACAAGTGTAACACAATAAGAACTACCATACGATCACGACCATGACGGACTGAAGTATGAAGCATGGTAATAGTAGTGAATACAAGTGTAACACAATAAGAACTACTATACGATCACGACCACGACGGACTGAAGTATGAAGTATGGTAATAGTAGTGAATACAAGTGTAACACAATAAGAACTACCATACGATCATGACTATGACGGACTGAAGTATGAAGTATTGTAATAGTAGTGAATACAAGTGTAACACAATAAGAACTACTATACGATCACGACCACGACGGACTGAAGTATGAAGCATGGTAATAGTAGTGAATACAAGTGTAACACAATAAGAACTACCATACGATCACGACCACGACGGACTGAAGTATGAAATATGGTAATAGTAGTGAATACAAGTGTAACACAATAAGAACTACCATAAGATCACCACCACGACGGACTGAAGTATGAAGCATGGTAATAGTAGTGAATACAAGTGTAACACAATAAGAACTACCATAAGATCACCACCACGACGGACTGAAGTATGAAGCATGGTAATAGTAGTGAATACAAGTGTAACACAATAAGAACTACTATACGATCACCACCACGACGGACTGAAGTATGAAGTATGGTAATAGTAGTGAATACAAGTGTAACACAATAAGAACTACCATACGATCACGACCACGATGGACTGAAGTATGAAGTATGATAATAGTAGTGAATACAAGTGTAACACAATAAGAACTACCATACGATCACGACCACGCCAGACTGAAGTATGAAGTGTGGTAATAGTAGTGAATACAAGTGTAACAGAATAAGAACTACCATACGATCACGACCACGACGGACTGAAGTATGAAGCATGGTAATAATAGTGAATACAAGTGTAACACAATAAGAACTACCATACGATCACGACCATGACTGACTGAAGTATGAAGTATGGTAATAGTAGGGAATACAAGTATAACACAAAAAGAACTACCATACGATCACGACCACGACAGACTGAAGTATGAAGCATGGTAATAGTAGTGAATACAAGTGTAACACAATAAGAACTAACCATAAGATCACGACCACGACAGACTGAAGTATGAAGCATGGTAATAGTAGTGAATACAAGTGTAACACAATAAGAACTGCTATACGATCACGACCACGACGGACTGAAGTATGAAGCATGGTAATAGTAGTGAATACAAGTGTAACACAATAAGAACTGCCATACGATCACGACCACGATGGACTGAAGTATGAAGTATGGTAATAGTAGTGAATACAAGTGTAACACAATAAGAACTACTATACGATCACGACCACGACGGACTGAAGTATGAAGCATGGTAATAGTAGTGAATACAAGTGTAACACAATAAGAACTACTATACGATCACGACCACGACGGACTGAAGTATGAAGTATGGTAATAGTAGTGAATACAAGTGTAACACAATAAGAACTACCATACGATCACGACCACGACGGACTGAAGTATGAAGTATGGTAATAGTAGTGAATACAAGTGTAACACAATAAGAACTACCATACGATCACGACCACGACGGACTGAAGTATGAAGTATGGTAATAGTAGTGAATACAAGTGTAACACAATAAGAACTACTATACGATCACGACCACGATGGACTGAAGTATGAAGCATGGTAATAGTAGTGAATACAAGTGTAACACAATAAGAACTACCATACGATCACGACCACGACGGACTGAAGTATGAAGTATGGTAATAGTAGGGAATACAAGTGTAACACAATAAGAACTACTATACGATCACGACCACGACAGACTGAAGTATGAAGTATGGTAATAGTAGTGAATACAAGTGTAACACAATAAGAACTACCATACGATCACGACCACGACGGACTGAAGTATGAAGCATGGTAATAGTAGTGAATACAAGTGTAACACAATAAGAACTACTATACGATCACGACCATGACGAACTGAAGTATGAAGTATGGTAATAGTAGTGAATACAAGTGTAACACAATAAGAACTACTATACGATCACGACCACGACAGACTGAAGTATGAAGCATGGTAATAGTAGTGAATACAAGTGTAACACAATAAGAAATACTATACGATCACGACCATGACGGACTGAAGTATGAAGCATGGTAATAGTAGTGAATACAAGTGTAACACAATAAGAACTACTATGCGATCACGACCACGATGGACTGAAATATGAAGTATGGTAATAGTAGTGAATACAAGTGTAACACAATAGGAACTACCATACGATCACCACCACGACGGGGTGAAGTATGAAGCATGGTAATAGTAGTGCATACAAGTGTAACACAATAAGAACTACTATACGATCACGATGGACTGAAGTATGAAGTATGGTAATAGTAGTGAATACAAGTGTAACACAATAAGAACTACCATAAGATCACCACCACGACGGGGTGAAGTATGAAGCATGGTAATAGTAGTGAATACAAGTGTAACACAATAAGAACTACTATACGATCACGACCACGACGGACTGAAGTATGAAGTATGGTAATAGTAGTGAATACAAGTGTAACACAATAAGAACTACCATACGATCACGACCACGACGGACTGAAGTATGAAGTATGGTAATAGTAGTGAATACAAGTGTAACACAATAAGAACTACTATACGATCACGACCACGATGGACTGAAGTATGAAGTATGGTAATAGTAGTGAATACAAGTGTAACACAATAAGAACTACCATACGATCACCACCACGATGGACTGAAGTATGAAGTATGGTAATAGTAGTGAATACAAGTGTAACACAATAAGAACTACCATACGATCACCACCACGATGGACTGAAGTATGAAGTATGGTAATAGTAGTGAATACAAGTGTAACACAATAAGAACTACCATACGATCACCACCACAATGGACTGAAGTATGAAGCATGGTAATAGTAGTGAATACAAGTGTAACACAAAAAGAACTACCATACAATCACGACCACGACGGACTGAAGTATGAAGCATGGTAATAGTAGTGAATACAAGTGTAACACAATAAGAACTACTATACGATCACGACGGACTGAAGTATGAAGCATGGTAATAGTAGTAAATACAAGTGTAACACAATAAGAACTACTATACGATCACGACGGACTGAAGTATGAAGCATGGTAATAGTAGTGAATACAAGTGTAACACAATAAGAACTACCATAAGATCACGACCACGACGGACTGAAGTATGAAGTATGGTAATAATAGTGAATACAAGTGTCACACAATAAGAACTACTATGCGATCACGACGGACTGAAGTATGAAGCATGGTAATAGTAGTGAATACAAGTGTAACACAATAAGAACTACCATACGATCACGACCACGACAGACTGAAGTATGAAGTATGGTAATAGTAGTGAATACAAGTGTAACACAATAAGAACTACCATACGATCACGACCACGACAGACTGAAGTATGAAGCATGGTAATAGTAGTGAATACAAGTGTAACACAATAAGAACTGCTATACGATCACGACCACGACGGACTGAAGTATGAAGCATGGTAATAGTAGTGAATACAAGTGTAACACAATAAGAACTGCCATACGATCACGACCACGATGGACTGAAGTATGAAGCATGGTAATAGTAGTGAATACAAGTGTAACACAATAAGAACTACTATACGATCACGACCACGACGGACTGAAGTATGAAGCATGGTAATAGTAGTGAATACAAGTGTAACACAATAAGAACTACTATACGATCACGACGACGACGGACTGAAGTATGAAGTATGGTAATAGTAGTGAATACAAGTGTAGCACAATAAGAACTACCATACGATCACGACCACGACGGACTGAAGTATGAAGTATGGTAATAGTAGTGAATACAAGTGTAACACAATAAGAACTACCATACGATCACGACCACGATGGACTGAAGTATGAAGCATGGTAATAGTAGTGAATACAAGTGTAACACAATAAGAACTACCATACGATCACGACCACGACGGACTGAAGTATGAAGTATGGTAATAGTAGGGAATACAAGTGTAACACAATAAGAACTACTATACGATCACGACCATGACAGACTGAAGTATGAAGTATGGTAATAGTAGTGAATACAAGTGTAACACAATAAGAACTACCATACGATCACAACCACGACGGACTGAAGTATGAAGCATGGTAATAGTAGTGAATACAAGTGTAACACAATAAGAACTACTATACGATCACGACCATGACGAACTGAAGTATGAAGTATGGTAATAGTAGTGAATACAAGTGTAACACAATAAGAACTACTATACGATCACGACCAAGACGGACTGAAGTATGAAGTATGGTAATAGTAGTGAATACAAGTGTAACACAATAAGAACTACTATGCGATCACGACCATGACGGACTGAAGTATGAAGCATGGTAATAGTAGTGAATACAAGTGTAACACAATAAGAACTACTATACGATCACGACCACGACGGACTGAAGTATGAAGCATGGTAATAGTAGTGAATACAAGTGCAACACAATAAGAACTACCATACGATCATGACCACGACGGCCTGAAGTATGAAGTATGGTAATAGTAGTGAATACAAGTGTAACACAATAAGAACTACCATTCGATCACGACCATGACGGACTGAAGTATGAAGCATGGTAATAGTAGTGAATACAAGTGTAACACAATAAGAACTACTATACGATCACGACCACGACGCACTGAAGTATGAAGCATGGTAATAGTAGTGAATACAAGTGTAACACAATAAGAACTACCATACGATCACGACCATGACGGACTGAAGTATGAAGCATGGTAATAGTAGTGAATACAAGTGTAACACAATAAGAACTACTATACGATCACGACCACGACGGACTGAAGTATGAAGTATGGTAATAGTAGTGAATACAAGTGTAACACAATAAAAACTACCATACGATCATGACCACGACGGCCTGAAGTATGAAGCATGGTAATAGTAGTGAATACAAGTGTAACACAATAAGAACTACCATACGATCACGACCATGACGGACTGAAGTATGAAGCATGGTAATAGTAGTGAATACAAGTGTAACACAATAAGAACTACTATACGATCACGACCACGACGGACTGAAGTATGAAGTATGGTAATAGTAGTGAATACAAGTGTAACACAATAAGAACTACCATACGATCATGACTATGACGGACTGAAGTATGAAGTATTGTAATAGTAGTGAATACAAGTGTAACACAATAAGAACTACTATACGATCACGACCACGACGGACTGAAGTATGAAGCATGGTAATAGTAGTGAATACAAGTGTAACACAATAAGAACTACCATACGATCACGACCACGACGGACTGAAGTATGAAATATGGTAATAGTAGTGAATACAAGTGTAACACAATAAGAACTACCATAAGATCACCACCACGACGGACTGAAGTATGAAGCATGGTAATAGTAGTGAATACAAGTGTAACACAATAAGAACTACCATAAGATCACCACCACGACGGACTGAAGTATGAAGCATGGTAATAGTAGTGAATACAAGTGTAACACAATAAGAACTACTATACGATCACCACCACGACGGACTGAAGTATGAAGTATGGTAATAGTAGTGAATACAAATGTAACACAATAAGAACTACCATACGATCACGACCACGATGGACTGAAGTATGAAGTATGATAATAGTAGTGAATACAAGTGTAACACAATAAGAACTACCATACGATCACGACCACGCCAGACTGAAGTATGAAGTATGGTAATAGTAGTGAATACAAGTGTAACAGAATAAGAACTACCATACGATCACGACCACGACGGACTGAAGTATGAAGCATGGTAATAATAGTGAATACAAGTGTAACACAATAAGAACTACCATACGATCACGACCATGACGGACTGAAGTATGAAGTATGGTAATAGTAGGGAATACAAGTGTAACACAAAAAGAACTACCATACGATCACGACCACGACAGACTGAAGTATGAAGTATGGTAATAGTAGTGAATACAAGTGTAACACAATAAGAACTAACCATAAGATCACGACCACGACAGACTGAAGTATGAAGCATGGTAATAGTAGTGAATACAAGTGTAACACAATAAGAACTGCTATACGATCACGACCACGACGGACTGAAGTATGAAGCATGGTAATAGTAGTGAATACAAGTGTAACACAATAAGAACTGCCATACGATCACGACCACGATGGACTGAAGTATGAAGTATGGTAATAGTAGTGAATACAAGTGTAACACAATAAGAACTACTATGCGATCACGACCACGACGGACTGAAGTATGAAGCATGGTAATAGTAGTGAATACAAGTGTAACACAATAAGAACTACTATACGATCACGACCACGACGGACTGAAGTATGAAGTATGGTAATAGTAGTGAATACAAGTGTAACACAATAAGAACTACCATACGATCACGACCACGACGGACTGAAGTATGAAGTATGGTAATAGTAGTGAATACAAGTGTAACACAATAAGAACTACCATACGATCACGACCACGACGGACTGAAGTATGAAGTATGGTAATAGTAGTGAATACAAGTGTAACACAATAAGAACTACTATACGATCACGACCACGATGGACTGAAGTATGAAGCATGGTAATAGTAGTGAATACAAGTGTAACACAATAAGAACTTCCATACGATCACGACCACGACGGACTGAAGTATGAAGTATGGTAATAGTAGGGAATACAAGTGTAACACAATAAGAACTACCATACGATCACGACCACGACAGACTGAAGTATGAAGTATGGTAATAGTAGTGAATACAAGTGTAACACAATAAGAACTACCATACGATCACGACCACGACGGACTGAAGTATGAAGCATGGTAATAGTAGTGAATACAAGTGTAACACAATAAGAACTACTATACGATCACGACCATGACGAACTGAAGTATGAAGTATGGTAATAGTAGTGAATACAAGTGTAACACAATAAGAACTACTATACGATCACGACCACGACAGACTGAAGTATGAAGCATGGTAATAGTAGTGAATACAAGTGCAACGCAATAAGAACTACTATACGATCACGACCATGACGGACTGAAGTATGAAGCATGGTAATAGTAGTGAATACAAGTGTAACACAATAAGAACTACTATGCGATCACGACCACGACGGACTGAAATATGAAGTATGGTAATAGTAGTGAATACAAGTGTAACACAATAGGAACTACCATACGATCACCATCACGACGGACTGAAGTATGAAGCATGGTAATAGTAGTGCATACAAGTGTAACACAATAAGAACTACTATACGATCACGATGGACTGAAGTATGAAGTATGGTAATAGTAGTGAATACAAGTGTAACACAATAAGAACTACCATAAGATCACCACCACGACGGGGTGAAGTATGAAGCATGGTAATAATAGTGAATACAAGTGTAACACAATAAGAACTACTATACGATCACGACCACGACGGACTGAAGTATGAAGTATGGTAATAGTAGTGAATACAAGTGTAACACAATAAGAACTACCATACGATCACGACCACGACGGACTGAAGTATGAAGTATGGTAATAGTAATGAATACAAGTGTAACACAATAAGAACTACTATACGATCACGACCACGATGGACTGAAGTATGAAGTATGGTAATAGTAGTGAATACAAGTGTAACACAATAGGAACTACCATACGATCACCATCACGACGGACTGAAGTATGAAGCATGGTAATAGTAGTGCATACAAGTGTAACACAATAAGAACTACTATACGATCACGATGGACTGAAGTATGAAGTATGGTAATAGTAGTGAATACAAGTGTAACACAATAAGAACTACCATAAGATCACCACCACGACGGGGTGAAGTATGAAGCATGGTAATAATAGTGAATACAAGTGTAACACAATAAGAACTACTATACGATCACGACCACGACGGACTGAAGTATGAAGTATGGTAATAGTAGTGAATACAAGTGTAACACAATAAGAACTACCATACGATCACCACCACGATGGACTGAAGTATGAAGTATGGTAATAGTAGTGAATACAAGTGTAACACAATAAGAACTACCATACGATCACCACCACGATGGACTGAAGTATGAAGTATGGTAATAGTAGTGAATACAAGTGTAACACAATAAGAACTACCATACGATCACCACCACAATGGACTGAAGTATGAAGCATGGTAATAGTAGTGAATACAAGTGTAACACAAAAAGAACTACCATACAATCACGACCACGACGGACTGAAGTATGAAGCATGGTAATAGTAGTGAATACAAGTGTAACACAATAAGAACTACTATACGATCACGACGGACTGAAGTATGAAGCATGGTAATAGTAGTAAATACAAGTGTAACACAATAAGAACTACTATACGATCACGACGGACTGAAGTATGAAGCATGGTAATAGTAGTGAATACAAGTGTAACACAATAAGAACTACCATAAGATCACGACCACGACGGACTGAAGTATGAAGTATGGTAATAATAGTGAATACAAGTGTCACACAATAAGAACTACTATGCGATCACGACGGACTGAAGTATGAAGCATGGTAATAGTAGTGAATACAAGTGTAACACAATAAGAACTACCATACGATCACGACGAACTGAAGTATGAAGTATGGTAATAGTAGTGAATACAAGTGTAACACAATAAGAACTACCATACGATCAATACCACGACGGACTGAAGTATGAAGTATGGTAATAGTAGTGAATACAAGTGTAACACAATAAGAACAATCATACGATCACAACCACGACGGACCCAGCTGAAGTATGAAGCATGGTAATAGTAGTGAATACAAGTGTAACACAATAAGAACTACCATACGATCACCACCACGACGGACTGAAGTATGAAGCATGGTAATAGTATTGAATACAAGAGTAACACAATAAGAACTACCATGCGATCACGACCACGACAGACTGTAGTATGAAGCATGGTAATAGTAGTGAATACAAGTGTAACACAATAAGAACTACCATACGATCACGACCACGACGGACTGAAGTATGAAGCATGGTAATAGTAGTGAATACAAGTGTAGCACAATAAGAACTGCCATACGATCACCACCACGATGGACTGAAGTATGAAATATGGTAATAGTAGCGAATACAAGTGTAACACAATAAAAACTACTATGCGATCACGACCACGACGGACTGAAGTATGAAGCATGGTAATAGTAGTGATACAAGTGTAACACAATAATAACTACTATGCGATCACGACCACGACGGACTGAAGTATGAAGCATGGTAATAGTAGTGAATACAAGTGTAACACAATAAGAACTACCATACGATCACCACCACGACGGACTGAAGTATGAAGTATGGTAATAGTAGTGAATACAAGTGTAACACAATAAGAACTACCATACAATCACGACCACGACGGACTGAAGTATGAAACATGGTAATAGTAGTGAATACAAGTGTAACACAATAAGAACTACCATACGATCACGACCATGACGGACTGAAGTATAAATCATGGTAATAGTAGTGAATACAAGTGTAGCACAATAAGAACTGCCATACGATCACCACCACGATGGACTGAAGTATGAAATATGGTAATAGTAGTGAATACAAGTGTAACACAATAAGAACTACCATACAATCACGACCACGACGGACTGAAGTATGAAGCATGGTAATAGTAGTGAATACAAGTGTAGCACAATAAGAACTGCCATACGATCACCACCACGATGGACTGAAGTATGAAGCATGGTAATAGTAGTGAATACAAGTGTAACACAATAATAACTACTATGCGATCACGACCACGACGGACTGAAGTATGAAGCATGGTAATAGTAGTGAATACAAGTGTAACACAATAAGAACTACCATGCGATCACGACCACGACAGACTGAAATATGAAGCATGCTAATAGTAGTGAATACAAGTGTAACACAATAAGACAAGTTTGAAGACACACAAGACACTGTTACCTTAAATCTAACAATAAAAATACAAAAATGTGGCAAAGCGTGGGGATCACTTGAGCTAAGACTTGGTATTTTACCGTTAGTTCATCGTAAATTTTTTCAAATTTTTAAAGAAAAATAAACATTATGAAAATAAATAAATTTAGATGAAGACTAGAGTACTGACGTTGTTTAATAAGGAGAGCAATTCTATGGTTTACGTCATGACAGATTTAGTAAATGTTAGAGAAAACCAAAGGAGCAATAAAGAATTGACAATATATAGACACACTGGCAACATTGGGTGTACTCGACACATCGCAAATAAACGTTAGAGAAAACTGAAGGGGGAATCAAGAATTAGACAATCCAGAGATAAATTATGGTATTTTTTCATCAGCTCCTTCAAGTGGACATTGTGATGGATGTAGGAAAGAGTCTTAACCCTGCCCTAGATGTTGGTCAAATAGAAAGTGGATTTCTACAGGTAATTATCAATAGTTATGATTCGCGAAAAATATATTTGTTTTGTACCTTGGTAACTAGTGACTATAATTTTATAAAAGACGGTCATTATTGCTGCTATGGAAACTAAATATATGTTTTACCTAGAACAAGGGAATTGATTTTATAGAGATAGCAGTGATTCATTATTTATTGCATTGTTCTGAACAATATACACATTTTTACCTTGTACTTAGTGCCATTTAAATTTATCTAGACGGGAGTAATTGAATAAGATAAAGTGAAAAAGAAATACACACTGTCAGAACAATTCCAAAATTGTTCTTCGTAAGGCAAAATATTATCAATAATCTGTTAATTATTAACCAATGTGTAGTATTGAAAGTTAATCTTTCAGCATTGTTTAAACTATATCATGATAACCAGACTAAAGGGGAATGGATGGATATAACTGGTGAAACCATTGACTGTGGATAAGTGTAGGCTGAATACCTTGATAATTGTGATTGGTATCGGGGAGTGAACCCTGGTCAGTGGTGTTAGGATTGTAATATTCAGTCAGGAAACTTTAATTACTCAGCCACCAAGTAATATAATTAATTACTCAGCCACCAAGGAATATAATTAATTACTCAGCCACCAAGGAATATAATTAATTACTCAGCCACCAAGGAACATAATTAATTACTCAGCCACCAAGGAATATAATTAATTACTCAGTCACCAAGGAATATAATTAAATACTTAGCCACCAAGGAATATAATTAATTACTCAGCCACCAAGGAATATAATTAATTACTCAGCCACCAAGGAATATAATCAATTACTCATCCACCAAGAAATATAATTAATTACTTAGCCACCAAGGAATATAATTAATTACTCAGCCACCAAGAAATATAATAAATTACTCAGCCACCAAGAAATATAATTAATTACTCAGCCACCAAGGAATACAATTAATTACTTAGCCACCAAGGAATATAATTAATTACTCAGCCACCAAGGAATATAATTAATTACTTAGCAACCAAGGAATATAATTAATTACTCAACCACCAAGGAATATAATTAATTACTCAGCCACCAAGGAATATAATTAATTACTCAGCCACCAAGGAATATAATTAATTACTCAGCCACCAAGGAATATAATTAATTACTCAGTCACCAAGGAATATAATTAAATACTTAGCCACCAAGGAATATAATTAATTACTCAGCCACCAAGGAATATAATTAATTACTCAGCCACCAAGGAATATAATCAATTACTCATCCACCAAGAAATATAATTAATTACTTAGCCACCAAGGAATATAATTAATTACTCAGCCACCAAGAAATATAATAAATTACTCAGCCACCAAGAAATATAATTAATTACTCAGCCACCAAGGAATACAATTAATTACTTAGCCACCAAGGAATATAATTAATTACTCAGCCACCAAGGAATATAATTAATTACTTAGCAACCAAGGAATATAATTAATTACTCAACCACCAAGGAATATAATTAATTACTCAGCCACCAAGGAATATAATTAATTACTCAGCCACCAAGGAATATAATTAATTACTCAGCCACCAAGGAATATAATTAATTACTTAACCACCAAGGAATATAATTAATTACTCAGCCACCAAGGAATATAATTATTTACTCAGCCACCAAGGAATATAATTAATTACTTAGCCACCAAGGAATATAATTAATTACTTAGCCACCAAGGAATATAATTAATTACTCAGCCACCAAGGAATATAATTAATTACTTAGCCACCAAGGAATATAATTAATTACTCAGCCACCAAGGAATATAATTAATTACTTAGCCACCAAGGAATATAATTAATTACTCAGCCACCAAGAAATATAATTAATTACTTAGCCACCAAGGAATATAATTAATTACTCAGCCCACAAGGAATATTATTAATTACTCAGCCACCAAGAAATATAATTAATTACTCAGCCACCAAGGAATATGATTAATTACTCAGCCACCAAGTAATATAATTAAATACTCAGCCACCAAGGAATATAATTAATTACTCAGCCACCAAGGAATATAATTAATTACTCAGCCACCAAGGAATATAATTAATTACTTAGCCACCAAGGAATATAATTAATTACTTGGCCACCAAGGAATATAATTAATTACTTGGCCACCAAGGAATATAATTAATTACTCAGCCACCAAGGAATATAATTAATTACTCAGCCACCAAGGAATACAATTAATTACTTAGCCACCAAGGAATATAATGAATTACTCAGCCACCAAGGAATATAATTAATTACTTAGCCACCAAGGAATATAATTAATTACTCAGCCACCAAGGAATATAATTAATTACTCAGCCACCAAGGAATATAATTAATTACTCAGCCATCAAGGAATACAATTAATTACTTAGCCACCAAGGAATATAATTAATTACTCAGCCACCAAGGAATATAATTAATTACTCAGCCACCAAGTAATATAATTAATTACTCAGCCACCAAGTAATATAATTAATTACTCAGCCACCAAGGAATATAATTAATTACTCAGCCACCAAGAAATATAATTAATTACTCGGCCACCAAGAAATATAATTAATTACTTAGCCACCAAGGAATATAATTAATTACTCAGCCACCAAGGAATATAATTAATTACTCAGCCACCAAGGAATATAATTAATTACTCAGCCACCAAGGAATAAAATTAATTACTCAGCCACCAAGGAATATAATTAATTACTTAGCCACCAAAGAATATAATTAATTACTCAGCCACCAAGGAATATAATTAATTACTCAGCCACCAAGGAATATAATTAAAATATAAATATATAATTTAGTATGTGTGACAAGTTTCTCTAATAATCTTCATCAGGCTCATTTATACAGTCGCATTAAATGTTGTAGAAAATAGAAGGAGCAATCAGGATGGACAACACAGACACATTGGCAACACAGGACACACAAGACACAGAACTAAGACAAACAAAACACAACACAGGGACACTGGCAACACAGGACACAGAATGAAGACAAACAAAACACAACACAGAGACACTGGCAACACAGGACACACAAGACACAGAACGAAGACAAACAAAACACAACACAGAGACACTGGCAACACAGTACACAGAACGAAGAACACACAAAACACAACACAGAGACACTGGCAACACAGGACACAGAATGAAGACAAACAAAACACAACACACACAGAGACACTGGCAACACAGAACGAAGACAAACAAAACACAACACAGAGACACTGGCAACACAGGACACAGAACGAAGAACACACAAAATACAACACACACAGAGACACTGGCAACACAGGACACACAAGACACAGAACAAAGAAAAACAAAACACAACACAGAGACACTGGCAACACAGGAAACACAAGACATAGAACGAAGACAAACAAAACACAACACAGAGACACTGGCAACACAGGACACACAAGACACAGAACGAAGAACACACAAAACACAACACACACAGAGACACTGGCAACACAGGACACACAAGACACAGAATGAAGAACACACAAAACACAACACACACAGAGACACTGGCAACACAAGACACAGAACGAAGACAAACAAAACACAACACAGAGACACTGGCAACACAGGACACACAAGACATAGAACGAAGACAAACAAAACACAACACAGAGACACTGGCAACACAGGACACACAAGACACAGAACGAAGAACACACAAAACACAACACAGACAGAGACACTGGCAACACAAGACAAAGAACGAAGACAAACAAAACACAACACAGAGACACTGGCAACACAGGACACACAAGACATAGAACGAAGACAAACAAAACACAACACAGAGACACTGGCAACACAGGACACACAAGACACAGAACGAAGAACACACAAAACACAACACACACAGACACTGGCAACACAGAACGAAGACAAACAAAACACAACACAGAGACACTGGCAACACAGGACACAGAACGAAGAACACACAAAACAAAACACAACACAGAGACACTGGCAACACAGGACACACAAGACACAGAACGAAGAACACACAAAACACAACACACACAGAGACACTGGCAACACAGGACACACAAGACACAGAACGAAGAACACACAAAACAAAACACAACACAGAGACACTGGCAACACAGGACACACAAGACACAGAACGAAGAACACACAAAACACAACACACACAGAGACACTGGCAACACAGGACACACAAGACACAGAACGAAGAACACACAAAACAAAACACAACACAGAGACACTGGCAACACAGGACACACAAGACACAGAACGAAGAACACACAAAACACAACACACACAGAGACACTGGCAACACAGGACACACAAGACACAGAACGAAGAACACACAAAACACAACACAGAGACACTGGCAACACAGGACACACAAGACACAGAACAAAGACAAACAAAGCACAACACAGAGACACTGGCAACACAAGACATAGAACGAAGACAAACAAAACACAACACAGAGACACTGGCAACACAGGACACACAAGACACAGAACGAAGAACATACAAAACACAACACACACAGAGACACCCGCAACACAGAACGAAGACAAACAAAACACAACACAGAGACACTGGCAACACAGGACACACAAGACACAGAACGAAGAACACACAAAACACAACACACACAGAGACACTGGCAACACAGGACACACTAGACACAGAACGAAGAACACACAAAACACAACACACACAGAGACACTGGCAACACAAGACACAGAACGAAGAAAAACAACACACAACACAGAGACACTGGCAACACAGGACACACAAGACATAGAACGAAGACAAACAAAACACAACACAGAGACACTGGCAACACAGGACACACAAGACACAGAATGAAGAAAAACAAAACACAACACAGAGACACTGGCAACACAAGACACAGAACGAAGACAAACAAAACACAACACAGAGACACTGGCAACACAGGACACAGAACGAAGACAAACAAAACACAACACACAGAGAGACACTGGCAACACAAGACACAGAACGAAGACAAACAAAACACAACACAGAGACACTGGCAACACAGGACACACAAGACATAGAACGAAGACAAACAAAACACAACACAGAGAAACTGGCAACACAGGACACAGAACGAAGATCACACAAAACACAACACACACAGAGACACTGGCAACACAAGACACAGAACGAAGACAAACAAAACACAACACAGAGACACTGGCAACACAGGACACACAAGACACAGAACGAAGAACACACAAAACACAACACACATAAACACTGGCAACACAGGACACACAAGACATAGAACGAAGACAAACAAAACACAACACAGAGACACTGGCAACACAAGACACAGAACGAAGAACACACAAAACACAACACACACAGAGACACTGGCAACACAGAACGAAGACAAACAAAACACAACACAGAGACACTGGCAACACAGGACACAGAACGAAGAACACACAAAACACAACACAAACAGACACTGGCAACACAGAACGAAGACAAACAAAACACAACACAGAGACACTGACAACACAGGACACAGAACGAAGAACACACAAAACACAACACAGAGACACTGGCAACACAGGTTACACAAGACACAGAACAAAGACAAACAAAACACAACACAGAGACACTGGCAACACAGGAAACCCAAGACATAGAACGAAGACAAACAAAACACAACACAGAGACACTGGCAACACAGTACACAGAACGAAGAACACACAAAACACAACACAGAGACACTGGCAACACAGGACACAGAATGAAGACAAACAAAACACAACACACACAGAGACACTGGCAACACAGAACGAAGACAAACAAAACACAACACAGAGACACTGGCAACACAGGACACAGAACGAAGAACACACAAAACACAACACACACAGAGACACTGGCAACACAGGACACACAAGACACAGAACAAAGACAAACAAAACACAACACAGAGACACTGGCAACACAGGAAACACAAGACATAGAACGAAGACAAACAAAACACAACACAGAGACACTGGCAACACAGGACACACAAGACACAGAACGAAGAACACACAAAACACAACACACACAGAGACACTGGAAACACAGGACACACAAGACACAGAACGAAGAACACACAAAACACAACACACACAGAGAAACTGGCAACACAAGACACAGAACGAAGACAAACAAAACACAACACAGAGACACTGGCAACAAAGGACACACAAGACATAGAACGAAGACAAACAAAACACAACACAGAGACACTGGCAACACAGGACACACAAGACACAGAACGAAGAACACACAAAACACAACACAGACAGAGACACTGGCAACACAAGACACAGAACGAAGACAAACAAAACACAACACAGAGACACTGGCAACAGAGGACACACAAGACATAGAACGAAGACAAACAAAACACAACACAGAGACACTGGCAACACAGGACACACAAGACACAGAACGAAGAACACACAAAACACAACACACACAGACACTGGCAACACAGAACGAAGACAAACAAAACACAACACAGAGACACTGGCAACACAGGACACAGAACGAAGAACACACAAAACAAAACACAACACAGAGACACTGGCAACACAGGACACACAAGACACAGAACGAAGAACACACAAAACACAACACACACAGAGACACTGGCAACACAGGACACACAAGACACAGAACGAAGATCACACAAAACACAACACAGAGACACTGGCAAGACAGGACACACAAGACACAGAACAAAGACAAACAAAACACAACACAGAGACACTGGCAACACAGGACACACAAGACACAGAACGAAGAACATACAAAACACAACACACACAGAGACACTCGCAACACAGAACGAAGACAAACAAAACACAACACAGAGACACTGGCAACATAGGACACACAAGACACAGAACGAAGAACACACAAAACACAACACACACAGAGACACTGGCAACACAGGACACACAAGACACAGAACGAAGAACACACAAAACACAACACACACAGAGACACTGGCAACACAAGACACAGAACGAAGACAAACAACACACAACACAGAGACACTGGCAACACAGGACACACAAGACATAGAACGAAGACAAACAAAACACAACACAGAGACACTGGCAACATAGGACACACAAGACACAGAACGAAGAAAAACAAAACACAACACACACAGAGACACTGGCAACACAAGACACAGAACGAAGACAAACAAAACACAACACAGAGACACTGGCAACACAGGACACAGAACGAAGACAAACAAAACACAACACACAGAGAGACACTGGCAACACAAGACACAGAACGAAGACAAACAAAACACAACACAGAGACACTGGCAACACAGGACACACAAGACATAGAACGAAGACAAACAAAACACAACACAGAGACACTGGCAACACAGGACACAGAACGAAGATCACACAAAACACAACACACACAGAGACACTGGCAACACAAGACACAGAACGAAGACAAACAAAACACAACACAGAGACACTGGCAACACAGGCCACACAAGACACAGAACGAAGAACACACAAAACACAACACACATAAACACTGGCAACACAGGACACACAAGACATAGAACGAAGACAAACAAAACACAACACAGAGACACTGGCAACACAAGACACAGAACGAAGAACACACAAAACACAACACACACAGAGACACTGGCAACACAGAACGAAGACAAACAAAACACAACACAGAGACACTGGCAACACAGGACACAGAACGAAGAACACACAAAACACAACACAAACAGACACTGGCAACACAGAACGAAGACAAACAAAACACAACACAGAGACACTGACAACACAGGACACAGAACGAAGAACACACAAAACACAACACAGAGACACTGGCAACACAGGTCACACAAGACACAGAACAAAGACAAACAAAACACAACACAGAGACACTGGCAACACAGGAAACACAAGACATAGAACGAAGACAAACAAAACACAACACAGAGACACTGGCAACACAGGACACACAAGACACAGAACGAAGAACACACAAAACACAACACACACAGAAACACTGGCAACACAGGACACAGAATGAAGAACACACAAAACACACAGAGACACTGGCAACACAAGACACAGAACGAAAACAAACAAAACACAACACAGAGACACTGGCAACACAGGACACACAAGACATAGAATGAAGACAAACAAAACACAACACAGAGACACTGGCAACACAGGACACAGAACGAAGAACACACAAAACACAACACACACAGAGACACTGGCAACACAAGACACAGAACGAAGAAAAACAAAACACAACACAGAGACACTGGCAACACAGGACACACAAGACATAGAACGAAGACAAACAAAACACAACACAGAGACACTGGCAACAAAGGACACACAAGACATAGAACGAAGACAAACAAAACACAACACAGACAGAGACACTGGCAACACAAGACACAGAACGAAGACAAACAAAACACAACACAGAGACACTGGCAACACAGGACACACAAGACATAGAACGAAGACAAACAAAACACAACACAGAGACACTGGCAACACAAGACACAGAACGAAGAACACACAAAACACAACACACACAGAGACACTGGCAACACAGAACGAAGACAAACAAAACACAACACAGAGACACTGGCAACACAGGACACAGAACGAAGATCACACAAAACACAACACACACAGAGACACTGGCAACACAAGACACAGAACGAAGACAAACAAAACACAACACAGAGACACTGGCAACACAGGACACACAAGACACAGAACGAAGAACACACAAAACACAACACACATAAACACTGGCAACACAGGACACACAAGACATAGAACGAAGACAAACAAAACACAACACAGAGACACTGGCAACACAAGACACAGAACGAAGAACACACAAAACACAACACACACAGAGACACTGGCAACACAGAACGAAGACAAACAAAACACAACACAGAGACACTGGCAACACAGGACACAGAACGAAGAACACACAAAACACAACACAAACAGACACTGGCAACACAGAACGAAGACAAACAAAACACAACACAGAGACACTGACAACACAGGACACAGAACGAAGAACACACAAAACACAACACAGAGACACTGGCAACACAGGTTACACAAGACACAGAACAAAGACAAACAAAACACAACACAGAGACACTGGCAACACAGGAAACACAAGACATAGAACGAAGACAAACAAAACACAACACAGAGACACTGGCAACACAGTACACAGAACGAAGAACACACAAAACACAACACAGAGACACTGGCAACACAGGACACAGAATGAAGACAAACAAAACACAACACACACAGAGACACTGGCAACACAGAACGAAGACAAACAAAACACAACACAGAGACACTGGCAACACAGGACACAGAACGAAGAACACACAAAACACAACACACACAGAGACACTGGCAACACAGGACACACAAGACACAGAACAAAGACAAACAAAACACAACACAGAGACACTGGCAACACAGGAAACACAAGACATAGAACGAAGACAAACAAAACACAACACAGAGACACTGGCAACACAGGACACACAAGACACAGAACGAAGAACACACAAAACACAACACACACAGAGACACTGGAAACACAGGACACACAAGACACAGAACGAAGAACACACAAAACACAACACACACAGAGACACTGGCAACACAAGACACAGAACGAAGACAAACAAAACACAACACAGAGACACTGGCAACACAGGACACACAAGACATAGAACGAAGACAAACAAAACACAACACAGAGACACTGGCAACACAGGACACACAAGACACAGAACGAAGAACACACAAAACACAACACAGACAGAGACACTGGCAACACAAGACACAGAACGAAGACAAACAAAACACAACACAGAGACACTGGCAACAGAGGACACACAAGACATAGAACGAAGACAAACAAAACACAACACAGAGACACTGGCAACACAGGACACACAAGACACAGAACGAAGAACACACAAAACACAACACACACAGACACTGGCAACACAGAACGAAGACAAACAAAACACAACACAGAGACACTGGCAACACAGGACACAGAACGAAGAACACACAAAACAAAACACAACACAGAGACACTGGCAACACAGGACACACAAGACACAGAACGAAGAACACACAAAACACAACACACACAGAGACACTGGCAACACAGGACACACAAGACACAGAACGAAGATCACACAAAACACAACACAGAGACACTGGCAAGACAGGACACACAAGACACAGAACAAAGACAAACAAAACACAACACAGAGACACTGGCAACACAGGACACACAAGACACAGAACGAAGAACATACAAAACACAACACACACAGAGACACTCGCAACACAGAACGAAGACAAACAAAACACAACACAGAGACACTGGCAACATAGGACACACAAGACACAGAACGAAGAACACACAAAACACAACACACACAGAGACACTGGCAACACAGGACACACTAGACACAGAACGAAGAACACACAAAACACAACACACACAGAGACACTGGCAACACAAGACACAGAACGAAGACAAACAACACACAACACAGAGACACTGGCAACACAGGACACACAAGACATAGAACGAAGACAAACAAAACACAACACAGAGACACTGGCAACACAGGACACACAAGACACAGAACGAAGAAAAACAAAACACAACACACACAGAGACACTGGCAACACAAGACACAGAACGAAGACAAACAAAACACAACACAGAGACACTGGCAACACAGGACACAGAACGAAGACAAACAAAACACAACACACAGAGAGACACTGGCAACACAAGACACAGAACGAAGACAAACAAAACACAACACAGAGACACTGGCAACACAGGACACACAAGACATAGAACGAAGACAAACAAAACACAACACAGAGACACTGGCAACACAGGACACAGAACGAAGTTCACACAAAACACAACACACACAGAGACACTGGCAACACAAGACACAGAACGAAGACAAACAAAACACAACACAGAGACACTGGCAACACAGGACACACAAGACACAGAACGAAGAACACACAAAACACAACACACATAAACACTGGCAACACAGGACACACAAGACATAGAACGAAGACAAACAAAACACAACACAGAGACACTGGCAACACAAGACACAGAACGAAGAACACACAAAACACAACACACACAGAGACACTGGCAACACAGAACGAAGACAAACAAAACACAACACAGAGACACTGGCAACACAGGACACAGAACGAAGAACACACAAAACACAACACAAACAGACACTGGCAACACAGAACGAAGACAAACAAAACACAACACAGAGACACTGACAACACAGGACACAGAACGAAGAACACACAAAACACAACACAGAGACACTGGCAACACAGGTCACACAAGACACAGAACAAAGACAAACAAAACACAACACAGAGACACTGGCAACACAGGAAACACAAGACATAGAACGAAGACAAACAAAACACAACACAGAGACACTGGCAACACAGGACACACAAGACACAGAACGAAGAACACACAAAACACAACACACACAGAAACACTGGCAACACAGGACACAGAACGAAGAACACACAAAACACACAGAGACACTGGCAACACAAGACACAGAACGAAAACAAACAAAACACAACACAGAGACACTGGCAACACAGGACACACAAGACATAGAATGAAGACAAACAAAACACAACACAGAGACACTGGCAACACAGGACACAGAACGAAGAACACACAAAACACAACACACACAGAGACACTGGCAACACAAGACACAGCACGAAGAAAAACAAAACACAACACAGAGACACTGGCAACACAGGACACACAAGACATAGAACGAAGACAAACAAAACACAACACAGAGACACTGGCAACAAAGGACACACAAGACATAGAACGAAGACAAACAAAACACAACACAGACAGAGACACTGGCAACACAAGACACAGAACGAAGACAAACAAAACACAACACAGAGACACTGGCAACACAGGACACACAAGACATAAAACGAAGACAAACAAAACACAACACAGAGACACTGGCAACACAAGACAGAGAACGAAGAACACACAAAACACAACACACACAGAGACACTGGCAACACAGAACGAAGACAAACAAAACACAACACAGAGACACTGGCAACACAGGACACAGAACGAAGAACACACAAAACAAAACACAACACAGAGAAACTGGCAACACAGGACACACAAGACACAGAACGAAAAACACACAAAACCCAACACAGAGACACTGGCAACACAGGACACACAAGACACAGAAGAAAGACAAACAAAACACAACACAGAGACACTGGCAACACAGGAAACACAAGACATAGAACGAAGACAAACAAAACACAACACAGAGACACTGGCAACACAGGACACACAAGACACAGAACGAAGAACACACAAAACACAACACACACAGAGACACTGGCAACACAGGACACACAAGACACAGAACGAAGAACACACAAAACACACAGAGACACTGGCAACACAAGACACAGAACGAAGACAAACAAAACACAACACAGAGACACTGGCAACACACGAGACATAGAACGAAGACAAACAAAGCACAACACAGAGACACTGGCAACACAGGACACACAAGACACAGAACGAAGAACACACAAAATACAACACACACAGAGACACTGGCAACACAAGACACAGAGCCAAGACAAACAAAACACATCACAGAGACACTGGCAACACAGGACACACAAGACATAGAACGAAGACAAACAAAACACAACACAGAGACACTGGCAACACAGGACACAGAACGAAGAACACACAATACACAACACACACAGAGACACTGGCAACACAGGACACACAAGATACAGAACAAAGACAAACAAAACACAACACAGAGACACTGGCAACACAAGACATAGAACGAAGACAAACAAAACACAACACAGAGACACTAGCAACACAAGACACAGAACGAACAACACACAAAACACAACACACAGAGACACTGGCAACACAAGACACAGAACGAAGACAAACAAAACACAACACAGAGACACTGGCAACACAGGACACACAAGACATAGAACGAAGACAAACAAAACACAACACAGAGACACTGGCAACACAGGACACACAAGACACAGAACGAAGAACACACAAAACACAACACACACAGAGACACTGGCAACACAGAACGAAGACAAACAAACACAACACAGAGACACTGGCAACACAGGACACAGAACGAAGAACACACAACACACACAGAGACACTGGCAACACAGGAAACACAAGACACAGAACAAAGACAAACAAAACACAACACAGAGACACTGGCAACACAGGAAACACAAGACATAGAACGAAGACAAACAAAACACAACACAGAGACACTGGCAACACAGGACACACAAGACACAGAACGAAGAACACACAAAACACAACACACACAGAGACACTGGCAACACAAGACACAGAACGAAGAACACACAAAACACAACACACACAGAGACACTGGCAACACAAGACATAGAACGAAGACAAACAAAACACATCACAGAGACACTGGCAACACAGGACACACAAGACATAGAACGAAGACAAACAAAACACAACACACACAGAGACACTGGCAACACAAGACACAGAACGAAGACAAACAAAACACAACACAGAGACACTGGCAACACAGGACACACAAGACACAGAGCGAAGACAAACAAAACACAACACACACAGAGACACTGGCAACACAAGACACAGAACGAAGACAAACAAAACACAACACAGAGAAACTGGCAACACAGGACACACAAGACATAGAACGAAGACAAACAAAACACAACACAGAGACACTGGCAACACAAGACACAGAACGAAGAACACACAACACACACAGAGACACTGGCAACACAGAACGAAGACAAACAAAACACAACACAGAGACACTGGCAACACGGGACACAGAACGAAGAACACACCATACACAACATACACAGAGACACTGGCAACACAGAACAAAGACAAACAAAACACAACACAGAGACACTGGCAACACAAGACATAGAACGAAGACAAACAAAACACAACACAGAGACACTGCCAACACAGGACACACAAGACACAGAACGAAGAACACACAAAATACAACACACACAGAGACACTGGCAACACAAGACACAGAACGAAGACAAACAAAACACATCACAGAGATACTGGCAACACAGGACACACAAGACATAGAACGAAGACAAACAAAACACAACACAGAGACACTGGCAACACAGGACACACAAGACACAGAACGAAGAACACACAAAACACAACACACACAGAGACACTGGCAACACAAGACACAGAACGAAGAACACACAAAACACAACACACACAGAGACACTGGCAACACAAGACACAGAACGAAGACAAACAAAACACAACACAGAGACACGGGCAACACAGGGCACACAAGACACAGAACGAAGAACACACGAAACACAACAGAGAGACACTGGCAACACAGGACACACAAGACACAGAACGAAGAACACACAAAACACAACACACACAGAGACACTGGCAACACATGACACACAAGACACAGAACAAAGACAAACAAAACACAACACAGAGACACTGGCAACACAGGAAACACAAGACATAGAACGAAGACAAACAAAACACAACACAGAGACACTGGCAACACAGGACACACAAGACACAGAACGAAGAACACACAAAACACAACACACACAGAGACACTGGCAACACATGACACACAAGACACAGAACGAAGACAAACAAAACACAACACAGAGACACTGGCAACACAGGACACACAAGACATAGAACGAAGACAAACAAAACACAACACAGAGACACTGGCAACACAGGACACACAAGACACAGAACGAAGAACACACAAAACACAACACACACAGAGACACTGGCAACACATGACACACAAGACACAGAACAAAGACAAACAAAACACAACACAGAGACACTGGCAACACAGGAAACACAAGACATAGAACGAAGACAAACAAAACACAACACAGAGACACTGGCAACACAGGACACACAAGACACAGAACGAAGACAAATAAAATACAACACAGAGACACTGGCAACACAGGACACAGAACGAAGAACACACAAAACACAACACACAAAGAGACATTGGCAACACATAACGAAGACAAACAAAACACAACACAGAGATATTGGCAACACAGGACACACAAGACACAGAACGAAGAACACACAAAACACAACACACATAGACACTGGCAAAACAGGACACAGAAGACACAGAACAAAGACAAACAAAACACAACACAGAGACGACACTGGCAACACAAGACATAGAACGAAGACAAACAAAACACAACACAGAGACACTGGCAACACAGGACACACAAGACACAGAACGAAGAACACACAAAACACAACACACACAGAGACACTGGCAACACAGGACACACAAGACACAGAACGAAGAACACACAAAACACAACACACACAGAGACACTGGCAACACAAGACACAGAACGAAGACAAACAAAACACAACACAGAGAAACTGGCAACACAGGACACACAAGACATAGAACGAAGACAAACAAAACACAACACAGAGACACTGGCAACACAGGACACACAAGACACAGAACGAAGAACACACAAAACACAACACACACAGAGACACTGGCAACACATGACACACAAGACACAGAACGAAGACAAACAAAACACAACACAGAGACACTGGCAATACAGGACACACAAGACATAGAACGAAGACAAACAAACCCAACACAGAGACACTGGCAACACAGGACACACAAGACACAGAACGAAGAACACACAAAACACAACACACACAGAGACACTGGCAACACATGACACACAAGACACAGACCAAAGACAAACAAAACACAACACAGAGACACTGGCAACACAGGAAACACAAGACATTGAATGAAGACAAACAAAACACAACACAGAGACATTGGCAACACAGGACACACAAGACACAGAACGAAGACAAACAAACACAACGCAGAGACACTGGCAACACAGGACACAGAACGAAGAACACACAAAACACAACACACACAGAGACATTGGCAACACAGAACGAAGACAAACAAAACACAACACAGAGACATTGGCAACACAGGACACACAAGACACAGAACGAAGAACACACAAAACACAACACACATAGACACTGGCAAAACAGGACACACAAGACACAGAACAAAGACAAACAAAACACAACACAGAGACACTGGCAACACAGGACACACAAGACACAGAACGAAGAACACACAAAACACAACACACACAGAGACACTGGCAACACAGGACACACAAGACACAGAACGAAGAACACACAAAACACAACACACACAGAGACACTGGCAACACAAGACACAGAACGAAGACAAACAAAACACAACACAGAGACACTGGCAACACAGGATACACAAGACATAGAACGAAGACAAACAAAACAAAACACAGAGACACTGGCAACACAGGACACACAAGACACAGAACGAAGAACACACAAAACACAACACAGACAGAGACACTGGCAACACAAGACACCGAACGAAGACAAACAAAACACAACACAGAGACACTGGCAACACAGGACACACAAGACATAGAACGAAGACAAACAAAACACAACACAGAGACACTGGCAACACAGGACACACAAGACACAGAACGAAGAACACACAAAACACAACACACACAGACACTGGCAACACAGAACGAAGACAAACAAAACACAACACAGAGAGACTGGCAACACAGGACACAGAACGAAGAACACACAAAACAAAACACAACACAGAGACACTGGCAACACAGGACACACAAGACAAAGAGCGAAGAACACACAAAACACAACACACACAGAGACACTGGCAACACAGGACACACAAGACACAGAACGAAGAATACACAAAACACAACACAGAGACACTGGCAACACAGGACACACAAGACACAGAACAAAGACAAACAAAGCACAACACAGAGACACTGGCAACACAAGACATAGAACGAAGACAAACAAAACACAACACAGAGACACTGACAACACAGGACACACAAGACACAGCACGAAGAACATACAGAACACAACACACACAGAGACACTCGCAACACAGAACGAAGACAAACAAAACACAACACAGAGACACTGGCAACACAGGACACACAAGACACAGAACGAAGAACACACAAAACACAACTCACACAGAGACACTGGCAACACAGGACACACAAGACACAGAACGAAGAACACACAAAACACAACACACACAGAGACACTGGCAACACAAGACACAGAACGAAGACAAACAACACACAACACAGAGAAACTGGCAACACAGGACACACAAGACATAGAACGAAGACAAACAAAACACAACACAGAGACACTGGCAACACAGGAAACACAAGACATAGAACGAAGACAAACAAAACACAACACAGAGACACTGGCAACACAGGACACAGAACGAAGAACACACAAAACACAACACACACAGAGACACTGGCAACACAAGACACAGAACGAAGACAAACAAAACACAACACAGAGACACTGGCAACACAGGACACACAAGACACAGAACGAAGAACACACAAAACACAACACACACAGAGACACTGGCAACACAGAACGAAGACAAACAAAACACAACACAGAGACACTGGCAACACAGGACACACAAGACACAGAACGAAGAAAACACAAAACACAACACACACAGAGACACTGGCAACACAGGACACACAAGACACAGAACGAAGAACACACAAAACACAACACACACAGAGACACTGGCAACACAAGACACAGAACGAAGACAAACAACACACAACACAGAGACACTGGCAACACAGGACACACAAGATATAGAACGAAGACAAACAAAACACAACACTGTGACACTGGCAACACAGGACACACAAGACACAGAACGAAGACAAACAAAACACAACACACACAGAGACACTGGCAACACAAGACACAGACCGAAGACAAACAAAACACAACACAGAGACACTGGCAACACAGGACACAGAACGAAGACAAACAAAACACAACACACACAGAGACACTGGCAACACAAGACACAGAACGAAGACAAACAAAACACAACACAGAGACACTGGCAACACAGAACACACAAGACATAGAACGAAGACAAACAAAACACAACACAGAGACACTGGCAACACAGGACACAGAACGAAGATCACACAAAACACAACACACACAGAGACACTGGCAACACAAGACACAGAACGAAGACAAACAAAACACAACACAGAGACACTGGCAACACAGGACACACAAGACACAGAACGAAGAACACACAAAACACAACACACATAGACATTGGCAACACAGGACACACAAGAAATAGAACAAAGACAAACAAAACACAACACAGAGACACTGGCAACACAGGAAACACAAGACATAGAACGAAGACAAACAAAGCACAACACAGAGATACGGGCAACACAGGACACACAAGACACAGAACGAAGAACACACAAAACACAACACACACAGAGACACTGGCAACACAGGACACAGAACGAAGAACACACAAAACACAACACACACAGAGACACTGGCAACACAAGACACAGAACAAAGACAAACAAAACACAACACAGAGACACTGGCAACACAGGACACACAAGACATAGAACGAAGACAAACAAAACACAACACAGAGACACTGGCAACACAGGACACAGAACGAAGATCACACAAAACACAACACACACAGAGACACTGGCAACACAAGACACAGAACGAAGACAAACAAAACACAACACAGAGACACTGGCAACACAGGACACACAAGACACAGAACGAAGAACACACAAAACACAACACACATAGACACTGGCAACACAGGACACACAAGAAACAGAACAAAGACAAACAAAACACAACACAGAGACACTGGCAACACAGGAAACACAAGACATAGAACGAAGACAAACAAAGCACAACACAGAGACACGGGCAACACAGGACACACAAGACACAGAACGAAGAACACACAAAATACAACACACACAGAGACACTGGCAACACAGGACACAGAACGAAGAACACACAAAACACAACACACACAGAGACACTGGCAACACAAGACACAGAACGAAGACAAACAAAACACAACACAGAGACACTGGCAACACAGGACACACAAGACATAGAACGAAGACAAACAAAACACAACACAGAGACACTGGCAACACAGGACACACAAGACAGAGAACGAAGAACACACAAAACACAACACACACAGAGACACAGAACAAAGACAAACAAAACACAACACAGAGACACTGGCAACACAGGACAAACAAGACATAGAACGAAGACAAACAAAACACAACACAGAGACCTGGCAACACAGGACACACAAGACACAGAACGAATACAAACAAAACACAACACACACAGAGACTCTGGCAACACAAGACACAGAACGAAGACAAACAAAATACAACACAGAGACACTGGCAACACAGGACACAGAACGAAGACAAACAAAACACAACACACACAGAGACTCTGGCAACACAAGACACAGAACGAAGACAAACAAAATACAACACAGAGACACTGGCAACACAGGACACACAAGACACAGAATAAAGACAAACAAAACACAACACAGAGACACTGGCAACACAGAACGAAGACAAACAAAACACAACACAGAGACACTGACAACACAGGACACACAAGACACAGAACGAAGACAAACAAAACACAACACAGAGACACTGGCAACACAGAACGAAGACAAACAAAACACAACACAGAGACACTGACAACACAGGACACACAAGACACAGAACGAAGACAAACAAAACACAACACAGAGACACTGGCAACACAGAACGAAGACAAACAAAACACAACACAGAGACACTGACAACACAGGACACACAAGACACAGAACGAAGACAAACAAAACACAACACAGAGACACTGGCAACACAGGACACACCAGACACAGAACGAAGACAAACAAAACACAACACAGAGACACTGGCAATACAGGACACACAAGACACAAAACGAAGAACACACAAAACACAACACAGAGACACTGGCAACACAGGACACACAAGACACAGAACGAAGACAAACAAAACACAACACAGAGACACTGGCAACACAGGACACACAAGACACAGAACGAAGACAAACAAAACACAGCACACACAGAGACACTGGCAACACAAGACACAGAACGAAGACAAACAAAACACAACACAGAGACACTGGAAACACAGGACACACAAGACATAGAACGAAGACAAACAAAACACAACACAGAGACACTGGCAACACAGGACACAGAACGAAGATCACACAAAACACAACACACACAGAGACACTGGCAACACAGAACGAAGACAAACAAAACACAACACAGAGACACTGGCAACACAGGACACACAAGACATAGAACGAAGAACACACAAAACACAACACACATAGACACTGGCAACACAGGACACACAAGACACAGAACAAAGACAAACAAAACACAACACAGAGACACTGGCAACACAGGAAACACAAGACATAGAACGAAGACAAACAAAACACAACACAGAGACACAGGCAACACAGGACACACAAGACACAGAACGAAGAACACACAAAACACAACACACACAGAGACACTGGCAACACAGGACACAGAACGAAGAACACACAAAACACAACACACACAGAGACACTGGCAACACAAGACACAGAACGAAGACAAACAAAACACAACACAGAGACACTGGCAACACAGGACACACAAGACATAGAACGAAGACAAACAAAACACAACACAGAGACACTGGCAACACAGGACACACAAGACACAGAACGAAGAACACACAAAACACAACACACACAGAGACACAGAACGAAGACAAACAAAACACAACACAGAGACACTGGCAACACAGGACACACAAGACATAGAACGAAGACAAACAAAACACAACACAGAGACACTGGCAACACAGGACACACAAGACACAGAACGAAGACAAACAAAACACAACACACACAGAGACACTGGCAACACAAGACACAGAACGAAGACAAACAAAACACAACACAGAGACACTGGCAACACAGGACACACAAGACATAGAACGAAGACAAACAAAACACAACACAGAGACACTGGCAACACAGGACACACAAGACACAGAACGAAGAACACACAAAACACAACACACACAGAGACACTGGCAACACATGACACACAAGACACAGAACAAAGACAAACAAAACACAACACAGAGACACTGGCAACACAGGAAACACAAGACATAGAACGAAGACAAACAAAACACAACACAGAGACACTGGCAACACAGGACACACAAGACACAGAACGAAGACAAACAAAATACAACACAGAGACACTGGCAACACAGGACACAGAACGAAGAACACACAAAACACAACACACAAAGAGACATTGGTAATCCATAACGAAGACAAACAAAACACAACACAGAGATATTGGCAACACAGGACACACAAGACACAGAACGAAGAACACACAAAACACAACACACATAGACACTGGCAAAACAGGACACACAAGACACAGAACAAAGACAAACAAAACACAACACAGAGACGACACTGGCAACACAAGACATAGAACGAAGACAAACAAAACACAACACAGAGACACTGGCAACACAGGACACACAAGACACAGAACGAAGAACACACAAAACACAACACACACAGAGACACTGGCAACACAGGACACACAAGACACAGAACGAAGAACACACAAAACACAACACACACAGAGACACTGGCAACACAAGACACAGAACGAAGACAAACAAAACACAACACAGAGAAACTGGCAACACAGGACACACAAGACATAGAACGAAGACAAACAAAACACAACACAGAGACACTGGCAACACAGGACACACAAGACACAGAACGAAGAACACACAAAACACAACACACACAGAGACACTGGCAACACATGACACACAAGACACAGAACGAAGACAAACAAAACACAACACAGAGACACTGGCAATACAGGACACACAAGACATAGAACGAAGACAAACAAACCCAACACAGAGACACTGGCAACACAGGACACACAAGACACAGAACGAAGAACACACAAAACACAACACACACAGAGACACTGGCAACACATGACACACAAGACACAGACCAAAGACAAACAAAACACAACACAGAGACACTGGCAACACAGGAAACACAAGACATTGAATGAAGACAAACAAAACACAACACAGAGACATTGGCAACACAGGACACACAAGACACAGAACGAAGACAAACAAACACAACGCAGAGACACTGGCAACACAGGACACAGAACGAAGAACACACAAAACACAACACACACAGAGACATTGGCAACACAGAACGAAGACAAACAAAACACAACACAGAGACATTGGCAACACAGGACACACAAGACACAGAACGAAGAACACACAAAACACAACACACATAGACACTGGCAAAACAGGACACACAAGACACAGAACGAAGAACACACAAAACACAACACACACAGAGACACTGGCAACACAAGACACAGAACGAAGACAAACAAAACACAACACAGAGACACTGGCAACACAGGATACACAAGACATAGAACGAAGACAAACAAAACACAACACAGAGACACTGGCAACACAGGACACACAAGACACAGAACGAAGAACACACAAAACACAACACAGACAGAGACACTGGCAACACAAGACACCGAACGAAGACAAACAAAACACAACACAGAGACACTGGCAACACAGGACACACAAGACATAGAACGAAGACAAACAAAACACAACACAGAGACACTGGCAACACAGGACACACAAGACACAGAACGAAGAACACACAAAACACAACACACACAGACACTGGCAACACAGAACGAAGACAAACAAAACACAACACAGAGAGACTGGCAACACAGGACACAGAACGAAGAACACACAAAACAAAACACAACACAGAGACACTGGCAACACAGGACACACAAGACAAAGAACGAAGAACACACAAAACACAACACACACAGAGACACTGGCAACACAGGACACACAAGACACAGAACGAAGAATACACAAAACACAACACAGAGACACTGGCAACACAGGACACACAAGACACAGAACAAAGACAAACAAAGCACAACACAGAGACACTGGCAACACAAGACATAGAACGAAGACAAACAAAACACAACACAGAGACACTGGCAACACAGGACACACAAGACACAGCACGAAGAACATACAGAACACAACACACACAGAGACACTCGCAACACAGAACGAAGACAAACAAAACACAACACAGAGACACTGGCAACACAGGACACACAAGACACAGAACGAAGAACACACAAAACACAACTCACACAGAGACACTGGCAACACAGGACACACAAGACACAGAACGAAGAACACACAAAACACAACACACACAGAGACACTGGCAACACAAGACACAGAACGAAGACAAACAACACACAACACAGAGAAACTGGCAACACAGGACACACAAGACATAGAACGAAGACAAACAAAACACAACACAGAGACACTGGCAACACAGGAAACACAAGACATAGAACGAAGACAAACAAAACACAACACAGAGACACGGGCAACACAGGACACACAAGACACCGAACGAAGAACACACAAAACACAACACACACAGAGACACTGGCAACACAGGACACAGAACGAAGAACACACAAAACACAACACACACAGAGACACTGGCAACACAAGACACAGAACGAAGACAAACAAAACACAACACAGAGACACTGGCAACACAGGACACACAAGACACAGAACGAAGAACACACAAAACACAACACACACAGAGACACTGGCAACACAGAACGAAGACAAACAAAACACAACACAGAGACACTGGCAACACAGGACACACAAGACACAGAACGAAGAAAACACAAAACACAACACACACAGAGACACTGGCAACACAGGACACACAAGACACAGAACGAAGAACACACAAAACACAACACACACAGAAACACTGGCAACACAAGACACAGAACGAAGACAAACAACACACAACACAGAGACACTGGCAACACAGGACACACAAGATATAGAACGAAGACAAACAAAACACAACACTGTGACACTGGCAACACAGGACACACAAGACACAGAACGAAGACAAACAAAACACAACACACACAGAGACACTGGCAACACAAGACACAGACCGAATACAAACAAAACACAACACAGAGACACTGGCAACACAGGACACAGAACGAAGACAAACAAAACACAACACACACAGAGACACTGGCAACACAAGACACAGAACGAAGACAAACAAAACACAACACAGAGACACTGGCAACACAGAACACACAAGACATAGAACGAAGACAAACAAAACACAACACAGAGACACTGGCAACACAGGACACAGAACGAAGATCACACAAAACACAACACACACAGAGACACTGGCAACACAAGACACAGAACGAAGACAAACAAAACACAACACAGAGACACTGGCAACACAGGACACACAAGACACAGAACGAAGAACACACAAAACACAACACACATAGACACTGGCAACACAGGACACACAAGAAACAGAACAAAGACAAACAAAACACAACACAGAGACACTGGCAACACAGGAAACACAAGACATAGAACAAAGACAAACAAAGCACAACACAGAGACACGGGCAACACAGGACACACAAGACACAGAACGAAGAACACACAAAACACAACACACACAGAGACACTGGCAACACAGGACACAGAACGAAGAACACACAAAACACAACACACACAGAGACACTGGCAACACAAGACACAGAACGAAGACAAACAAAACACAACACAGAGACACTGGCAACACAGGACACACAAGACATAGAACGAAGACAAACAAAACACAACACAGAGACACTGGCAACACAGGACACAGAACGAAGATCACACAAAACACAACACACACAGAGACACTGGCAACACAAGACACAGAACGAAGACAAACAAAACACAACACAGAGACACTGGCAACACAGGACACACAAGACACAGAACGAAGAACACACAAAACACAACACACATAGACACTGGCAACACAGGACACACAAGAAACAGAACAAAGACAAACAAAACACAACACAGAGACACTGGCAACACAGGAAACACAAGACATAGAACGAAGACAAACAAAGCACAACACAGAGACATGGGCAACACAGGACACACAAGACACAGAACGAAGAACACACAAAATACAACACACACAGAGACACTGGCAACACAGGACACAGAACGAAGAACACACAAAACACAACACACACAGAGACACTGGCAACACAAGACACAGAACGAAGACAAACAAAACACAACACAGAGACACTGGCAACACAGGACACACAAGACATAGAACGAAGACAAACAAAACACAACACAGAGACACTGGCAACACAGGACACACAAGACAGAGAACGAAGAACACACAAAACACAACACACACAGAGACACAGAACGAAGACAAACAAAACACAACACAGAGACACTGGCAACACAGGACAAACAAGACATAGAACGAAGACAAACAAAACACAACACAGAGACCTGGCAACACAGGACACACAAGACACAGAACGAATACAAACAAAACACAACACACACAGAGACACTGGCAACACAAGACACAGAACGAAGACAAACAAAACACAACACAGAGACACTGGCAACACAGGACACAGAACGAAGACAAACAAAACACAACACACACAGAGACTCTGGCAACACAAGACACAGAACGAAGACAAACAAAATACAACACAGAGACACTGGCAACACAGGACACACAAGACACAGAATAAAGACAAACAAAACACAACACAGAGACACTGGCAACACAGAACGAAGACAAACAAAACACAACACAGAGACACTGACAACACAGGACACACAAGACACAGAACGAAGACAAACAAAACACAACACAGAGACACTGGCAACACAGGACACACCAGACACAGAACGAAGACAAACAAAACACAACACAGAGACACTGGCAATACAGGACACACAAGACACAGAACGAAGAACACACAAAACACAACACAGAGACACTGGCAACACAGGACACACAAGACACAGAACGAAGACAAACAAAACACAACACAGAGACACTGGCAACACAGGACACACAAGACACAGAACGAAGACAAACAAAACACAGCACACACAGAGACACTGGCAACACAAGACACAGAACGAAGACAAACAAAACACAACACAGAGACACTGGAAACACAGGACACACAAGACATAGAACGAAGACAAACAAAACACAACACAGAGACACTGGCAACACAGGACACAGAACGAAGATCACACAAAACACAACACACACAGAGACACTGGCAACACAGAACGAAGACAAACAAAACACAACACAGAGACACTGGCAACACAGGACACACAAGACATAGAACGAAGAACACACAAAACACAACACACATAGACACTGGCAACACAGGACACACAAGACACAGAACAAAGACAAACAAAACACAACACAGAGACACTGGCAACACAGGAAACACAAGACATAGAACGAAGACAAACAAAACACAACACAGAGACACAGGCAACACAGGACACACAAGACACAGAACGAAGAACACACAAAACACAACACACACAGAGACACTGGCAACACAGGACACAGAACGAAGAACACACAAAACACAACACACACAGAGACACTGGCAACACAAGACACAGAACGAAGACAAACAAAACACAACACAGAGACACTGGCAACACAGGACACACAAGACATAGAACGAAGACAAACAAAACACAACACAGAGACACTGGCAACACAGGACACACAAGACACAGAACGAAGAACACACAAAACACAACACACACAGAGACACAGAACGAAGACAAACAAAACACAACACAGAGACACTGGCAACACAGGACACACAAGACATAGAACGAAGACAAACAAAACACAACACAGAGACACTGGCAACACAGGACACACAAGACACAGAACGAAGACAAACAAAACACAACACACACAGAGACACTGGCAACACAAGACACAGAACGAAGACAAACAAAACACAACACAGAGACACTGGCAACACAGGACACACAAGACACAGAACGAAGACAAACAAAACACAACACACACAGAGACACTGGCAACACAAGACACAGAACGAAGACAAACAAAATACAACACAGAGACACTGGCAACACAGGACACACAAGACATAGAACGAAGACAAGCAAAACACAACACAGAGACACTGGCAACACAGGACACACAAGACACAGAACAAAGACAAACAAAACACAACACAGAGACACTGGCAACACAGAACGAAGACAAACAAAACACAACACAGAGACACTGACAACACAGGACACACAAGACACAGAACGAAGACAAACAAAACACAACACAGAGACACTGGCAACACAGGACACACCAGACACAGAACGAAGACAAACAGAACACAACACAGAGACACTGGCAAAACAGGACACACAAGACACAGAACGAAGAACACACAAAACACAACACAGAGACACTGGCAACACAGGACACACAAGACACAGAACGAAGACAAACAAAACACAACACAGAGACACTGGCAACACAGGACACACAAGACACAGAACGAAGACAAACAAAACACAACACAACATAGAAAACTAAAAAGATGAACAATGCGGACCCCACAAAAAATCGGGAATGAACCCAGGTGCTCTCGAAGGGTAAGCAGTTCTTGCTTCGTATAAGACACCGCCGTTTTACTTATATATGTATATAAATATATAAGTAAAACGGCGGTGTCTTATATAGTCAAAAGAAAGATTGGAAAGCCAAGTTACTTAAGTCTAATTTTGGGAAGTAAACCATAGGGCATAAACAGGATATTCAACATCTGCTATAGTGATCTATACCTGAGGGCGTTTGGTCTTAAGAATTTCTACATGATTTCATAATTTATTTCAGGGATATGGTTACGTTACTACTGAGGAGATTAAGTTAAATCCTGATGGTCAAGTCAAGAATTCTGGACCTCTCGATTACAAGATTCCAGGCCTTAGAAATATATCAAGGAAGCTCAATGTCACTTTACTGAAAGATTCTAAAGGAACAAAGGCTGTGTATTCGTCAAAAGTAATTAGAATTTAGAATATACTTCTTTGAAATAATATAACTGGATTTCTTCCTAACTGTGAATCAGTCAACAATATTTTATTTTTATTGGTGGAGGAAACTGGAGTACCCTGAGAAAACTACCGACCTGTCGCAAGTCACAAATCACATAATTTTGCATCGAGTACACATCCCCATGAGTGGGGTTCGAACTTGCAACTTTAGTGGTGATAGGCACTGCTTGCACAGGTAGTTGCAATCAGCATAGAAACTACCGAGTCATTTCACACTCATTTTAGTATAGGAGTTATCCTCCTGGTTCTTCTTCCGTTGAGCGGCCTCCGTCATCTGATTGACTATTCTGCCACTTTGGGTGTGCGCATGTAAAAACTACAAAATTTGTGTGCGGAATATTTAGTGAGATTAAAAACGGCACTGGCAGCTTACTGACGGAGGCAAGCCTTGAAAGCTTCAAGACTTGGTGACCCAACACTGGCGTCCTATAGAGCATTCCAATCCTTGGTGGTTCTTGGATAGAACGATTCCTTCCGTATGGATGTTCTGCATGATGGAATGATGAATGCCACTGTGTTACAATTTCTTAATGGTCTTTGGAGTGGTATAAGTTTGTCACTAGTGTCAACATTTGCTAGATTTTTCGTCATTTTATACATCATAGTAAGCCGGGAGTTTGTTCTGCAGCTTTCTAGAGATGGCCATTCAAACTGATCGAGCATATCACTAACATATGAGGTGTTGTGGTATCTGTTAGTGACGTATCTTTGTATCCTTTCTAGGCGTTGTTTATCCTGTTGTTGATGTGGATTCCATACTGCACTAGAATATTCTAAGGATGGTCTCACTAGTGACTGATAAGCCCTTTCTTTGACTGATTTGTTGGCAATATTCAGATTTCTCTTGAGGAAGCCGATGGTAGAGTTTGCTTTGTTGCAGATGTTGTTGATGTGCGGTTCCCATTTTAGATCAGATGTTATTGTACAGCCGAGATATTTTGCTGAGGTCACATGTTCAAGTGAATGTCCGTGGAGAGTGTAGTTGAACTTTATTGGATTTCTTTTCTTTGTAATGGTTAGAACATTGCATTTTTCTGGATGGATGCCATTAGCCATGATGTTTCCCATTTTTCTAGCTTATCTAGATCTGATTGAAACGTTCTTGCATCTTGGTCTGATGAAATTGTCAAGTATGCAATTGTGTCGTCTGCGAAAAGTCTCACTTTTGATGTTATCCCTTCTGGCATGTCATTGATATAAAAAAAGAAATAAGCTGGGGCCTATGACTGACCCTTGGGGTACTCCCGATTCCACCGGTATCTTATCTGATGACTCTCCTTCAATAACGACAGACTAACTTCGGTCTGAGAGGAAGGTCTTGATCCACTCACCAGTCTTTCCACGGATGCCGTAGTGATCTAATTTATGTTGAAGGAGGCTATGGCTGACCTTGTCGAAGGCTTTTGAAAAGTCCATTATTAAGCAGTCGGTTTGTTTACCTACGTCTATGTTTCGTGTGATGTCATCAACAAATTCCATTAGTTGGATTTCACATGATAGGCCTTTCTGGAATCCATGCTGTAGCGGATAGAGGATATTGTGTGTGTCAGCGTGTTTTATTATATGGCTGGTAATGATGTGTTCCATCAGCTTGCATGAAATACATGTGAGCGAGATTGGTCTGTAGTTGATGGCTTCAAATGTTTTCCCTTTCTTAAATACAGGACAGATGTTTGCTGTTTTCCATATGGCTGGTATAGTTCCTGATTCGTATGATATTTTAAATATGACTGTAAGTATTGGTGCTATGAATGGTGCAAGTTCTTTCAAGACTCTTGGTGTTATATTGTCTGATTCCGCAGCTTTAGTTGGGTTTAGCTTACTAAGAAGTTTTTCCACGCCAGATACTGTTATGTTGATGTCATTTATCTCTGGTGTCGTGCCTTACATTTCATCACTAATGATGCAGAATTATTTTTGAACCTTTAAAAGTAAAAAGAAACATTGATGAGGAGGATCAACATATATCACAACTATGTTTCAATGTCTTTTTTTCTATGTCAATAAAAATGTAGATATCTAAGAAGTATGCATGCAATGTTTCTGGAATAACCTTCATCAGATACATTCATAAACAAATAATATAAAAGTCTTTAAAAGTAAGTACCCCAAAGGACGTAAACTGGATTATTTTTATTTTATTTTAGTTTTCTTTATAGCCAAAATAAGGTTTCCTATGCCTATGGAAAATTGACCTTGGCCCCTTTTATTAACATTGTTTGCCTTTTTCTTGAAAATGAAGCTAATAATAGACGTTTGATATTTCAGGGCATTGGTGAACCACCATTCCTACTGGCTATTTCAGTTCATACTGCTTTACAAGAAGCTGTCATTTCTGCACGTAAAGATGCTGGAGGTGAAGGCCACTATCAACTTCCATGTCCAGCAACAGTTGATAGAATTAGAATGGCGTGTTGTGACAAACTATTACAAAAGTTTACTATTTATATTTTGTTTCCATTTATTTCCTTATTTGATTGAATGAATAATCATTGTTTAATGTCTGCAAATTTCTAGAACAAGTTGTCTGTTCTTCGATTTACGGATTCTGAATACCCCCTTTGGTATTTTCATTCTCTCCTTGTAAACTAAAAATATTATGTAGGTAAAATAGTGGCACAAGAATAGGCTTATGTATGCTTTAAGCTATAACTAACACTTGAGCAGTCAGTTGAATGAAAGAAGAGAGTTTAGGGAGTGAAAGCATGAATTGGTTTGTCAAATGCACAAACATAATGTATATAATAGCAATCTATTTCACATTAAATAGTGTTGTAAAATATTCTCACACAAATATAGGAATAAATTGACTTGATGGAGAACACAGTTACCTATTGGAATACCAACTGTCTTTTGAAAATAAAACAACAAATAAGTTGCTGTTTAAAAAATTAAAACACATATTAAATTGTGATTACCAAGAAAACTTAAATACATTTCTTAGTACACATAAAAACAATTCAAGCAAAACAAATTGTCATAGTAGTGATATATGCCTTGGTTTGTAAAAAAAATAACAGACATAAACTGAATCAATGGAACCTATACAGAGCACCAGCTAGATTGCTTGTTTACCCTCCTCTGGGAAAAATTGTACTATAAAAACATAAATATCAAATTTAGTGTGCACAATGCGTTTCTGGAATAACCATCATCAGGTACGTTACTGGAATAACCTTCATCAGGTACGTTTCTAGAATAACCTTCATCAGATACGTTACTGGAATAACCTTCATCAGGTACGTTACTGGAATAACCTTCATCAGGTACGTTACTGGAATAACCTTCATCAGGTACGTTACTGGAATAACCTTCATCAGGTACGTTACTGGAATAACCTTCATCAGGTACGTTTCTAGAATAACCTTCATCAGGTACGTTACTGGAATAACCTTCATCAGGTACGCTCAAAATCGAAAGCAAAATAATTTAAATGTTTGTGAGCAATAAAACCAAAGTACTTAAACAGGATCGCCATAATCGGCTAAGGTCACCTATTCCTGAGGGAGGATAACCTTAGTTTTATTAATAGATACATTAATTAGGAACTGTAAATTACTATACTGAAACATTTATATTACTCTTGTTTGTTCTCTATTCTTACAGTGTGATAAAATTGTTGGCCAATCATCCCAAAGTACAGAAATATTGCTGTAGAAAAAGATGATGCAGACCTATGTCAAACATATCAAAAGTGCACCTGATAATGAATAATATCTTAGATACAGTGAAATGTCTGAACAGAACCCAGTATAAAATGGAATCCTGTATGAACCATACTTAAAATAAAGTCTCAATGTTGGAAATATTTGTTAATTTAACCTGTATTAAATGAACACCTGTCTATTCTGAACACAAAAGTTGGTCTCAATGAGGTTTGGTATAGAGAGGTTTCACAGTATATGTTATAGTGATGTAGTGTTTTGTGATACATGGTACTTAATTTTGTTTGCTCAATAAATAAACAAGACTATATTGACTCAATAAATAAACAAGACTATATAGACTCAATAAATAAACAAGACTATATAGACTCAATAAATAAACAAGACTATATAGACTCAATAAATAAACAAGACTATATAGACTCAATAATATAAACAAGACTATATAGACTCAATAAATAAACAAGACTATATAGACTCAATAAATAAACAACACTATATTGACTCAATAAATAAACAACACTATATTGACTCAATAAATAAACGACTATATTGACTCAATAAATAAACAAGACTATATAAGACTCAATAAATAAACAATAATATATAGACTCAATAAATAAACAACACTATATTGACTCAATAAATAAACAATACTACAGTCGGGAAACCAGTGACGCAGGAGAGTTCCATCTAAAAACAAAGTCACGTGACTTTCGCGTCATTTTTGATGAAAAATGACGTTCAACCCTTCGGTTAAAATACGTCGGTTTACAATAAATACGTACGCTTGAAATCAATTAAAATATACGGAATATGTCTATGGATAAATAGAAATGTATTGCATCACTTCAGTTTTTATTTATATAGAGCACAAACATCGAATGTTGCTACTTGAAGTGGACTCAATTTCAAAACAAATGTCGAGGTGGTTCTATTTAAGTCAGAACATTTAATTAAAACAATATGATGGCTTTCTGTAACATCCATTGCCTGAGGAAATCATCTAGGATCATTGTCATACCGACAACTAGTGTCAATGTCTTGTGGGATGCAATTGTGTCACTTAGTTCTACACCCACCTTGATCGATCGACCATTTGCCAAACATCGAAATTCATTGTCTTTCGGAACACATCGGTGGTGTTTCTTAACATCAACAATAAACGACACCTAAGCGTACATCCGAAAGAGGCTATTTCATTTGGGAAAGGGATGTTTATTTTTATGTCTTTTTTAAATTTTCTTGTATTAATACCGTATTTTTCAGTTTATTTTTATTGCAATATTGTTTTAGACATTGTGCATTTTGTAATTTAGACTGGGGAATTACTATTTATCATCACTTTAAATAAAAAAAAATCATCTATGATACTAGATTTGCACAGGGGATGTACAACAATTAATAATTTCAATTTAATTTAATTTCAATACAACAGGTACAAGATAAATAGAACGAAACAAATGTGCGGAAAAAATAAAAGCATGTAAACAAAAATTAAGTGAATTGAAAAAATATGAAAATATTATAAAAAAAACATGCCAGTAAAACAATTAATAAATTTTTAAAAATCTAAAAAAAATGAAACCTTGAGACAAAAAGGGTCATACAAAATTGTATTCAGATATCTTAACCCTTCATATTATATCAAGGCAAATTAAAAAAAATTCAGTGTAAACAAATATTTTTCTTGAAATTAGGAAATTTTATTATCTGAATGAAAGCTACCAAGTTTCATGTTTATCTGACAATGTAAATATCAATGTATTTGGAATATTCATGTGTTTGACACAACTACAAACTAGCTTCTATAACATATAGGGGTGGTTAAGTTGTAATAATTCTTTCCCCTTGACATTCACAAAATGACCAGCATTTACAAATATGGGTACTTAGGTTGCAATAATTATTTCCCCATGACTTCACAAGATGAAATGACCAGCATTTACACATATGACTGAGTACATAGGTTGCAATAATTCTTTCTCTAGGATATTCACAAAATGACCAGCATTTACAAATATGGATACTTAGTTTGCAATAATTCTTTCTCCAGGACATTCACAAAATTACCAGCATTTACAAATATAGGTACTTATAGGTTGCAATATTTTTTCCCCATGACATTCACAAACAGAATGACTAGCATTCACATAAAAGACACACACAAACTGACTACCATTCACATAATTTTAAGACACATACAGAAGGACTTGCATTCACATGAAATGACAAACCAGATTTCCAAATTCCACTAAGTAAATAAAATGACTAGAATGAATATGTTTTCTGTTGGCAAAATAAGCAAGTATTGGTAAATATTGTTTAAAATTGAAGTTAAAAACTATTTTATTTGATCCAATGACAGGAAAAAAGTTAATAAAAGGGAAAATTTTGAAAAATTCTTTTCTGTAAAATAAAATTTATAAAATTCAGCATTAAAATTCATAGATAATAAAAGATAATTATATTTTTCATAAACAACAGGCAACAGAAGTACCTTTTCATCTAAAAAAAAAAAAAGCATGAATAACAAATTCAACCACATGTTGGAGTGTATACAGGTCTAAATGTCTGTAGAAACTTGTTCAACAACTTGGTTCTGGTTCAAAATATCTAAAAGAAATTGAAAAGTTTGAGATCTTGTTTCAGCTCCACTTTCTGATCTAGAAAATGTGTTACAACTGTTATAACAATATGTACCACAATATAATTTATCTTCTGAGCCAAATTCTTTACAGAAATTTAATTCATTCTTGAAATATTTAAGAACAACTTTAACAAGTCCTGGTTTTCAATTGAAATTGAAATAAACCTTTTGACTTTCAGTTTCAGATGAAGTTTCACAAATTACACAATCAAAAAGTTCTTTTCTGAATGACTAAATATATTATAATGTTTATGACACAAGGTGTCTTGAAAACTCTGATCCTTGTCTAAAAATTTGTCATTTATCCAAACATCAAATACTAATGTCATCTCCACTCTTTTTACTTAAATTAAAATGGTTTAAAAAACTTTTTTTTCATCTTCAACACTCTTACTTCCATTAGAAAATGCCTTTTTATTAACTGCATGGCTCATCATTTTCAAGCAGATTATTTTCAGTAGACATAGAATACAAAGTTTGAACTTAATTTCACATTTCGTACAAATACAATACAATTCAGAAAAAATGTTAAATTTCTTTTTACAAACAAACAAAATTCAGGAGCATCTGAAACTTTTTGAATTAAATGAATGTATCAGTTAGAGGATATATCCTGCCCACAATTATACCCAAGGGCCTGCATTTGTTTAATGATGTACTTTAAAAATAATTGGAATGCTGGTCCATTTTCTTACTTCATGGATTTTTTAGAAGAGAAAAAAACATATATATTTATATATAACTTTAAATCACATTTCCTACATACACAGGCATTTTCAGATATATTAAAATTATCGACACAAGTTTGTAAAATTCAGGAGCATCTGAACCAATAATAGCCGTTTTCAAACCCCTTTGCCTTGTTAAATGCACATCCAGGCAAGCACAACACTGACAAAATAAATAAAGAAAAAAAATCATCAATAGTTTTATTTAATCATTATATTTTCTGTGCTGTAAATCTTAAATATTGAAATACATAATTGATCAATTAACAATCTGGAAGGTACAAAATCAGAAGCTGAGACTGGAATATCCTTACCTGTCCAATTTTTGATCACAAGACCATATAATTTTAAATGTTAAAACATCATGAAGTCAGTTTAAAGGGTTCAAATATAGGTAAAAACAACATTAACAAAATAAGATAAAACAATCATAAATACTTTTATTTAATCATCTGAACTGTATTCTGAAATAATTGAAATATATGATTGATCAGTGAACAATGGTAAAAAATCAGAAGCAGAGACTGAAATTTCCCTAAGCTAACAAGTCAAATTTCAGACCACAAGACCATATAATTTTACAGGTTAAATTTCTGACCACAAGATCATACAAGTTTTAAATGTTAAAACAACATGAAATCCTAAGTTACAAACCTCGTTTTGCAAATTAAAGGCGGAATGATGGCTATTTTTATATTTCGTTACACATTTGAATGATGGGTAAACCTATTTTTGACCATAGTTTTTACTGACAACCAATGGGATGCGTTTGTGTCAGTTATTCTTAGCCTCGAGAATTTCCCGCCATATATTCTTAGCTACAACAACAAAAACAAATACCTCAGGAAATACCTTGTTTTATACCGATATTATGTCTAATAAACACTTTCTTGGTTTTTTTTCTCCAACTTATATATTTAACCATGATAATTCACTTTTTTTTGGGAATGTATTTATTTATATTTATCTCTCATATAAGGTTTATTCTGTAATCATGATAAACAAACGTCAATACCTATTACGATTATGGGCGACACCTGGTGGGTTATTATTATCTGTCCTTGCGTAAATGTGTTTAGCCTTATGGGAGGAGTTACGGAAGCTGACGTTGGCTTCCCGACTGCTATATAGACTCAATAAATGAACAAGACTATTGACTCAATAAATAAACAAGACTATATAGACTCAATAAATAAACAAGACTATATAGACTCAATAAATAAACAAGACTATATAGACTCAATAAATAAACAAGACTATATTGACTCAATAAATAAACAAGACTATATAAACTCTATCTAACTAACTTTATTTTATTTGCAATGTTTATTACCTCCACGATATAACTGAAATATTGTTGAACACTTTAAACACATTAAACACCACAACCCCTGATATTTATTATATCCTACATTATAAGCTTGCCTGACCCAAAGGGGGTGTAATGTGGGCTACTGTCATCACTTTGAATCTGTCGTCTGTAGGCTTTTGACATTTTCAATCTTCTTCTCCGAAACCACTGAGACAAAACTTGGTTGGAATGTTCATTGATCGATACTCTAAAATGTCTTTTTTCTATCAGAAATCAACACAATGAACAAGAGGCCCATAGGTGTCACAAATGATGTTTTGTTTTTGTATGTAAAGCATACTTTACAACCGATATTGAGGGTTTTTTTTCTTTGTGCTTCATAAAGAATTCTCTTTTGTAAAGTGTGCTCGCAAATCTTGAATGGATCTTACTGTTTAAAAAATAAATCATGGAAGCCAGAATGTGTTTTGAGTTTTAACATGGGTTGGCGGATATTAGCAATAGCGAGCATCGCAAGATGCGAGTTAAACAGCAACATGTGTGTAAGGAGATGAATCAATATACTAACTGCCAACCGGAAGTGGTTTCTAAGTTTCAGCATAGAATGGACAATCGGAGCGAATGACCGGAAATAGCCTATTAATTAGAATAAAAAAATAACTATCCAGTTTAAAAATAACCCAAAAAATAAGAATCGTACAGCTTCTTTACATGAAACGATTGATTTATTTAAAAAATTGACAATCGCTAGACCTTCTTGTTTCGCCCCTAATAAAGCTGTCGTCACACGATTTCTATAGTTTACGTCACACAAGTATTGTTACGTCACGTCATTCATTGATGATCGCTGTCACTGTCAGAGTAAACAATCATTGCCCTGCGTTTCTCAAGTTGGTGGCGATTTACAGTTGGTTGCCGAATAATTGTTTATGTATAGAACGGTGCAGTTCCCAGCAATGTGAAAAGAATGTCTTTAATATTTAAAATTTGTAAGATAAATCTTGAGTACGTTGCGATTTTCTTGACGGAGATTCTTCAATGTTTACAAAGACGTCACAGGGGTTTTTCTCGCATTCCTAACCTATGACGTCACGAAAGTTAGTTCCGACTAAAGTACATCTTGTATCACATAGGTTGTATCTATTAGCAAAATAGATGTATTTCTATAGAATACATACTTAAGGTTAGATAAATGATCATTACAGAGTGAAGTACAGGAAACAGCCTTTTAATTTGAATAAAAAATAACTATCCAGTTTAAAAATACCCCCCTCCCCCCAAAAAAAAATAGAAAGGAAACCGTACAGCTTCTTTACGTGAAACGATTAATTTATTTAAAAAATGGACAATCGTAAGACCTTCTTATTTCGCCCCTAAAGCTGTCGTCACACGATTTCGTTGATTATGTCGCTCATGGTTTCAAAACAAAGAAAAAAAAGGAATATAAAAATGATTTTTTTTTAAAACAATATTGATTCAGTTGCCATGCAACCCGTTTAAATACATTTTTGTACACATGAGACAGAAAAAAACATTCAGAGTCTTGTCGTTTGTGTGATGCAAAAATATCGTTTGCTATGATCTAGCTTTACAAGACACAATGACGAAAAGAGCGGAAAAAAATATAAAAGAAAACTGCTTTAAATCAGTGAAAGCGTTAAAGGTAATTGCTATCTTAACAGCATATCTATGATTTTCTCTTTAATTCTAAATCTACCTATCAAGCGCCGTTCCGTGCAAAAAACGTTGCATTTTTCTGCGATACGCCTAGTTTGCAGCTATAGGCCTACAAATCGACAATATATGGCCATTTATTGGGTACTACAAACGGTTTAAGTTAACTTATATTTTATAGGCAGTAAACGAGTAGAAGATGGACAAAAATTATAAGAGCGATTACCAGCCTTTTCATATTTTTTTTTACCAAAAAAGAACATATTTCAGACATAACATGACTTCAAAGTTTGAAATATATTAGCAGGGGCTCCCAAATGCCCCTAATATCTGGTATGTGCCACCAGAATTACTGATATTCCTAATAATACTGAAGTTAATAAAATTTTGAGTGTAGGTTACCAAACCTAACGTTAAATCTAGCTGCAGAACCGTAGCTCTTTATCATGGTCCTTTGCTTTGTCCACAAAAATAAAAAAATATCCAAAGGACTCATAGGAGCAACGGACCCTCAGCCACGTTAAATCCAGCTGCAGAACCGTAGATATTTAGGTCCTTTTTGGGTTTTTTCGGGGTCCACCCTATCAGAAAATTTCACAAGGACCTAAAGAGCTATCGTTCCGCAGCTACTTTAAATCATGCTCTTAAATATATGTAGGATGGACAGGTTGAGGTTCTGACATGAAAGACCCACTGACTCAGACTGTTGTCTAATATGTACATGTCTTTCTGTAAAAAATTTTGAAAACGTAATCAATAAATCATACACACACGTACAACCGCATTGTATCTTCTTCTTCTTCCAGTGTAGAACATGAGTCGTCGCCGACTGTTAGGGTTTTAAGTTCTGCGGGACTAGGCATGCCAGGCACACACAGCTGATGTCCCCAAGACTATGTACAACTAAACACTTCACTATGACACCGTTAAAACTATTTACACTGGTTGGCGTGGCTAACCTGTTGTTGGAGGTTAGCCCTGAACTCCTCTATGGAGCTGGCCCCAACTGTGGTGTCTGGTAGGTGGATCCATTCTCGTGTTGTTCTTTGGAAGGAGTTTCTGAAAGTGTCATACTTGGACCTCTCCTGGAAGAACCCATGTTGACCTCTAGTTCTGCTGTCACCAGGTCTGAGGTATAAGTCTCGGTCGATGTCCACGAGTTGATGCTGGATCTTATACATCATAACGAGTCTGCTTATCCTCCTCCGTTGTTCTAAAGTCTGCCACTCAAGTGATGTTAACATGCTTGTCACGCATCATTGTGTTCTGCTGGTGTAATCATTTATGACGAAGCGGGCAGCTCTTTGTACATTTTCTAATGTCTGTATCAGGGTTTAGGTGGTGGGATCACAAACCATTGCTGCGTATTCCAGGGTTGGTCGTAGGATCGTGAGGTAGCTGGTTTCTCTTACTTGTTTCATTTTGATCAACTGCCGATTGGATCAGCGGGGGTAAGACATTCGATATGTTATGCCTTTCTGTCGGAGTTATGAATTGATTTGTGCGTGAAAAGGATGATTATAAGTTTCTTTATGAAAGCTATTATTTGTTTTCTTATATCATTGACATTTCGGTGGACTTTGAACCACATTTGTACAAATAATCATGTCAAAATTTAACGTTATGAACTTTCATCATTTATTTTACAAAACATGTACATACATGTGTGTCATAAACACATACGAGCAACACGACCCACAGGGCCTGTGCACGACCCCCGGATGAAAAGAATATTTTTTTAAATGATAGACGTTTGACTCTTCACAGTCACTTGAAGGTTAAAAAAAAATGAAAAAAAATTAAAAAGTGTTTTCTTATTTATTTTTTAATTTTTGGAACTTCAAGAGACTTTGGATTCATAATCATAGACTAGTAAACTACATGTACATGTCTATGCGTAGATGCGATGCTCACCTGTAGGCTGTGCTTAATCCATATTAGTATTTTATGCCGAGTCGGCTTCCATGAATTATTTCGATTCTGATATGTCTGACAGTACAAATACGGTAGTATAATTTGAATGGAAGATGGTAATTTATATCTACGTTTGCGGACAATGTCGCACACAATTTATTGTACCCAATTCGAGCAGATGATAATTCATGAACATGTACATTTACGACGGGAAAGTCAGTCACATATACATTTATGACAGGAAAGTCAGTCGTATTTATGGAGCATCCGTAGCAATAATATTGTGCTTGCATTTTTTAATTGCAGGTCGCATATCATTAATTTTGGATATGTTGATTATTTTCAGTGAATCTAGATGTTATTAAAGCATTAGCAACAGTGTAAATAATTTTATAAACACCAATCAATCAATCAATTTAATTATTTTATTATCTGGCTTACATGTGTGCAACGGCGCATGTGCTAATGAGATTATACCCAATCGATAAATCGTTTGTTTGTTTGCAAAGCGTAAGAAGGACGTCATGTTAGAATTCAAGATATATAGGGGTCAAAATGTGGTCAACACACATAATTTTGAAGTCAGAGTTTTTTAAGATTCCTTATGAAATTTGTCGTGATCACAATCATCCAGTATAAAAAAATTAGAAAAAAGATGACTCCATAGATACAGTTTAGAAGGTCAAGTGTCCAACTTGGTTATTCAAAATTCAGATCATCAATCTTACAAAAAAATCTAAGATTTATGTATATCACCTTATTCTGTTCGACTACATGATGGTATGAATTTTACTGATTCTGAACAACATTGCATTATTTCCAAATGTCGAACTAAAAGTTGAAAATATGCCAAATTCTGATTACAGATGCTCAATTCACTTGCAATATAGAAAAAAATACTTAGTTTAAACATATTTTATTAATTAATTCAATATAACATAATATTACAATATTCAACTATATAAAATACATAATAGGAAAAAATTAATTGGATTGAGAAACAAGTTGTTGGAACTTATATTAATCCCTATCTGTAATTAGGAGTTGTGATGATATGAGTTGTAAATAAGCTATATATATATATATATAATGTTTCTTACGGATTAGACTGCAACCTTTGTAGCTTGATATACATCGGTGAAGCTGGAAGTAAACAAACCACAGACATGGATTTGCCGTCATTCATCAGACATAATTAATATGTTAATGATACTCTTTACCAGTATTTTGATAAATCTGATCATTCAGTCCTTTTCAATGGGAGTTCGTATTATCAAAAAAAATATACCATAGGACTAACAATGCAAACCTAAAAATACCTCTCATTAGACAAAGGGAAGACGTGAATTAAGTCCTGCGGCAACCAATGGTCGTAACTTCAAAATTGATGGAATAGATGTTCTTTCTAGCTCTCTGTGAATGTGATTGATATTTTCAACTCCGCTCCCTGCCATGTACGAAGTAAGCCATGATCATTGTCTTTATACCTCACATATCATCCATGATGTGTGAATGTGATTGATATTTTCAACTCCGCTCCCCGCAATGTACGAAGCCATGATCATTGTCTTTATACCTCATATGATCCATGATGTGTGAATGTGATTGATATTTTCAACTCCGCTCCCCGCCATGTACGAAGCAAGCCATGATCATTGTCTTTATACCTCACATATGATCCATGTTGTGTGAATGTGATTGATATTTTCAACTCCGCTCCCCGCCATGTACGAAGCAAGCCATGATCATTGTCTTTATACCTCACATATCATCCATGATGTGTGAATGTGATTGATATTTTCAACTGCGCTCCCTGCCATGTACGAAGCAAGCCATGATCATTGTCTTTATACCTCACATAGGATCCATGATGTGTGAATGTGATTGATATTTTCAACTCGCTCCCCGCCATGTACGAAACAAGCCATGATCATTGTCTTTATACCTCACATATGATCCATGTTGTGTGAATGTGATTGATATTTTCAACTCCGCTCCCCGCCATGTACGAAGCCATGATCATTGTCTTTATACATCATATGATCCATGATGTGTGAATGTGATTGATATTTTCAACTCTGCTCCCCGCCATGTACGAAGCAAGCCATGCTCATTGTTTTTATACCTCATATGATCCATGATGTGTGAATGTGATTGATATTTTCAACTCCGCTCCCCGCCATGTACGAAGCAAGCCATGATCATTGTCTTTATTCCTCACATATGGTCCATGATGTGTGAATGTGATTGATATTTTCAACTCCGCTCCCCGCCATGTACGAAGCAAGCCATGATCATTGTCTTTATACCTCACATATGATCCATGGTGTGTGAAAGCGATTGATATTTTCAACTCCGCTCCCCGCCATGTACGAAGCAAGCCATGATCATTGTCTTTATACCTCACATATGATCCATGATGTGTGAATGTGATTGATATTTTCAACTCCGCTCCCCGCCATGTACGAAGCAAGCCATGATCATTGTCTTTATACCTCACATATGATCCATGATGTGTGAATGTGATTGATATTTTCAACTCCGCTCCCCGCCATGTACGAAGCAAGCCATGATCATTGTCTTTATACCTCATATATCATTCATAATGTGTGAATGTGATTGATATTTTCAACCTCGCTCCCCGCCATGTACGAAGCAAGCCATGATCATTGTCTTTATACCTCACATATGATCCATGATGTGTGAATGTGATTGATATTTTCAACTCCGCTCCCCGCCATGTACGAAGCAAGCCATGATCATTGTCTTTATACCTCACATATGATCCATGATGTGTGAATATGATTGATATTTTCAACTCCGCTCCCCGCCATGTACGAAGCCATGATCATTGTCTTTATACATCATATGATCCATGGTGTGTGAATGTGATTGCTATTTTCAACTCTGAGTAAATCTATACACAAAGAAAAAAGTTAAGCACCCCCTGATATATTAAAACATAATAAGTTACATTAAGTTTAGATTCTAATATTTATATTGATTATAGGAAGAACAATGTTCCATTAAAAAGATGTGCTCACACAGGTGTGACCATTATGTCTAAGATCGACCAGTCATGCATGTGAATCATGCCTCTCACGCATTACTCAAAATTCAGTATGTTCACGCTTCGAATTTGGGCATTTAAATCCGATGTTTTAAAACCAATTATTCATTCTTAGTAAGCATGGTACCGTACGAAGGCGAATATCAGAAGCCCAAAGATGGCAAATAACCGGCATGCATACAACAGGGATGTCCTGCAAAGCTATTGGACGTCCGATGGGCTACCACTATACTGTAGTCAGCCGACTGGTGAGAAAACACACACAAACCAACAATGTGAAAGACTTGCCATGATCCGGTAGACCACATTTAACATCTGATCGTGACGACAGGGCATTGCAGCGTTTGATTAGACGGATGCCATTCGCAACCAGTCCCGTATTCAAACAACACTGGCTGCCCAATAGACGTCTGTCAACAAGAACAGTTAGAAACCGTCTGAAATCAGCAGGACGTAAGTCAAAGAGTCATTAAACGTCCACTGTTGGTAGACCGACATCGATGAGCACGATGTGGTTGGAATTTAAGGACATGGCACAAGATCCATTGATCAGACGAAAACCGATTTCTGCTTCATGTAACCGACGGCCAGATGAGGGTTTGGAGACACAAAAATACAGCCTATACCCCAAGGAACATCCAGCCAACTGTCCCTTACGGTGGAGGCTCAGTAGTGATTTGGGGGTGTATCTCTCATGACTGCAAGCTGGATTTAGTCACCATACAAGGCAACCTAACTGGTGATCAGTACATCAGAGACGTCTTGCAACCAGTTGTCCCCCATTTCGACAACCACCCACCAGCTACAAGGCCTGTGTATATGGATGACAACGCCAGTCCTCATCGTTCAAGAGCAGTAACCGCCTACCTACAAAGCTAAGTCGTGACTTCTGTTGCTTGGCAAGTCATCAGCCCGGATTTGAATCACATAGAGCATATTTGGGACATGTTAGGCCGTCGTATACAGGCTCGGGAACCTCCTGTGCAAAACATTCTTCAGTTGGAAGCAGCATTGCATCGGGAATCGCAGCAGCTATCACAACAGGACATCCCACGACTAACTGGAGGGATGAGACGCAGGGTTGAGCCCGTCATCCAAACACGTGGGAGTTACACCCGATACTGAACTTTGAACAATGGATGTCGTCAAGTGATTCATAAGTGACGTTTTGAAAGTGAAATGACAATCTTATCGTGTTTTTTGTACTGTGAAGGTCAATACTTAAAATGGACATGTTTTTCTGCAAAACTGGCCTTGTGATATTGTGATTAAATATTCATTATATTAACATTTTTCTTGATTTTTTTTTGTGGTTTCTTACAGCCAATGTAATGTCCTAACAGGTCACCATTGCGTTCTTGAGATTATCTGGTCAGTAATCTCGTGATACTTGTATTATTTGTCATTTCAAAAAAACATGGGGGTGCTTAACTTTTTTCTTTGTGTATATAAATTGGAAAAATTATTTTAAAATTCTTATGGATTCCATCGATCGTCGATAATCATTCCAGATAATGAGCAAAGCGTCAAAGAGAATACAGATACTCTTTCTTTCCGAATTGTGCGGTCGTTGATACAAATTTAGAATTTAAAAAAGCTTAATGTGTCAATGAGCACTGGCGCCATAATATTCCTATTTAGACTCCACGAGAACCATGTGTTTGTCCATATCTACAGGTTTAAGACCCCTCAGCACATCGTTTTGTGTTTCTCAATCACATTACATAGACTGTTTTATAACAAGGAAGCTAATGAACCAAGGGTTCCTCTTGGTTAAGTTGAAGTCATCACTGCGAATGTTTTACGGTGCCACCATGACTTGGTTGACCGCTATGGAATATCTGTGTCACAAATGACTACGGATACAAAAAAAATGTATGTTCCACTTGTAAACTCTTCCCGGTTCTTTCTTCATTCATGACATCACCGGGTTTTTAGCTAGATTACGACGGATGCCACTAGTGGAGCAGGAACTACTTACGATACTAGAGCACATGAGTTCACCCCCGGTTTTTAGTGAGGTTCGTGTTACTCGATCTTTAGTTTTATGTGTAGATCGTTGTTTGTCTTGTTATACTTTTACTTCTGGTCATTGTGTTGTCTGTCCTTCTTTGATTTACGGATTCTGATTACCCCTTTGGTATCTTCTTATTCCTCTTACTGACAATTCAAATGGCAACCCTGTATACACCACGACGACGATACCTAAATTGCATGAGTGTCTTTATAAACAGCATTATTTTGTTGGACCAATCAAATGCTTAAGGATACCCGATTACAAATAATTAGCATATATTCGATGAAATCCGGGCTTCTGAGTACTGTGACACCAGCCACACCAGGGCTGGTGTGAATCGGATATCAATTCTGAAAATATATAAACATTTGGTGCAATCTAAGTTCCTCTCCTCATGCAATATCATTAAAACTTTTGACTTATCCACAGCTTTTTAACCGTTATGGAGTATCTGTGTCCCAAATGACCATGGATATGTTCCGTTTGTGGTAATCAAATGCCAGTTCTTTCCTCATTCATGACTTATTACCTGTTTTTTACAACAATAGCACGACAGGCGCCACATGTGGAGCAGGAACTGCTTACCTTTCCGGAGCATCCGAGTTCATTCCCGGTTTTTAATGGGGTTCATGTTGCTCGATATTTAGTTTGTAGGTCGTTATTTGTACTTTCTCTTTTTTCTCTTGGCCATTGTGTTTTCTGTCGTTCTTCCATTTACGGCTTTTGTTGTATTAGGCTACAATTCCACATATTTTTCAAACAAAATTAAAACAGGTAAACATGCTACTCCGAGGAACAAGTGATCAGTATGCTGGAGTTCCTCATTGATAACATAGTTGTCTCCTTTGGAGGGGTACTGTTTCAGCAGATCGTCGGCATACCAATGGGTACGAATTGTGCCCCTCTTCTAGCTAATTCATTTTTATACTCGTACGAGTCGGAGTTTCTTCAAAATCTTGTAAAAGATAAGAAGATTCATGAAGCTAGAGCCTTTAATTTCACATACAGGTATATTGATGACGTTTTATCTATCAATAGTCCTAGATTTGCAGAATTTCTTCCATTGATATATCCTCCAGAGCTGGAAATTACAGAGACTACAGACACAGCTTCGTCCGCATCGTTTTTGGACTTATATGTCGAATTTGACGACAGTGGTCAACTCAGTACTAAAATTTATGATAAACGAGATGACTCCAAATATGTGCAGCAATATACCAACTTCTCCTGCATATGGTGTTTACATATCGCAATTGATTCGCTATGCAAGGGCCAGTAGCAATTATTCTGATTCTTTGAAACGTCATCTTTATCTGAGAAACAGGCTACTGGACCAGGGCCATAAACAATTCGCCGTATTCGATCTCTTATAAAGTTTATATTCCGATACCAAGATCTTGTCGAAACATATTCTGTCTCTGCAGAGACGATAACAAACGATTGATTTTCATAAAGTAAATATGGAAAGGGTATAAAGATCAGGATTAAGTAATCGTGGTTTAGACATGACGTCATTCAACATCTCATTTGAAATTAAATTGTGTAAGTAGATGACCGTTTAGTTAAACCGTTCCGCAGAGACGATAATAAACGATGGATTTTCATAAAGTACTGCGTTGACTACTATTATACCTAATTTTTCCCAGTACTGTTATAGTGACAACCGGAACCTTTTAACCGTAATGGAAGCGGGAGGTTTGGCGCCGTAAAATCTGATTCAACCCACTATTTCTTTGGAAATGCCTGTACCAAGTCAGGGCCATTGCGGTTTTCCCAGTTTTCCGGTTGTTGACTGATTTTGTCTGTTTGCTGACATATGAGTTTTGCCTTTCCCTTTGGAAGATTGCTCGGTGTTCGGTAATTTTGTTATTACCCTTATTTGATTACCCCTTTAGTATCTTCAAGCTTTTCGTACACAATTATTCCTTACTAAAAACTAAAAGACAGATTAAAGTAGTTAGTCTAACTTTGTTCAATTAAAAAGAATGACCAACGTAGATATAAAGGCCTTGTTTTAGGAGAAGACAACTCATATTATGTAAAACAATACACTGACTTGAGCGAAAAGGTCTCTGAAACAGACCTCATCAAGATGTTCAAGTTTGTTATTGACAACATATTTGTTATGTTTGGTGGACGCACTTCTCAGCAGAAAGTCGGCATACCTCTGGGCTCTAACTGTATTCCTCTTCTCCCATTTATTCGTATGGTGCGGACTTTATACAGCGGCTTCACAAATACAAACGAAAAGAAGCTAGCCTGGTTCTTTAATTTCACGTTCGGCTATCAAGATGATGTCCTTTCACGAAATAATTTCAAATTGGTGAGTATGCAGTAACATTCCAGTAGCACCTGCATATTGGGTATATATATCTCCATTGATATTCAAGAGCTTGTGGTGTCCTGCCTAATGCCCTTGATATAAGGATGCTGATAACATGGAAGCAACTGAACCAAGGGTTCCTATTGGCTAAAGTTAAATTCATCACTTCGAAAGTTGTGTGATCACCGCTATGACTTGGTTAACCGTTACGTTACGGATTTCATTCCCACTATCGCCTTTTCCTCCTTCGTGAATTGCCATCGGAATTATGGACACACGAGTAACACGATGGGTGCCACTTGTGGAGCACCTGAGGTCGCCCCTGGTTTTTGTTGTGGAGTTCATGTTGCTCAATCTTTTTCTTTTGTGTTGTCCTATTATGTGTCTTTACGTTCTATGTTCCGTGTTGTGATGTCCGTTACGATTTCCACATAAAAAGGATGTTTGGTTCTTTTCGTACCTCCAGTTGTTTGTAGAGAGCTCATATCATATTTACGTCATGTGTGTGTTTGCGCATAATGTTGTCCAACATATTTTGTGTTGCGTTTTTATTTTGTTTTTCTTCGTCTTGTGTGCCATATGTTGGCAGTTTCTCTAGATTGTCACGGCCATTGTTGATTGCCTCTTCGGTATTTTCTGCTGGTTATGATAAATCATTGCTTGCCCTTTTTCTATTGACCATTGCTTTACCTGTACTTCGGCTTATGACATCTTCAAACTTTTCTTAATTGATATCATACGCAATATCTGTCACAAATGATCACGGATATGTTCCGTCTGTCTTAATCACAATTGAGTTCTGTTCCTATCGACTTATCACAGAGTTTGCCGTAACATAGATAACGTGACGGGTGTTACTAGCGGAGCAGAAACTGCTACTCTTCCGCTGCACATGAGTTTACCAACGGGTTTTTGTGTATTTCGTGGTGGACAATCTTTAATTTTCTGTGCAGTGTTTTGTAGATCATTGTTTGTCTTTTTGTCAATTTTTTCTTATGACCATATACATATTGTGCATCTTTCTTCGATTTACAGCTTCTGATTACCATCTTTGGTACTTTCAAACATTTCTCAGATGATACCACATTTCCTCCTCTTTTATTATTATCCCAGACTACCCATTATTCGTTCACATAATAATGTTCTTGTAAAAAAAAATATTTCATAATAGTTTTTTTATCAAATTAAATTCATTTTTCTATTAAGCAAATATTTGCCTTTTAATCCATCAATAATATGGGATTATAATGTATCTTTTGACATCTATGTACGTGTTTGTTTACATGTAACCCCATTTTTAGAACTTATTTTCGTACACCTACCAAAAATAGGCCAAGACTATTGAAATAATAGTTTTTAGACCATGTATATGTTGAGATCGTTTCAATAAATCAGGGAATCAATTAAAACATATAATTTTTGTGTTAATTTGTATTACAGATTGATTTATTGTCATTAAGAACATGTAGCTCATATTAATACAACAAATATTTACATATGTTGCACATTTAATGTTTTTTGTTGTTTTTTTTATTAATTTTTATTCAGTTTAATTTTTTTTTTCCCAATTAAAATCTTTATTCGAAATCTTTACATTTGTTAGTTAGAGAAACATAAAATACCAGTACCTTATCCTGGCCTCGTTAATATTAGTAGCATGTATAGGAATTGTTAGTCTTTTTAGTACAATAGTAATACAATTAAGATAGATCAATAAATTCAATACGTATTTTGAGAGTTATTTCATGATTGTTTCTAATTTTTGTTTATTTATTTACTTCCGATCTACTTTCGTTTTGACCCACGTGTTGGGAGATATGAAAAATCTAAAATGTTGTGTTTTTTTTTGTTTTTATTATATATGGAATATTATCAACGGAGATAACATATACTTTGTTTCCGAAATTAATATATCCGGATAATATTTAAGATTGAAAAAGAGATACATGCACTTGAAATCACTCGCATTATCATAGTCTCAATTTCTATTCAACAACGTATAACTTTAACTTTTAAAAAGGATAAATAATGGTCAAGCTATGAAATCTTCATCGTCACATTACTAAGTGTAAGTATATAGCATATAACTAGATATGTCTGATATGTAAACAAAAAGAGTGACAACTAACCCACCCCCACCCCCACAAAAAAAATATACACATAAATACAGATAATAAACACAACAAAACAATAATATCCCTATACAAGGCACAGTCGTCAGCGAATAGTCGCGTTGTTGATCCCTCTGAAACTGCATCAGGTAAGTCATTAATATAGAGCAGGAACAACAACGGACCCAGGACACTGCCTTGGGGCACACCAGAATGGATGGGAGCAGTGGTGGATTTCACTCCTTCCACAAGAACTTGCTGTGTGCGGCCTTCAAGGAAATTGGCTATCCACTGATTAGTGCTATGTCTATATATTTACACACACATATATACATCCACATAACTATTGATTTATTAGTGAAAATTAAGGGGCATAAATATGCTTCCCAATTACTGTAATAAAAAATGAACAGCATTCTATAGTGAATCTAAATGAGATCAATAACCTTCTGCACAAATACATTTGTATGGCAGTTTACTAGTTTGTCTAATTCAAATCGATTCTTGAGTTCAATTTTAAAAAGTTGAAATACATTAATATGGTTTTCCTTTTGTTTTGACACATAATGACTTTTACATATTGTGAATAATAGTATTGTAAGAAAATAATTGATGCTATTATAGTATTTATCTTCTATTTTATATCCAAACACTAAATTTTTCAATGAAATTATATGAATTCCTATTCTTAGTTTTTCTAGTAATATTTTTACATCATTCCAAAAGGAGTCGAGGCTTTTGCAAGAAATAAAATAGTGTTCATAATCATCTATTATATGACAGGTATCACATAATGGTGTGTTTTCTATTTTCCATTGATACAGTAGCTGTTTACATGGAAGTATGAAATGTTATAATTTCCATCTGAAGATTTTGAGTTTATTTTCTTTAAGATGATGAAATGTAAATTTGAGCATATCTTTAATACAAATAGTTTTTTCCGAGTTTTTGCCTCCATTTCATGAAACAGTAGGATGTTCTTTGATATTTTTATTCATTATGTTTAGAGTTTTAAATATATCTTGTGAATTACAGTCTTGTAGTTTTTTCTTGGAATTTTCATTTATATAAAGAATTTTATTGGTTTTTACTGCAGTCTTGGTTGAATTTTCAGATTCTAGTTCATTTAGCCAATTTTTGGGGATTGATTTCTTCAGTTTTGTAAATTCTGATATCCAATTAGTTTTTAAAGATAGTTTTTTTAATATGAAGTTTTCTGATAACTTTCCTTCATGATCTATTATGTCATTGATGAATATTATACCATCATTTATCCAATTTAAATATATAAGTGATTTAACTTGATATGTTGATTTCCCCATATTATTTCCTGTCTTATAGTTCTGAAGTTGCTTGGTATTTTAGGGCATTTGTTTATGGATATCCATGATTTTAATAGATTAAGGTAATAGTCACTGAGAATGTTTGTAAACTGATCGACTGATTTAATAGTATCTATGCTCATATTAAAGATCATTAATTCAGGGCCAAACTTGTTAAAGTAATAGAAAGCAATGACTTTCCAATTGGCCAAATTTTTGCTTGTGAGTTTTTTAACCCATTTTATTTGTATAGCTTCTATATATTTGTCTATGTCAATCATTTTATTTGTATAGCTTCTATATATTTGTCTATGTCAATCATTTTATTTGTATAGCTTCTATATATTTGTCTATGTCAATCATTTTAAGCTTCTAAATAGTTTTTATTCATTGTTTCTCGTTTTACCTTTTCTCGCTTATCATTCCATATGAATTTGTATATCATGGTTTTAAATTTTGATACATATTCTTTGTCTATATTGGTAGCTGATGCTACATATGTTATATTTGGGATTATTAATGACTTAACTATCATAATCCTTCCTACCATTGCTATGTTTCTTTTCTTCCAAGAATTCATTATTTTTTCAGATTTTAAAAGTTGTTTTTCTATATTAAGTGTTTTGCATTCTGCTTTATTGTGACCAAAATATATTCCTAGACATTTTACATAATCTGTGACCCAGTTAATATTTTCTATCTTATCTTTGCAATGTTTTAAGCATCCTATCCACATACCTTCTGTCTTTTCTATTTAGTATTAGACCAGAAAATGAACCGAATGTTTCAATTATATTAAAAGCTATAGATATTTCTTATTTAGATTGAACGAAGACTGTGGTATCATCAGCTAGCTGACTAAGCTTTAAGCTGTGAGTTCTACCATCAAGCTTAATTTGGATACCCTTGAGGTTTTTATCTTGTCTGATCCTGCAAGCTAGAATTTCAACTGCAATTACGAAGATTAACGCGCTCAACGGACAGCCTTGACGGTTCCAACGATTTATTTTAAAAGGTGAGGAAATCCAACCGTTATTCAGAATACATCCTTTAATATTACTATAGAGAGTTCTTAGCCATTTAATTATAGATTTTTGAAATCCAAATTTTTGCAGTGATAGATACATAAACTCCCATTCTAAGGAGTCAAAAGCTTTTGAAAAATCAAGAAAAAGAATTGCCCCCTCTACATTAAGTTTGTCTGCATAGTCTATAATATCCTGTATTTGTCTGATATTGAATCCTATATACCTGGTACCTATTTTTTATATAGCCATTTTGGTCGCTATTTATTATTTTATGCAACAGTGGTTTAATTCTTTGAGCTAAGGTGTATGCTATTATTTTGGTGTCAATATTCAAAAGAGTAATTGGGGGATAATTATCAAGGCTAAGTGGGTCATTTTTTTTTTATATATTAGTGAAATAAGACCAATTTTCTGCGTATTTGATAGTTCCTCTTTGACATAGCAATTATTAAAGACTTTTACCGCAAAATGCTTTAAGAAAGGCCTAAAGGTTCTATAAAACTCTACAGTCAGTCCATCAATTCCAGGTGCTTTGTTTAATTTCATTTGAAATACAGATTTTGAACATTCCTCTATGGTTAATTCTCCTTCTGCAGCATTACTTCCATCCCTAAATAGTTTATTTTCAATATTTGTAGCTTCAATATATTCTTCTATTTTAATTGGATCTGGATTTTTTGTTTCATAGAGTGCTATATAATATTCTCTTTCTAATTCTAGTATTTTACTTTGTTCTTTTGTAAGTTTACCTTTATTATCGTTAAGAGCTGTTATATTTTTTCTTGTCTGTCTAGCCTTTTCAAGTCCCAGAAAGAATTTTGTGTTTTTTTCACCTTCTTCTACCCATTTTATTCTTGACCTGATTTGGGCCCCTTTAGCCTTATCTGAATATATCCTTGACAATTTATTTTCAATGACATTAATTTTGTCTTGAAGAGACTTTGCATTTTCCTTTGTAACTTTATTTTTACCATTATCTTGTTCTAATTGTAAAGATTGAAGAGTTTTTTTCTAATTTATTCAGTTCATAATTTTTTTCGCAGGATATTTGTTTTCATATTTTGACTGTGACATCTCTAACCTCAGCTTTAAAAACATCCCAAAGTGTTCTTGGGTCTGTCTTTTGTATTACAAGTTTTTTTCTGGTATTTTGATATTAATTGTTTTATTATTTCTTTATATTCCTCATTTTCGAGAATCTTACTATTAAGCTTAAAATATCCCCTACCTCTGCTTTCAGCTTTATGATTAATTTTTAATGAAATTGCTTGGTGGTCAGTATAAGAAATAGTAGCCAGCCTTATATCAGCACTTACAATTCTTGATCTTATATCTGTACTTATCAAAAAATAATCAATCCTACTTGCAGTGCTGATGTTATTGTTTCTTCTCCATGTGTATTGTCTCAAGTTTGTGTTCATATCTCTCCAGATATCAATGAGTTTATGTTTTTTTATTAGAGTTTTCAAGCTATTTACAGGTTTTTAAGTCTTTTGGGTTGAGATACTATATTTTCTATCTGCACATGTAAGAGTATCGTTTAAATCCCCTCCCACTATTAAAATACCTATTGCATAGTTCTCTATAAAGTTATTTACTTTTTTGAAGAAAGCATTTCTATTTTTTTCTACATTGTTGGCATATAGGTTCACCAAAGTAAATATATTTTCATCTATTTCTATATTTATCAGCAATATTCTACCATCATTATCATTATGTACATCTATTATGCTATATTTTAATTCCTTTTTTATAAAAATTGAAACTGACCTCTTGACTGAGAGTTACCATGACTATTGTAAACATCACCACTAAACTCTTGTTTTAGAGACAATATTGTATTTTCTGTAAAATGTGTCTCTTGTGCAAAGAGAATATGGGTTTTTTGGTTTTTAGCCCATTGAAATAATCTTTGTCTTTTTTCTTTTTGACCTAACCCTTGACAGTTCAATGAACATAAATGCAGTGTGTCTAACATTTTACCTTATATTTGCTTGAAGCTTATAATGATATGCATAATAATGAAAGTTTGGCAATATTGGCAATAAAAATATGCCTCTATTAGTTTAAACATATTTTATTTGCCAATTAAACAGACAAAATGGATTAGACACAAGTTAAACAAACTTATGAAGTCTTCTCCAAATTACAATATGTTACAATAAAGAAGTACATAAAAGGCATGCATTACTATATGTAGCACTAATAACGAATCAATGATAAATATGCCTCTATGAACATGAATGTACAAATAATAACAAAACTTATAACATTTTACCATTATTACATCATGTGATACATCTTTCTGTTTGTCAGTTATAACATACATTGACAATATTTCCATAATAATGCTCATTTGAAATACACAAACAATATTATTTACAATATGTATGTATTTATTTTTCAGGACATTCCCTATTGCTATTAATAGAATTTTGTCGTTCTCCTTGTTCACCTGTACGGCCTTTTCACCCAAGAAACAGAGAATTTATTGACCATGTGGATTTTGCGGACTGTGACGATATTTTGCTTTGTCCTACTCTCAATGACATAAGAGAAGAACACCTATATTACGCTCAAATGTTACCTAAACAACATCCAGGAAGGAGCTTATGAAGCTATATATGAAAACAAACAACTAATACAACTCATCCTTGAGGGTACCAGGCAACTCGGCCCGCGGACAACTCGGACCGAGACAAGTCGGCCCGTAAGCAAATAAACAAACAAAATATAAATAATTCCGAATGTTTTGGTGTAAAATTTGTTAAAATCTATCCAGAAATGACTTCACAATAATTTTTTGATAAAATATGGTTTTTTTTTTACGTTTCCCAATACTTTTGACAGATGACTGTATGTGCAACTTCATTTCAAGGATTTTGATAGATAGTCTAGTGTTAATAAACTTAATATGTTTGGTTAGACCTATTTTGACCTACAATTCTGAAATATCTTTTATGGATTATTTTCTTGTTTACCATAGGGCAAAGCAAAGAGCTATACTAAAAAATGGTAACATGGACCATTTCACCTTTATTGATAGAACCCCCTTCGAAAAAGTTCACTTGATTTTTTGTAAGCATCTCCTGGAAACAAAGAGGACTTTTTCAAATATAGGAGTGAGAGCAGAACTTGGTAGATTTCCTGTTGAAAATTTTATTAATTGCAAGCAATTTTATATCTTGCCAGACTACATACTGACAATAATAATAATAATAATAATAATAAATAAACTTTATTTAGAGTCGGCATGGTTAAAACAACATACAACATAAGCTCTGTTGAGCTTTTAACCGACATTTTAAATCCATTATTGAAAGAGGCGTTTGAACTTTCAAAATCTCTTGATTCACAAGGTGTTTCATAATGCTTATATGAAATTTCATAATTTATAAGCTCTAAATATTTTTTTCTTAAATTATTTATTTTTAATTTTTTATATTAATTGTATTCCTGTAAATGATACGTAATAGACCATGTTATGAGAACAAAATCACGTCCTAATCACAGTTTTGGTCACTTAATATTATCATTTAATAAATAATTAATTTTCACTAAAAGATAATAATTGTCTTTTAAATAAATAAATAATTATACACATATAAATATTGAACAATATTATAAAACAATAATACGGTCCGAGTTGTCTTAACATACGGGCCGACTAGTCCTCGCTTACGGGCCGACTTGTTCTCGCTTACGGGCCGACTTGTCTCGGTCCGAGTTGTCCGCGGGCCGAGTTGTCCGGCATCCATCCTTGACTCTTCTATGGACATACTAAAAGGCATTGTCACTCTGACAAAAAGAAACCATGTAGACATTGAACAAATAACAAGAACACTTTGCTACTGTCTGCATGTGAAAAGAACCAGGCTCAGTGCAAAATAAGTATTTATCAGTAAAAGAAAAAAGAAGATTAAAATAAAACTGAAAATATACATTTTGAGTATTGGCCCCATTTTGACCCCTTTTTAATATGAAGTGTTATTGGATGGTCCCTTACACATTTCTTTCATAGATTGGAAATACAATGCTGCCGCTAACACAGTACTTAGTTTTTAACAAAGGAATCCGTGGGAAAATAAATGAAAGGTTTTTCTTAGAAACTACAAAAATAGTTTGTCAGATAATCAGATGAGCCTGAGTTCAATGTTCTAACAAAATAAGGGCCGTCGTGGTCGTATGGTAGTTAGATTTATAACTACCTATGTAATAAGTACCTATCACCACTAATATTGTGAGTTCAAATCCTACTTATTGTGAGGTGTACTCAATATAACATCATGTGATAAAGTTTGTCAGTGACTTATGGTAGGTCGGTGGTTTTCTCAGGGTACTCCGGTTTCCTCCACAAGTAAAACTGACTGCCACTGTATAACTGAAATATTGTTGAAAGTGACGTTAATATCTGTGGCTCAGTTGTTAGTGTATCGTAATAACAATTTTAAAAAGATGCAATGAACATGTAGTTTTAATTTGATTTCTAACAAAATAGGACGTTGTGGTGATCGTATGGTAGTTGGATTTACAATTGCCTATACAATCAGTGCCAATCACCACTCAAGCTGCGAGTTCGAATCCCGCTCATGGCGAGGTGTACTTGATACAACTTTATGTGATTAAGTTTTTCAGTGACTTACGACAGGTCGATATATTGGAGAGCCAAATCATTTAAAAGTGTCTGGGAGCAATAAACCATAGAGTGTAAACAGGATAGCCAAAGTCGGGTAAGGGACCGACCATTTAACTTGAAGGGGGGGGGTTATGGTTTTTTGTTTCGTTCAGAGTTTTTTTTTTGGACAACACAAGTTAGAATATTTATTTTTTATTGGTCGCGCAAAGCGCGAAATTTTTTTCCAAATTTTAACATTAGATTATATTACAAAAACTCTGAATCAGATTATTTTTTTTTTCCTCCACCAAAATCAGAATATTTTTTTCAGCAACATTGGGAATCAGAATATTTTTTTAGAATAAAACAATAAACCCCCCCCCCCCCCCCCCCCCTTTCAAGTTAAATGGTCGTTCCCTAATACGCAGTCATGTTAAGGCAGTCCACAAAAGAAAATCCATTAAAAAAAACGTGTTTTTACTTTTCGGTTCAATACACGCGAAAATGCATTAATTTTACTCATTTAAACCATAAACCAGTAAAATTATGTATGATCTACTCAAAATGAAAAAAAAATATTATTAGGAATCAATCACAGAGGTCACGTGATCACATTAAAGAGAAAGTAGCATCGTAACCACTAAAACCGAATAGAACAACGGCATACGCATGTTCAATAGAAGTAATGAAGGAACCGGCGGATTCGGGATATCCTATTCTTCAAGAAAAATGCGTGGCAAAGTGTTGAATTTCACTTAATTAAATGTGCGAATAGATTGAAAGGCCAAATATGCAAGAAACCCCCCTTTTTCCGAGTTCTATGGGATTTTTCTTGCTATGTTCAATCCCTGTATTCTTTGCCATATGAAAATATCGTATCTAATGATCAAGTCTGTTGACTGTTAAAATCTTTCCAAGATCAGTAAACGTCATGTATGATGTAATGCAATCGTCGTTTTCATTTTCATTTATTTTTAATAATCCGCGTAGTAACAATTTTCCTAAATACATGTTTTACAGATGTGTTAAAAAGAGCTCTCCCTTCTTCACAAATTAATTTGCATTGTTTATCTGCTGAAATATCTGACAGCAACGTACAGTATGTGGCCAAAAGTATTGCCACATGTAAAAAAAATTCCTATATATAATCAACCAAAACCATATTTTTAAAAAAATTTATTGTGAAGTCATTTCTGGATAGATTTTAACAAATTTTACACTAAAACATTCAGAATTGTCTATATTTTAACTGTTTATTTGCTCATTATGTTTATATGAGTGGTTTTTATTTGTACATACGGTAATTTAAACATAACAAAATAAAAATTGGCTGTCTTTGATTTTCCTCCGACAAAAGTTAAGCACCACCCTATATTTTTATCGATATATTTTTTTACATCAATACTGTTAAAACAATAAAATAGATATCACCATTTTTCTTACACTTCTTAAAAGACTACACCAAGGGCTCTAAGATTACCAATCTATGAAGTATTTATCATCCTGAAAGACGTAAAACCAATGTGTCTTTGATGGAAGTTTTTAACATTGCATTAAAATGCAGAGTCTTCAGATTTTAAGAACTTTTAAATGCATCTATTGTGCGTATACGTAAGGCATAAAAATCAATAACGAGTATCTGAGTCCACCGCGTTTATTGTGAAGTTCTGTAACACGCCTCGTCATGCTTCGCACACGACGCCTAAGCCGTTCTTGGGGGAACTGTTGCCACTCCTGTAAGATAGCAGTTCTTAATTCATCAATATTTTGACATTTTGGATTGCGTTGGTTAATTTTTCGGCCAATAAAGTCCCATACATGCTCGATAGGGTTCATGTCTGGCGACATCGCAGGCCATGGAATTGTCTGAACAGCCTCTTGCTGTAAAAAAATGTTGTACAATTCGGTTTCTATGTGGCCTAGCGTTGTCGTCCATGAACATTGGCCTGTCAGCCAACGCATGATTGTCGAAATGGGGGACTACGCGTGGAGCGAGCACATTGTCACGGTGTTTTTGGCCTGTCAGATTACCATCAAGAACGTACAAGTCCAACTTACAGTCAAAGGAAAAACAACCCCAGAGAGTTACACCCCCACCCCCAAAAGCAGTCGTGCCCAAAATGTGGTTGTCCTGAAATGAAGTGTTTTCGTTGGCGCCAAACCCTTGCACGACGGTCGGTAGGGCGTAACAAAAAACGACTTTCATCAGACCAGTGGACCCGTCTCCATGTGCGAATAGTCCACCCCAAATGATCATGTGACCAGTCAAATCGAGCATGGCGATGACGTAATGTCAACTGTGGAAGGCCTCACCACCTGTGAAAGAGCTAATCACAGAAAACAAAAGGGCTTTTTATAACTGGAAACAAATTGGGAGACCAAAAGACGAAAACAGCATTGCATATATAGAAATGAAAAGGTGTAAAAGACAACTAAGAAACCAAATTAGAAGAGAGGAACATAAATACAAACTAAATTTTTACAACAATTTGATGGACAAACCAGACTCAAAAACATGTTTCCGTCTTATTAGAAAAAATAAAGCCTCCTCAAATGAAACGGCAGCAATGGTGATAAAGGGGGATCAAAATCAAGACGTATCAGACCATAAGGAACAAGCAGACCTGTTTGCACAATTCTATGAATCATTAGCAATACCATCTAATGAAGAACATTTTGATAATGACCATCTGGAAGACTGTGAATACCGGTATTCACTCCTCAATAATATTGTACAACATACTGCAAACGAAAGCATAAATACAAAGTTTAATGAAGAACATATTCACCTCTCAATTGGAAAGTTAAATACTGGTAAAACTTCAGATGGGTGTACACTTACAGCTGAACACTTTAAATATACCGGAGAAAGTATTGTACCAAGCATTGTGCATTGTGAATTTATTTAACAAAATCATACAATCTGGAAAAATCCCAAAGGTCTTCAAGACAGGAATTTTAACACCGATCCCATAAGAAAGGAAAAGATCCGACATTGACAACAAACTATAGGGGCATTACTGTAACATCTGTATTAGGAAAATGTTTTGAATATGCACTTCTTGAAAAAATGCCTAAGTTGAATAATAATCAATCAGATCTGCAATTCGGATTTACAAGAGGACTATCGCATATCATGGCAGCCTTAATAGTTTCAGAAGTAATTCTACAGGCAAAACAATAAAAATCAAATCTCTATTTGGTAACACTAGACAGTTAAAAGGCATTTGATGGTGTACACCATTTGCTACTTTTGGAGAAACTTTACTATGAAGTTCCACCTGAAATCTGGAAAGTAATTCAAGATCTGTACTCTGACATGTCATCACAAGTGAAATGGAATGGACATACAAGCAAACATTTCAATATAAAGCAAGGAGTAAGGCAAGGTGGAGTCCTTTCTACTCACCTGTATAAATCATAAATCAATGATCTACCACTAGAGCTGGAAAAAAGAGGATTAGGTCTTACAATTGGACTGGAATACTGCGGCATCCCCTTATGTGCTGATGACATAGTACTTATGTCCACAGATGTTGAAGAGATACAAACTATGCTAGACATAGCTTATAAGTACTCCTGCCAGCATAGATACAACATCCATCCACAAAAGAGCGCATTAATTAAAACGGAAAGAAATAAGATGAAAAGTCTGACTGAACCAGTAAAATTAGGTGAAAACCCATTACAAACAGTCAATCAAACGGTACATTTAGGAATCATTAGAGCAAATAAGAACGAAACCAACCTAAACATTCAGGAACATATCAGTATTGCTCGGAAAACGTTATATTCCCTAATTCCAGTCGGACTGAATGGCAAAATGGACTCAACCCAGTAACAGCATATAAGATCTACCAAGCATATGTATTACCCAGACTTATGTATGGGCTCGAGGTACTTCCTTTAAATGTATCTCAAATAACGGAACTGAAGCAATTTCACACTAAAACTCTGAGATGCTTCCAATCTCTTCCAGTCCGAACAGCAACATCTGCAGTATACCTTCTTCTCGGTGCGCTACCCATAGAAGCAGAACTACATAAGAGACAACTAAGCCTGCTCTACTCAATATTAGCCTCAAAGCTAAAGAACCTGATGGAAAGACAGCTGACTGTCAATAAAAACAACCCGGAAAGCTTTTTTTTCGAGAATACAAGATATACTGAACTTGTACAACTTACCACCAATTTATGTGCTTGTTGATGTATTGCCAACTAAGCTTGCATGGAAACGAGGTATCAATTTGAACATAGCGAAAAAATGGACTAATAAACTGTCAGAAGAAGTTGAAGGAAAAAGTACAATGAAATTGTGTAACAGGGACATATTAAAAATCCACGATGTTCATCCAGTCTGGAGCTCATTGCCAGCAGTTACACGGGAGGTAAAGAAAGCTCAGATTAAGGCCAGGTTGCTCACAGATACATACCTGCTTCAATCTGATATGCAAAGATTTTCGAAGGAAAAGGATGAACAAAAATGCGAACTATGCGAGACAAGACCAGGAGAATTTGTCATATTTATGCTATCCATTACAATTGAAAAAGAAGATTTTGAAGTTAACTGCCTTTATAAAACCAGATGGGATTCATATCCAGGCATAGGTAAGGGGGAAAAAATCCTTTTTATTAAAAAAAACTTGCCCAACTTTTTACACACCTTTTCTTTTTATTAAATATTCAAAAACAACACACTGAAAGCATCATATACATGTCATCATTCAGAATGTGAAAAAACGGGGCATATTTTCAATAGAAAGAAATTATGGGGCTTTCAATAGGGATACCCTCATATGTTTTTTAATAATAAGACACATTTTACATTTAAAAAAAAAAAATTCACAATTTTTTTTATCTTTGAAATATAAATACACAATCATGTGTAATTACCTCAATAAATATACTAATTTAAATGATGCTCATTACATTCGGTATACATCTTTATGAAATTTGTTCAAAAAATGTATTCCTTATTTTTCTGGTATATTTTCAACTGTGCAGCAATAAAAAAAGTCACTATGGTTCCAAAGCATACCCTTGTCCAAATATCCTTATACCTTTGGCTAAATGGACAATATATGCTTCCATACTAAAGTAAAAAAGTTTTTTTTCTTAAATTTAATGCCAAAAAGGGAGCAAAACTATCCCTCCCTCAATTTTGAAAAGTAGGGAGGGCTCTATCACCCATGAAGTGGTATTAGTGAAGTTCGAACTGCAGACTCATATGGAGCATCTGAGTTCATGTCGGTCCGGATTTTTAGTTGTTTGTGCGTCTCAGTCTTCAGTTTTCTGGGTATTCCTAATTTTTTGTCAGCCATTAAATATTTGTTTTTTTGTCATGTTATATTTGTATACTTATATCATATATTGTTATTAAAGTAATATATTGACCCTTTAAGTTTAAGACTATTTAAGCGAAGGGACTAGTCGCTACTAACAGTAGCTAGAGAGAGAAAAAAGGTTTCATGAATCACGAAAACATTAACAACTTTTTAATGAATATTATTACCTGATGTAATCAGTGTCAATACATACACAATTTAAACATTTAACTATCCTATCGTGAAGATTAAAATACATGTACATCTGTAGTTAATAATATGTCTTAAATACAGTCCTTTGTACAAGATGCTTTTGAAGTACTTGTTTGAGTGGTTTATTTATCTGTATGTGTACTTTGTGTAACATTACAATCATTATGGCTTCTATAGTACAAGGTAGTACATTTCAATAAAGTTGAAAAGATGTCAGTTCAAATCTGACTGGAAGCTAATCTATGATCTTTTTAATGTGTGTTTGATGATATTGACTGTAATAACTAACTTCAACTAAGCAACTTGGGCACAAGTCCCTTGCTTAATGAAAGTTTTGAAGGACTGTTCCCTTTTCAGTGTGATTTTTATACGACCACAGAAATTTTGTTGTGGTGGTATTATGTTATTGGTCTCAATGGTCTGTAGACAAAATGGTTTCCTATCTCATTGGTGGTGTAATGGTTAGCATTCTCGCCTTGAGTGTGTTAGATCCATGGGATAGAGCCCCAGTCTGGTCAAACCAAAGACTATACAATTGGTATTTGTTGCTTCTCTACTATTAAAGCATGCAAGTAAGAACAAAGACTGGCCGGCTAGGAATCGGAATATTAATTAATGTGCCCGAGTGGAGTGATATGTCTTCCCACTCACTTGTTTTCTTTATTAGACACCAACAATTTTATTAGTGAAGGAGGGAGGGGGGCATGGGATTTTTTATGTCTGTCAGTAGAGAATCCATTTTTTTTTTCAAGCATCAGGTAGATCAAAAATATTTTTTATACATACATGAGGTAAAAGATACATGCATACAAGACCTAAAAAAAATAATTGTGTGTTTAGTGTTACAGGTAACCCTGTGAAAAAGGTTAGGTAAAGGTGACCAGGATTTTGTTTTTTGTTTTTGCATTGGATATATTGGGCATGCAGATGTTCCAAGACTGTGCTTGTTGAGAAAAACTAATAAAATAGCTAGGATTATAGGCACTAAATTTTAGGTAGGGTCGAGTTAACCTAAACAAGCAATATTTTTTTAGGGCTGAGGTGTATTCAGGTCTACTTTAAAATTTGGACATAGTAGAAAATAAACGATTTGTCTCAATTGATCAATACTTTACTTCTCACATCAGGAAGTGAAACCTTAAGCTATGCAGATAATTGCGTTATTTTTTATTCAGTTTTTCGATTCATGAAAAGGTCTAAGCGATTTCTAATCGTTTATTATACTAACCAATCACCATCCAGCAACCAAATACACACACACATACTTTTTCCTCATTCCTTTTTATTCGTTTACTATTTTCAGCTATATTATATGATAAAATTGTATTTTTCTTGTTTTCTTGTGCATTCTCAATATAATGTAATAATGATTGTATATATAGGAGAAGACTCCATAAGTTGGTAAGACTTGTGTCTGATTCACCTTGTATCATTGATCAAATAAAATAATTATAAACAAATTAATCCTGTTATCAATTCGATCCATCTTTTAAATAATGTATTGTATTCTTATCAATTACACAAAAAAATTAAATAATATTACAAATATGTTTTGTGTATTTTTGCGTATATTGATGTTCAGCATTTAGCTCTATTAAATTAAATCAAATCTGTCTTTAATTATGTTCTGAGTTGAGTGTTGTGATGTCCGCTACATTTACCGCATAAAGACGATGTTCAGTTCGTCTTTACCTCCAGTTGTTTGTAGGGAATGTCTTATTTACGTTATTTGTGTTTGGCTCCGTATAGTGGTGTCCAACACATATTGTGTAGTGTCTTTTGTTTTGTCTGTCATTGTCTTGTGTCTAAGTTACCCAATGTTGCCAGTTTCTCTGGGTTGTACATTCTGTATTGCCCCTTCGCTTTTCTCTAATGTTTAATATTTTTTAATAGTTTGCTACATTACTTTGAATGTTCAATATTACCATTTACACTATAATGGCGAGATGTACTAGATAAAACATTGTGTAATAAAGTTTACCAATGACTTGCGACAGGTCGGTGGTTTTCTTCCACCAATAGATTTGACCCCCACGGTGTAACTGAAATATTGTTGAAAGAGGCGTTAAACACAATAACACTAACCTTAATCCCATTACACTATATACCCATACAAACAAACCATTCTCACCACTTAGGGACCGACCATTTAACTTGAAGGGGGAGTGGGGTTATGGTTTTTTGTTTCGTTCAGAATTTTTTTTCGGACAACACGCGAGTTTGAATATTTTTTTTTGTGGCGCAAATCGCGAATTTTTTTTTCCAGAATATGACAAAAACTCTGAATCAGATTATTTTTTTTCCTTCACCAAAATCAGAATATTTTTTTAGAAAAAAAACATAACCCCACCTTCAAGTTAAATGGTCGTTCCCTTACCAATGAGTACTGGATACCAAAGTTACAGTGTAGAGTTTTAAGAGAGGGTATCCATGGTAGCGACTTATTAGAGTTTGAGTCAACTTAGTTTTATGATAGCTTATTCATGTTCACAACTTACAATAGTTTGAGATGGCCTATCCATGGTAGCAAGTTATCAGAGTTCGATAATGTATCCATGGTAACGTCATATCAGAATTTGTGAGAATGAGGTTTCAAACCAGTCTTTTTCGTGCAGGCGAGTGAGTGATTGTTGTTCAATAACAAATCACTAATATTTCAGTTATATCATGGCTAGAACAAGTTACATGTTTGCTATCGGATCGAAACAAGATTGGCAATCCTTATAGAAGACCTTCCATAGATGCTTCCTAGCAAGTCTTGGATCATTTGGATAAGTGGTTTCAAAGGAGAAGATTCAAATGTGAAAAGTTAATGGACGACAAAAGAATACAAACAGTGCCTATTGCCACTAACGTTGTGAGTTTGAATTCCGCCCATGGTAAGGTCTACTTGCTGCAAAATTATGTGATAAATTTTGCCAGTGACATTCCGCAGGTCGGTGCAGGTGTTCTCCAAGTACTCCTGTTTCCCACACTAATTAAAATTGATCACCATAATATGGCTGAACTATTGTTGAAAGTGGCATTAATCACCATAAACCTAACCCGTTAATCCTTGTTATATACTCATTCAGTATCTTATAGTTTATTCGTAGTCATGGTATAACTTTAAAGGCGAAGCAGGTAAATTATGAATGTTTATGAGAAAAAAATTAATAATTTCCTTTTAATTCTATATAATATTTAATGTATTACTTAAAAAAAATATGTTCCCCCGAGAATAATCATTGCACACAATAAAGTGTCTCACACATGACATAATTTATGTATCATCTAATCTACAGAATAGCTTAATGAAACCAAACGTATCAATGACAAACTATTCTAGAGGGAAACGTTTGAAGATAGTAAAGGGGTAATAAGATGTAAATGGGAGACGGACAGAAAATACAATGAACAAAACGACAAACAGTGATCTACAAAACATTAAACCAAATGTTTAAATCATAGGAGATTATTGAGAGAAAAGTCGAAGGACAGACAATGCAATGGCCAAATGATAAAGGACAGACAATGCAATGGAGAAATGATAAAGGACAGACAATGCAATGGAGAAATGATAAAGGACAGACAATGCAATGGAGAAATGATAAAGGACAGACAATGCAATGGAGAAATGATAAAGGACAGACAATGCAATGGCCAAATGATAAAGGTCAGGCAATGCAATGGAGAAATGATAAAGGACAGACAATGCAATGGTCAAATGATAAAGGACAGACAATGCAATGACCAAGTGATAAAGGACAGACAATGCAATGGAGAAATGATAAAGGACAGACAATGCAATGGAGAAATGATAAAGGAGAGACAATGCAATGGAGAAATGAAAAAAAAACAATCATCTGTAAAACTTTGTCCAATTCCTTTTAATGTGTTTAAATAATATTTATTACATTAATAAAAACATCAATAATATTTTATTGAATTTGTATTTTTTCTTATATAACAATATCATTTATTCAACAACACCTGGTCTGTACACTGATCTAAGATGCCCAGGGAAGCACACTTAAGGGCCCCTGTTTTCGTACACTTCATTTGCCCACGGAAAACATAAATGAGTAATTGTCAACTCCCTGAAAACACTTTACAAAATACAAAAATGTACAACATAATATCATATCATTAAATACATTAACTAACTGTATCTTCCTGTTTATGCTATATCTAACAAGTAGTGTTGACTCTTATCTATGTATATATTACAACAACCATTGCATAAACCTATGAGGGAACTAAGTTTACCACTCAGTAATAATCTTAATTTTAATTACACATTTTCAACAAATATTTCTATATTGAGAAACTATTATATACAAATTAACAGTTTGAGGGGGGAGCAGTCGTGGCATTGATCGTATGGTAGTTGGATTTACAACTACCTATGCAATCAGTGCCTATCACCACTGATGATATGAGTGCGATCAGGGCAAGGTGTACAACATTATGTGATAAAGTTTGTCAATGACTTACGGCAGGTTGGTGGTTTTTTCCGGGACCTCTGGTTCCCTCCACCAATAAAACTGACATCCATGATATAACTGAACTATTTTTGAAAGTGGCTCTGCCAAATGTATAACATTTATTGATTGCAAACTCTCCAAGCATCAATCAAATCATTTCTTTCTAGATATTTTTTTCCCCCCTCTCTCGTTCAGTTTTCCAATTTTGATTCAGTATCAATAGAACATTATGTTTCTTGTAAACACACGATATCAATTTTCTTTTTTCGACACTAACAACTGCTATGCCATTAACATTTAATGTAACAATACAAAGAGACACATTATTTACAAATTAACAATGAAAGGTCACAATGTGGAACTCACCTCACACAGGTGACTACGATTAAACATAGGTATATTTACAAATATGACAACACTATACAGTCAAACCTGCCCATACGGTCACCTCTATTAAGCAGTCACCTGTATTAAGAGGTCACTTTTTTCTTGTCCTGTCATAGAAGATTTCATATAAGGCCACTTTTTCTTTGTCCCAAATGTGACCTCTTAACACAGGTTTGACTGTATATACAATAAATCACAATCCTCATATTGTTAGTCAATTACAGACAAATCAATTGGTATTATATTAGACACAAATAACATAATAGTTATAAAATAAAACAGTTCACACAATTATATTGAAGAGATCACGATTTGGGATGCCTCGTATAGCGACGCTAAAAATAGATACCGGCGATTTTGTCATGGATAGGTTATGAATTAAGATGTTTGTCACGTGTAAACAAAGTACATGGTGTATATAAAAATAGAAATGTCAATGATTAAATATTACCACGAGTATATTTTGTTCAAGTGTTATGTTAGCTTCAAAATATTTTTGGGAAGTTTTGATTGTTGTTTGTCTGAAGAAGTTGGGGTAGATGTTGAACTTCTGATACATTTTGTAGTATTTGGAGTAGTGTATTCGACTTCCATTGGTAATTTTACATAATCCAGTATAATGTCACTTATTACACTAGTTCCTGCTTTTGTACATCAACCAGTTTTATATACCGGTTTCTAATTTCGATCCCTCTTGTTAAAAGAATGTGCTTAGTGTTGGGTAGAAAACTGTGACAATAGAGTTCATCTCTGTTATTTTCATGGACTGTATTATTAAAGCCTTTATCCACAAGTTCTTCAATATCTTCTAGGACTTCACTGTGTACTAGACCCTTTGTAAAGCTTTTACCAATGAGTGAGTGAGTGATTGTTGTTTAACCCCAATTCGGCAATTTTTCAGCTATATTATGGAGAGAACAAGATAACTTTCAATGAGATGATGATGAAGTCCGCTTTGATCTAGACCAACATGCTGAGTTGTATTTTTATAGTGCTAGCTTACTGAAGCTACTGTTCGCTGATAAGACATGTCGCTCCACTCAGACACATTATTCTGATTCCGAGCCAACCAGTCTTTGCTCTTTCTCCTTAAGGCTGCGTGCTTAACGGAGAATCAACAAATACCAATTTTATAGTCTTTGGTTTGACCCGATCGGGGCTCCCACCCACGATCTACTGCACTCGAGGCGAGCACACTAACCATTACATCATCAATGTGGTTGTTGTACTAATGAGTACTAAAAATGTCTCTGGATTTGACTTTTATTGTGTTCGTTTGTTTTAGATGCCACCATTTTGTAAACAATGAACTAACAGTTTACAGAGTGAAAAGAAATTTTTCAAAAGTTTTTACATTGTTAACACAACTAAAGCACGTCAAGGACACATAATCAAGTTAATTGAAAAATGTCACATATTCTTCAAAAATGCAAAGCAAAAGTGTAAACTGCATAAACAAAACCCAATATTTCTCATTTCAATTGATAAAATAAATGTCTCAACATGTTGTTAGTCCCCTGTATAAGATAAACTGAATTAATGTCCATGTGTGTTATATGTTAGTCTTTGTTAGTGTTTTTTTTTGTTCCAGTTGAAAAAAACAGAGAAAGCATTGCAGGTAAATAGGCCTGGTTGTATTCCTTTTAATTCACATATTGGAAAATAATTAATGGAATTTTCAAATGTTTTGAAACCAAATTGTTACTTAACACAGCTGTAGTATCTAGGAAAGAGATTCTACATCTACCGAAAACAAATATCACATACTGAAAACCATTAACACACCGACACAAATTATCACATACCAACAAACATGATTACCTACTGACAAATTATCACATACTGATACAATATTAAACACTAACAAACATGATCACATTATGACAAACATTATCACATACTGACACACATTATCAAACACTAACAAACATGATCACATACTGACAAATTATTAAATACTGATACATTATTAAACACTAACAAACATGATCACATTATGACAAATTATTACATACTGACAAACATTATCACATCCTGACAAACATTATCAAACATTGACAAATATGATCACATACTGACAAAATTATTACATATTGACAACCAATATCATACACTGACAAACATTATCATATAATGACAAATATGATCACATACTGACAAATTATTACATATTGACAAACATTATCAAACATTGACAAATATGATCACATACTGACAAATTATTACATACTGACAACCAATATCACATACTGACAAACATTATCAAACATTGACAAATATGATCACATACTGACAAATTATCACATACTGACAAACATTATCACATCCTGACAAACATTATCACATACTGACAAACATGAAGACATACTGACAACTAGATCAAACATTATCACACACTAACAAACATGATCACATACTGACAAACACTATAATACACTGACAAACATGATAACATATTAACAAACATGATCACATACTGAAAAGCATATAAAACACTGACAAACATTATCACACACTGACAAACATGATAACATATTAACAAACATGATCACATACTGAAAAGCATATAAAACACTGACAAACATTATAATACACTGACAAACATGATAACATATTAACAAACATGATCACATACTAAAAAGCATAAAACACTGACAAATATTATAATACACTGACAAACATTATCGAACGCTGACAAACATGATAACATATTAACAAACATGATCACATACTGAAAAGCATATAAAACACTGACAAACATTATAATACACTGACAAACATGATAACATATTAACAAACATGATCACATACTAAAAAGCATAAAACACTGACAAATATTATAATACACTGACAAACATTATCGAACGCTGACAAACATGATAACATATTAACAAACATGATCACATACTGAAAAGCATATAAAACACTGACAAACATTATAATACACTGACAAACATGATAACATATTAACAAACATGATCACATACTAAAAAGCATAAAACACTGACAAATATTATAATACACTGACAAACATTATCGAACGCTGACAAACATGATAACATATTAACAAACATGATCACATACTGAAAAGCATATAAAACACTGACAAACATTATAATACACTGACAAACATGATAACATATTAACAAACATGATCACATACTAAAAAGCATAAAACACTGACAAATATTATAATACACTGACAAACATTATCGAACGCTGACAAACATGATAACATATTAACAAACATGATCACATACTGAAAAGCATATAAAACACTGACAAACATTATAATACACTGACAAACATGATAACATATTAACAAACATGATCACATACTAAAAAGCATAAAACACTGACAAATATTATAATACACTGACAAACATTATCGAACGCTGACAAACATGATAACATATTAACAAACATGATCACATACTGAAAAGCATATAAAACACTGACAAACATTATAATACACTGACAAACATGATAACATATTAACAAACATGATCACATACTGAAAAGCATATAAAACACTGACAAACATTATAATACACTGACAAACATGATAACATATTAACAAACATGATCACATACTGAAAAGCATATAAAACACTGACAAACATTATAATACACTGACAAACATGATAACATATTAACAAGCATGATCACATACTGAAAAGCATATAAAACACTGACAAACATTATAATACACTGACAAACATGATAACATATTAACAAACATGATCACATACTGAAAAGCATATAAAACACTGACAAACATTATAATACACTGACAAACATGATAACATATTAACAAGCATGATCACATACTGAAAAGCATATAAAACACTGACAAATATTATCATACACTGACAAACATTATCGAACGCTGACAAACATGATCACATACTGAAAAAAGTATTACATGTTTCAGTCTATGACAATCGAACTAAACGTGGTAAATACAATGTGGACATCTTCATCATCTTGTCGAATGTAATTTCTTCTCGTCATGTTACTGCTGAAAATGCTCATTTGGAGTTAAACAGCACTCGTTCACTCATGCAACACAAAACAAACAGATACGTTGGTAATTATGATATCGACATAGCTTTCCGTCGTTTTTAACGTTGGTAATTACAATATCGACATAAATTTGCATTGTTTAGAACGTTGGTAATTACAATATCGACATAAATTTGCATCGCTTTGAACGTTGGTAATTACGATATCGACATAAATTTGCATCGCTTTGAACGTTGGTAATTACAATATCGACATAAATTTGCATCGCTTTGAACGTTGGTAATTACGATATCGACATAAATTTGCATCGCTTTGAACGTTGGTAATTATGTTATCGACTTAGTTTTGTGTTGTTTTGAACGTTGGTAATTACGTCATCAACTTAGCTTTTTTCGGTTTTGAATACAACAACAAATCCTCCTCAAGATACTCAATACTTCCTAATCTCCTGACTCGCTTCAGTGATTTTGCTAATGTTTCAAATGTACAATTGCTTGAACATTTTTCTGATTTCCATTTGTCCAACACTGCTCTTGTTTGATTTGTTAGGTCTTTGTATTCTCTGTCAATGGATTCTAATGTTGAAATATTGAGTCCTAACTCAATACCGAGTTGGAATGTAGCACTACCAATAGTATGGCACATATTTTCTAGCGCATCATCACTGGGTGTGCATGATAACATTTCCTTTGAATAATCTAAAAGAAAAAAATATATGCAGATATTTAGATAAGATATTGTGAATTTTAAACCCTCCAGAGAACTAAAAGGATATAAAAATATGACATAGATTCTCTACTGGAGGTTAGAGCACTCCAAATGAAAGTCAACAATGAGTTCCCTGGTTGTTCTATTCATTCTTCCTTTTAATAAGGGCTGTCGTGGTCATGATCGTATGGTAGTTGGATTTACAACTACCTGTGCAATCAGTGCCGATCACCACTAAAGTTGTGTGTTTGAACCCCTTTCATAGCGAGGTGCACTCGATACACCATTATGTGATAAAGTTTGTCAGTGACTTGCAACAGGTCGGTGGTTTTCTAAGGGTACTCCAGTTTCCTCCACCAATAAAACTGACCCACAATATAACTGAAATATTGTTGAAAGTGGCGTTACCATAAACCAACCAACCAATCTTTTATATAGCTCTTTGATAGTATTAATCTTGTTCTCGTCATATATTATGCAACAATAATTTGCTGCTAGATGCTAAGAAACAAAATTCAATCATGGTATTTTATTTTAATTTAAGAAGAGTTTGACGTAAAAGTGTTTTTGACATTTGGCGCTGATTTGACAACTGTTTTACCTGTTTTGTTCAAGTATTGTTGTAAATACTGTCATAGTGACAGCCGGAAACTTTGAGCCGTAATGAAAGGGGGAGGTTTGGCGCTTAAATAATTAAATCAATGAATTAATCAATCAATCCATTAACAAACAAAAGTGTCATCCAACACATCGTTTCCTGAGCTCATGTACCTGTACATATAGATCCTGTCCACAGGCGTGGAATACCATACAATGGTACAACTGCTTGAGATGGATAAGCACGTTAATGATTATGATAAGAAAATGCTGTTAAAACATTATGTATGCACACACCATCTGTTATAAGATAACAAAATGCATCAAGAATGAATCAGTAATGAAACCATGAAGTCAAATCCATACAATTAAAACATAATCCCAAATAACAAACAATAACTAGAGGCTCCCAGGAGCCTGTAATCGCTCACCTGGTTTTCAATTTGACATCTAACGTTGATAGAAAATGGGAGTGTTACACCTTATTTTGAAAGTGGGCCACCCAAAGATCATTTCACCTCAAATTTCTGAGCAAACAATTTTGATGTGATTTTATCCCATAATATTCCTAATCGGAATAAACTGGCTGATAAAATCTCACAGAAAACCCAGAATATATGTTAAACTACTCATTGTCATGTAGCTGCAGATAAAATTTGAGTTCACTTGGATTTGCAATAAAGCAGAAATTGACAACTAAAGAAATTTATATTTTTAGTAACAGCAGCCATTTTTGAATGGAGGGCGGGGCTGTCGGACACAATATTGAAAGGGAACCACCCAAGCCAAATTTGCTTTAATTTGGTTCTGCGGTTTCAGAGCAGAAGATTTAAATGTGATCTTTTATCAAAATATATCTAATTTATATAATCGGTCAGAAAAACACAGAATATATGTTAATCTATTCATTCTCATGTAGATGCAGTTACAATTTGAGTTCATTTTGATTTATAATAAAGCAGCAATGGACAATTGAAGAAATTTCTATTTTTAGTAACAGCAGCCATCTTGAATGAAGGGTGGAGCTATCTGACACAATTTTGAAATCGGACTACCCAAGGACTATCCCAGCCAAATTTGGTTTAATTTGGTTCAGCGGTTTCAGAGAAGAAGATTTAAATGTGATCTTTTATCAAAATATGCCTAATTTGCATAATCTGTATAAATCGGCTGAACGAAAAATTCAACAGAAAAACTCAGATTATAGGCTAAGCTACTCATTGCCCTGTAGTTGCAGTTAAAATTTGAGCTCATTTTACAGTTTTCCGGTTGTTGACTGATTTTGTCTGTTTATATAATTATGAGTTTTGACTTTGTAAGATTAAATAACAAACAATAGAAACATAACCTCAAATAACAAACAATAGAAACATAACCTTAAATAACAAACAATAGAAACATAACCTAAAATAACAAACAATGAAAACATAACCTCAAATAACAAACAATACAAACATAACCTTAAATAACAAACAATAAAAACATAACCTAAAATAACAAACAATGAAAACATAACCTAAAATAACA